>JAUNZM010000457.1:0-600000 GCA_033459285.1 Clamator glandarius | reverse complement strand
ATTACCCAAAAAAATGAAATGGCTGTGAGTGCCACCCTAAAGCTTGTTGTGTTTTGCCATGTTAAACTGCATGACTTTAAAAGATGTAAAATCCATCTTTTTATAGAGCTACAAGAAAGCTGGGGAGGGACTGTTCACAAAGGCTTGTGGCGTAGGATGAGGGACAATGGGTATAAACTGTGAGGGGCAGATTTAGACTAGACACAAGGAGGAATTTCTTCACCATGAGATGGTGAGGCACTGGCCCATGTTGCCCAGGGAGGTTGTGGCTGCCCCATCCCTGGAGGAGTTCCAAGGCTGGGTTGATGGGGCTTGGAGCCCCTGATCCAGCGGGAGTTGTCCCTGGCCATGGCTGGGGATGGGATTGGATGGGGTTTAAGGTCTCTTCCAACCCAAGTTATTCTATGATTCTATGACATAGCCAGGATAAATTTACCAAGCAGATGGTTCTTCACTCTCCTACCTTTTAAGCTCTAAATTTCTGGGAACAAATTTTCCCTTTACTGTCTGTGTTGCTGTTGCTTGTCTGTCATAGAACTGGGAACTTTTTCAACCAACCCCTTCTGAGAGAAAAAGCGTATATATGAACCAAGCATACTCTTTGACCTAAACTCAGTAGATAATCATGTGTGGGGAAAAAAATACTGGAGGCAATCAACTGTTTAGTGTAGGTAATTTTGAAGATAAACATTTTGCTTCAAAACTAACTTTTGTTATTATAAAAGTTCTGTTGAGGAAGATAACCAGAACTGAGTCAAAGTAAGTATTTTGATTACTTGGAACAAGTAATTCGCCTTTTACTTCAAGATGCAAAAGCACTGATTGCAAGTTGCCTTGAGTAAATTTGTGTGAGATTTGTCCAGCCAACCAAGAAGTCTCTTTGCAGAGCGAGGCTCAGACAAAAGAACAAGCACACACGCTGCCTTCGCCCTGGTGAAAAGCAGCAACAACACTGTTGTTTTCTCTCATTTGAGATTGAAAGCATTTCTTTCTAAATGCAGTCAGCAAAACATAATGAGCTCTGCTATTCCTCAGCTAACTTTAGATACCTCACATTTCCTGCCCCACAAGAATTAAGTTTCCTATCTGTATAACCACTGACTTCTTGTACCAGTGTCTTCTACAACTCCTAGAGAAATATGAAAATCCTCAGTACAATCAAAATAGTCTTGGGCGATTATTTTCTGGAAACTTTGTGTACAGAAATGCAAAATTGGCTGCTTAGCAGACAGGTACAACAGTATCAGTGCACTTCTCATCCGGTATTGAAAATAACCCACCCTTTTCCAAACCAGTTGCACGCCTGACACTGGGAAGGAACTGGTAATAATCTTAAACCTCCTGCAAGATGGCTAGTCAAATATTTCTTTCACTGATACCTGCTAATGTGCTTGGAGTTCATTGGCGTTGCATAAGTATAAACAAAGACAACATTCGTTTCTGACCTATTATTAAATCATGCAAAGAACAAGGCAAAAAAAGCATATCACAGGCCTCTAGGACACAGAGAGCACTGAGAAATCTGAGAAATGTGCAGCAAAGAGAGCCCGAGAGCCCAGGGAGTGCTTAATATTTTGGTTGGTTTGTTTTCATATACTGGTTATTGACTTCCTGCACAGATTTATAGAGCAATTGTTTTCTAAGTACAAGTGTGCGTGTGTAGTTTTCTGTACACACACTGTAATTATATGCAGATCAGCATTCAAATTATGCATGATTTTTTGCATGCATATATCTTGTAATTCACTCTTGTACAGGTTCAAGGATCGTTTATGCCCTCTGGAGGAACTCAGCTTCACCGTAAAGACTGACCCAATGCAGCTTTATTTTTTTAATATATTTTGAACGTCAATGTCTAAGCAACAAGTAGATGGACTCATTTCAACAATGTACTGATTTATGATCACAGCATTTTGATTTAGCAAAGAGTTCTTCATTGAATTCAATGTCCAGTATTTCAATGATTGCTTTTCAGGTTGGATAAAAAAAAAGAAATAAGAAATACTGCTTGAGGAAAGCAGGATGCCCCTAATTATGTGTTTAAAATTTTAATGGCAACAAAGGAATTTGTGAGTTTTTGTAAAGCAGCTTGTACAAGTCAGATGCTACCAAAGCTTTTAGATACATTACATCAACCAAGTGTCTAAACTATGGTAAGGGTGTATATAGAAGTAAACTACTGTGTGAGAAATAAACAATAAAACCTGTTCACATAAACAATGAAACTGTTCTGCTTTCCACTTTGCTTTTGACTTATGGAGGTCACACTGGGACATGAAGGTGCAGATTCTGAAATACAGCCTCTATACATGATAACCACCAGGCTTTACTGAAAATTCTACCAGGTTGCCTTCTAAGTCTTCATTCAATGCTTGTTCAATTTTATTGGAAAAACAGTAGCTGAAGGGCCCAGTATAATAATAGTGCAATAAATTTGTTCAGCCTGCGATCGTTGTTGTTAATTCTCACTCCTGTGATTAAATGAGTGGGACAGATTTAAAAAATTTGGCTAAATGAGAATTTATACAAAATTAACTGCAACAGTTTTTCACAAAATACAAATAAAACTAATCTCTTGTGCTTGGAAAAGCACAATTTTACTGGTGTAATTTGTTTTAATATACGAGTATATCATCTAGAGAAGAAATTACAGTGCTCTGACTTGGAAATGGTAAGGTCTATTTTGCCTTGGAGGGATTCAGATTTTTTTGTTCTGCAAGGTCTACTGTATCTTCTATGAAAGTATAAAATCATATGATCTTGAGTCATGGCTGAATTTCTTAAGTATTTCCAATAAAGTTGTTTTTTATGTAAACTGCAGAGGCTGTCTATGCCCTGCACCTCTACCGAGGGGGGGTGGGGGAGGTTGGGGAGGGGGGGTGGGATGTTGGGAGGGGGGTGTTGGGGGTGTTAACGACACTGCATTGCTGAATAATGCTAAGACCTTGCAGTCCATCAGCAGCTTAGCGTAAAGTAACCCTGTGTACATACTTGAATTACAGTAATTACTCTTAAATTGTAATAAATACCAGGTAAAAGTCTTCGTGGGGATTCTTATCAGAGAGCACATGAGGCACATGAGGTGCTCTAAGTTCTCCTCTTACTTAGCAGTAAATTTTGCTTGTCCATGAAAAATGAACGGTTGTGGACAAACCCAGGGATGCGATGGAGAAAGATGATCTCAGTGGGGAAGTTTTATTCTGGAGCCACAGGTCTTTTATTCAAGAAATGTTGAAGATCTGAGCGGTTAGGTGAGAGTTACATGTCTGGGGAGACAAAGTGGAGGCAACCTCAAGTACATGAACTCAGCACCAGTTTTGGGTGAAAGAATGAGAGTTTAAGATTGTGTTTTCCTAATAATTTCTTCTGCATTTCTCTGCAGATAAGCTTACAAACATTACTTCCTGGGAAGTAATCCTGAGGAGGATGCTCTTCTGTTGTGTGTCTTTGGTCAACCTGGACCAAAATACATAGCTAAATAATTAATCTTTATTTTTAGATTGGATGATGTTGTAATATCTAACCTTTCCCCTGCAGAGTTTGATATTTTCTAGAAACCTTTTTGCTAACACATAGCAAGCCTGTTATCATCAGTACTGGCCAAGGCACTGAGAGAGATTAGATTGCAGCTGAGCAAGGCCATACCTGGATGTTTAATCAGAAAGATGTACCAAACAATATCCGCAAAACACAGCCATTTCCTTTCTCATAAAAGCTGCAGTTTTCCAGAATTTACAGAACTGGCTGCAATCCAATCAGAAATCTCTGAAGTAAATGACAATAGCTATTTCACCTTTCCTTTACCTCGTCCTGGGTAAAAGCAGTCTGTGTTTCTTGCTGGCACCCGGGTCACAAGAAACCTAGTCACAACTACACTTAGAGCTAGAGCCATCTCAACTTGAATTCACTCTAATATGAGGCAAATGAGTGAAATGGAGGTCTGTTCCATACTGGACAGCAACAGTCAGAACCGATGGTTGTAACTGTTTTTCTCAACACAGTGAGGCTTGATTTATTTTGTTTGGGATGAGAGGAGGCTGTAAAATAATACAACTGGGAAGACAAGAATTATTATCTATCCTAGCTAGTAAACTAGCTACCTTATGGAACAGCAGCAGGGATGAACCCTTGAATTCTAGCTCTACAACTACAGTGGTGGCTGTTAAATTCTCTGTTAATGGATCAGCTATTGAACCCACTTTACTGCTAGGCAAGATGCGGTCGTGCTGGCAGTGAAGAGTTTGCTTTGCATCTGCAGCAAGACACCTTGCAGTGCTGAGTCTGGATATAGTTACAGAGGAAACTCAGGCAAATAATAGCCTAGACTGCTCCCCTCTGCTGGGCAATGCAGCACAGAGGGGCTGTTAAACTTCTAGCTGGCTTTTGTTCACAATGGCTGGCATAATCTTAAGCCTGGCAGAAAGTTTGTAAATTTACATATACATTTTATAGTTTACTTCATAGATTGTTTTTTAGGGGGAATGAGGCCAGGAGGTGGTTCTTTTTCTGCCAGCCTGTGATGGATTGAATTTAAACTCTAAAATAGCAGGGGGAGTGGGAGGAAGAGGAGGAAAAAAAAAAAAAAAAAGAAGAAAGAACTCTGCATTAGAAACGAGGAAACATTTTATCTTTGAGAAATTTGTAAGCAGAGGACCTCCAGCTGGATTTTGTTTGAACAGGGATTAGAAAGGTAGAAGCAGCTAAGTGAGCTTGACTCAGAAAGGGCTACGTGTAACTTCTGTGAGTCCTACTAGGCAACTTTAGGTTTGTGAAGCCTGCCCTCAAGGGGTTGGTTTATTTGGAGTTAATGACTCGTGTAGGTTTGTTGATCAGCTCTATTGTCTTTAGTGAATCAAAGGATGTTGTTTGATCCTGCCAAATGAAAGGGAATGCTTCAAGTATCCTTCTACATTCCTAGACATAAAAGAAATGATTGCATCACTTAAAAAGGGGACAGGAAGATAAGTACTGTGACTAGGTTGCAAAAATAACTGTTCTATGTGTCCTTGTAATGATTACAAAATGACCCTGTCGATATCTGGGGCACACATGATGTAGTTCAGGAATGACTGAATCACGTTGCTTTCTAACAGTTCATCTTCAGGCATTCACTCTTTTTTATCCCCACTTACATGTTTCCTTTTTTCAGACAAAGGAAAAACATGGTCATGACTTCAAAATGCATGAGTAGGGGTTGAGGCAAAAGGCCATGTTGCCACCATCCTTCTCCCCTCTTGTCACACCAAAAGGATGTCTCCGCTCCTCGTATTCTTGCACAAACACATCTCACCACCACCACCACTCTTCTGCTGGCCTCTCTCTGCCATGTATTCACTCTTACCTGATCTAATCTCTTCACATACACAGCTCATGAAAGACTCTGTATTTATCCAGCAGCTCTATAAATCACTAAGTAGGTTTAGATTTACATATAGAACCACATGAAAGAGGATAAGTTAAGAGACTTGTGACCTTGTTCGATACCAGTCATAGGACATCCTCTACATAAATGAAAATAAAATTAGCAGAAGATTTTGGCATTCCTAACTAATGGTCATTCAATGGAAGCTTGTATAGTCACCCAGAGGTACTGGAAGTGGAGTGAAAAATGAAAGATGTTACAGAAAATAAAATGAAATGCAAGGCTTTCTAAACATCAGGAAAAATCAGTGACAGAAAAAGGAAAAGAAAGCCTTTTGCATTTTGACCTGCTCTGAACTTCTTCGACTTTAATGTGATATGGTTTGAATAACCTCTGTTTCAGAAGACCTAATTCTGCATTACACATATGGCAGATAAGTATCAGGTCTAGCATGGGTGTAAATGTATAATCCATAATGGATTACCTTTGCAAAGAGGGAAGCTCCAGTATCTGCATATTATTTTGAGAGAAATGTTCCTTAATGAGGACAGTATCTGACAGTTTGCTTCTTATAGATGACACTAACTTTTCTACTATAGGTGTGGACACTTTAATAAGAAGATGCATTAAATAATAATCATAATCATAATCATCATTATTATTATCAAAATTATATCAGTAGAGGTCACACAAAATAGTTTTTATTTAAGTATCTTGAAGATATATGCTGCAGTTTGTCCAGGAAAAAATATCAGCCTAAGCTGGCAAGCTTAGGGCTAACATGCTACTCTTTGAAATGATACCTATAAACCAAAACCTACTTATTTAACGCTCTAGACACAATTTTCTTATTCTCGGGATGTCTACCCAAGGTCTAGTTGCTAGAATTCTATGAAAATTTTAGAAATCAAGTTTCAAAGGTTATTATCCTGGTTTTATTTTCAAAGTTGACTCTGGAAAGTGTGGACTGCTTATGCCTGATGCTGTACCATCTACACGAAAGGACACATGCACTGACAAAACAACTGCAGCAACCAGGGAGGCTGAAAGATTACTCATCCACCTCTACCAACACACCAGACTAACTTCCAATTTGAACTTAAATTTATGGTTGGCAGGAGAGGGGTGGGAAGTTGGGCATCTCTTGCATGTATTTTTTTGTTCATAAAACCTGCTTCCTCTGCAAAAGATGCCTGTGTCCTTGACCTGGCTTCTTCCTCTGAATTTGTAACCAGGGGCTGTTGACAGGAAAATTATTGTATTTGTAACTCTATAATAAAATATCACACATAGTACATACTCACACATTCACAAATATATAAATGAAGTTTTATCAGTAGTTCTGTTTCATGCCCAGTAACAATAGTGCAGATCTTCACATTGCTAAAATAGACCTGATATGAACAAGACATTTGAAACACTGCCTTTGGTTTCCTGGAGATTATAAGAGGCATTTCTGTGCTGATTACGTGTGGTGTGCAACATGAACACTTTCTTTAATTCCATATGGATATATTTGTACTACTTTTTATTTTTTTAAGGAAATCGAGCTCCCTGGAGAATAAGATCTAGCCAGTTTTCAAGTAGTAGGTTGTCGGTATGGTGAGATCCAGCTCACTTTGAGACAGAGTTTTAAAGAACATTAAATGAATTTCATATAGATAATGCAGTAAAAAAAAAAAAACCAACCAAAATTCCACTGGTGCTATATCATCCACAATGAGCCTGTATAGGCTCATGATAAGCATATCTAATCTGTCATGTGAATCTGACTGCAGGTACATGGATAAACATAATCTTACTATAATAGTGTTACTAAAGCTCTACCACAACAGAAATATATATACTCTTTGGGTTACAGAATGTGTTAGGTATTTGACTGAACAAAAATATGACGTGGAATTCCACTGCCTTGAATGTTTGAAGCCTGGCCATTTTATGTGTGATTTTCATCATCAGGGACCATTTCTTCTCCCAGCAGATGCTGTCAGAAAATGTCATACAGACAGATGGAAAAATGTCACCTAGCAACCCCAGCTTTATGAAGAAAAGTTCCACGTTGACCAGCAGAGACAGAGTGAGCTGGGGAGCTGGGAAGAAGCATGAGCAACAGTGAGAAGCTTGTTTTGGGCTGCTCTGGTGCTGTTTCAGATCTGTTAAGGGCAGGTGCTCTGGGCACAAAGTTTCGCTTCAAAGCCAGTTTGGAGTTTCTGTCAAAGTGGCTTGCAAACAACTTGGTTTTCAAAAAATAGGACTTTGGGTTACTTTTTCCTGACTTTCAAATATGGATTCGAAAATGATAACATCTCAAGTTGTGATAGGGATCTACATTTTAATTTCATAATGGCAAAAAGTAATCTTGAAAGGAAAGGGCATTATCTCTTTTATCTATGTATCTCATTTATCTCTTTTATCCTCTCCTACCATTAGCAAAGGCAAGATTAGTAGATATTTCATCTATTATCTGATTAAACAGAGTGGAGCATTTCTTTTTTAACGTCTTTTAAGGGATTCAGATTTGAGATTACTTGCCCTCTCTGGTGTCTTCCTCTATCCTTTATCTTCTTAAATACCCAGAAGAAAGGTTTTCCTGTGAGGGTGGGGAGGCCCTGGCCCATGTTGCCCAGAGCAGGGGTGGCTGACCCATCCCTGGAGGGGTTCAAGGCCAGGTTGGATGGGGCTGGAAGCCCCTGATCCAGCAGGCAGCATCGTGCCCATGGCAGCAGAATTGGTACAGGGTGATGTTTATGATGCTGTTCGACTCAAACCATTCCATGATTCAGTGACTCTATAACCAGTAGGAGACAGACTTGTCTTGGGAACTTGGGAGTAAACAAAACAACCTGGAAAATTACCATGACACCGAAGACGACACTGTGGTTTACCTGGATGAAGGCATCGAGGGCACCCTTAGCAAGTTTGCAGATTACACTAAGCTGGGTGGAAGTGTGGATCTGCTGGAGGGTCAGGAGGCTCCAAAGGGATCTGAACAGGCTGGACCACTGGGCTGAGACCAACGGCATGAGGTTTAACATGGCCAAATGCCAGGTCCTGCACTTGGGGCACAACAACCCTGAGCAGCTCCAGACTAGGAGAAGTCTGGCTGGAAAGCTGCCTGGAGGAGAAGGACCTGGGGGTGTTGGTTGACAGCGACTGAACATGAGCCAGCAGTGGCCCAGGTGGCCAAGAAGGCCAATGGCATCTTGGCTTGGATCAGAAACGGCGTGTCCAGCAGATCCAGGGAGGTTCTTCTCCCTCTGCACTCGGCACTGGTGAGACAGCTCATTGAATCCTGTGTTGAGTTGTGGGCCCCTCACCACAAGAAGGATGTTGTGGCTCTGGAGCGAGTCCAGAGAAGAGCAACGAAGCTGGTGAAGGGGCTGGAGAACAGGCCTTATGAGGAACAGCTGAGAGAGCTGGGGGTGTTTCGGCTGGAGAAGAGAAGGCTGAGGGGAGACCTCATTGCTCTCTCCAGCTCCCTGAAATGAGGTTGTGGAGAGTAGGGAGCTGGGCTCTTCTCCCAAGGGACAGGGGACAGGACGAGAGAGAATGGCCTCGAGCTCCACTAGAGGAGGTTTTGGCTGGACATTAGGAAAAAATCTTTCACAGGAAGGGTCATTGGTCCCTGTCAGAGGCTGCCCAGGGAGGGGGTTGAGTCCCCTTCCCTGGAGGGGTTTAAGGGACGGGTGGACGAGGTGCTGAGGGACATGGGTTAGTGACTGATGGGAATGGTTGGACTCAATGATCCAGTGGGTCTTTTCCAACCTGGTGATTTTATGATTCTATGATCTGAGCAAGGACTACAATGTTTAAAAACAGGCTGGTGGATTGTGGCTGAAAATTAGAGGACGATACTTCCGTCGCTTCTGCTGTACAGGCTCGCACATGGTCCATTTTATCTCGTGCCTGCGCTTCATGGCAGTGCCAGCGGGCGGAATCGCTCGGCAGGGCTGTGAGTGGGACTGATCCGCACACTCTGCATGCCAGGCACACGCAGCTGCTGCTGTTTTGTTTCACCGCTACAGCAACAGCACCTGCCCTTACACAGGCATTCCCGGCTCGGGTTCTTACATTCAGGAGCACAGTAGATGTTGTTGTAACTGCACCCAGCTCACACGCTGTTAATAACAGCATCGCAGCACAGAAATTTTGCTTCTTTACGGCCTCTTTTCGCCCTGCGGTGGGAATGGAAGCTGTATTTTTATCTCCGCAGGCGCGCTTGAGCATTTCCCAGTCTTTCCCAGTGTTTGTCCCGTTCTCCCTCTGCCTCCACACCCTCCTCCCTCCGATTCGCCGCAAACCCCAGGCTCCGGAGCGATGGAACCGGCAAAATGGTGCAGGATGATGGGGAGGGGAAGGCGTCCTTAGGGGACCTCGCAGGGCCCCTGCCGCCCCGGTGAGGACCCGGGGACAGGGGACGGGGACCCCGGGGGGTGCAGAGGGGAGGGACGGGGACCCCGAGGGGTGGGGAAGGGATGGGGACCTCGTGGGGTGTGTGGGGACCTCGTGGGATGGAGAAGGGATGATGGATGGGGACCCCGAGGGGTGCAAAAGGGATGGACGAGCACCTCGTGGGATGAAGAAGAGACGGGGACCCCGAGGGGTGGAGAAGGGCGGGCAGGGCAGCGGGAGGGGTGGGGAAGGGCCGGGTCCGCCCGCTCCGCCCCCGCGGGTCCCTGCGGGCTGGGGCCGCCGCCGCCGCTCCTGCCCGGGGGCCAGGAGGAGGAGGAGGAGGAGGAGAAGAAGAGAAAAAGGGAGGGAGAGAGGGAGGGGAGGAAGACGGGAGAGAGCGAGGGAGGGAGGCAGGAAGGAAGAAGCCCGAGAGGCGCCGCCGCCAGCCGCCTGTGGCTCTGGTTTGTGCAGCCGGTGCGGAGGGGGGGCAGCCCCCGGCAGGCGTCCCGGCATGCTCAAAGTCACCATGCCGTCCTCTTCCTCGTCTTCATCCTCCTCGTCCTCCTCCTCCTCCTCTGGGTCCGCGGCCGCCAGCCGGCCGGGCTCCGCCGCACCAGACTATTGGATCGACGGCTCCAACAAGGACACCTTGGCCCATTACTTCGAGCTGGAGTCCGAGCTGGGACGGTGA
Source organism: Clamator glandarius (assembly GCA_033459285.1). Taxonomy (NCBI): domain Eukaryota; kingdom Metazoa; phylum Chordata; class Aves; order Cuculiformes; family Cuculidae; genus Clamator; species Clamator glandarius. The sequence goes on along the minus strand of JAUNZM010000457.1, from coordinate 589,555 downwards.
GAGGGGGCGGCACGGGGCTGCGGGGTGGGGGGGGTTCCTCCTTCTCGCCGGGGGTCTCCGTTCCCGCCCAGCGCCGCTTCGCCATGGCAGGAGCGGCAGAAACTTTGGTTGCCGTGAATAGCACCGGGAGGGCGTGCCGGCTCCCTCGGCGGTGTAGGGCTTTCGAAGGAAAATGATGCCCCTCCCTCACCCCCGCAGCCGAGCCGCGCGGACACCCCCACCCCCCCCCGCCCCCAACCCTCGCCGCAGGCAGCAGCGGTTTGCGGGCTTCGCTCCGTCCCGGTGAGCGCTGGGCCCCGAGAGCAGCTCCGGGGCGGGTCACCCCTGCCTTTGCGGGACCCCAGAGCCACGCCTGCAGCCGCTGAGCGGCAGAAACCGCTTCAGAGCGCTGGAAATGCCGGAATCCTCCGTCCCTGCGAGACCCTTCCAGCATCTGTCGCCTTGATCCCCGGCGCTGGCCGCACTCCATCCCGGGCAGCCCGGATCCAGCGCCTCTTCTTTCATGAATCTTCTTCATTCATGAGGGGGCTTAGCCTGGAGAAGAGGAGGCTGAGGGGAGACCTCATTGCTCTCTCCAACTCCCTGAGAGGAGGTTGTGGAGAGGAGGGAGCTGGGCTCTTCTCCCAAGGGACAGGGGACAGGATGAGAGGGAACGGCCTCAAGCTCCACTACAGGAGGTTTTGGCTGGACATTAGGAAAAAATCTTTCACAGGAAGGGTCATTGGTCCCTGTCAGAGGCTGCCCAGGGAGGGGGTTGAGTCCCCTTCCCTGGAGGGGTTTAAGGGACGGGTGGACGAGGTGCTGAGGGACATGGTTTAGTGATTGATGGGAATGGTTGGACTCAATGATCCGGTGGGTCTCTTCCAACGTGGTGATTCTACGATTCTATGAATCCTGCGCTGCCACCCTGCTGCCTCTGCCGCTGGCTCAAAGATCCCAAGTGTTCAGCCCGAAGAACTGAACTCCGGTGTGAAACGCTGCTGCCCAGTTTTTGCTGTCTCAGAATCACAGAATTGCTAGGTTGGAAAAGACCCACAGTATCATTGAGTCCAACCTCCATACAGTTGTTGGTTTGTGTTGAATTTGTGGGTACAAAATAAGCACCATCTCCTCCCCGCTCCCCAAACCCAGAAGACGACAGCTTTTTTAACAGTTTATGTTAAGTAACTTAAATCTGCAAGTCAGTAGGTAGTAAAGAGCAATCATTAATTTTGCCAGTGGTAGAGTATTAAAATCCCGGATGAGTGTGGGTAATTTCCAGGAATAACACAGAATTATAAAACCATTTGGGTTGGTAGGGACCATAAAGATCATTTGGTCCCGACCCTCCTGCCATGGGCAGGGACACCTCCCCTGGATCAGGCTGCCCAAGGCCCGTCCTGCCTGGCTGTGGTTGCCTTGGTACAATATTTGTGCAGAAGGGGCATGCAGCAAAAGTTATTTCTACAAAGTACGCCTGTGCTTGCCGTACCACAACTGACGGGCAGAAAAGGCTGCGGAAATACAATACAGTGTCGTTCTTGGCTTGCTGACTAGGTCTTAAGCATCTGCTGCTACCTTTTTACCACTACTGCTACCCTTGCTAGCCAGATGTAAATAGGCATAGGTTTATATATGCTTACTGCATTTGTACTGGACTTCACTGTACACCTATGCAAAACCATAAACATATAAAGCAGGAAATACTGTTTTGTCAGTTTTGTCTCTGGAATTGAGAAATAATAAAAAAAAAAAGTGTGTACTGCTGAATAGCACCAATTCTGTCTGAATTGATACTGGTATGTGTGGTCTGTCTAGAATTCTTTCAGCATGTGTGCTAGTGACCAAGAGCTTCATTGAAGAAAAGTCTGTGTTGCTGATACATCATGGGTTTATTGCATAGCTTCAAAAGTGTTTTGAAATGTGTACTCTCCTGTCTGAGGAAGGAAGAATTAATAAAAATTGAGGTTGAGGTGCAGTGGGTCCTTCTACCTGGCAAGGTGAGGCAGTATACACTGAAACCCTAACATAAGGTCTGAATAAGGAAAATAGTCACACCCAGCTAGTGCAGAGATGTGAGCCACTAAGTTTGCTGTGCTGTTGGATAGAATTAGGAAGTAAGATTTAAGATGAACACAGAAAGAAAACAGGAGCTAAGAACCATCTTGATCAGACTGTGAGGTAGGGAATGGAGAGAGAGGGACTTGAGAGGTATGTGCTCTGAGGAAATATTGCACTGATAGGTATGGCAAGGAGGGCTCGATCTTTAGGGTCCTAAGGTTAGATCTGAGATCCTTTTAGAGACAGCACCCAAAGTGCTGATGCTTCTTAGATTCCCTCTGATAGCCCACATATCTTAGCAAATGTGTAATGGAGATCCAGCAGTCCCTCTTGGTTCCTAAATGGAATATAAAACTGTATTGTTTTCTGGTAATCTTGTCTTTAACCATGTACTTCTGGAGATGATCTACAGAAAATATTCATTGTTTAGGTTAGTGGCGGTGAAGGTATACCAGGTGAGGTTGACAAATCTGGGCACATGTTCCCTTTAGAGGCAGTAAATCAAAATAGTATACTAAAATAAGAAACAGGAGGCACTATCCTAAAATATCTCTGGTAAAAGACATCTTGCAATCCCTTTATCCATTAGACTGCAGAGACCTGCATTTGGACAGCTGCTTCCAAGTACGGGAGTTCAGTTTTGGAAGGAGTGCCCTTTCTGCAAAGTGTGTCTGGCAGATCCCTAAGCCATCAGTCAATACTTCCTGCTTGCATGACCAAGTAAAGAGTTCTGGGACAAGACAGGAAAGTTTCTGCTAGCAAGAGAAATAATAAATGCCTTAAAGCTTGAGCATGAGGTTTAACAAGGCCAAATGCCGGGTCCTGCACTTGGGGCACAACAATCCTAAGCAGCTCCAGACTAGGCGAAGTCTGGCTGGAAAGCTGCCTGGAGGAGAAGGACCTGGGGGTGTTGGTTGACAGCGACTGAACATGAGCCAGCAGTGGCCCAGGTGGCCAGGAAGGCCAATGGCATCTTGGCTTGGTTCAGAAACGGCATGTCCAGCAGGTCCAGGGAGGTTCTTCTCCCTCTGTACTCGGCACTGGTGAGACCGCTCCTCAAATCCTGTGTTCAGTTCTGGGCCCCTCATGACAAGAGGGATGTTGAGGCTCTGGAGTGAGTCCAGAGAAGAGCAACGAAGCTGGTGAAGGGGCTGGGGAACAAGAGGAGCGTCTGAGAGAGCTGGGGGTGTTTATCCTGGAGAAGAGAAGGCTGAGGGGAGACCTCATTACTCTCTCCAACTCCCTGAGAGGAGGTTGTGGAGAGTAGGGAGCTGGGCTCTTCTCCCAAGGGACAGGGGACAGGACGAGAGGGAATGGCCTCAAGCTCCACCAGGGGAGGTTCAGGCTGGACATTAGGAAAAAATCTTTCACAGGAAGGGTCATTGGTCCCTGTCAGAGGCTGCCCAGGGAGGGGGTTGAGTCCCCTTCCCTGGAGGGGTTTAAGGTGCAGGTGGACGAGGTGCTGAGGGACATGGTTTAGTGATTGATAGGAATGGTTGGACTTGATGATCTGGTGAGTCTTTTCCAGCTTGGTGATTCTATGATTCTATGACTATTCAGTTGTCTTTCAACAGTGGAGCTCCACAGGGATCAGTTAAGGTGTCTCTGCTGCTGAACTCATAAATGAAGGGGATGTACAGTGATATTTGCTGGTCTTACTAAGGTATTGAGAGTTTTAAAGACAGCATTGCCTATGAAGAATGGCAGAAAGACCTTGTTGGACTGATAGGGCATTTAAATGGTGGATGAAATACAGTTTAGATAAATAAAATGGTGGAGGAGAAGCCATTTGGTTGTTTTCTTTCTCTAATAAATCCAATTGTAAAGTTAAGACAGAGAACCCTGGAAACACATGTGGCATGGACGGAACACCTAGTTAGAGGTGTTTATTTGCTGTTTAATTTGATGCAAGCTCTGTAGAACACCTGACAAAGATAGCAAGTAAAAAATGAGCCACAGGAGGTGAGGCCACTAAAGTGCACGGTGTAGCTAAGTGGTGGAACTCTTAGTACTTGGGTGCTATGGATGCTAAAAACTTACATTACTTTAACAGGCAAGTTTACATGCAGGAAATCCATTAGAGTAATTAAACGTGAAGATATTAACTATTCAACTATAAGTTGTGGAGTGGTATGAGAATATGCTTTGACTGTATTGATACAGGTTTGCTCTGTTCTTATATTCTTAAGGCATGTGTGTTTGGCCACTGTTAGACACAGTATTCTGGGCTAGACAGGCTTTTATTGTCATCCATCCAGCACAGCTGTTTTTATGTTGTTCTTAATACCTGGCTAGTTCACCTTTTATTTAGGTGTTTTTGGCAAGGAGATTTTGTGTGTGCTACTCAAGTAGAGTTCAAAATGCTGTAGAGATGAAATTTTGGTCTTTGTTTTACAAGGTGTGTCTACTTCTCTGAAAATTGCAACACTTGAAAGTGTGGGAAATTGTGGACACTGCGATTTTGTTCTGAGCGTATTTAATCTAAACGCTCATTTTCCACACTGGAAAAAGATTACAATTATTTTAGGTTTAAAACTTCTATGTTCCTTAAAGACTGACACCTTTTGTTAGCCTTATATAACATATGCTGTATCTTTTTCATACAGAGTTCCTGAATTCAGGATTAGTTTGGGGGTTTTTTGATACTCAGCAATACTGAAAAAAAGGAATTTCTCTTTGTTTGAATTTTATTTATGGAATTCTACTTAGCATGCAATCTCTGGCCTAACGGCGCCAAACCATATAACTATTTGAGTTGAGACTTCTACTGTTATTATTGTAGGTGTAGTTCCAGTCGAATCCTTAGGGCTTTCTTTCAGTTTCAAAGGTTGAATAATATAATAATACCTTTTCTAAAAAATCAGGAAATTTCTAGGCATTGTCTTTGTGTAAGATTGATAAATCAAGATCTTCCAAGGTTACCTTTTCCTTCCTGGCCAGTCTTTCAATTCTGTGCTATTTGCTGGGGACCTGAAACTGAAAGGTGCTCAGTACCGGCAACTTACCTTGAGTTCACAGTGCGAGCTGAATCATAGCTAGTTTCTGTTCTTCAGCTCTAGCACAGACAGAGTTCAAATCCAAGGCATTGTGTGAACTCAAAATTTCAGTGTGCGCCACGACACCTTACTCTGTTAATCCTGTTTATGAGTGCTGTCATAGTAGCATCTACTTCTGCAATGCTAGTAGTAGATGAAATCAGGCAACTCCTTTGTGTAAGCATCATTGTATATAAATGGATTGCTTTTGCATTTGATGCTTTGAAGTTCAAACAGTTTTTGGCTCTGAAAGTATGCCAATTATTTTCCCTTCTATTCCTTCATTTAAAAAAAATAAATGGGCCTTTTTTCCTGTTCATCTCGAGTCATTTGTTATACATAGAGAGTGTGTATGCCATGTTTGTTTTGAAAATCATATGTTCGCTTTGCTTTGAGGTGCATTTAAAGTAGGTCAGACCCTTGTTCAGGAATGCTTTTGCTTACTTGTTTGTGACTTTTACTCTTGGTCTTGAATATTTTCCAAAGTGATGCAGATATCAGAAAAAATGATAAATTTTTTCACAGTGGCTTTGATAAATTTTTCACAATGGCTTATGTGTATATCTGATTCCTGTTTATACCATGCCTGAGGCATTGTTTGTGTCATGCCGTGATGGAAAATAAGTTTGTTGATCTAGTCAGCTATGGAGAAATAATTTAACTGTCAACACCTTTGGACAGTCATGGTAGAGAACTGTATTACTACAATTTACTATTTTAGCTGCTTTCTTTCAGGAATATGTTAATGTTTGTTTCTGTAGAAGAAACTGCCCTTTACCTCTGTAAATAAACAGATTACCTGTTTTTTAATGCAATTAGTAATATCTAAGTTGTAACTGTATTATATAAAAAAAAGTTTGAAACATGCTTTTCTTCTTCGAAGTAGGAACTTAAATAGACTGCTGATGATGGCGTGTATTTATGTTTCCAATTACAGAATCACTGAGATTTTGTTTGTAATGACTTATTGCACTATTACTATTTTAAAAGTTAATTTGTGGCTGCGTCTACACTGAAGTTTTAATTTGGATCAGGAGTGACTTTTGTGAAACAAATGTCTCAGTTATCCACAGAGTCATTGTGCTTTGCTTTGCGTTAAGGGGCATTCTTGGAGCACAACAAGCAGACTGGATGTAGCTAGAAGCAGAAGATGCAGTTCAGGAGCACTTAATCCGCTCTAATCTTTTCTGAACATTCAGTTCACAGGACAAGATCAGGGTTCTTCTGGCATAAAACCTGCAGAACGTTTGTGTGTTGATATCGAGACGTTCGCACCATCTGTAACACTCATGTGGTCCTACTGCACTGTACAACTTGCTAATGCATACCTAGATTATGTGTCCTAGTGATACTGTACTTAAATCCAACTGTAATCTCCAAGTTGACTAATAGGAAGCTTGTGATATCATGCATTCAACATAATCCAAAGGTCAGTGTCTATATGCTCAAGTTTTAATTAACTTGGAAGCTAAAGGGAATATATATATATTGTATAAATAAAAATTCAGTACTTACAGCGGGCAGTGCCCAGGTGGCCAAGAAGGCCAATGGGCATCTTGGCTTGGATCAGAAACAGCGTGACCAGCAGGTCCAGGGAGGTTCTTCTCCCCCTGTACACGGCACTGGTGAGACCGCTCCTCGAATCCTGTGTTCAGTTGTGGGCCCCTCACCACAAGAAGGATGTTGAGGCTCTGGAGCGAGTCCAGAGAAGAGCAGTGAAGCTGGGGAAGGGGCTGGAGAACAGGCCTTATGAGGAGCGTCTGAGAGAGCTGGGGGTGTTTATCCTGGAGAAGAGGAGGCTGAGGGGAGACCTCATTGCTCTCTCCAACTGCCTGAGAGGAGGTTGTGGAGAGGAGGGAGTTGGGCTCTTCTGCCAAGTGACATGGGACAGGACGAGAGGGAACAGCCTCAAGCTCCGCCAGGGGAGGATCAGGCTAGACATTAGGAAAAATTTTTTCACAGAAAGGGTCATTGGGCACTGGCAGAGGCTGCCCAGGGAGGGGGTTGAGTCACGTTCCCTGGAAGGTATTAAGGCATGGGTGGATGAGGTGCTGAGGGGCATGGTTTAGGGATTGGTGGGAATGGTTGGACTCAGTGATCCAGTGGGTCTCTTCCAATGTAGTGATTCTATGATTCTATGATGATATTACATTATCTCTGTACTCTTATGAGTGTGTGCACTCAATGAATTCTCCTGTTAATAAATTGAGCCGTTACCTTTTTTCTTTTTAATAAAAGGAGTGCTGGAGCCGTTTTGAAAAGCTGGAATGAAGAGATGATCATTCTGTGTAATTTTCACAGCGTTCTTTTACTTAAAGATGGCTATTAATAATGAAAAATTCTATTAGAGAATTCATATTTCTTTATTTTCAAGTTATTCTGTCAGCCACTATGAATTTCTGTCATTGGGTTTGGTTATATTTTTTAATTAAAAAGTATTTATAATGGTAGAAAATGAATAGATTTTTATGTAAGTACTCAAGAATACTGGAAGACTTTATGCACATAGAGCTTTTTGGAGTTGAAAGTAATGTTATCAATTGTGTTAATATGACAATTGTTAGACTTGAAAAATATTGCATTGGTTTGCAAGGGATCAGATATAACAAAGTCATTCTTCTAGCCTATTATGTAGACGGCACGTCTGAAATGGAGCTAGTGTTTTCAAGTTCAGCATTTCCCTAAGTATGATTGTGTAATAAATGTATGTGATTCTGAGTGGAGGGGCTTAAATTTACTGAAGCCTTGTGGTATGAGAAGAAAATGCGTTCATTCCATTGTGTTGTTCGGTGTGTGTCTGAGTCTGCACAGTATTTTGTAAAGGACTGTAATGGCCACAGATCAATAAGCAGAATTCTACCAGTAACAAGAATTTAAATGCTTGCCCACATAGCCACATTTGAAAAGATCACAAATTATGGATGGTGGTCAGTGAGACTCCCTGTTTGCCATACCACGTGCCTCATCTGTGGAAGTCCAACTACTTGCAAGGAAGTACTAACTATCTTCTTCAGTCACTCAGATCAAAAAAGTTTGTCTTCCTGAATGTTGTCTGAAGAGATTAATCAGGAACTAAAACCAATAGCTATCCACTGACATAGTTTTGTTTATAATCTACCAAATTGAGCTGGCCTTATTGTAGTAAACCTGAATGGTTCTTCTGTGGTCATCTGATGGCCGGGCTTTGGGAAAGCAATCTTCTGACATTGCACGTTGTGTGGGGAAAAAAGTGCCAATATTATTTAATATTATTTTCATCTATGAATGTACAAGGCATATTAACCATTACTACGAGTTAGGATTGCATAAAAAGAAAGAACATGTACTCCCTTCTGCTTCATTGTGAAAGTACAATTGAAGCATATAAACTTCGTATTTGCTGTTGACTTACTTGTTTATGCACTCATACAATGCTTCCTCTTGTCACGATAAGCAGACTTTTATTATCTGAACAAGGGTTATCTGATTTCACAAGGGTTATTCTTTTTCCAGTGCACTGATGCTCATTCTAAGAAAAGATAACCAAACATTCTATGTATTTCCAAATGGTGATGCTGCTGTTGTTTTTTGTTTTGTTTAATATCTTTCTCAATATTTATGCTTTCCTATCTCCTTCATGTTAAAAAAACAGGTAAGAATGAAAATTTTTACAGCCAGTCACTGATACCTTGGAAATACTCTTACATTTGTTGTTAGTGGTTATTTGCATTGTCAGTGTCCTCAGCCCATCAGTAATCGCAAGGAAGTGTAATATAGCTTACTGGTTACTGCTCTTATATTAGACACGAGTTTAGTTTTTATGAGGATTATTTCTTTCTTCCTTTTTCTTTGGAATCTGAGCTGGTGAATCATTAAGAATTTAATTTAGGAATTTTAGTGTTGTGGAAGCATGTTGTTTTCTTGTTTTCACCTTTGCCTTGCTTTTGTATCTTAGTCTTAAGAAAGGTCTTCCGGAGAGACCCCACTTCGAGCAAAAGTGCACAGGGTGATTTTTCCCAGTGTGTTAGCTTTTAAACCTTTAAAAACTCATCCAAACACGGCAAGAAAAGCATAATTTTTCCTTGTATCTGTTCCAAGACTGCAGTTCCTTGCCTGTGATGCTTTCCTAGTTCTTTCTGACCTAGGAAATACGATCTGTTTCAGAAGGCAAATGCAAGTTCTGTTGCAATGGGTTTAGTAGGGAAAGTTCTGCTCACAATGATGTCTTGGCTAGTAGAGCACTAAAGAACAGCCCAAATGTACTGTGACTGTTGAGGATTATAGGTTTTAAGGACAGATTGACTTTTCCCTTGACTTTACTAGAGTGTGTAGGAAGGTTGTGGTGACGCACATAGAAGCCTACTTTTCTCCTGTTTAGCTATGGTTTGTTTTTTTTTAATAATCTGTTAGCATGATGCAGTGGGAAAGATCGCTGAGAATAAGATATCCAAGACTATTTTCAAGTGTAGGGAGTTTGATCATTGTATACGTTATGTGTGCTCAATGTCTTAGACTATATAATGTTTAAAACAGAAATAGAGTAGTGGTGCTATAATACTATACTAGTACACATTGGAAATCTATCTTTTGCATATAGAATAAATGAAAAAATTATGTCATTGCTGTTGTAGATTACTGTTGGTTAAAATACATGGACTATTTGGGATCATCAATATTTGCAGTTGTTACACTGACAATAGATTGCTGAATCTATAAAAAGGGGCGCAGGGAGGATCCGAGGAACTGCAGGCCTGTCAGTCTGACCTCGGTACCGGGGAAAGTCATGGAGCGGGTGATCTTGAGTGCGATCAAGAAGCACTTGCAAGAGAACCGGGTGATCAGGCCCAGTCAACACGGGTTCATGAAAGGCAGGTCTTGCCAGAGTAATCTGATCACCTTCTATGACCAAGTGACTAAACTCTTGGACGAGGGAAAGGCTGTGGATGTATCTTCCTGGACTTCAGTAAAGCCTTTGATACAGTTTCTCACAGCATTCTGCTTCGGAAACTGTCGGCCTCTGGCCTGGACGGGCACACACTCTACTGGGTGAAAAACTGGTTGAATGACCGGGCCCAGAGGGTGGTGGTAAACGGAGTTAAATCCAGCTGGAGGCCAGTGACAAGTGGGGTTTCCCGGGGCTCAGTCCTGGGTCCAGTCCTGTTTAATGTCGTTATCAACGACCTGGATGAACGCATCGAGGGCTCCCTTAGCAAGTTTGCAGATGACACCAAGCTGGGAGGAAGTGTCGATCTGCTGGAGGGTTGGGAGGCTCTGCGAAGGGATCTGAACAGGCTGGACTGCTGGGCTGAGACCAACGGCATGAGGTTTAACAAGGCCAAATGCTGGGTCCTGCACTTGGGACACAACAACCCTAAGCAGAGGTACAAACTAGGAAAGACCTGGCTGGAAAGCTGCCAGGAGGAGAAGGACCTGGGGGTGCTGGTTGACAACCGACTGAACATGAGCCAGCAGTGTGCCCAGGTGGCCAAGAAGGCCAATGGCATCTTGGCTTGTATCAGGAACGGTGTAACCAGCAGGTCCAGGGAGGTTATTCTCCCCCTGTACTCGATACTGGTGAGACTGCACCTCGAGTACTGTGTTCAGTTCTGGGCCCCTCACCACAAGAGGGATGTTGTGGCTCTGGAGCGAGTCCAGAGAAGAGCAATGAAGCTGGTGAAGGGCCTGGAGAACAAATCTTATGAGCGTCTGAGAGAGCTGGGGTTCTTTAGCCTGGAGAAGAGGAGGCTGAGGGGAGACCTTATTACTCTCTACAACTATCTGAAGGGAGGTTGTGGAGAGTAGGGAGCTGGCCTCTTCTCCCAAGTGACAGGGGACAGGATGAGAGGGAATGGCCTCAAGCGCCGCCAGGGGAGATTTAGGCCAGGGGAGATTTAGGCTTGAGATAAGGAAAAAATTCTTCACTTAGGCTTGAGATAAGGAAAAAATTCTTCACGGAGAGGGTGGTTAGGCATTGGAACGGTCTGCCAAGGGAGGTGGTTGAGTCACCGTCCCTGGAGGTGTTTAAAGTGAGGGTGGATGAGGTACTTAGGAGCATGATTTAGGGATTGGTGGGAATGGTTGGACTCGACGATCCAGTGGGTCTCTTCCAACCTGGTTCTTCTGTGTGATTCTGTGTGATTCTGTGTGAAGTGTTGTTTTTTCCCTTGTAAAGTGTTTCTAAGTTAGGGGACTGTAGAAGAATATGACTTTGAAAGGGACTATTCAATCTTTAGCAGCCAAAGCTTTTGACTATTTGAATTTCATCTACAAGGAATAACAGGAGAGAAAAATTACATGGTCAGGACTGTATGCTGATTCTGACACAATAAAGTAACCACCTGAACAACATAAAGCCGTAGCTTACAAGCTGTCCTGCTTTCATGCATGCAGTTATCTGTGCTGGAACTCAAGAACCATATAATGTAAAATTAAAGGAAATGAGAACCCTTTTGAGGAGAAGAAGTTTGTAAAACATGCTGCCCATTGACAGTTTACTATGTTTATCATATATTTTCTTTTTTTGAGGGGGAGAGGATAAGGCAGTGGAAATGTATGTCCCAGATTTATAATGCATAACCACAAAACCAACATTAGAATTTAAGCACTTAACAAACGTATAGCCTGTGCGCCAATGTGTACCTCAGTGTGAGCATCCATATGCCACAGATAAGACGCCAGAACTGCAACTTTACCTCATAATTGATGTCATCTCCACAGTCCCCAAACTGTCCTCACTAGAAAAATGTCTCTCCTCTGTCGTCCTCTCTCCAGGCATCGTGAAACAAAGCAGTTGCTTGAGTTTAAACAAGAGGCATCATTCTAAAATATCAGTTTCCCTCCACCATTTTCCTTCTTGCAAGTATTTGTATTTTCACAGAATCACAGAATCATAGAATCACCAGGTTGGAAGAGACCCACCGGATCGTCGAGTCCAACCATTCCCACCAATCCCTAAATCATGCTCCTAAGTACCTCATCCACCCTAACCTTAAACACCTCCAGGGACGGTGACTCAACCACCTCTTGATTCAGATCATTATAAACACACCAATATTGTTTCTTATTTTCAGTCTTTTGATCTTTAAAGCACATCCAGCTCTGCCAGGTTCACTGCCTTTGGGAACCGATACTGCATCTTAAAATACTCAATTTATTGTGGTTTTATTCATGAAGATGACCCTGATTGCTCCACAGACTTTAGCAGAACTGAAGACTGCATAAATAAAAATGTTCTCCAAATGTCTTGATTTTATGTTTTTTAATGAGGCAGCATAGTATCATGTGACTAGGAGGGGTGTCAATCCATCAGATCAGTTGCTACAAACTGTGTATTGTTTATTGACATTTGTTCATTTATTAAAAACCTCCTCAAATGGTGACATTCCCAGATAGCAAATTCATGTAAAAAAGTTTGGATTAGCTCATACATGAAATGCAGACATTCTAATTTAATCTAAATAAATTATTTTCAATGAATAATTTTGCACTCATGAATGAGTGGAAGTAAAAAAGTGTGAGAGATCTTAATGAATATACATGGAAGAAGAAATATGGTATTATCTTAAAGTACTTCTGAAATTATGTTCATATTGATTTTTCTTTAAATAATACTTGTTAACAGAGGCACACTGCCAGTACGAAAGAATGTGCTATGTGATTTTATTTTGTGTTTAGCTGTAGAAAGATTCAAAACTGTGTTGAAAGGAGTGGGTTTCATGCCTCTCCTGTGGAGGGCTGACCATAAAATGTGTGACTTTCAGTTGATAAGGAGACATTTAGCTGCTTATATTTTTTGGAGATGAGTTGTTTGAATGTTATTCAAACTCGACAAAGTGCTCCTTTCAGATTCTCTGCATATGCAAGGTGGTGTTTTCAGTTTCTGATTTATAAAGTGCACTGCACCGGTCTAACCTTGTGGACCAATGAGGGTGTTTTAAGATCCTGCTTTGGGCCAGAAGTTGTTGGAATTCTTTTGGTATACACTGATTTTTTTTTTAATGTGGTAATATTAAAAAAGAAAATGGATGCCTTGGTAAGGCTTATGAGGCCTCAAGATAAAGTCTGCCATGGATAAGTACTGATTTTTTCTGCGTTTTTTTTAGCCTGTTGACATGTTTTGTAGATTACATACTGATCTGCTTTACAGATGTTTGTTTCCCTGATGAAGAGCACTTGCTTTTCAGCTTTCCATATTGTGCAATAATGATTTGGTAAAACTAAACAGAAAACATGCTGAAAACTCTGACCCCATCATCATAATCTAAGTTCGGAGACCTGTAAGACACATGTGCATGCATGTTTTTACCTAGTAGATTCACTGGATACCTTCCCGAGTGATCCATCTCTCTGTATTCTCTACAGTCTCTTATGATTTTCTGACTGATTAGCTTAGTAAAATTGAAAAGAGAAGGGCTGAAAAGTTAATTTTGTAATGGAAAGCAACACACAGTACAGATACTGATGGATTATTTAGGAAATGACTAATGATTTTGTTTAGTGACTTTAGGTTTCAGGTGATCAGATGAAGAAACAGAGTAAGGTGGGTGCTTCTTACCCCACCACCGGCAGCAGACCCTGCCTTTTTTCCTGCAGCCTGACTGCAAATGCTTATGGAATGCGTTTTTCGCTATACACTGGTCAGTTAGCTAATTGGCAGGGGATTAAGTTGAGCTGAAAGAAGAAGCCAGGTCTAATCTTAAAATGCTGTTAGAACAGCAAGTAACTGGTAACATTGGAGCAGCACTTCTGACGCTAAAAATATAATAATAAATAAATCTTGTTTGCTGCAGGGGAGAGGAAGGCTGGTAAATTTGTTGCCTCTGATTCTCCTTTCACAACAATTCAAATCAAGAATGTCTTAATGGAAAACAAGAATGGAATTTGGGTTAGTATTTAAAATTAATAATTGATGAATGCTAAGTAAGGTCAGTAATCAACTGCCAGGTTGGGTCAACGTGTAATGGAAAATCTGCAATAAAAGGAATATCCTAAAATTCATGTTTTCTGCTCTGACACTTTATGAGATGAAACCCATCTCCTTCTCTGCGATGCCTCCATAATAGATACGCAGGTAATTTTTTTTTTAATTTAAATTCAAATCCCATCTCTATGCATAATTCATATTATAGGTGTTCAGAAGTAGGTGGAACAGGAATAAAACTGACTAATGAATAAAACTGCAGAAGTTTTATTCATCACTATAAAAACTTGTTCACAGAGTTTGTTTGATTGGCAGTAGCATAAAGAGAATACTCTTCTATTACCAGAGAATCATTCATTTCAAATGACAAAGCAGCCTTGGTCATCTCCTTCTCAGAACAACAATATCTTTTGACCATTTGAATCTTCAGCTTCTCTAGTTAAAAGACAACAGTCCATGTTAGTGTAAAATGATTTCTGCTATTTTGATCTATACTGGTCTGTTGTTATTGTTCTTGTAAAATTTATGTGTTAAAAAAGGAATTTTAAATATTTTAACCTTTTTGTATGGTTTTTCTGCATTACATTAGAAAAGATGAAATGTCATTTGTGATGGAAACAGTCATATTAGATGTATTTCTCTTGCAGATGGCTTTATAAAATATAGCTAGTGCAATTTATTAGTTAAATAAATAGCTCAACAAATCTTACTCACTTTCTTTAGCCAGCTGAACATGATCCAGCAGTGGCCCAGGTGGCCAAGAAGGCCAGTAGCATCTTAGCTTGGATCAGAAACGGCGTGACTAGCAGGACTAGAGAAGTGATTCTGCCCCTGTACTCGTCACTAGTGAGGCTGTGTGTTTAGTTTTGAGCCTCTCACTTCAAGAAGGATGTTGAGATCCTGGAGCGAGTCCAGAGAACAGCACCAAAGTTGGTGAAGACACTGGGGCACAAGTCTTATGAGGAATGGCTGAGAGAGCTGGGAGTGTTTAGCCTGGAGAAGAGGAGGCTGAGGGGAGACCTCATTGCTCTCTCCAACTCCCTGAGAGGAGGTTGTGGAGAGGAGGGAGCTGGGCTCTACTCCCAAGGGACAGGGGACAGGACGAGAGGGAATGGCCTCAAGCTCCACCAGGGGAGATTTAGGCTGGACATCAGGAAATAGTTTTTCATAGGAAGGGTCACTGGGCACTGTCAGAGGCTGCCCAGGGAGGAGGTTGAGTCACCTTCCCTGGAGGTATTTAAAGGATGGGTAGATGAGGTGCTCAGGGATATGTTTTAATGGTGAACAGGTATGATTGGACTCAATGATCTCAAAGGTTTTTTCCAACCTAGCAGTTCTATAACTCTTCCATGAATCTCTGTTCTGTGAACTGGTTAAGTTTGCTGTTTATGAATGAATACAATAAATACTTAAGAGGTAGCCTATTTATGTAGTTTGCCATGATGGTTCTTATGACCCATGTGTTTGAACTGTATTGAATACCTAGTAAGACCATTTTATTGTGTTTTTCCCTAGTCACAGCTGAAACCGAATAGCAGTGATTAAGCAGGATGCGTTAGGCATCCACAATGGCATGAAGCCATTGGAAGACCATATTTCATGCTTCAGAGTCATGCCTGTTAAAGTTTATTTTAGCCACATATTCATATTTGTACAGTAGTGGATTGGCAGATTTGAGAAAATCCAGAGTTTCCATCCCGTGATAAATTTCAATATTTTGGCATTTGTTTTTGTTTTGAGTGATTGAAGCACTGGCATGATGTGGATAAGGGACAGTTTCACAGCATGGAATTTTTCAATAGTTTAGAGTTAAAAGCTACAAACACTTTCACATTTTACATTTTGTATTAATTAAAAATATGCTTGACTTGAAGTAAGCAGATTGCAACAACAAACTACGTTTATCTCTTGTAGCATGGTATCTTATGAGAATTTTGATGCAGGTTCCTCTTAACAGTTTTCATCCTCTGTCTTTGATTCCTGCCTGGACTGTGGTTTTGTGTGTTACACTGAAAATGGTGTGGTTTTCATATCATGTATTTCTCTAATGTAACATAGGGAGGGTGCAGAAGCTGTGTTTAGCTGCTGACCCCAGTTATGAAATTCTCAGACTTTTCTAGTTAGAACTTTGTATATTATTAAATGGGAAGGAATCACATTTGCCTTTCTCACAGTTCTACCCTGTTAGTATGTAGTGGTCTGTTTTTTGTTGCCCAGACTGTATGTCTTCCATTTTGTGTCTCTGTTCGCAGCTGATGAGACTTATGTTTCCTAGCAGAGTTCTTGTTATTTGTCTATAATGCATGACCTTGCAGTTAATACAGATAAATTTTATCCCTTTTGTCTTGCTCCCACTCCCCAGGTATAAGTGCAGTTTCTGCTTTCCAATATTACCACCCTCTCCTGTTTTGCCAATGCCTCCCTACCTTTATCATCAGCACACTCAATCAGCATACCCCTAAGTTTATGCCAAAGTAATAATTAAAATATTAAGTCATGTATAACAAACTGGAGGAATATTGCTCAAACATGCGTGCCAGAACCACACCTTCCCCCTCACCTCCCCCCCAAAAAAAAAAAGAAAAAAAAAAGTTGAAGTAAAGACCAGTGTGTTTCTGGCAAGCTTTTGAAGAAGGTTAGGTTGCATCAGCAAAGTTTCTCAAAGGAGGAAAAATCCTAAAAGCAAATTCTTTAAAAAACTGTTTCCCTCTATACCATTATCCCATTTAAACTGAAACAAACAAACAGACAAACAAACAAATCAGAATTCTTGCAGCATTGCCTGTATCAAGGATGAATCTGTTACTTAAAGCTCTTCTGGTGACTCCCTGTTCCTTTAGCTGGGGACCACTAAGGCTATTCTCATCCTCCTTCCCTCCCTCCCAGCTCTTAACGCTTGCTTTAGTAAATGGTTTCAATAGTCTTTATGCCAAGAGGAAGGAATATTCTCCACTCCATTTAATGGGTGCAACTTAAGAAGCTGAAAAATCGGGCATGCTACACCTACTTCTTGCGACAGTGCCTAACAGGGTATAATTGGTATGCTAGTCAGAAGGCTGGCAGAGATCTTGACGTTTCAGGGGAAGCAAGTGATTAGATTACATTATGCAGATGATAGCTTTCTACCACTGTCCTATCTCCCTCCTCCCGTTTTTGGAATGTGGATTAAGTGTGGATGAATGTAATGATTCCTGAATGAAGAAGGACTCAGCTCCAGTAACTCTGTCAAACAAAATGAAAAATAGCATAATGAAAAGTAGCATATTTTTTAAATGCTCCTGAAAATTTAATGAGTTTGTGAATTAAAGGACCTGATTAGTCCTTAGTTTTTGTCCAGCCAGCATACTACTTGCCATTGTTAAAAGTGACTGAGACAGTGGCATAATATGCCTGCTTTAATATGTATTATGGAAAATCTGATTTAAAATTATTTGTAAATTTTTTCATCTGAAAATATACTGTGGAGGAACTGAGTTTCTTTAGTGCAACAGATGGTGCTAGGGAAAGGTGATGATAGCTCTCCAACAGAGAACCACATCTGTGAAGTAGAATAATTCTCTTAAACTTAGAGACTCCTTCTGCATGCAAAGGAGGAAAGAATTCACTTGACCATGATTACAATAAGAATTGTAATTTAGAAGAAATTATCTAAGCATCCATAGTTCTGTAACTGAGTTTTCGGCCTGAGCAGGAGAGGCAAGAAATGTGCCTAAAATTTGTATGTGATCATTGTGTGGGAAAGACTCTATGACATAGTTGCCCGCGTTACTAGGAGCTGTCTTAATGACTCAGGAGAAACCTTCCTGCATATCTTCAGAGTAACTGCATTGATTTTCAGTGTCCGCTTGTTGATAGCAGTAAGTTCAATATTGATCGGTTGACATCACCAAGGGATCAGCCAAATTCGCCTAGTCACATTCTTAACTCACATTGAAAATAAAATCTGTTTGGAGGTTGGTACTGTGGTCTTCTTAGAAGAGCAACGAAGCTGGTGAAGGGGCTGGAGAACAGGCCTTGTGAGGAACGGCTGAGAGAGCTGGGAGTGTTTCGGCTGGAGAAGAGAAGGCTGAGGGGAGACCTCATTGCTCTCTACAACTACGTGAAAGGAGGTTGTGGAGAGGAGGGAGCTGGGCTCTTCTCCCAAGGGACAGGGGACAGGATGAGAGGGAATGGCCTCAAGCTCCACCAGGGGAGGTTTAGGCTGGACATTAGGAAAAAATTTTTCATAGAAAGGGTCATTGGGCACTGGCAAAGGCTGCCCAGGGAGGTGGTTGATTCACCTTCTCTGGAGGGTTTTAAGGCACAGGTGGACGAGGTGCTAAAGGACATGGTTTAGTGTTTGATAGGAATGATTGGACTCGATGATCCGGCGGGTCTCTTCCAACCTGGTTATTCATGATTCTATGATTCTACATCCTTAATGCCTGGCTAATGGAAGATGTATCCAAACTGGAGCTGTTACTCTCAGACATGAGCATGTAGCTTACTGAGTACATGTGTTACTGTGTTTAAAGGAAACTTATATTTGCCTTTCAGTAAGAATCAACTCTACTAATAGCACAGATATGTTGTCCATTCTACTTGTGGAGATACCTTGTTTGGAAACACTAAGTACTTGTTATCGGAACTTTCAGCCATTTTAAAATGTCACACCTCCACCCTCAAAATCACATCTGAAAGTCCTGTTTTCTCTGTATTGACTAATGTACATATATATGTTTGCTATATAAATTTAAAATGGACTGGTCATCCTAAGTTATTTGAGCCTTTGTAGTGTAAGAATGTCTGTGCTGCATTCGCTCAATGGTGTGTTTAGGCTAATACCCTGTCTTTATCTGTAGTGAGAAGCACATACCTAAAAAGGAGAGTAATAGCAGGTCAAACATTTAAGGAGAAGTGCCCAGCGCAGTCCATCAGCCTTTGGAAGTCTGAAGCCAAGGCTGAAACTTCGGCTCTGCTCTTCATATCAGAATACTATTGTAGATTTGCAGGCATTGCTCAGGAATCACAGAATGCATGTAGTTGGCAGGGGCCTCTTAGGATCATCTAGTCATAACTGGTTTTAAAAATTCTTGTCACCTTTGTGTCTTTCCTCTGAAAGGCTAAGTGGTATATAAGAGGTTCAAGTTAACCCATTAACTAAGTCTTGGCTGGTGCCTGTAATGTGCTATTGGTCATTTTATATGTTCCCTACTCTCTTGTGCCTCTTCTCTCTACATTTTTGGAAGTATGAAGGGTAATTTTCCTATATTTTCAAGGTAAGGAAAGGTTCTAGCATTGGAAAAATTTTAGTTTGTTCAACATCAGATCTATCACAGGCTTTTCAGTAGACACAAACTCTTTACAGAATTAAAAGTTTCTAAGTACAGTGCAGCCACTCAGTATTATGGGAATTCTGTGCTGCAGGGTGCTGTAGAGATTGCCTTCAATGTAGAACTTTTTTTAATTTGGTGAAAACCAGGTAGGAGCTTGCTCTCCTGCTCCTTGGGGCAAAGGCCTGTAAATAGTAGATCTGAGGGTAAAATGAAGAAAGTGACTGCTGTTTGTGTCTGCGAGATCTCATCCTACACCTTCCTTTTACTGTACTTTATCACAGTTTGGGCAAGGCGAAGGCCTTCACATATTTTACTGGTTTTTTATGTCTTGACCTCATGGTGTTACCTACTTTAAGTCCAGCCAAGGAGAAATCTTTATGACTTAAGATAAGCAAAAATTTTGTGACGTTAATTCTACATCCTTGTGTTGTATTTGTCTTATTGATGAACTATGCAAGGGACATAATAGTTTGGAAAGCTGAGGGACAGAAGTTGAATTCCTAGCTAATAGATAGATTAGGAAAATTGATTTGCTATTATAGGCATAGATTTTGGTATAGAAATGATGGATGAAGATTACAAGTTTGGCATCAACTCTGCTGTTTTGTTGTGGTGCTGGAAGTTATTTAGGTGACAATTAATTTGTATAGCTTGTAAAAGCAGTGCACGTGACTAAATAGCTGGAAAAATGTCATTGTCATTAGTGAACAGAGAAAATTGTGCCTAAATTACTTCCATTTTGCCCGACTAAGCTATCTAATGAGTGTTTCTGTATCTACTAATCAATAACTTGAATGGCAGCTCCTTGGCTTCTTAGTCCTTTTTGAAAAGCTTCCGTTGTGTCAGTGTTCATCTGTGACCTTACATTACAATATAATTTTTGTTGTAGAAAAAACTTAATGTTGTGTAACTGCTTGGAAGTAAAACAGGTAAATGACAAAGGTAACTGAAACTAATTGTGTTAGTGTCGCCCCTAAAACAACAGTAATTGCTGTTGTGATCTCTTTGTATTTGATGTAGATGTCTTAAAAGCATGTGTGCACGCACATACGCAGGCTTACGCAGGCATGTCTCAGATGGATGAGAAGGTAGCTTGCAAGTTTTTCCACATAACTTTTATGGTTCCTTGTGCTGTCAGATGAACAGGGACCATCAGAGAGTGTGCACTGCTGAAAGTTAAATCAATTATAGGTATTCATAAGCCTAATGTAAAACTTATTTTTCATTGGAAATGTTTGCCCCAGCTTGCAACAGTGATGGAGAGGATTGAAAGTGGCCCGGTGGGCACTTCTGCCAGCTCCCTCAGTACCTTTGGGTGGATCCCATCTGGCCCTGTAGACTTGTGTGTGTGTCTAAGTGGTGCAGCAGGGCACTAACCTTGTCCTTCTGGATTATTCCAAATTCTGCTCCCTGTCTCTGTTTTTCAGCTCAGCGGGGTGGGTACTCCAAGATGACTCATTTGGTGCAAGTGCTCTTAAAACTAGCCAGTGGGAGCAGGGGATACACATTTTTTCTTCTCTGCCTGATCAGATGAAGGATTCTGAAGGTTATGTTGCACTCCCGTGGTTGAGCACAGTCGCCCCTCAGGGACTGTATGTGCTTCCCTGTACCTGAAGTGCTCCAGGCATCAGAACTTTCTGAGACACTGTCAGCGCTCCTACTGATGTTGCCCTCTTCTCTCTCATACAGAGTTGCTTAGAAGACATGCTTCGTATTGAATCCACTCCTCCTTTGCTGGCCCCATATCTCTTCTCAGGCTGTCATACTTCTGCCAACAGGTGTAGTCTATAATTGCTAGTAAATGTCTAGTAGTAGCTATGGATTGCTTGACAATCTCTCATCTTTCTCCAGCTGAGTTCTCCATTTATGCATCTTATGGTCACTCTTCCAATAACATGACATAGAAGAAAAACACTCCATTCTTCCCCAACTGCCACTTCCCCACTTTTAATTTTTTCAAAGAAAATGCAGAATTCAGTTATCCCTAATTTTGCCTTGTCCACAACTTGAGTTTTGTTAAAATTTTCTGCTGCTGTGAAGCAATAAATTTTAATCTGATACCTCAGTCATTCAGAAATGAACACTTTTGTTCACTCCAAAAGAAGAGTTATTCATATAAAATGAACTGACCTCAAAAATTTGAAGCGGAGACATGAAAATGAAACAAGTGTTGTGTTGACTCAGAAACTGTTTGCTTATTGTGCCATTTTGGATTTCATGGAAGGCTCTACCTTGAACTGGGTGTTGTATCAGGATTTGCCCTGCCATGTGGTTGAAGTGAGATAGTGTTATGCCACCCTGGCAATGATTTCAGTTTTAACTCCGATGTAAAATACATGTTTTAATTGTACTTTTATTTGATTTCATTCTTATATGCCAGACTCTCTACCAAAGCTGTGTAAACTAATCTTGAAAGACTAACATGAAGTTGGAAAAGTATTAGCTATAATCTTTTGCCTCTGGACTTAATAAGACTGAACTCTGACAGGACTGGAATAACTAACATGATTGCTATTAGTTGATATTAATTCTCCCTTCCCCTTGAGCACCTCAAGTATAAGCCCATTTACCACCACAACTGTTATTTTCTGACTTTTAATTCTCTCTAATTATTTTTAATTAAATACAAGTCTGGAAAGTTGTAGATAGGGGAGTACTCTTTCTTCCCCATGGACAGTGGTCTTCAGGTCCGGCTCTTGTGACAGTATGAAAGAAAGCTGATTGGTTTAACATTTAAAATATCTTTAACATAAAATGTAATTTCTCCTATATGACAAAATGGAATCTTCTATTATAAAACAACTTTTTTTTTTTAAATTTGTATTTAAGAAATCTAGCCTGTACTAGCATATGCAGAATTTGATACACAGCAAAAATAACATAAAATTATGCTGTCACATAGCAAGCTTTCCTGAATTTTCCTAAAGTTCAGCTTTGAAAAATGGCTTCAGTCTATTCCTTTTCTTTCTCACCATCAGCCAGCAAAGTAAAATGTTAGTTGGAAAGCTGTCTTCTATTCATTCAAATGATTGCTTGGGTAGGCACAGTTGTTCACATTAAAAGCAGATACTTAAGTGGAATCAGTGTACTTGAAAAACTGACTTTTCTTGTCTACCTGCTACTCTGCAGTAAATCCATTGCTCACCACTTCAGCAAGTAAGAACGTTATTGCAGCATCTGCAAGTTTACATGATGATGCTGATGCTGGTGCTTTCTGTGCATTGCTTCTATCATTCTCCTCCTATGTAGCAGATTTCTTGTAGGGGAATGGTGATTATTTCTGCTATACAACACCATACAATTTTTTGGTTAGCCCAAATAATGATGATTCTGAAAACTATTTGGAGACTTGGCATGTATCCTTGGCATTTAGAAGTGCAAAGTTACTTACAAGTGAAGGTGCACAACAAGGCTACCAGCGATCATTTTAGGGAAAACAAAATGCATATAAACAGCTGTACAGTTCCCATTGTTTTGCCTGTGGCAAAGGGAAGGCGCAGAAGTAGCACCCTCCTGGACCCTCTGGCCAGCTGCATGGATACTTACCATTCACTGACTTCTTCCTGTTATTTTGCCACCAGAACAGCTACCTTTTCAGGCTGAAATAAAGCTGTTATCAAAGCACCTTACATACTTACGCCTTACACATAAAGTTGCATGCATGAGGCTACAAAAGAAATTGGTTTTGTTTGTAGTAAAGGTGGTTTTGAAGTAAACAAATAAACGATGCAGGCCACTAACAGACACCAGATCTTCAGCTTCTCTGTAGTACTGACCATTCACTGAAGGTTTTAAATGTAAAGTAAGTCAAAGGAAAAGGTGGTTGGCACTAAGGTCTGAGAAGTGGATCAAAGTTAGGAGATCCAAAATTTTATCTAGCTATTTATTTACTGCCTAGAAGTGCTCAGTTTTGCAAGCTATGTAGACCCCTGCTATTATCAGTAGAAGGAAACAAATAGTAACTCATCTTGCCTGTGTTGTGCACCTGTTTTATAAATAGATAGGTCACCTGCTGAAAGTGCCTCTGTTAACTGCAGAGGTTGCTTTCACAGCAGGATTAAACCAAATAGTTTCACACAGCTAAGATTAAGAGATTTAAGTCTGAAGAAATGGGGCAACACCTTTGCAAGAGCTGTGCTATAAACTATTTCCTGCTGAAGTAATTCTGTCTGCCTGTTTACAGTGGATGTGTGAATGCAGTTTTATGCATTCAAAAATACCAACACAGCAAGTCAGGCCAACTCACCTGGTTTGTCATTGCAAATGGAGTAACTTTATATGCAATAGGATAAAAGACCTAAATTAGCTACTGGAGTTGAAAATTAAGCATTGGCATCAAATTATTGAATAACAGAGCATTAGTAATGTTCTAGATGTAGATTTTGTGGACTGTCTTGCCACCAAACAGATGGAATTCTGTTTATAGAATGGTGTTGTATCATTTAAATATGACTGGAAGAGTCTTTTGCTGGATCTGTTTTTAATGAGCTGGTTTGCTCTCTAATTATTTTTAATTAAATACAAGTTTTGTAGGTTTTTTTTTTAAATGGATAAATATCTGCAATAAGGGAGGAAGTGGGAGAGCTACTTCAATAAAGCAGTTAAGTGTGGGTGAAGCTGAACATTTAAGCATTACAGGTGATTACACTTCTGACAGAGCTTCTTAGTAACAAGTTCTGAAAACTGAATTAGAGAAATGTAAAAATACTGATGCATCAGATAGATTGATTTTCAAATAGAACTTTAACCTACCATTTTCTAATGGCACATCTAAAATTAAACGTATCTACATCCAAAGAGCACCCTGAAACATAATTGAAACTTGGAAATTTTCCTAGCTTCATATTTGCAAAACTGTCTTTTTTACAGAATTAAATTTAAGAATCTATGTGGAATTCTGAATAGCTTGATTTGATAACGATCAAATAGTTTCTTAGCCTTCGTGCTCATTTTTACAGACAAAAAATGTATTATCTTGAAAGT
The DNA here is from genome assembly GCA_033459285.1 of Clamator glandarius. Classification (NCBI taxonomy): domain Eukaryota; kingdom Metazoa; phylum Chordata; class Aves; order Cuculiformes; family Cuculidae; genus Clamator; species Clamator glandarius. The sequence continues at coordinate 565,283 of JAUNZM010000457.1, read as the reverse complement.
ATCTTTCTGTATATCACTAATGGCAGTTTCAGTCCATCATTTTAAATATCTTGGGGAAGGAACTTGCAGAAAACAGTAGACTATCAGGAGTATAGACATTTATAGAACATGTGCACAAACACCCCCCCCCACTATTTCTTTGTAGTTTTTCCATCAACTTTCAAAAAGATGACTGAATTTTCAGAGTCTCGTCAGAAAAAAATTAATCCCTTTTGCAAAATGTATTCATTTTATTTGTAACTGGGTATTGGAATCATAGACACGTAGAGTGGTTCGGGTTGGAAGGGGTCTTAAAGCCCATCTGGTTCCAACCTCCCTGCAGGGACACCTACTACTAGATCATGGTGCTCCAGGCCCCACCCAGCCTGGCCTTGAACCCCTCCAGGGATGGGGCAGCCATGACTTCCCAGGGCAACCTGGGCCAGGGCCTCACCACCCTCATCATGAAGAAATTCACAGAATCATGGAATCGTAGAATAGTTTGGATTGGAAGGGACCTTAAAGATCATCCTGTTCCAACCCCCTGCCCTGGGCAGGAACATGACCCCACCTGACTGCCCAAGGCCCCATCCAGCCTGGCCTTGGACACCACAGGGCAGCCACAGATTCCCTGGGCAACCTGGGCCAGGGCCTCACCGCTCTCACGGGGAAGAAGTTCTTCCTTATGTCTAGCCTAAATCTGCCCCTCTCCAGTTTATAGCCATTGTCCCTAGTCCTATTGCTAGGACTTGTGTCACTGGGAATTCCTTCCTAAAATCTATTCTAAACCTTCCCCCCTCCAGTCGAAAGCCATTCCTCCTTGTCTTATCACTCCATGCCCTTCTCTTCACCAGGCTGAAAAACTCCCGCTCTCTCAATCTGTCCTCATAGCAGAGGTGGTCCAGCCCTTGGATCATCTTTGGAGCCCTCCTCTGGACCTGTTCCAACAGCTCCATATCTTTCTTAAGTTGGGGATTCCGGATCTGGACAGACTACTCCAAATGGGTTCTCACAAGAGCAGAGTAAAGGGGCAGAATCACCTCCCTCGACCTGCTGGCCATGCTTGTTATGGTGCAGCTCAGGACACAGTTGCCTTCTGGGCTGCGAGTGCACGCTGCTTGCTCATTTTGAGCTTCTCATCAACCAGCACCCACAAGTCCTTCTGTGCTGGGCAGCTCTCAATCACATCATCCCCTATCTGTATTGATACCTGGGATTGCCTCAACCCAGTTATAGGACCTTGCACTTGGCCTTGTTGAACCTCATGAGGTTCTCAACCCCATTTCTCCAGCTTGTCCAGGTCACTTTGGATAACATCCCATCCTTCTGGTGAGACAACTGGACCACTCAGCTCAGTGTCATCTGTAAACTTGACCTGACTGTCAATATAATTGATGAAGATATTAAACAGCACTGGTCCCAGTACGGATCCCTGAGGGGCACCACTTGTCACAGATCTCCATCTGGACATAGAACCATTTACCACTACTCTCTGAATACAACCACGTAATCAGTTCCTTGTCCACCGAACAGTCCACTCATCAGATTTATATCTCCAATTTAGAGAGAAGGATCCTGTGGGGGATCATGTCAAAGGCTTTACAGAATTCTAGAGAGATGACATCCATTTCTTTTTCTGTGTTCACTGATGCGAATACTGCATCACAGAAAGCCATTAGGTTGATCAGATAGGACTTTCCCCTGGTGAAGCTGTGTTGTCTGCCTCCAATCACCTTCCTGTCCTCCATGTGCTTTAGCAGAGCTTCCAGGAGGATCTATTCTATGATCCTCCCCGGCACAGAGGTGAGGCTGACAGGTCAGTAGTTCCCACGGTCATCTTTCCCACCCTTTTTAAAAGATGGGCACAACATTACCTTTCTTCCAGTCACCAGGGACTTCTCCTGACTGCCATGACTATTCAAATACCATAGAGAGTGGCTTGACCACCACATCAGCCAATTCTTTCAGGACTCTGGGGTGCATCTCATCAGGTCCCATAGACTTATCTATGTTCAAGTGCCTCAAGTAGTCATGAACCTGATTGTCCCTTAATTCTTCTGCCCCTCTTCAAGTCTACTTTCTGTGTTCCCATGGCCCTGCAGCAGTGCTGGCTCCAGCATGCAGCCAGCACTGATGACCTAAAGAGAGCTGATTGGTTTGTCTTCCAATCTGAACTTCATCCAGGATGGTAATGTGCCTCACCTCTGGGGAATGATTGGGCTTTATGTCTCCTTCATGGAGGTGAAATGAGTAATGATAACATACCATGGGAAATGGTACATATACCATCGCAAATCTGCAGACTTTTTTTTTTTATTATTGAAAGTACTTGTGGTTTTCACTAACTTTAGTTTTCATTGAGGCTACAGAACATGCACGGGTGCATGGATAAACCTCTTGCAATCTGTTTTGCATGACAAAAATTTCAGTAATGTTGAGAATGAAAAAATCCCGTGCTCTATTTAAAAAACCTCACAAGGTGGCTTTTAATGAGGTAGCCAGTGGAGAGTTTCTGTGGTCTAGTGATGTTTTACATAGATTGTCAAAGGAAGATACTATCATTGCTTCATTTGGCACCATTCTTTGTGTCTAGTGGCTGCATATACCCAAGTGCTTCATATGAATGAATGCATTAAAACACATATATAAACATTTTGTGCATATAATGTTCATTTGTATATATAATATTTGTATATATAATACTTACTCTACCTGCTTCTTGATGTTCAATTACCAAAGACTCTTATGAGATCAGCTGTGATTGTGCATTGGCAGTGTAGTTACATGACCTGGTTTGTGTAAAATACAGTTTCTGAATATTGTGTATTTGTCAGGAAGTGGAAAAAATAAATTTCTTTAGCCTATTGATCTTATCCTTGCATCTGGTATGCTAGCAGAATAACTCACATGCTAAAAAAGGCTAAAATAAGTTCTTGATTTATTTTCATGGTAATTACATCAGTTTGAATAGTTCCTTTTCAGTGAAACTGCAACATATGGTCATGTTCTGTGGTAAAATATTGGAAGTCTGATACATCAGGGATGTTTCATGCTATTGTACTTCTAAGGTTGAAAGAGATATTTCTTTCTGTAATTCAATGCGGTAATCCTCCCTGAAGTACTTCAGGCCTGTAAGATTGTTTTTTCCTTTCTTAGAGTAGCATGCAGTGTGGTATTTGAGGGGGTGTTCACGCAGGGCTTGTAGAGAAACCTGCAAGATATTTATATGTAGTTCTGAAATGCATAGTCCATTTCTATCTGTTGGGTTTTTTTATGCTGCTGTCTGGATTTCCTCCTGGCATTTGTGCTCCATTGTTGCAAGGAGAATATTTCCAGACATTTCCATATGGTACTGCTTTATATGATTGGTGTCTCTGAGGTGGCATTTGCATATACTCAGTACATTATGACATTGTCTCTTAGCTCTTGAGCAGTCATTTTCTGTGAGTTGCTAATGTCTGTTTATAGATACCTAGAAATAAAAGCTGAAGTGATAAACTATATCCTCAGACATGTCTGTTTGGAGGCAGGGTTTTTACAAAAGAAGCAGCATTTGGACCTCATCAAACAGAAAACATAATTTACTCTATTGGAGCTATGCTGTCTGACATCAATTGAAGACTGTTTTTTGCCAGTTCGCTCACTCCAGTGGGTCAAATTCTTCTGAGCTCTGACTCCTGTGGCTCACCAGGTTGCTTATACAAGAGCTGAAAGCTTGCCAGTGACCACAGCAGAAGCTCTGTTCTTTAAAAACACAAATATCTGCCTTTAGCTTTTCAACTGTGCCTTACTTTAGATAGGGAGGAGAGACTTTCTTTTTACTTTTTAGTCTTTTATTTCGTTTTCAGAATGGATTTCTGACACCATTAATAAGTGATGTGCAGAAGTCTTCTTTGGTACCCTTACCAAATGGTTGCATATAAAGAATCACACAGAATCACACACAGAATCACAGAATGACCAGGTTGGAAGAGACCCACTGGATCGTCGAGTCCAACCATTCCCACCAATCCCTAAATCATGCTCCTAAGCACCTCGTCTACCCTAACCTTAAACACCTCCAGGGACGGTGACTCAACCACCTCCCTTGGCAGACTGTTCCAATGCCTAACCACCCTCTCCGTGAAGAACTTTTTCCTTATCTCAAGCCTAAATCTCCCCTGGCGGAGCTTGAGGCCATTCCCTCTTGTCCTGTCCCCTGTTACTTGGGAGAAGAGGCCAGCTCCCTCCTCTCCACAACCTCCCTTCAGGTAATTGTAGAGAGTAATAAGGTCTCCCCTCAGCCTCCTCTTCTCCAGGCTGAACAACCACAGCTCTCCCAGTCGCTCCTCATAAAATTTGTTCTCCAGCCCCTTCACCAGCTTTGTTGCCCTTCTCTGGACTCGCTCCAGAGCCACAACATCCCTCTTGTGGTGAGGGGCCCAGAACTGAACACAGTACTCGAGGTGCGGTCTCACCAGTACCGAGTACAGGGGGAGAATAACCTCCCTGGACCTGCTTCCTGCTACAAGCCAAGATGCCATTGGCCTTTTTGGCCACCTGGGCACACTGCTGGCTCATGTTCAGTTGGTTGTCAACCAACACCCCCAGGTCCTTCTCCTCCTGGCAGCTTTCCAGCCAGGTTTCTCCTAGTTTGTACCTCTGCTTAGGGTTGTTGTGTCCCAAGTGCAGGACCCGGCATTTGGCCTTGTTAAACCTCATGCCGTTGGTCTCAGCCCAGCAGTCCAGCCTGTTCAGGTCCCTTTGCAGAGCCTCCCGACCCTCCAGCAGATCCACACTTCCACCCAGCTTGGTGTCATCTGCAAACTTGCTAAGGGAGGATTCAATGCCTTCATCCAGGTCGTTGATAACGACATTAAACAGGACTGGACCCAAGACTGAGCCCTGGGGAACCCCACTTGTCACTGGCCTCCAGCTGGATTTAACTCCGTTTACCACCACCCTCTGGGCCCAGTCATTCAACCAGTTTTTCACCCAGGCGAGTGTGCACCCGTCCAGGCCAGAGGCCGACAGTTTCCGAAGCAGAATGCTGTGAGAAACTGTATCAAAGGCTTTACTGAAGTCCAGGAAGATACATCCACAGCCTTTCCAAGAGTTTAGTCACTCGGTCATAGAAGGTGATCAGATTACTCTGGCAAGACCTGCCTTTCATGAACCCGTGTTGACTGGGCCTGATCACCCGGTTCTCTTGCAAGTGCTTCTTGATCGCACTCAAGATCACCCGCTCCATGACTTTCCCCGGTACCGAGGTCAGGCTGACAGGCCTGTAGTTCCCCGGATCCTCTCTACGCCCCTTTTTATAGATGGGCACGACATCAGCCTCCAGTCCAGTGGAACCTTCCCAGCCATCCAGGACTGTTGGAAGATGATGGAAAGGGGTTTGGCCAGCACATCCGCCAGTTCCCACAAAACTCTTGGGTGGACTCCATCCGGCCCCATAGACTTGTAGGCATCTAGCTGGGCAAGCAAGTCTCTAACCACCTCCTCTTGGACCTTGGGAATCTCATACTTCTCATCCAGCCCTTGAGGTTGTGCACAGAAGGAGAAGCATGTTGCTGTATGCCTGAAAGATGAGCAAATCCAGTCTCTAAAGAATGGGGAATAATGGAGGGAACTTCAGAATGCCAGGACCAGCTCGAAGTGCGCTAATACAACGTCTCCTTGTACTTGCAGCAGTTTGCAGGAAACTGTTGAGACAAGGGTAAATTTATCTCTAAACATGAAATAACAGAAAATATGTCAGCTGTCTCCAGATTCACCTTTGAAGAGGGCAAGTGGGTGTAGAAAGACTGATTGTATGATGTAGCTCCATCTGGAGAACAAAGGTTTAAGAAGATATTTCTGTCTTTTAAAGTAAGTTAGTTGGGGAGAGGTCTTCCTGACTAGTTTCTCTAGTTTGTCAAGATCAGGTTTTAATTCCTCTGTGCTCTCCAGCGTACTTTCCCAGTTTTTTAGTGTCTGTGTTAAGAACCATGTATTTTTATCCTGCTAAATCACTTATGACCTGTCTGTTAATGACCTCTTTTGTTTAGGCAATTAATGAAAACGCTGAGCAGCATCAGCACAGAACTGATGACATACCCGTCTGGTTGAATCACAGAATCATAGAGTACCAGGTTGGAAGAGACCTTAAGGAACATCTGGTCCAACCTTTCTTGGAAAACCACAGTCTAAACAAGACATCCCCCTACCCTATCCATTTTTACAAATGCCCAGTGTTGAGGAATCTACCATTTCCCTAGGGAGATCATTCCAGTGGGTGATTGCTGATATTATGAAAAATTTTCCTCCTGTGTCCAGTCAGTATCTCCCCAGAACTAACTTCTATCTTTTACTCCTTGCCTTTTCCATGTGACTTTTTGTATAAAGGAAATCTCTATCTTCTTTGTGAGGACCCTTTAAATACTGGAATGTGGTGATAAGGTCTCCCCTAATCCTTCTTATCTTAAGGTGGAACAAACACAGTTCTCTCAGCCTTTCCTCTTACAGCAGGCTTCCCAGTAATTTGATCATCTTTGTGGCCCTTCTCTGGCCCCCCTCCAGCCTAATCACATCCTTTTTTTTTTTTTGTAGAGAGGGACCAAAACTAAACACAATCAGGTGTGGCCTGAATAGTGCCTACTACAGTGGGATAATGACATCTTTATCTCTACTAATTATGCCCTTGTTGATGCAACCCAGCAACCTGTTAGCTTTCTTTGCTGCAGAAGCACACTGCTCATATAGGCCTTGTTGTCCACCAGAGCCTCCAGGGGCCTTTGCACAGAGCTGCTCCCCAGCTGGGTAAATCGCAGCCTGTGCTGCACTCCTGGATTATGTTTTTCCAGGTTCGAAATCTTACAGTTGTCCTTGTTGAACTTTATGAAGTTCTTGTTAGCCCACTCTTCCAGCCCATCCAGGCCTTCCTGCAGAGTTCTTCTCCCTTCCAAAGTGTCCACTGGCCAAGTCAGTTTGGTGTCATCAGCAAACTTCATCAAGATACGCTTGATCCTATCATCCAGAACACAAGGTTAGAGACTTGGTTGGCAGAGTCCCATGGGAGGCAGTCCTGAAGGGCAAAGAAATCCAGGAGAGCTGGGTGCTCTTCAAGGTGGAAATCTTAAAGGCACAAGAGCAGGTCATCCCTGTGTGCTGAAAAATGAGCTGATGGGGAAGAAAACCAACCTGGCTGAACAGAGCGCTTTGGCTAGATTTCAGAAAAAAATGAGGACAGTATATGGTTTTTGGAGGAAGGGGTAGGCAACTTGTGGGGACTGCAAAGTTGTTGTGAGGGTGTGCAGGGAAAAAGCTAGAAAGTCAAAAGCCCAGCTAGAACTTAATCTTGCTGCTGCTATTAAAGACAATTAAAAAAAGCTTCTGTAAGTACATTAGCAACAAAAGAAGGACCAAAGACAATCTCCATCCTTTATTGGATGTGAGGGAAAAAATAGTGGCCACAGATGAGGTAAAGGCTGAGGCCTTCTTTGCCTCAGTCTCCAGTAAGAAAACTAATTGTACTCTGTGTACATGGCCCCTTGAGCAGGGAGACAGGGATGGGAAGCACAATGAAGCCCCTATCATCTATGAGGAGATGGTTAGTGATGTGCTACATAACCTAGATATACACAATGGGGCCAGGTGGGATCTACTCAAGGGTCCTGAGGGAGCAGGTGGAAGAGCTTGTCAAGTCCTTTTCCATTATTTAACAGCAGTCCTGAGTAACCATGAAGATCAGAGGCTTGCAAATGTGACGCCGATCTACAAGAAGGGCTGGAAGGAGGACCCAGGGAACTACAGACCTTTCAGTCTGACCTCAGTGCCAGGAAAGCTTATGGAGCAGATCATCTTAAATGCCATCATGTGGCACATGCAGGACAACCAGGCGATTAGGCCCAGTCAGCACAGGTTCAGGAAAGGCAGGTCCTGCTCGACTAACCTGATCTCCTTCTATGACCAGGTGACCTGCCTAGTGGATGAACGAAAATCTGTGGACATTGTCTGCCTGACTTCAGTAAGGCCTTTGATGCTGTCTCCCACAGCACTCTGCTAGAGAAGCCCGCAACTCATGGCTTGAATGAGCATACACTTCACTGGGTAAAACACTGGCTGGATGGCCAGGTGCACAGGGTTGTGATGAAGGGACTAGAATCCAGCTGGTGGCCAGTCACAAGTGGTGTTTCCAAGGGCTCAGTGCTGGGTCCAGTTCTGTTTAATATCTTTAGCAATGATGTGGACAAGGGAATTAAGAGCACCTGCAGGTAATACTAAGTTGGATGGGAGTGTTGATCTGCTTGAGAGTAGGCAGGTTCTATAGAGGGACCTGGACAGGCTGGGTCCATGAGGTGAGGCCAGTTGTGTGAGGTTCAACAAGGCCAATTGCTGGGTCCTGCACTTGGGTCACAACAACTGTGTACAGCGCTACCAGCTTGGAGAGGAGTGGCTGGAGAGCTGCCTGGAGGAGAAGGACTTAGGGGTGTTGACTGATAGTCAGTTGAGTATGAGCCAGCAGTGTGCTCAGGTGGCCAAGAGGGCCAGTGGCATCTTGGCCTCCATCAGGAATAGTGTGACCCGCAGGAAGCAATCCTTCCCCTGTACAAGGCACTGATGAGTTCGCATCACAAACATTGTGTTCAGTTTTGGGCCCTTCACTACAAGAAGCACATTGAGATGCTGGAGTGTTTCCAGAGAAAAGCAACAAAGTTGGTGGAGGGTTTAGAGCACAAGCCTTATGAGAGGCGGCTGAGGAAGCTGGAGTTCTTCAGTGTGGAGAAAAGAAGACTCAGAGGAGACCTTATCATTTGCTACAGCTACCTATAAGGAGGTTGTAGCAAGGTGGTGGTTGTTGTCTTCTCATTGGTAGCGAGTGACATGATAAGGGAAGTGAACCAAAGTTTCCCCAGGGGTGATTTAGGTTGGATATTAGATCGAATTTCTTTACTGAAAGGATTCTGAAGCGCTGGAATAGGCTGCGCAGGGAGGTGGTTGAGTCACCATCTGGACATGTCTGAAAGATGAGTAGATATCATATGTAGGGACATGGTCTAGTGGTGGATTTAAAACGGCTGGACTGATGGCTGGACTAGATGATCTTAAAGGTCTTTTCCAACCAAAACCATCCTCTGTTGTCTTTTACTTCATAGAATTATAGAATCACCACCAGGTTGGAAGAGACTCACTGGATTTTCGAGTCCAACCATTCCTATCAAACACTAAACCATGCCCCTCAGCGCCTTGTCCACCCGTCCCTTAAACACCTCCAGGGAAGGTGACTCAACCCCCTTCCTGGGCAGCCTGTTCCAGTGCCCAACGACCCTTTACATGAAAAACTATTTCCTGATGTCAAGCCTGAACCTCCCCTGGCAGAGCTTGAGTCCATTCCCTCTGGTCCTGTCCCCTGTCACTTGGGAGAAGAGGCCAGCTCCCTCCTCTCCATAACCTCCTTTCAGGGAGTTGTAGAGAGCAATAAGGTCTCCCCTCAGCCTCCTCTTCTCCAGGATAAACACCCCTAGCTCTCTCAGCCGCTCCTCTTGTTCTCCAGCCCCTTCCCCAGCTTCATTGCTCTTCTCCGGACTCGCTCCAGAGCCTCAACATCCTTCTTGTGGTGAGGGGCCCAGAACTGAACACAGGATTTGAGGAGCGGTCTCACCAGTGCCGAGTACAGAGGGAGAATAACCTCCCTGGATCTGCTGGCCAGGCCATTTCTGATCCAAGCCAAGATGCCACTGGCCTTCTTGACCACTTGGGCCACTGCTGGCTCATGTTCAGTCGCTGTCAACCAACACCCCCAGGTCCCTCTCCTCCAGGCAGCTTTCCTGCCAGACTTCTCCTAGTCTGGAGCTGCTCAGGGTTGTTGTGTCCCAAGTGCAGGACCCGGCATTTGGCCTTGTTAAACCTCATCCCATTGGTCTCAGCCCAGCGGTTCAGCCTGTTCAGATCCCTTTGGAGCCTCCCGACCCTCCAGCAGATCCACACTTCCACCTAGCTTAGTGTCATCCGCAAACTTGCTAAGGGTGCCTTCGATGCCTTCATCCAGGTCATTGATAAAGACATTGAACAGGGCTGGACCCAGCACTGAGCCCTGGGGACACCACTTGTAACTGGCCTCCAGCTGGATTTAATGCCATTTCCCAGCACTCTCTGGGCCCTCCATCCAACCAGTTTTCCACCCAGGAGAGTGTGCACCTGTCCAGGCCAGAGGCCGACAGTTTCCGTAGCAGAATGCTGGGAGAAACTGTGCCAAAGGCTTTACTGAAGGCCAGGAAGATACATCCACAGCCTTTCCCTCATCCAGCAGCCGAGTCACTTTGTCACAGAAGGCGATGAGGTTTGTTTGGCAAGACCTCCCTTTTGTGAACCCGTTTTGACTGGGCCTGATCCCCCGGTTCTCTTGCATGTGCTTCTTGATAGCACTCAAGATCACCCGCTCCATGACTTTCCCTGGTACCGAGGTCAGACTGACAGGCCTGGAGTTCCCTGGATCCTCCCTGTGACCCTTCTTGTAGATGGGCACGACATCAGCCTCCAGTCCAGTGGAACTTCCCCAGTCAGCCAGGGCTGCTGGGAGATGATGGAAAGGGGTTTGGCCAGCACACCCGCCAGCTCCTTCAATACCCTTGGGTGGTTCCCACCTGGCCCCATAGACGTGTGGGTGTCTCGCTGGGCAAGCAAGGCTCTAACCACCCCCTCTTGGATCATGGGAGCCTCATTCTGCTCCTCTAACTCCTGGATTTGTGCACACAGGGAACAACTTTCTTTACAATTAAAGACTGAGGCAAAGAAATATTAAGTACCTCAGCCTTTTCCTCATCCCCTGTCACTGTTACTCCTTCTGCATCCAATAGGGACTGTATATTCTCGCTAGTCCTCCTTTTATTGTTAATATATTTTTAGAAAGGTTTTTTGTAGTTTTTCACAGACTTAGCCAATCTAATTTCTAGTTGGGCCTTAGCCCTCTCAATTTTTTTCCCTGCACGATCTCACTTCCCTCCTGTAGTCCACACAAGATGCTGGTCCCTTCTTCCAGAGCTCATAGACATCTCTCTTCTTTTTAATATCTCTCAAGATCTCCCTACTCAACCAAGCTGTTCTTTTCCCCCGCCGGCTCTTCTTCCAGAACATGGGGATGGCTTTCTCCTGAGCTGCTAGGTTTTCCTTTTTAAAGAGCTCCCAGCCCTCTTGGGATCCCTTGCCCTTAAGGACTGTCTCCCATGGGACTTTGCCAACCAGCCGAGTCATCAGTGCCCCACGTCCAGGCTCACTCCTGTCTAGCTTGGTCTCGTCCCCCTCCCCCTTCACATCTAGTTTGAAGCTTGGTTTATGAGCTTAGCTAGGTTTTTAGCAAGGGCTTTAGCCCCCCTAGGAGACACACGTGTCCCATTCTTAGTAAGAAGCCTGGGGGTGTGTGAGCCACCCCATGATCAAAGAAACAGAAGCCCTTCTCCTCACACCAGGCTCGGAGCCAGGCATTAATCAAGTTCTTCTTTTTGACTTCTTGCTCCTCTGTATTTAGCCCCTAGAGCCCTGAACTCTCTCTTGGTGGCTTTGGGCTTTCTGTTCTCTCTGTCATCACTGCCAATTTGAAATACTATCAGAGGATAGTAGTCTGTCTTGTGGACCAAGGAAGGAAGTTTTTTTCTGCTACCTCCTTCAGTGATGCCCCCGGTAAGCAGCAGACCTCTCTGTGGAGCGGGTCCGATCTGCAGATGGGTCCCTCCGTTCCTTTTAGGAGGGAGTCCCCTACAACAATCACCCTCCTCTTCTTCTTAATGGAGGATGGTTTCATCTTTTTCTGAGGATGATGTGGCTTAGGGAGAGATTCTAGGCTTTGGGAGCCGTTATCCTCGTCCTCAGGATTGGATTCCACCTGCAGCACATCGTATTTGTTCACCAGGGGGATCTGTGGTTTTGTTGTCTGGGTGAGGGGAGCAAGTTTCCTTCACCAGGCAGGAACTTGCTGCCATTCCCCATCTCTTGTTGCCCCAACATTGCAGTTTGCAGGTGGATGGTGTTCGGACACACCAGCTCCATCAGCTGCTGAGTTAGTGAGAGGGCCCTGCTCCACTGGTCTGTCTCCCTCTCACATTCCCTGATAGTCCTCAGCCTCTTTACCTCCTCCCTTAGGTCTTGCACCATACGATGGAGTTCCCCCACATGAGCGCAGCTTTCACAAGTGGTACCAGGGCCAGAGGCACGAGCTGGTGTGGGACGGGGACACTGCCTGCAGCCTAGGGTCTGGGTAGCTGCATGCACCCACTGAGGCTCTGTTCTGTTTTTTTTATCGTCTGCTTTTCTTTCATTGTGGTTGAGGAAGAGTCCAATTTGCCACATCAGTCTTTTATTATACTTCTTCATCCCTGTGCTGCATTGAAATAGTTCAGACTACAGCATGTAGCTGTGTTTTCTGTCAACTCTCCTAAGTGCTCTTTGCCTTCAAAACATTTACCTTGTCATCTATAATAGCTTATGCCTTATGGCTACATAAGAATTTTCTTAGAATCATAGAATGGTTTAGGTTGGAAGAGGCTTTAAAGCCCATCCAGTTCCAAACCCCCTGCCAGCGGCAGGGACATCTCCCACCAGCCCACGCTGCTCCAAGCCCCATCCAACATGGCCTGGAACCCCTCCAGGGATGGGGCAGCCACCATTGCTCTGGGCAACCTGGGCCACGGCCTCCCCACACTCATCGTGAGGAATTTCTCCTTAATATCTAATCTAGACTTCCTCTCTTCCAATTTAAAGCCATTTTTTCTGTTTTTTTTTTTTTAAAAAAACCCCATGTTATATTTTCTAGTGAACAATTGCAATTTATAGATAAACTGTTCAGGGTTTTATTTTATTTTGTGTTTTATTTTATTTATTTATTTGCATTCTTCTCCTTTGAAGCCACATGCTTAACTCCTTTGGTATTGCATTCAAATCTGAAAACCTGTATATAGTAGTATTTCAGTCATTTAGTGTTAAGCATGTTTACATAACAGAGTTTTTATAGTGACTGATCTGAGATTCATTCATATGTTCATCTGTATCGCTCTCAAGGGACAGTGAGAAAGAGGAGGAAGGTGATTACCGTGTCATGAGGGAGGTCAGTGGTACAAATGAGAATAGCCCCGGGGTTTTCTCACTTCTGGTTCTGTTGTTTATTCCCAGTGGGATCCTGCTTCTCTGCCTTTAAGCACTTCGAACTATTGTACACACAAAGTTAGGCTATGGGGACCAGACTTATTTTTTTAGAATGTCATTTTTATTTTTCATTGTAATTTGCTGGTAAAGCAAAGGTTCCTCGAACAGCTGAGGTATGTTGTGAATCTGTGGCTGCTGCTGGGAACATAATGTTGAAAGGCTTTTATTTAGTGATGTAGCAGTCAGTATATTCTCTTTGAAGCTGGAAAGATGCTGAATGGTTTATAAATGTGGCCCTCTACAGCAGAACTGTCAACTACAAAAAAGATAAGTATTAGCTAATTGGATTTTGTCAGTGGGCATGACTGATTTTGATAGTAATGTCTAGTTACTACTGTAATTTTTTCAGACTGAATAAATGGAGTCTTGATGGACATAATTGTTCACAAATGGCAGAATAAATGATTCACAAATGTGGACATTTGCCTCCATTCCAGGGCAGTTTGCTAGTAATTATGCTGGATATCTTGTATACCTGTACCCATTCAGATGAGTTTTCCAGATAGACTCAGGGTACTAGTTGCCATAAAAAGAAACTTAGATTATATAGTGACTGTATATAGACATAAAAAAGTAAAACACATTGTCAGTATCTTTTTGCGTAGAGTATGCTGTCAGATTTCTACAGTCTTAACAGCCATATGTGTCTTTTCCACAAGATATTGGGTGCAATTATACTTCCTGTCTATATGGGGAGATCGCAGAAGCAATATATTTCTTTGGGCCTATTAAGAGAGTAATTCAATAAGCAGCATAGACTAATAATTTTTAACTTCACAGGAAAGAAATCCAGGTCCTCTGAGATGTCAGAAACTCTTAATAATTTGTATAAACATTTGCGTTTTGTTTCATCTGTGACAGGCTCATTCAGATTAGATGTTAGGAAAAAATTCTTCAAAGAAAGGGTTATTGGGCACTGGCAGAGGTTGCCCATGGAGGCAGTGGAGTCACCATCCCTGGAGGGATTTAAAAGATGGTAGATGAAGTGCTCAGGGCAGTGATTCAGTAGTGGACATGTACACTCGGACTTGATGATCTCAATGGTCTTTTCCAACCTAGCAATTCTATGATTCTATGATTCAAGAGTGAAATGGTGATAGCATCTACATTTGCTAGCAAACACACACTTTGGAAGAAAATTCAAAAACCTGTAAAGCCTGAGGAGCCATAGCATTAGCAACACAGAAGTTTTTCACTTTACCAGATGCTTCAGAATACTACATTTTTGGATACTTATAAAACTGGCAGTTCTTTTCTGGTATTTCTAAAAAATTATTTAGCTTACACTTGTTCAGCTAGTAAATCTGGCCATTTTAATGTCTGACCATTTCAATGTCTGGGAGTCTTTTTTAAGTAGGCACTTGAATTCAGCTCTGTAGGAGATCTCGTACTTTTTTTTTAGATGAGACAAATATACATTTGTTTTACAATAATGACTGTTATGAGTACAAATACAGATTTACCACATATTTCAGAAAATTCTTCATTAATTTTGATGAAAAACTTGCTTGTAGAATTGTAAAATCATTTAGGTTGGAAAAGACCTTTAGGGTCTGTTTTAAGGCCTTAATTTATGAATTGCTGTCTCTTTTTTTCTTAGAGATTTAGGGGAAGGAAACAATTAAAGGAAAAGTTTTACAAAATCAGGAACTGAGAAATACTTTTCTGTTTGGCTATAATTTGATTTTTTTTTTTGATTTTTTTGATTTCTAGTGGTGGAGAATATTCTGGATAATGAAAAGGCTTGCTCTCCTTAAAAGAAATATCCTCCAAAACATGGGGCACAACAACCCTGAGCAGCTCCAGACTCGGAGAAGTCTGGCTGGAAAGCTGCCTGGAGGAGAAGGACCTGGGGGTGTTGGTTGACAGCGACTGAACAGGAGCCAGCAGTGGCTCAGGTGGCCAAGAAGGCCAATGGGCATCTTGGCTTGGATCAGAAACGGCGTGGCCATCAGGTCCAGGGAGGTTCTTCTCCCTCTGCACTCGGCACTGGTGAGACAGCTCATTGAATCCTGTGTTGAGTTGTGGGCCCCTCACCACAAGAAGGATGTTGTGGCTCTGGAGCGAGTCCGGAGAAGAGCAACGAAGCTGGTGAAGAGGCTGGAGAGCAGGCCTTATGAGGAGCGGCTGAGAGAGCTGGGGGTGTTTATCCTGGAGAAGAGGAGGCTGAGGGGAGACCTCATTGCTCTCTACAACTCCCTGAGAGGAGGTTGTGGAGAGGAGGGAGCTGGGCTCTTCTCCCAAGTGACAGGGGACAGGATGAGAGGGAATGGCCTCAAGCTCTGCCAGGGGAGGTTCAGGCTGGACATAAGAAAAAAAATTCTTCACTGAAAGGGTCATTAGGCAATGGAACAGTCTGCCTAGGGAGGGGGTTGACTCGCCTTCCCTGGAGGTGTTTAAGGTGCGGGTGGATGAGGTACGGAGGGGCATGGTTTAGAGATTGGTGGGAGTGGTTGGACTTGATGATCCAGTGAGTCTCTTTCAACCTGGTGATTCTATGAGTCTATGATTTAATCCTTCTCTGAGAAGCTTTTAATTTGTTTTAAGATGGTGTTTCTGCCCTAAAGTGTGAATATAAGACTTATGTTTCTTGAACTTGTAGTACAGCTTTTCCTGAGTCATTCTACTTCCATGAATATAGAAACAAACTTCACTGTCTGTAATTCAGAGAAAGTTAGCTTTTATTGAGCTTTTTCTATTCTAAATACTGACAGAAAAAAATAGTACTTTTATAAGAAATCTAGATGAGAGGAAAGATTCTTAACAAAGAAGCTAGAAAAGGATGGCTGTGTTACCTACAGTTTTTAAAGAATGAGACACTTCTGGAAGAACACTCTGAAGTACACAAACTGATGATCCTGAAGTGGTGCCACAGCAGTGAAAGTGCTATGAAATCTATAAAGTTTGCATCTACATTCTGAATTGCTAGCGCTAAAATACCATTATGTCATTACTAGAGTGCATGTTGATTTGTTCAATGTAGATTTATTGGTTGACTTATTTCAGGCATTCATATTCTACTAAAAATTAATCCAGCATAAGCTCCTGCTTGTACTCACTTCTGAGAGCTGATTCTCTGTCCTGTGCCTAATGGCAAGTGACTACAGTATCCATGAACATCCTGAAGTAACCTTCCTTTCTGCAAGACACCACTGAACCCTTTAGTTAAACCAACTTTTACCTATAGACAGGAATATCTGTTTATAGGTGGTTCATCCAGCCACTTAGGATGGATCTTATAATAGTAGGTTTATTATTAGATGCATTGTGGAGGTCTGAATAACTGTTTAAATCTGTTTTCGAACAGATACTTCATATAGAGAAACCTTACTGTTTCAGTTGCAATTTCATAAGTTAGTGAGGCAACTTCAGCCTATGTGTGATTGTAGCTTTTTACTCAAGAAATGAACTTCTTTAGTTAGGAATGCAAGTAAATAATGGCAGCTATGACAAGCTGTGCAAGTTGCTTTCTCCTCTTACCTTTTATGTGGTCTGTAGTGGTTGTTGCAATGAATAATTTCAGTGTGAAGCTAGTATCCATTGTGAGTCTCCTGCTGGCCTATATACAAGTGGGAGGCTATTAGTAGGACAGCAGTGTCACCTGAGATGACAGAAAGGTATGATACGCAGCGAAAAAAATTTAGGAGTGTTTTTCAACAACACATTAGGTCTTCCATATTGCTTTATGAAAGCATAGCATCAATAAGTGGAGATGAGAATTTAAATATTTCAGTAAAAAGGATAGTGAAGTGAAAGAGGTCATTCATTCAAATTATAAATAAACTTGAGAATAGTCACCAGGTGTCTGTCCAGTTTTGTCAGCGTGAAGAACAGACAGTTGTACAATTAAGATTACCTTAAAAGATTTATCAGGAGCACATATTCTTCAATATATAAATGTTTCTATTGAATAATGTTTGAAATAAATCTGTCACTTAAAGCTACAAAATTCTCTGCAATTACAACACTCAGCTCACTGAGGGTCTGATTTTAACTATGTGAAGGAGATATATAGTCCTTTCATATTAAAGCACAGGAAAGGGCAAATACAAACATTTTATAAAGTACAGACAGCAAATAGATAAATGAGTTAATAAATGTCATACATCTGCTGTTGGAATAAATGTCCTTCTTTGGCCTCTTACGCTGAACATATTTTTTATAGGAAGATTTTAAGGGTCCTCAGTTTGTACCTTCTTCTTAATGTCTTGAAATACTCACTGAGGTCCTAAGAATACATGGATCAGAGTAACCCCCAGATGGCAAAGGATTAATTAAGTATGTATTGAAAGCCTAAAACTGTTCATGTTCATACTGTCAAAGTTGTCCAAATTTACTTTCAAGGAAATGTTGGACTTAAGCTGAAAAGGGGTGGATCACAGGAAAGGTATTTTTTTGGGTTTCATATGTTCCAGTGATACCAAGAAAACACTGTAGAAAATGCATATCTTCTTTTTTTCTGATTAATTTTATAGCTGCCATGGAACTTTTCCTAAATTAGGCTTTGGAGCAGACTGAAAAGCCTTTTTCTTCAAAATGGGTCTTTTTTTCTTCCTTCCTTTAAAACCCATTTTATATAGTAGAAGTTTATGTAAGTGTACTTATCTGCTCTAAATTTGCAACAAAAGGAATAGCTTTCAGATTGATCATAATGGTGAAAATTACTGGTTTGCTGTGAGCCATTACTATTTACTTAAGGAAATTATGGAGATTTGGGGGATTTAAATGATAAAATAAGCTTATTTTTAAGAGTGAAAGGCTTTGCAGATAGGAGAGTAGTATAAAAATAGAAACCTGCAAAAGGAGAGAACAAAAAGATGCTGCTCTACACTGACAAGCAATACTGTGAATACCATTGTAGAGTTTGTCCGGAGAGATAAAAATTCTTTTGATATTTTCTTGAGTCCCAGATTAAATCTCCTGGATTTTATAAAAGAGATTCTGTTTCTACTCCTTATAATAGTGCTTGACTAGTAATAATGATTCTGCAGTCTGAAAAGATGGCTCAACTTGTGAAGGGACTTGAGAACTGAAGTTAATGGTATTACGCTTATGACTAAAAGTAAGAATTGGTTTAAAAGCTGTAATTGGTTAGGGGCACAAGAACTATGCAACTGAGGATTTTCAGATGTGAGCTCAGTTTCCTTCTGTTCATCCTTTAGTGGCAAAGGAAACACATAAAAATCTGCCACGCTTTCTTGAAGTCCGCAATACAAGCATAATTTCCACAGTCAGCACCTGGATATACGTTAAGTAAAATGCTTCTTTGTAAGGTCAGTGGCCACAGTCGCCTGCTGTATATTAAATTTTAGTCTGTAAGGTGCTGCAGGGATTAGTAAAATGTAGTGAATAAAGACTGTCTTTTGTAGGAGCATAATACAGCATAGGTGTTTACATTTTACTGAAGGCAGATGCAGCTCACATGACTTGTGCACAACTCCTACGGAGTACACTGCCACTGGAGCAGTTGCTGATGTAGTCATCCGATCACAGTGAAGTTGGTCGATTCCAGGCCTCAGCTGTGGGAAAAGACACCGTCACGTAACCTAAAGCACACTTTCTTTGAAAAGTGAATTATTTTAAATTTCTAAGCGTCTTTGCATGGGTGTCTTCTAAAGTAAGATAAGTCATTTGGAGCTTTTCACCGCAACTTGCGATTTTGCTGACTTGAAATTTAACTGTTTGCCTCTGTGCAGTATTTTTTTCTTAAGAAGAAAGACAATGTCAATGATCTATGAACTCAAATCCAAGATCTTTAAATAGGCAAGAAAATTAAAAAGCAAGAGTAACTGCAGATGTGTCTTCTGTCAGTACCTGATGGAAGAGCAGTTATTTTAGAAAGCTGCATGGAGGAGGGGCGGAGACTGAGCAGTGGTAGAGGTCCAGAAAATGTGTGATCTGAAACACAGCAGCATTTATATACCTGTCATTCAGAAACCTTGTAAAACTAGCTGATTTGGATATGGGATCAAAACCAACTGGTGAAGTTGCCTACGTTTTTCTTTTAATAAAGGAAGAGTGAGTAAGATGTGTTGCTAAGTCTTTCCTAACTGAAGTTATGCAAAATCACTGCTAGTGTTTTCAGAGGTAGGACTCCTCTCCGTAAAAAGGGTGTCAGCAAATTGTTTTTGAAGCAAAAGATGAGATTGATCTTAGTTATTTCTACAGTATTGTGTGATTTTTTCCTGCATATATAGGTTTAAGTGGCAGATCTGGAGCAGATGTGTTCTGGACCCTCCAGATGCATTTCTTTTCCTTGTTAAGGAAGGGTGGCAGTGCAAGGCAGAAGAACTCAGAATTGGAAGACTGTGAATACTTTGTTAACCTTTTTGAGTAAATAACTGTAGTTTAATTTAAACAATATTTTGATCAGGCTTATTACAGAATTGCTGTTCTAATAATTTCAACTACGAGCTGCATGACTGCTTATGGCAGAAGAATTTGGTGGGAGTTGGAGATTATAAGTAGTAGGAGAAAAGGAGGAAGAGCAAAGAATTACAGTTGTATTCTGAAACATGTCATATTGTGTGCTTGCTTTTAAGTGAGAAAGCAATTTTTCTACAGTTTGCTCCAGGTAAGTAGTATAATGGCATACCAGAGTGCTTTTTTCCCTGTCACTCTGGAAGCATTTGAAGTGTATATGCTGACCTGCTCTGTAAATCACAAGCAGTTTTCTTTATCCCTTTGTCGCACTGGTGAATGGCAAAAATGTCAACGATAAACAATCCTTTTTTCCCTTCAACAGAACAGAATTCCTTTCTACCTCTGTCTCCCCCTTTCCAGCCTGAGAAAGCTGGTTCAAAAGTTAAATTTCTGTATGTCATGCAGCATTTGGAGGAGTCCCATCTCATTACATCTAATCGGAAAGACAGGTTTGAACATTTTGGAAGAACCTCCTCTAGCTATATGTCTGCATTTGCTAAGCCTGCACTTAATTTCTCCTGCATGAACAATTGATTGTCCACTTTTTTTTTTTTTTAATCTATCCAAGTTTGCACCCAGCCATCGGTGGTTGAAATCCTCCCCCTTTTGAAGCTGCTCCAAGTTCCTTCTTTGTTTATACTGGAAGATGTGCATCTTGCTTTACTGTTGGTAATGTAGCTGTTAACAAATATATCCTTGATGAAATTCAAATAGTTAATGCAGTAAGCCACAACTGATTACTCATTTCCTTTGGTTAATGTTTTGAGAATTAGAAGATTCTTCATAATGTTGTCAAAAGCACAACCAGTTGCAGAATGCTGATTGTTTTGTTAACTTTTCTAACCTACTTGGTGTTAATTTGAATATTGATAGATTTAGTACAGACTGAAGCCAGAAAGGATCCTTAGATGATCTAATGCTTCCTCCCACCTAATCTAGACCATTAGATGTCATGGTGGTACTCAGATTTTGAGACCTGTATTGAAAGTAGACCTTATTTTCTATCAGAAGAATCTCATATTGCTTGAAATAGACTAGCAGAACTCAGTTTATAGCATATGCTTATGTAAGATGCTTACTTGTCAGAGTTCTAGACATCACTGTTTCACTAGTTCAACAGTTTCACATGTATTTGAAATGTGAGAATCACAGATAACATCAGATTCTGTCCTGGTCTTCCCTAAGTCCTTGCTGACTTTAAATAAATGCAGAGCATGGCATTACTGAATAAATGCAAAAGCTGGTTAAGAAATTATTTCTTAATTAAAAGGTAGGTTACTGTTTTAAATGCATACTTATTACTTCAATATACTATCCTGATGAAAACTCAATTTAATGTTAGAAAGATTTGTGAAATCCCACATATTTCTTAATAAATAAATGATTTAACATTTGCACTTGGAACAAATCATGGTAATGTACAAATTCAGTAGTTTTGCTTTTCATGGAAATAACAAAGAATTTCTAGCTACCTAGAAAAGACACTTGTCATATAAATAATACCTGGTTTTCTTGTATTCCTTGTGCAAGTGCAAAACTGCTGATCCGTACGTATATCACAAATAGAACGGACCCCATAGGAGAGAAAAAAACCTCAACAAACCAACAAAGAAATTCGGCACAAAACTATGCAAGACTGTAAATAAAATTCCTGGGATGATCACTTTAAAGGTGAAATGGTCAGATTTTTTTATTTTTAAGCAGGTGGATTCAGTGGAGTAGCATGACAAATATGGAAAAGTGACCATATGATATTCTCTGGCTTTGATAACTTCAAATAAAGTCTTGACTTACAAAATTTTCTTTAGTCTAAGGTTTGTCTCTGAATTTGGAAGAACAAGTCAGGCTCAAAGCTCAGAAGGTTGGGGCTTTCATTTGTTGTGGTGAAACAAGGGAGCTTAGATGAACTTTGAAAGAAAACATCAATGTTTGCAAAGCTGTGAGCTTTCCTTGGAGGAATAGGTGGGAAGGTGGTCTCTGAGTTTGTTGTTTGTTTACTTTCTGCTTTTCTGACAAGAACCTACAATGCCCAAAGAAAGAAGGGGGAAGAATTTCTGTGATGTTTTGTTTCTCTTCCAGTAGCAGAACTGAAGCTGGAGTGGGGAGCTAGTTGGAAAACTCCTGAGTATTGCAGGACCTACAGGACTGCTGACATAAGGGTTGAAAGATGAAGAGTCAGAGCTTGGATAGGAACAAAAATCTGGAAAAGCAGGGGGAAAATGCTATTTTGAGAGATTTTTAGTGGAACAAAGATGAAGTTTTTGGAAAGTATGAAAGCACAAGAATATTGGGAAATGAGGCATCATAGTAATCTCTTAGTTTAATAACTTGATCTATTTTCATATATCCTTTGACATCAAAAGAACAGAACAGATGACTGTCGTTTATAGATCCCACTGTTTTTGTGGTTGGTGGGGAGGGTTATGAGAAAGCTGACAAGAGGTGACCTCTGAAACTCCAGACCCCTTCTCCTCTGGATCCAGCAGCTGTTTTGTTAGCTAGAAAGGAAAGTAATAGTCTTGGTTTAGAATAATCATCATATAGAATGTTTAATTTTTATTTAGGCACACTGTTTTATTAGGTGCTCTGCTGAACAGAAAGCCAAAAAGAAAAATCATTGTTACTGCTTTTTGGAAGAACAGATGCACCCTGTTACATACATAAATGTTGATCCATTATTTTAACTGGGGTACCACTTAACCCCAAAAGTGCAACCAGAAGGTGATGAAAGAAATCTGGTGTTCTATGTAGAGGAGTATAATAGCTAAGACCTGTCTGATCACAGTCGGTCGTCCAAAAGATTCTCACGATCTGTTCCCCATTGTTATATAGGGGTTCCATGAGAATGGTCTTTTACTTTTCTCTAAAGTTTATTTTTGAAATATCTCATCAGCTGCTGTATAGAATCATAGAATAACCAGGTTGGAGGAGACCCACGGGATCATTGAGTCCAACCATTCCTATCAAACTAAACCATGTCCCTCAGCATACTGGTTTGTCGTTTCAGTGTTGAAAAATGGAAGATCTGACTCCGTACTTTGTGTGTTATCACCTCCTCTGTAGCTGACATTTCCTTATGATCCTTATGATGGCAGGACATTCCAGCTGGGTTTGTTTGGGTTTTTTTTTCTGTCATTTTTACCCATTACTCCTTTCCTGGTCACATTACATTCCCCCCATCCCTCAGGCCTATAGTCTACATAAATATATGACTCTTCCAAGGTTCTTTTTTTTCTTTAATTTTTATTTCTTAAATTTTTCTGTTTTTTTTTTACATGGATGTTTCTATCTAATCGTGCAGCTAACATTTGTCTTAGTTATTTTAGCAGGTTTTTTTAACTTAACAATACAGTTTACCTTTTTTCTACAGAGAAACCTTTTTTCTAACCTTTTTTCTCTGGTAAAGGTTAAAGCAAAAAATGAAAAGGTAGCCATATTGCTTTTTTTTTTTTGTCTGCTTTTGCTAGCTTTTTTTTCTTTTAAGAACCTCTGCTGCTTAACCTTAGCTAGCAGGATGTCAGTTTATGATTCTGATTGCTATGTATATATACCAGACTTCTATGCCCGCTTTTTTATATCTAATCAGTTACCCTGGTGGTTTTCTATCTAAAACAAAATGATACAAAAAATTTTCTAACATCTCTCTGAGTTCTCTTATTATGTGGCCAAATGGCTATTGCTCTGAAACCATTCTCCAGTCATTTTACTATTCTTCCTCATGAGCTTTTCATTGCTTTGTAGTCTTATTCATCTTCTATCTCACACTTTTTTGCACTGAGATGATGTCTGTTTTTCTGAGGTGTCAGTACAGAAAGCACAGACACTTATAGCTGATAGGGATAGAAATGGTAGGAAATGTGTTCGCTGTTTTACATTCCTTCTGATATTGGGTAACCTGGTGTAGATGCTGTCAGATAAGAAAGTACGTGTTCATTGTGGCATGCTGGTCCCACGTGTGGTGAGGCTCAACAGCTTCACTGTTCTTCACATCTTTACAGCAGACCAAGCAAAGTTATGAGTGTTCTTACCTGTACAATACTGAATATACTAAGTGGTATGCCAGTGTAGGCTGAGGGCATTCTTATCTTGCACACCTCTGTAGGAAGATGCTCTTATAAGGAGCATGTACAAGTAGCGTTGTTAAAGTCAGCAAATGCTAAGCTAGGGTATGTGCTGAGTTTATAGCACATGGGGCTCTACCACTAAGGCTTATGGTTAAACTCTGACTAGATTCTGCATGAAATTACTGTATCCTCTTTACAGTTTCTTCTGCAGTGGCCCCCTGTGCACTGGCTGGATGAATTCACCTTCGGTGGCGTAGGGACTGTCGAGCTGTGCGTATGCAGTGTGCGTTCAGAAGCTTTTAACCATGGCAGTGTAAGGCACTATATACATACAGCAACACAAATAACAAAACTCTTGTTGCTTTTAAGGTTAGAATGTATGAAAACAAATAATCTGTGTCACAGCCATTGAAAAGACCCTCAGGACAGTAAGTGCTGATAAAAGGAGGGAAAAATCAACCACCTCTGAAGTTCATTGCAAAAATACAGCTTGTAGTGTATTTTGAGAAAAATCTTAAAGTGGGGATGGCAACTAAGGACGATTATATGCAATTCTAGGCTGTGCAATTTTTCCTTTTAACTTCACACACCATCTTGTATCTTAAATCTGAGGTCAGCCTGAGTGGGCCTGAGGTTAGAGACAAATTTTTCACATGTTCTTAATTGTTAAGCAGAATGTTCTTACATAAATGTTAGCAATGTGAGATATCTTTGGACTTCTTTATTCTCTGGTCTCTCCATTTTCACTTGAAGCTAATATTTTCAGAACACTGAATTGATATCTGCTTTCTTTCTCTAATGCTTATCTGATAGCAAACTTTGCTCATGTTCAGTTTCATCTGGCAGCAGAAAAGTTTTTTTCTGCTTTCAGATCCAATAGACTGGGCACTACAGGATTAAAAACACCTTGTCTTCAGAAATGTATTTTTACATGTCAAACTAAGTCCTGTTTTGCCTCTTCCTAGCAGTAAAAGTGGGAACATCATGCTAGAGGTGTGAAATCCTTCAAGCATCCATAATGTAAACATTTAAGTGCTTCTTGCTTTTGCAAGTGCAGATGATGCAGAGAGGAAATCTCAAAGTGTTGACAGTGAAATTTAATTTTCAAAGTTGTTTATATCATTTGAAAACATTTATGGCAGTTATGTGGCAGAACCTTTGTGAGCTGAATTTTTTGTGTATTGGGATATGAGCAAAAGGTTTTATTGGCAAGCTTGGGCAGATGTCATGAGAGGAAAAGAGTTTGATTGTTACTACCATAGTTTGGATTTATTCCATTAATACTAGTGGAGGTAACATGCAGATGCTCCTGCTGGACTTGTATGACTCGGAAGTTGAGGTGAATTCTATTCTTTTTGAAATACTGTTTACATCTGGGAGATCCTGTATGTGCTTTTCCTCGGAATTTTTTTTTTTCTTGCAGACTGACAGCTTGCAGTGTCAGTTGCTCTGCTCTTGATTATTAACACCTATCTATCCATTCAAATAATTTTCATTATTTCCATTTTAGGATATTTATTATTTCTTCTGACTTCTCCTCTGAGACTTATCAACTGCTAAGTCAACACATCTATGTCTCATGCCAGCACATGTATTTACATAACCCTGAAAGAAAATCTGAGGAGTAGTACTGGTTTCTATTACAATCTAAAGTAGATCTTATTTGTTTGTTTCCTCACTGTTTTTAATTGTTACTGTTTATAACTATCTATCTGTGTACGCATCTATAATAGATGAATAAGAATAAAACAATAAAATGTCAACTATCTTATCAGCCTCAGTGGATAAAAATAGCCTTGAGGGAAACCTAAGTTAAAACCACATGCTGTTAGTACGAAGTATTATACCCTGCCATTCTTTTTTTTTGTGACTACTTGATGACATTGTTTCTGTAAAAGTTATGTTTTATGAAAAATGAACTTGATTTTTGAGCTTTTTTTTTCTTCATGATTTGGCACACTGTTGTGTATTGTTTTGTTTTTTTCTATTTCTTTTTTTCCCATGTAGGCTGCCATTGTAGTTCAGATCCTTGTTACTGTTCACAGCTTTTGAAACTGCAGAACATGATAATTGAATCCATGGCTCCCTATATTGCCTGGTTTTCTCCTGCATAAAACTATGAAATTTTCCTATGAATAAATCTCTTTTTCTAAATACTGAATTGCAGTTATGTGATCTGATGTAGTGTAGGTTGATACCTGGTAGATTCACACGTACAATGAGTTCATATGATGCTAATCCTGTCCATGTTCTTTGAGTGGCTCCTAAGCAGAATCTGTCTGATTGCCAAAATATGTATTAACTTTCCATTATACATTTGTTTCATGTCATGTTAGAAGATGTAGGGTAAAAATGTATTGTCAAATCTACTTGATGAAAAAATATAGATAGATTTTTGTGAAAGGAAAAATAGAAAGAGGCTTTGAACTTTTAAAAGTGGAAGGTCGATGTGACCTTGTGGAATACTGATGTGCAAAATGCACCAAAGGATTTAGCATTTCAAAAAATTAGTTATTAATTATATTTTTTTCTGTATACTATCTTTAATTACTTATGGATGCACAATCACATATTGTCCATCTTCTTTGTAAAACAGATTTTGAGTGGTTTAAAGTTTTATGGGTTGACTGGAAAGTAGTTGTCCCAGAGAACTGGCAAAGTGATATCTGTGCTGTTACCTTTAACTTCTTAATTAAATCCTGCTGAGCTCTGGGAGTCTGTGAAAGTGCTCTTCAGCTGGTGCTTTTGGTTGCATATTCTGCCTTTTCAGTGTGTTGAATTCCTTGAGGGCTAACTTCAATGGAAAACATTAAATATATTAAAAATTAGAGTTGATCAACAAAAACTTTATCTTAGGTGAAAGTACTTAAATTTATGGTCTTCAATGAAGTGATAGGTGAGCCTGTGGCTTCAGAATGCCATGTTCTTATTTGTGGATCCCTATTGAAAAAATTAACTCTTACTAAAAATTAATCTCAAAGCCTTATGCAGTCTAAGCATTCTTTTTTTTTTCTGTATTTCTCATGACAATTCACATAAAACAAAAGTTTAACAAATTGTCAATTATTCACTACTCTGTATTATTGGAAATTAATTAGAGAAGGGTGCATCCTATCTGAGAGGCTACCTGATTTCTTATTGTGTTGTAGGGTTTTGATAAGAAAACTTAGTGAACTTCATTTCTGATGATGATAGTTAGCTGGACTTGACTTTACTAGAAACAAAATTAAACAGGAAAGAGGCTGTGAATTTGAAAGATTTATGTAAAAAGTCGATTCATTGCTTCAAACAGTCTCATAAAAGTTAATCCCTCCAAATTGGGAGTGTGGATGCTATGTCACAGAAGCTGTCTAGGGACTTCTTCTTTAAAACTCATTATGAATCAAGAGCCTTTCTTAGCAGATCTGCAAGTTAGAAAATTATAAGAAAATACTGAGGAACCAGAGGAAAAATTTTGTAATGTAACTCCACTTGCATCCAGAAAATATTGAGTCCTTTGAAACATGATTCTACTGAGAAAAATATAACAGATGAGAGTTTCATGAAGATTAAGAATATGCTAACAGCTGTGGGTTGTACAACTGCAGAGTAGCTGAAGGTGGCAGAGACCCCTGAAGGTCACCTAGACCTACTCCTGCTATAAGTGTATGCAGCTACAGCACATTTCCCCGAGCCATGTCCAGGCGGGTTTTGAGTATTGCCAAGGATAGAAATTCTAGCAATCTCTCTAGGCAACTTGAGAGTTTAAGCAATTTCACAGTGATTTGTTGGTTTGTTGGGTTTTTTTTTCCTTACTCTTTAATGGTGTTTCTGGTACTTAATGTTATATCACTTGCTTTTTGTACTGTCATTGGGCAATACTCATATTTACTGCCCTGCCCCTACCCTATTGATGTATTTGCACACATTGATGAGATTCCCCCTGAGCCTTCTGTTTTCTGTGCTGAATGGCCCCAGCATTCTCAGCCTCTGTATGTCAGATGGTCTAACCCCTAAATCATCTTAAGGACTGGACTAAATTATTTTCTGTGCTGGATTCATGCGAGGAAGTTCATGTCTTTTGACTGAACCCCAGAATTGGATCCAGCATTTCAGATATATGTGCCCATTGCTGAAAAGGGTGTCTTAACCCCACCCTTGACCTGCTGGCAGTGCTCTTACTAATGCAGCCCAGCATCCCTGGCCCCTCGCACCCACAGCTTCCGAAAGCCTTGCTAGACTTCTGATCTCCCCTAGCATATCATTACTATGTGGTTTTTTGTTTGTTTTAAGTTATGTTTATTTCTCACTAGTATTTGAAGCAGTTTCCCTGCATTTAAACTAATTTACTGAACACGTGACTGAATCAGAATTATTTACTTAGTTCCGTGTTACAGGTGATGGTTTTCTTCAGCAAGATATGTTGTCTGAGGATGAGAGATAAGCCTGTCTGAACAATACTAATTTGTAAAAATATGCTTATTAAAGAATTTTAAAACTTTAAAAATTTAGTTTGTAAGATGGGAAAAAGACTTAAACATTGAACCGGTGAATTAAACCAATCCTTATCTCTATTACAGAAGAGCGAGGTCAAAGAATCTTAATTGCTAGTTGTTACGGATTCAGGCAATAAGTTAAGACTCATTCGAGGGGTCCGTAATGGCAAGATAATGTGATTATTGCTGTTTGTTTTCTTTCTGCTGGTTGTGCCACAAGTATATGTAAATTCATAGAGAAGTTTTGTCCAAACTAAAGTTGTCTGGTGTAGCCACAGCTTTTAGTTAGTTGTGTAAGTGCACATTATGTGTTACAGACTGAAAAACTGATCTGAAATCAAGCAGGAATGCTGGGGCTGATTAAAACTACAATGAGCGGCCACATGGAGGTGTGGAGAAACTACCCTACCAGGTGGCAAAACAATAACTAGTAGACATTAAAGCTGCTTCACTCTTTCATTGCTTGGTGTTCTCAATGGGAAGACAGGAACCTGTCCTCCTAGGTGTCATTTAATCCAGTCGTCTTTTCAACATAGAGATGTAACATGCCACTACCATTTCATAATGCATCTAAACAATGTATTTAATACTATTCTCAGCTAACAACATTTTTTCCCACCAAGAAAGTCCAGTCTCTTGGCTGCACAATTGGAGGAGCTGAACAGAATTCTTTAGAGTTTTTGTGGTTTCTGATTGCTGTATTGCATATGAAATGTAGCCAGAGAGTTTAGATGATGATATGTGCCTGTTTGACTCAGTATATCTGAACAGATTTATATTTTACATAAACACAAAGAATTTATGTCTGAGCAAGTCTGTATTATACCTTGTTTGCAAGCTCTCTTAGCATCCAGGTTGATTATGTAGAGCTCAGGTATGTGTGGAAATAAATGCAACAATTTCTTTTAGCGATAAGACAGATAGGCTGTTTTTAAGGTCAGAAAGTGTCAATGTATTATTTGAATTTAACAACCTATATAGGATGGCTCTAAAGTTTCACCAAAGCTTTCCTTTGCTTAAGGGAATAACATATTATGGAATGATGGAGTGTCTCCTAGAAAGGTGGAAATAAAATATTCTGCAATGGGAATGGAATGGAATGGAATGGAATGGAATGGAATGGAATGGAATGGAATGGAATGGAATGGAATGGAATGGAATGGAATGGAATGGAATGGGAGAGAGGAGTTTCTTTGAAATGGAATGAAAAATCTTATATTACGATGGATTGTTAGTCAAAGTAGCTTCATGCCTGGATAGGAATATCTTACTACACCTTCATGGGTGTGTAATTATTTATGTGTCTTTTACCTTACATTGATGTGCATAGTGCAAACCCAAGAGCATGAATCCTGTACAAAACAGTGTGTAACAAAGAAGACAGTTTCTGTCCCAGGGAAACTCCCTGTCCGCTAGAAGGGCAGAACTTCAGACACGTAGATCATGCAGACAGACTGTGGATGGTTTGAGGCCATGAGCTCTGAATGCAGCAAGTCAGATGAGAAATGACTAATACATTTGAGGAAAAAAATAAATACAGTTGTGGCTTGTGTATTCAGTTTTAAAAGTTCTGCATTTCTGCTGCTCAGCAATAGTCCTGCGGTACGTGTCCCTGTTGAGTTATGTGTCTTTTAGATTTTGGTGTTTTATAACCTGACTGCCATAGACCAGAGAATTGGAAAATA
This sequence comes from Clamator glandarius, assembly GCA_033459285.1. Taxonomy (NCBI): domain Eukaryota; kingdom Metazoa; phylum Chordata; class Aves; order Cuculiformes; family Cuculidae; genus Clamator; species Clamator glandarius. Next base: position 535,499 of record JAUNZM010000457.1, on the reverse strand, counting down.
ACGTGGTTTGCTGTTTCGTGAGATGGAAGGCAGCATGCACAACAAAGGCCATGGGTACTAAGGGAGTAGGCATTGAGAAGTATTTTGTGAACCAAATAAATGTTAAAAGAAAAGAAGGACAGGAACAATAATATTAAATGAATTTTATTTTAAAGCCATTCCCTATGCTCAGTTTTTACTTTGAGTTTCGTTTTCACTTAGACATAGAATCATTGAATCACCAGGTTGGAATAGACCCACCGGATCATCGAGTCCAACCATTCCTATCAAACACTAACCCATATCCCTCAGCACCTCATCCACCCGTCCCTTAAACCCCTCCAGGGAAGGTGACTCAACCCCCTCCCTGGGCAGCCTCTGACAGGGACCAATGACCCTTTCTGTGAAAGATTTTTTCCTAATGTCCAGCCTGAACCTCCCCTGGTGGAGCTTGAGGCCATTCCCTCTCGTCCTGTCCCCTGTCCCTTGGGAGAAGAGCCCAGCTCCCTACTCTCCACAACCTCCTCTCAGGGAGTTGGAGAGAGCAATGAGGTCTCTCCTCAGCCTCCTCTTCTCCAGGATAAACACCCCCAGCTCTCTCAGACGCTCCTCTTGTTCTCCGGCCCCTCACCAGCTTCGTTGCTCTTCTCTGGACTCTCTCCAGAGCCTCAACATCCCTCTTGTCATGAGGGGCCCAGAACTGAACACAGGATTTGAGGAGCGGTCTCACCAGTGCCGAGTACAGAGGGAGAAGAACCTCTCTGGACCTACTGGTCACGCCGTTTCTGATCCAAGCCAGGATGCCATTGGCCTTCAATAGTAATACAGTAATATATTATGAGACATAGTAATATATTATGTGCCCTAGACTTCTCTGAGCTCCCCTGGCCTTACAGCTGCAGGAGAACACAGAGAAAGGAGTGAAGGTGTTAGACTTCAAGCCACATTTGCCATCTACTGTGGTGGCTCATGTTAAACTAGGTTACATCAGTATAATGTTACTGCTAGAGCACTTCCAATTTGCGATGTTACTGGATGTTTATGGTTACCTCAAAACATGGATCATCTGCTGCAAAGGTATAATGCAGAACAGTTTAATTTCAAGGGTTCCTGTGCAAAGGTGTGGAAACCCATCTGCAAGCTGTGTAGCTGCTGGAGTGGAGTTGTCAGAAAGCCTGTCTTGGTGAATTAATTTCTTTGCCTGTAAGTTCACATCTTTTGATTGGACTCCAGAGCTGGACCCAACTTTTCAGATGTGTGTCATCTCATCCCACTCCCCTTGCCCCTCAGTCATGGCTTCCAGCAGTGTATTCCACATGATGGTGTCTTTGCACAGATTGGCCGGAGGTTTCTCCTGATCCCATCTACAGTTGATTACCTGGTTAAAAGTCCTAGAGCTAGTTCATCTCTTCAGTGTCTGGATGTTTTTTCAGCAAGTGAATTTACACTGCCATCAATGTCAGTGAAACATAATTCTGAAACATCTTCTTAAAACCAATATGCAACCTTTAATTTAAAGATCATAAGATAGTACAGTTGCCATGCCTTAATCCTGGCTGGCAACTAAACCCCACTGCTCCCTCACTCCTACCCAGTGGGATAGGAGAAAGAATAAGGAGAGAAAAAGTGAGAAAAGTCATGGGCTGAGATAAAGACAGTTTAATAGGTAAAGCAGAAGTTTCGCATGCAAGCAAAGCAAACTAAGAAATTCATTCACTACTTCCCACTGGCAGGCTGGAGTTCAGCCATCTGCAGGAAAGCAGGGCTCCGGCATGCCTAATAGTTACTTGGGAAGACAAAGGCCATCTCTTCGAACGTCACCCCTTCCTCCTTTGTCACTGCTGCTTCTTCCTACTAGCTCTCTCCCACTACTATGCCATGGGCTTCCTCTCATGGGAGACTGTCCTTTACGATGTTCTTCAACATCAGTCCTTCACACTGAGTCCAGTTCTTCAAGAACTTGGGTCTCTTCCGCAGGATGCAGCCCGTCAGGAACAGACTGCTCCAGCAAGGGCCCCGCGCGGGGTCGCGAGTGCTAACACTGCTCCAGCATGGGCTTCTCTTCATGGACCTGTAGGTCCTGCCAGGAGCCAGCTCTGCTGTGGGGTGTGCGCTGGGCTGCGGGAGGATCTGCTGTGCTGCTGACCATCCTGGGCTGCCAGGGAGCAGCTGGCATAGCCAGGGGTTTCACTACAGGCTGCAGGAGGATCCATGCACTGGGCCTTGGGTATGTACTCTTCCCTCCTTCTTCACTTGATCTTGAGCTTTGATTCCTCCTGTTTTTGAAGAACCAGTCTTGCTGATCAGAATGGTTTCAGGGCAGGTGTTTTCTTCCCGTGAGACAAAGTTATAAAGAAAAAAGCCTTTAGCAAAACAAAACCAAGCAACAAACAAAAATGTGACTGTGTCTTAGCCACTTCTGTTTGGTTGCTGGAAAAACACAAGTTGCATGCAGAAATGTTTAGGACTTTAAAACCAGAAAACTAGACAGAGTAAGATGTGTTTAACACATCAATAAAATACCTTGAAAATTTATATTTGAAATTATGGATGATAAATTTGATTGATATGGAAATTCTGCAAATATTATTGCAGAAAAGCTATTACTGAAGTAACTGAGCCTAAAATAATTGAAAATATGCTTGTAGTTCCAGGGAACGAGAGTTACTGCAGGGCACAGACCATATGCAGGAGTAGAGGTCTATTTCTTCTTTCTCAGGTAGCACTATTTGATGGAAAATAGCTTGAAAATAAATGGCAGTATTCTATTAATGCCAAGAAATTTTATTTTCCTTGTTATTGACCTAGAAAAAAGCTTCCAGAATTGCTGAGTATATAGAAACAAAAGAAACATTTGATCTTTGCTTGAAAACACAACAGAACTTGGGCCTCACTTAGTGAGTAGTGAGTAATGAGTAGTGAGTAGTGAGCATGAGTTGATGTACAGTTAGAATCTTCTCCACTTCATAAGAAATGCAAGCAATCTAAATAAGGATTCAATCTTTTTTATTTATTATGCTTGAAATGAGTTAATGATTCATAAAAGTTACTGAATTAAATATTAACACCCCCCTTTATTTCTTGGATGCCTGATGGCATCAACAAGAATTTGCCATAGTAATTAAATACAGGTCAGTAAAAGATGAGAGAATTTTTTGAGAAAAAAAAAAAGTAATATATTATACTGGAATGTAAAATGATGCGTATGAAGGTTGATCTTTTTTTAACCTCTTAGCATAACTGAAAAATATGTATTACTTTTGGAGTCTCAGGGTCCTTGTGACTGAAGAATAATCAGAAACACATGCTTGGATTTAATTTAGAAATGCAGAACCATGTTCTGGATTCTCAGTTTTCTCACATTACAATCTACATAGTGCAGAGAAAAATGGAAAATTTGTGCTCACCATTTGAGATACATTTTCCAATTGTTTTGCAAATTCTTGTCTGAAACAGAGATGTGATGGGAGGTTGGAGAGTTCATCCTTCCAAACTTTTGTGATGTTCTGCCAACCCATGTAAGTCTATGCCCCTGCTGGAATTTTCACCTGGAATCCCTACCTGTCTGCTTGAGACACATACAGAATTTAAAACATGGTAGATAAAAGGTTGCAGAGTCTAATCAGTCACCTAATTAGTGGTGAAGAGAGTTAATTTAAAAGAAAATGTTTTCTGATGATCTGGTTCAGTTCTGCTGTCAAATGTAAGATAAAGATTGAAAGAGGAGCACTCTGAAATGATAGCTACTGTAATTCAAGTTAAATACCTTTTGTTGTTGTAATGAGAAAAATGTAAATAAGACAATTGGTTACCATGTAGAACACTACTTTCTTCTAAAAAATGGGCCTGGAAAAAGCAGGAAAAACAGTCTAACAGATAACCACTTCAGTCTTGGTGATTTACTAAAGACAAACATGGTTTGAATGGCTATGTGTCAACCCTGCAAAATACAGGAAATATTAAGAGGATACCCATTACCGATGTTAGAAATAAATATAACAATGCTGCTTTCAAATGTGGAAAGCAGACATAGGTCTTCTTATAAAAATTTCCATAATCCATTAATTTCTTAAAAGGCTGTTGTCATGCCATCCTTGTACATTTTATTTTCATAGTTATTATGAGGATTTCAGTAAGCAGGAAAAGTGTGCACTCTACCAAAATATTTCTGTAGCCTTTTTCACACATCTGTTTAATAATGAAAATTTGTTAGAAGAATAATGGTTCCTAAGATAAAGTGGTTTGGAAAGGACAAGTCTGGTAAAAATACCATGCTTTTCCCCTTGAAGCGTTATGTGGACACAGCTGAAGAGTCGACTCAAATCTGTGAGTTCAGTTGCAGAAAAGAATTAGATGGCTGCAAAATAATCCCATGTCCATTCAGGTAACAAAGGTTTACCCACAAGCAGAGTATTGAAAACAAATTCTAGTGGTAGTATTTATTATTTGATTCAATACTTGGTGAAATGGTGTGTGCATTGAAGGCATTTTAAAGAATTCAGATGTTTTTCTTCTAATCTAGCTCAGGGAAAAGGATGTGTTGCCCAAACAGAAAGCTTTGGTTTGTAGCATGTGTGGGATAACTAGAGTTAAGAAAGTGAAATGGACTGATTGTCATCACGCTTCCCCAGAAAGTGTTTGCATGGAATTTAGGTGGTGTAAGGAGAACATACATCACAAATTACATTGTATACACTTTTAAATTCCTAACTTTGATCAACTGTAAATTGTAATAAATGGTTGAGGAAGAGGTGGATCAATTTCCAAGGGTTCTGTGCAACAGGTTGCAAATTTCCATTAGTACCTCAACAAACTGCTTTATACATGGTAATCTGTTCTTCTAAAACCAGATTAGATTTATCTAGGTCTAGGTCATGATGTTTAACAAGCAACAATTTTCTGTCTTGCTTTAGAAATTGATTTTTTTGCTCTTTATCATCTTATTAGTGTGTTGTGATAACCTGCAGTGAACAAAGTCTCAGGAATCTATTCAAATGGCTTGCTGATAAGGCTTGTCCAGTAAATTTCAGCAGTTACTTGTGTTCCCAATTAGCAATAATCACAGATGTCTTAGAAGATAGACTAGTAGTAAGTGGTTACTCCAAACTAATATGGAAGATCGAAGATTTTTCCTTTTAAAGCATGAGTTTTGGGTACTCCATGTATTCCCCTGAGGTCATTCATTAGTGATATAACATAGATATAGATAATGAGACAGAGGATACATTGTGCTTTTAAGCAAGGTTACTATGTCTTTAGTTTTGAAAACACAAAGGTATGGAAAAACAATACAAACAGAAATAATTTTCTGTAAACATCATACTTGCTATAATGCTGCATTAATAAAGCAACCAGAAAGAGAAAATACTCATCTTTTTGTTGCCTTGTAGCTTTATATTCAGGTAGTACTGGCAATGTGGTGTGTGACTGGATAGGTCAAATCTAATATTTCAAAATCACTTCTTATTTACTTAGGAGTTTTTTGAAGTACATATGACATCTTCTTCCTGGAATTTATTTTCTTTTCTATTATTTTTTGCATTCCTTTCTTTTTAGAAGTATGGTGATTCCTTGTCAGCATTATACCACTGTACTGATTTGACGCAGATGCCAGCTATTTAGAAATAAGCTACGGTGCTGTAGCGCTAACCACTGTTCCCTTATGTAATGAGCTTCCTGAACTGCCTTCAAAAAAGGAAAAGTGCACATTTAACTAGAATGTTAAAATTGTGACCCACAGAGTAGAAGGAGTAAGCGCGCTGATACTGATATCTCTTTTCAAGTCCATGAGCAGAAAAAGGTACAATGTTGTTTACCTGTCACTGAGTTCTCTATGAGCCATTCTTAGTGGTGTTCAATAAACCTGATTAGTACCTGCAAGGTACATTTTACTGTTCAGAATGGCAGAACCCTGCCGAGGCTTCCTGTGTTGGCTTGCTAGGAAGGTGTGAACGTGCTTCCAAAAGCACCTACCCAGTTCATTGGTGAAAGGACATTTTATGGATAATCCAATGGAATTTAATTAGAGTAAATCCACCAAGTGCTTTGTATATTCACTCCCTAAAAACTGGGAGTGATTGTACCTTATCCGGTTCTTGTATAACATCAGTGCCATTTTTCAAAATTCATGGCAGTCAGTAGTGAGTCTTCTACTGTAAAAATGAATTTAGTTGTCTTTTTTTTAAAAAAAAAAAAGTAACAAGGTTTGGAAAGTACATAGCTTTATTTTAACCAGGATTTGTCTAGAACCATTAGGTCCTCTTGTCTTCACATGATGCTGTGTGAGTGACTGATAGCTACTGTAAGATTTATTCTTTCATTATTGTGGCAGGAAAGCTATGGTTGATCCGTAACAACAAAAGCAACCAGTAAAAGCAGTTCCCTTTTAATTTAAATGTTAAGGGATATGCTGCAAGTGCCTTTGAAACTAAATTATATGGTTGGCATAAATAGCTGATGTTTACAGAATGCCAATAGGTAGGAAAAGACAGTGCAAGAGGGCAAAGTTTTCTTACTAAATCTATTGTTGGTATTAGAAAATCAAGTTAAATGTTTTTATTTTTAATTGCATTTATTTACAATAATTTTATGGCAGCACAGGGGAATTTCTGTCTTTGTATGTGAGAGAATGGGCCTGAGGGTGAAGATTATTGGCACACTGTTAAAAACAGTTTGTTTTTACTTTTCACTTTCTTCTTTAAAAGTGGAGGGGGTGTCAGTTTACAGTATGTGTTTACTTTTATATGAAGAGCGGGCACACGTTTGCTAAGGAAGGTGGTTTTTCAGTTTTGTTCAGATATATCAGTTAGCCACAGACTGGTAGGTTGCACAGCAAAGGGGTGCACAATTGGCAAAGTCCTGTTTAGATTGCATTTTAGTGAAGGTGTCATGACTTAGGCTCATATGCAAGTGTGGGGTATGATAGTTTAGCTTGATGCAGGTGATATGGGTGATGTATTTTGCATGTATTTTATTCCCTCAGATAATGTATGTGTAGCATTTGAAATGGCATTGGAGGTAACAAGTCTGCAGAGCTGGTATCATACACTTTTGATGCTGCATTGAGCTTTCAAAGTTTGTTATCACAGTTAAGTCTGTTTTGCAAGTTTTATATCTTCTCTAAGATAATAATGATGGAGCTAATTTAAAAATAAAGGAATTACTTTTATTACCTAATCCTCAGTTCTTCCCTGTACTATTCTTCATTTTCTAAACTTGAAAAGCAATAGTTGTTCCTCTCAAACTTTGTTTGCAGTTTTCGTTCTGGCTCCTGTTCTCTGCTGTACTTTTTTGTTATTGCATGTTCTGTTTCTCCAAACTCTGGAAGCATATTTTCTATTTACTGCTCTTTTTATTATGAAGTCCTTTTACTCACTTCCTTTCTTACTATCCAGCTCTTCACTTGGCAAATCTCCTGGTCCACTCTGCATGCGCCACTGCCTGCTCTTCTCACCACCCTGTAGTCATTTTCCTGTCTTCTTGCTTCAGTATGACCCTCTTTTCTGCTTCCCCCTGCGTCCTGCCATCTGTGCCTGTCTTGTCTCCAGATATCTAAATAGATGCTGATACGCATACACAGGTCCTTTTCCATTGCCCCGTCTGGGTTGGCTTCTTTTTTTTTCTTCAAAGGTCAGTTGTGTGCTGTGGGGAACCTGATGTGTGCCCTGCGACGCAAGGTGGCTGCTTTCTCAGTGTTGTTTCAGAGACACGTGTTGGTCTGCACTGGCTGGGGTAGGATGTGAGGAGGCAGAGGACAGAAAGGTCAGTGAATTTGATGGTGTTTGCTATATCAAGGGAGCATCAAACCCTGGTACCTCATGGAGGTGTGGGAAACCTCTGGTTCATGAGGGAAGGGCATCATGGTGATGCTTCTGCTGTTTGGGGGAGCCTTTAGAGAAGGCTGCCATGACCTTCATTCACCAAGTCATTACTGTATGGGCTGGAGGGCTTTGAAAGGGTGTGAGTAGTTTCGCCTAAGCACAGATAGTAGCTGCCTATAGAAGGCTTCCTTGGTGATCAGAGTTAAAATAAAACACGTTCGGGGCATGTTTCACCTCACCTGTCTCAAGCGTCCTTAGGATGGAATGAATCATGTTCCACAATTGTCTATTTCTCTCTGTTAACTACAAAGGCAATTTAGATGATTATCAAGGAAGTAAATACCAACATTTGATCAGACGAGTTTTGCCCACTGTTTTTGCACAGACTCAGACAGAAAGAAGAAAATTGTATTGAGTCAGACAGGTCATTTAATGGTTCAGAAAATGTATTCAACACTTCTCTTAGCACGGCAAACGGCTGCACAAATGGGGAGACAAAGCTGAAGTAGAACAAGACTGCTAATGAGGCATCTGATGAGTCTGCTAACAAGGAAGAATTACTCCAAGTCCTGTGTTTTAACAAGTAAATATTGTAAATGGTGTAAATATCGTGGTGAGTTAAAATTAGCCAGAGGACTGTAATACTTAATGTTTTAGCTGCCAGTCTAACTTTGCAATATCACATCTTTCCAAATTCCCTTGAACTGACAGTGTTTGCTGTTTTGCTCTTTTTGTCCTCTCTGAGGAGAAAAAGAATTCATGGGTGCACTTGAAAATCCTATTTTAGGGTAGGCTTTGAAGAAAATTTACATGAAAAGAACCTGGCTAACTGAGGCTATTCCATTCATACTTGTGAAGGTTTTAATTGATTTGTCAGAATACATTGTGCTAATGGCTGAATTTTATTTACTTTGGCTAAATTCCTCCTGATTGTATAACCTCTTCAATCCTTTTAACTTTTTCTAGTGCTCAGTGAAATGGCCTTTCCAGGGAAACCTTAACCATTTTCATCGTACACTCAGATCATATTAACTGATGTAGCGTCTGAAGAAACAACTAAAATGTGGTCTGTTTGTTTCAACAATGTCAGCATATTTAATAGGATATTACCTCTAACTGCGAGGTGCCATTTTAGACTGTCATGGCTAAAATAATATAATTCCTGTTATAGTTACTGTATAGAATAGAACGTTCACTTATTATATGAACATTACTTGAAATTAATGATAGAGTCCTTTTTTCTTTTTTATTTATGCACAAATTTCTGAAATGGAACCAGAACAGCAATTTTCATTATAGTGCTGTGTAGCACTGCAGGAGCATGTGACTAAATGGAAATAATTTCAAATGACTGTTGTGTACTGCCCATTTCTAGTACGGTGGAGTGTAAAAATAACTTTTACCTTACAGAATTAAGATTTTGAAGATAAATGCAAAAAAAAATCCCAAAAAACCTCAAAACAAAACTTCAAAAGCAACCCAAAGTAAAAAAAGGGAAACAAGACAAAAGTCTGTGAGCCTGCTGTAGTGAACCAGGTTGTACATAGCTGTATTTTCTGTAGTTTCTGTAACTTAAGTGGTTGTGTTTACAAATGGTGAACTTCCAGTAAGACCAAGAAGGTCCCCTTTGTGGATTGTTAATACAGCGGCTGTGCTCCTGTCTCAGACTAATGGATGCATCTTTCTGATCATGGACTAATGAATTATAAACCAGACTACTCTTTTTATTACTCCCCTTTTACTTTACTAGAGGCAAGGGGCTTTCATTTATCACAGCCAGTGCTTTTCATTATTAAACAAACTACACTGCTATAAATGAAGCGCCTGAACTAATTACGCATAGATCTTTTTTTATGGGTAATTATTGTTAACTCTTTACAAATCAAATTCACTCTGATGGACAAACTATGAGGCACTGACTTTTCACCATTACAGCTGATAGGAGCAGATTTGAAACTTAGGAGAATAATTTCATATCTTTAAATTTTAAACTCTAAGGAGGTAAATAGAGCAAACTGGGAGAAAATAAGCTAACTTTTGATTTCGTTAATAATACTGGCAAGTAGACCTTTCTGATAACTGTAGAAAATGTGATGAGTGTTGTGTTCCTCCTTTAGTAACAAAATGCGATGCTTTTAGAAAATTACATAGGCTCCTGATGGAAGAAGGGGAATGAAGATGAAACTGGAGTGGTTAGTTGTGTGACATATTAAATAGGAAGTCTGCTGTTTGTTTTTTCTTAATAATTACAAAGTTATATTGAATACTAGGTTAGTGAGGGGTCTTTGTTTCAGCAGAAATCTAAGCACATTGAAAAACAGAGTATTTTCCAACCAAAGTTTGTTTTAAAAAAAAAAAATTAAGTCATCCCTGTCCTCTCTCACAAATTCTATGCTGTTTCATAGAAATCAACAAGTCTGGAAGTTCCCTATAGCTGGGAATTACTTTTGCTGCCTGTGTTATTGTAATATGACTGCAGTAAATGTATACATTCAACTAACATATATTAAACCACAGTATACTAATTCGGAATAACTTCTATAATTATTGTTACCAGTAACTGCATATAAAATATGTCTCGTGAAATCATAATCTGGTGAAATCATAGTCTGAAGTACAAGCCTGGTGCTCATTAAGGTCCTGAATAGCATTAGCAGTATTATCAAAGGTGGACTGACCACTAATCTTTATGATGATGCCTTTGAACAAGCAGCAAATACACATTTCTTCATACTTGAGTGGTTTGGTTTACCCCTGTTTAGTTATTCAATTTTCCTGAAGCCTACGCACAACATCTCTCTGGTACCTCATAATGAGCATGGTGTGCATTTTTCCCTTTTGCCATATATGGCTTATTAAAACATTTGGTAGCTTGATACTGGCTGGGTATTGTATGAATGCCTTTTAAGTTTCTGGGTGGAAGTGTCGATCTGCTAGAGGGTCGGGAGGCTCTGCAAAGGGACCTGAACAGGCTGGACTGCTGGGCTGAGACCAACGGCATGAGGTTTTACAAGGCCAAATGCCGGGTCCTGCACTTGGGGCACAACAACCCTAAGCAGAGGTACAAACTAGGAGAAACCTGGCTGGAAAGCTGCCAGGAGGAGAAGTACCTGGGGGTGTTGGTTGACAGCGACTGAACATGAGCCAGCAGTGTGCCCAGGTGCCAAGAAGGCCAATGGCATCTTGACTTGTATCAGGAACGGCGTGACCAGCAGGTCCAGGGAGGTTATTCTCCCCGTGTACTCGGCACTGGTGAGACCGCACCTCGAGTATTGTGTTCAGTTCTGGATGTTGTGGCTCTGGAGAGAGTCCAGAGAAGAGCAACAAAGCTGGTGAAGGGGCTGGAGAACAAATCTTATGAGGAGCGACTGAGAGAGCTGTGGTTGTTCAGCCTGGAGAAGAGGAGGCTGAGGGGAGACCTTATTACTCTCTCCAACTACCTGAAGGGAGGTTGTGGAGAGGAGGGTGCTGGGCTCTTCTCCCAAGTGACAGGGTACAGGACGAGAGGGAATGGCCTCAAGCTCCGCCAGGGGAGATTTAGGCTTGAGATTAGGAAAAAAATTCTTCACAGAAAGGGTGGTTAGGCATTGGAACGGTCTGCCCAGGGAGGTGGTTGAGTCACCGTCCCTGGAGGTGTTTAAGGTGAGGGTGGATGAGGTACTTAGGAGCATGATTTAGGGATTGGTGGGAATGGTTGGACTTGACGATCCAGTGGGTCTCTTCCAACCTGGTTATTCTGTGATTCTGTGAAGTTTTCTTTAAAGATGTCTTCCAGATCATCCAGGTTTCTTAAGAGTCAAAAAATTCACTGGCTATGTTGAGTCAACTCTGAAAAAGTAACGTCAAGAGCCACTGTGGGCACAGTGTGCTTTTACCATAGAAGAGCATCGTGCCCAAGTGTGGGTGGGTGTTTGAGCCTCAGAGATCCTCTGTGTGTCAGAGAATGCATCAGCACGGCTGTGTCATGCCCTCCAGCAGCACAGTTTGCTATCTGGTCCTGAGGGTAGTCTAGATTTGGCTCTCTATTTCTCCTGTGAATTTCAAATACTGGGCAAATACAAATGAGAGGTGGTGATATGATATGGCTGATAATTCTGTTTTACCTGCAAGAGAAATAATACAACCGATAATAAACTGCATTCAGAGGAAACTCTTTTATGCGTAACATGTATTCTTTTACAATACTTTGATACTGTGGCATAAGGAAATTACCAGAGACTGAGGTATTATCCATGAGGTGTTGTGAGACTGTAAGATGTTATCTGCTATGCAAAGGGATGTTCTTAATAAGAAATTTATGTATGTTTACTAGATAGCAGCAGGCTGTGCATAAATGCCAGTGTCTAGGAAATCAAGCGTATTTCTAGAAAGTTCAATGATTGCTAAACTCTATCGCTAAACAAACTGATGGAAAGTTTTCTTTACATTACCTGTTAGGGGGAATAGTTCAGTATTTAAAAGTGCAAATGAAATAAGTAAAAAAACCAAAGCACTTTGACTGTGTATGTTGCACTTATTTCTATTTCCATGAATAGTACTATCCTGTTCTCTTACCCTCCTGTGGACCATGCTAGCATTTTTGTAGTCTGGTGATGCAACATAACATGCATGTGTTTCAGTTAAATGTAAAATGAGATAATTTCTGCTTTAAAATTGTACACCTATTTTTTAAAGTGCTGCCTCCAGTCCTTGTGTGCTGTTGAAATGTTTTCACAGAATCATAGAATAGTTTGGGTTGGAAGGGACCTTAAAGCCCACCCAGTTCCAGTCCCTTGCCATGAGCAGGGATACCTCCCAATAGATCAGGTTACCCGAGGCCCATTCAACCTGGCCTTGAACACCTCCAAGGATGGGGCAGCCAGAACTTCCCTGGGCAACCTGTTCCAGTGCTTCACCATCTTGTGGTGAAGAAATTCCTCCTAATGTCTATTCTAAATCTGCCCTTCTCCAGTTTATACCTGTTCCCCCTTGTCCTACCACCACAAGCTTTTATGAATAGTCCCTCTCCAGCTTTCTTGTAGGCTCCTTTCAGGTACTTAATCGCCATGCAGCAGTGAAGAACAGATTCAGCTTCTTGTAATGTTTGGGGTCACTGTTTAGTTCACTACTCTTGACTGTACCTCTGGAGAGGATTCTTTTGAATTCATGGGTGGCGAACCATTGAGTTCCTTGAAGCTCAGTGAGTCAATCAATAGTGGTTACTCAAGCAGTGGCAATTTGGTCTCAGACCAGTGGAACAAAGGGGTAGCATCTGACTCAGTACGAACAATAGAATTTATCTTCCCTCATGTGGCTGGCAAAAGGGGTATTTGTAAGTGCACTTCAGTTTTCCTGCTGATCAGCACACTAGAAACATCCTAATTCCATGTTTCCAGTTCCTTTCCTTTCTTTTGAGAGGAGAGAGAGGTTTGGGAGTAAATAATAAGAATATTGTTTGAAATTGTGACATACGGAAGTACTTGCTGAGTGGGACTTCATAATATTTGCTCTTCACATTCACCCCATGAGAGCAGTCCGATGATGAAAACTAGGAACTGTTTCATGACCCAAATGGATATATGTGGGTCTTCTGAGTCAGGGTGACCTTTTAGGATTTCTTCTTCTCTTTCTCTCTACAGAGTTTCACTGTATGGCCAGACTACTTCAGCTTCTCTGCGGCAGCATCATTTGATTTTTCTGTCTTAGCTAGGCCCACCCTGTTGAAGGGCTCACGGATGGACTATGTCAGAAGTTAGCAGTTTTCAAGGGAGGTGCAACACATGTATTTTTAAACATCTTGGTTTCACCTTTCAAAAGGACCAGTATGCCACTTCTTAGGAAGCAGGTCTAACTTGACTTCCCCGAAGAACTTAAATGAAAGAATAATGCAGCATTTGGAAGTAAATTTTTCAGATTATCATGTCACTGACACAGACTGGCACAAAACCTGTATTTTAACAAGAAGGAGAGTTTTTGCCTCAGGACAATAATTCAGGAAATTTACTTTAATTTTCTGCTGCAGCTCAACACTGCAAGCCAGCCCCCACAACAAGCTTAGGTCTTCCTAGAGCTATTTATAATACCTGTGATGAGGAAGGTGTTTTGCCCTTTGATTTAAAACTAAGGGGTATCTGAACTACACGTCTCATATAATTTTCATTTCCCACTCTGTTGGGTTTTTTAAGGCCTTAGTACTCCCATGTCAGAAGAGTGATACTGCTAAAAAGGAAGGTGTCTTTTACATTTTTCTCTTGGAGCAATGAAGGCATAAACTTAATATCTAATCACTCATCTTCACAGATTTTTACAGTACAACACTATGCAATTAGGTCTTAGTCCATTTCTGATGGCAGATTTTCCCTGCAGAAAAATTTTGCATTTGTGCTGCTATAGAAAGGTTTACCAAAGACAAAGGACTTCTTTGAATGTGTTCTAACTGGCTAAATGCAGCCAGAGGGGGAAATCCACAGATGTTGGAGTAAACGTAAGATACCAGCGTGTTGTTCAGGTACCAGGCATTTTTTTCTAAAGGAACTGACACAATGGCTTTGAAGAGTCTTATTCATAATTAAGAATATTAATATACAAACGTTCATATCTGCCATATATTAAAATTCTATTTGTTGTCACATGGTAGGAGATCCTGAGTTGGCATTGCACAAAATTCTTGGCAAAAGCAATGTATTTCAGAGAAACCATTGCATAAGAGTTGGTGATTCAGCACAACACGAATCTCCAAAAAGAAGGCTGTGTAGCTTTCTGAACTGAGGGCTATTCAGGATAAGCATGGGCTCACGAAATCCCAGAATCTCAGAAATTATTTGGCTTAAATTAGCTGGTAAAGAGTTTTGTTCAGAGCATGGTTTAGATATGCAGATAGGAATATCCATGCGATTTTCCCTGTCTGATTTTAAAAGGTTACTTTTTTCTCTACAGAGCAAGCTGGTAGTAGTCATACTCATTGCTTTCTACAACTACCTGAGGGGAGGTTGTGGAGAGTAGGGAGCTGGGCTCTTCTCCCAAGGGAAAGCGAACAGGACGAGAGGGAATGGCCTCACGCTCCGCCAGGGGAGGGTCAGGCTGGACATAAGGCAAAAATTTTTCATGTAGAGGGTCACTGGGCAGTGTCAGAAGCTGCCCAGGGAGGGGGTTGTGTCCCCTGGAGGGGCTTAGGGGACGGGTGGATGAGGTGCTGAGGGACATGGGTTAGTGATTGATGGGAATGGTTGGACTCAATGATCTGGTGGGTCTTTTCCAACCTGGTGATTCTGTGATTCTATGATACATATGTAGAACTCCCTTCTGCTTCCCTTCCCTTGACTGGGGAAACCAAGGGTTATGGATCTATGAACCTTTTCGTACTGCCATGTGTTGTCTTTTAGTGCAAAGGCTGGTTTGCCTTCTGTACCTGGAGATTGTCATAAAGAGCAGTAATCAGTGATGACACGTGTGCAAAGTACAGACTATTTAAGACACTTCTTGATGAAAGAATGTGCAACTGGAGAAAAAAACAGGCAATTCTGAAGGAAGGTCTCACAACAGACTTTTGAAGGATTAAAACAGGTTTTACTGCTCAGTGCTTTTTCTTCTCGCAGGCACTTTTCATTGAGATTGAATAAAGAATGTTTATTCTTCATTAGTGTCTTTTGGGGCGTGTGTGTGCAGGAGAGTGCTGCTTATGAGATAATGGTTTAAACACTGTTTAAAATATGGCAAGTGCATTTCCCGGGGAGCTGAGCTGTTCCAGTAGCTGAACTGTTTAAGTCATCAGGCTTCGTATGCTGCTGTGGGTGAAGACAGTAGCTACATGGTGTGTCACATAGATGGAAAGTGCATGTGCAGAGTCTGTGGCTGTGAGAATATGCCTGGTACTGCCAATCCAAGGATCTAGGTCTGCATCTTGCACAGGTAGTCTTAGCTTCTGGTTTTGAAAGCTTACAAAAATCTGCAGTAGGGGTTCTCTCTGTCTGCTCTTTTGCCTCCTTTTCTTTTCTCTTGTTACTTTACTGAACTGCCTAAACATGACCAGGTAAATACTTTCCTGTCCCTGCAAAGAGAAGAGCAGTCTCAAAGGAGAACTCTGTTCTAAATAAAATATTCAACATCAGTTTCTGGATCTATAGGACTGCAAGTGCTTCATGTCAAATTATCAACCTGACACTATTACAAGTTTGATTTTCAGCTGTAAGTTTTTTCCTGGCTTGGTAGGCAAGTGGTTGATTTTCCTATTGAGAATGGCCCTGCTGTTTTAGAAACACAGTTGTTCTTAGGTGCAGTCTAACTCATTTTTTTAAAGGGACTAAAAGAAAAAGAAGAAAGAGTGAAAGAATTTTCTATGCATTTTTCTTCCATGGTTGTATGAAGTGCTCTGATCTCCACCTTATATCTGCATTTCAGTAGTCTCACTTAAAGCTTTGTTCAGAAATCAACTTTATGAAAGCTGAGCTACACCAGGAGAATAACGTATGCACAATGAAGCAGTAACCTCTGAAATTCAGTGTAGTTTGAATTTTGCTTCCATGTTTTCAAATTAATGTCTGAGATAATAATTCTTGCTCTTCTGTTTAGTTCAGGTCAGCTGTATTCTTCCATTCAGTGGAAGGTGGCGAAGCCAGGTTAGTCAAAATGCTGTAAGATATGCATTTTTGGTGCTGTGTTTCTAGTCCTCAGTGTCTACTTATCAGCTAAACAGAGACGGAAGAAGTAGTATTTGAGGTGGGGGAAATAATTTAATGTTAACATGGATATTATTTAATCCCCTACCTGAATGCCCACTTAAAAGGAAATAATCATAGAATCACTAGGTTGGAAGAGACCCACTGGATCTTCGAGTCCAACCGTTCCCACCAGTCTCAATGCCGGGTGTAATTAAGTGTCTAGACTCCTTTTGGGGTAGTGGTCTTTTTCAATAAATTTACTGCAATACCTGAGGGAGGAGCTCCACTGGAAACTAGTGAGAAATATGCTGCTGCACTTCCAGCAGGAATTGGCAGCTAACGGTCCAGGCACTGCAGAAGGGGTAACTTGAACTGCTGCAATTTAAGTAGTGTTTCACCAGCTGACTGAGCCCATATTTAAATGATTACAGTTCTACAGATTGTGTTCTGTTGAAGTTACAGGCTCAAGAATGTTAGCAAGCACTAGTGTGATCGCTGTTTATTTAAAACCAGAGTATATCTTTTACTGGGAGTGTGCTTATGTAAGGCTCCTTTTGTTTGTCTGATGAATGCAGTGGAGGACGTATATCAAAAATATCTTGTTCATATATTGCATTGCCTTTGCAGGCCAGCCTGAGCTGGAATCGATTGCTAAAAAAACCTTTCACCTCAAATATTAGAAAATCAACACAGTAGCTAAAAGTCATAGAATCAAAATATGAAAAGTCATGGCTGTTTTTCTTGTCCGAATCAAACCAGACGGAACTCTGGAATGCAATGGAATTGGCTTTCTTTTCCAAAACTGCATTTTTTTTTTCACCAGTTTTGCTTTTTTCAAAGATTAGTTTTATTCCTTATAGAATGTGGAAGTTCAGTGTTTCCTGCCTGCACTCGTGTTGTTTGTTTTCAGAAAATTTCTATAATATAAGGGAGTAAGGGAGAAGGGAGGGCTGCAGTTGTACACAATTGCCTGCAAGTCCTGTTTATGTATGTATTGATATTTAGAAGAAGCTTTTAGATCAAATTTGAATAATTTAAGAATGGCCTGTAAGTTCTCTGTGGAAAAAAAGTTTGTTTTGATACGCTTTCACTTAAAGTGCAAGTTGTGAGAATTTCTGAATTTGCATGTATGTGCTTTTTTAAATGAAGGCAGTAGTAGTAATGCCATTGAATATGCATTTCTTAAAATGTAATTTTTATTTGTATGTATGTTGGTAGCTTTGTCAATTTTGTTTTATCCAGCCTTTAACATAAAATAAGGCATTTAATTTTGAAGTCTAGAAACAGTAATTTCATTCCTGTAAATCCATTTTGACCCTTTGGTGTATATGCAAGAAAGAATGAATTAATTTGTTTTAGCCTTTTACTTCTGTAAACTGTACAAAAGAAAAATCAGTATTCTCTTGGAAACCAATTCTGGACTTCAATCTGTTACTGCAGTTTTGCCAGCACAGATTTCCATGGCTCTCTAATAGGTACAATTTACTTGGGACTGTTCATTCTTCCACCTGATTTGTTTGGACAGACTAGGTTGTGTAATCATTCTCTGACTGCATGAAGCACAAACTAATTTAGTTTTCAAAAATCAATTCAGAACTTGGGGAGTTTAATCCAAATTAAATTTACAGGAGATTACATTGAGGACTGTATTTGTACTGACTTGATTCAAAATCCAAGTGTAAAACCCAGGATGAGTGGGCATGGTATGGCGATGCTGACCTACTTTTGAAAGGACTGATTTCCCTGCTTCCAGTGAAAATACCTTCAGTGCCTGTTTTTTTTAATTATAAAAACGGAGAGTCTAGGAATTCACCTTTCTTACCTACCTATGACCAAATAAATGTCTGTTTGTGCAGAAGCTTTTGTAGTTGTGGGAGAAGAAAGGCTTTTTACAACCTGGCTTGAATTCGGTGTCTTTTCTTGCCTTAGCTTCTCCCTCCCTGCCAGTCTCCACTGCAGGTCCAGCCTGATCCTGCGAATTCCATTTTCTCCTTTATGTACAAATTCTGCTGATCACTTCCACCTCCTTAACACCCCTCCTGGGTGTCCCTGCCTTCCTTCCATCTGTGCTGACACTGCTGTTTTTGACTGCATGTACTTGAAGTGTGACCATGTCTTTTCTTTCAGCTTTGCAGTCTGGACTCCTTATTGCAGGCAGAGCGCTATGGTACTGTTGCCCAGTCTCTAAAATAGTCTCCTAAATAACTGTGAATTCAATAAAATTAGAGGATTTTATATGAAAAGTAATCCAGAATACTAGTGTGGGCAAGAAGTTTTACATATATATTTTAAATATTTTTAAAATATTTTTCAAATTTGCGTGGAAAACAACATACATGCAGAGATTCATCCTTGAGTTTTAGTCTAATTTCATATGTTAAATGGTACTTGCAGTAGTTAAATTTTTCATGCAATCATTGGACTAATGGCTGAGTGAGTTTTTCATGTGGGTGAAGTATACGTAGTGCAGAAAAACTAGTTCTGTACTAATACTGAGTTGTGTTTGTAGATGCTGTGATATATTCCATGCACAGGGCATCATGAGTTCCTCTGGAGTTGTCAGTGTCCTCATTGTAGGCAGCATCATATGGAAGTGAGCAGGTTTTTTATTGTCTATTATGACCAAGTAGTTAAGATATATACATTATTTTTAGGGTTTTTGTAAGTTCAAAACTGGTTATAGAAATATAGTTGTGTAGTAAAGCAGATAGCATACATAGTAAAGTGGTTGGGGTTTTTTGTTGCTCTTAAACATGTTCATAATTATACATGGGCTTATAAAAGTAAATCTTTAACATAATCGTTAAGCAGCTTTCCAGACATAAACAAATATGTCAGTAAAAGAGAAGGTTTTTTACAATGTCAGTAAAAGACATTGTTTTCTAAAATGTGGGAATTGTAATTTTTACTGTTCTCTAAGTTGGCCAACTATATATTCCAAGAATATGGGTTTTGTCATGTTATTCCAGCTAACTTCAAGTAATTTGTTTGAATTCAGACAGCCTGTTCTAGGCAGAGATGCAAAAAAGCAACAACTGTAAGCTCCTTTAAGCCTAATTTTCTTATAGAAGGTAATAAGCACACACTTACATACACAAATTCACATGATAAAATATTCGTACAAATATAAGTTTATGTATATACGCAAAGACAGATGGTTGGATAGGTATGTATGTATTCACGGACTACAGAGAAGGCAGGATCAGTTCTAAATACCAGCACAATATAGTGACTAAGCTTGTGGTTGGGCTCATCTGGAGTATTGGAGACTTAATTTCTGGTTTCTGGTCTAAATTCGGAATGGATTGCCTGTCAATCAGACTGCAGTGTACTTCCGCAAGTGCTTAGATTCTGCTTCGGCTTCAGGTCTTCTAAGTTTCTTCTCCAGAAGCTGTTTGTGTTATATTATAGAATCATATAATGGCATGGCTTGGCTGGAAAGGACCTCAAAGATCCTCCAGTTCCAACCCCGCTGCCATGGGTAGGGACACCTTCCACTACATCAGGTTGCTCAAAACCCCATCCAGCCTGGCCGTGAACACCTCCAGGGATGGGGCAGCCACAGCTTCTCCTGGCAATCTGTTCTGGTGCCTAACCACCTTCACTGTGAAAAATTTCTTCTAATATATAATCTAAATCTCCTCTCCTACAGCTTAAAACCATTCCCCTCATCCTGTCCCTGCACTCCCCGATAAAAGCACCTCCCCAGCTTTACTGTAGGCCCCTTTAAAGGCTGAAGGTCTCCCTGGAGCCTTCTCTTCTCCAGGCTGAACAAGCTCAACTCTCTCAGCCTGTCCTCATAGCAGAGGTGCTCCAGTCCTCTGATCATCTTCATGGCCCTCCTCTTGACTTGCTCTAACATATCCATGTCCTCCTCATGCTGAACACAGTGCTCCAGGTGAGGTCTCATGAAAGTGGAGCAGAAGGGCAGAATTGCCTCTGTCAACCTGCTGGTCACGCTGTAGGATTAAATATTCCCTAATGCTGGTATCTGTTGCTTATCGAATAATTAACTTAAGCGCTGACTGTATGTGATCTCATTCTATAGCACCATTAGTATTTACCATTCAGATGAAGTGGAACGCCACCTGCAGAGAATGGGACACTGAGAAGCTTAACAGTCTATCTGGCCATAAATCCCATGACTGCAGAGAGTGGCATGTTCCCACAAGAATTTTTGATTTCCGCCTATTTGTGTTTTCTGACCAAATGTATCAATTAAATGTTTAGTTGATAGAAATTCCAGACTAGGTGCTGAGAGTCCAGTTCATGGCAGTCAAGGTTTGATATTGGAAAACTTCAGCTAAGGGCAAGAGGTTACAATTGGCAGCTCTCTGAGCTTTTCAGTTGCACATGAGATTTTTGCAGCTGAAGCTTCCCACTGTTCTTTGGTGATGAAAGCTTGAATCCCTCCAATTACATTGGTGACATTCCGAGTCATACAGTCACACAGCTGTGTGTGCCAGTTCTGATAGCATATTTACCATAAGGCCCATAGGCTGCTTCCCAGCCTCAGTTTCTTTTTCTAATGGGAAGAAGCAGAGAGATTCTGTTATCACCAAAGGGATAATGAGTCAGATCTGTAACAGTAATGGCTGTCTGCTAAGAATCATAGAATCATGTAATAATTTGGGCTGGAAGGGACCTTATAGATCATCCAGTTCCACCCCTGCCATGGGCAGGGACACCTCCCACGGGATCAGGCTGCCCAAGCCCCATCCAACCTGGCCTTGAACACCCCCAGGGATGGGGCAGCCACAGCTTCCCTGGGCAGCCTATTCCAGTGCCTCACCATCCCAAGGTGGAGAAATTCTCCTAATGTCTATTCGAAATCTGCCCCTCTCCAGTTTATACCTATTCCCCCTCGTCCTGTCACCACAAGCCTTTGTGAACAGTCCATCTCCAGCTTTCTTGTAGCCTCTTTCATGTACTGGAAGATTGCTATAAGGTCTCCTCAGAGTCTTCCCTTCTCCAGGCTGAACAACCCCAACTCTCTCAGCCTGTCCTTCTATGGGAGGTGCTCCAGCCCTCGGATCATCTTGGTAGCCTCCTCTGGACCCGTTCCTACAGCTCCATCTCCTCCTTATGCAGAGGATTCCAGAACTGCACACAATCCTCCAGATGAGGTCTTACAAGAGAGGAATAAAGGGTTAGAACCACCTCCCTTGACCTGCTGGTCATGCTTCTTTTGATGCAGCCCAGGACACAGTTGGGCTTCTGGGCTGTGAGCACACATTGCCGGCTTGGGCTCATGTCAAGCGTTACAGCAAGCGTGGTGCAATGAGGTTGTTAACCACATCCTGGCCTGCATCAAAAGAAGTGTGGCCATCAGATCAGGGGATGTGATTCTCCCCCTCTGCGCTGCTCTCGTGAGACTCCACCTGGAGTACTGTGTCCACTTCTGGAATCCCCTACATAAGAGGGATGTGGAACCACTGGAACGTTGAGCAGCCTGGTCTAGGGGGAGGTGTCCCAGCCCATGGCAGAGGAGTTGGAACTGGATGATCTTTGAGGTCCTTTCCAACACAAAGCGATTTATAATTCAGTGAAGGGGCTGGAGAACAGGCCTTATGAGGAGCAGCTGAGAGAGCTGGGGGTGTTTAGCCTGGAGGAGAGGAGGCTGAGGGGAGACCTCATTGCTGTCTACAACTACCTGAAAGGAGGTTGTGGAGAGGAGGGAGCTGGGCTCTTCTCCCAAGTGATAGGGGACAGGATGAGAGGGAATGGCCTCAAGCTCCGCCAGGGGAGGTTCAGGCTGGACATTAGGAAAAAATTTTTCACAGAAAGGGTCATTGGGCAGTGGCAGAGGCTGTCCAGGGAGGGGGTTGAGTCCCCTTCCCTGGAGGTGTTTAAGGCACAGGTGGACGAGGTGCTGAGGGGCACGGTTTAGTGTTTGATAGGAGTGGTTGGACTTGATGATCTGGTGGGTCTCTTCCAACCTGGTTATTCTATGATTCTATGAATCTATCCTATTCCTAAGTCCCAGTGCTGGTTTCTGGCATGGAAGAGGAGAGCAATGTCAAATATTAGGTTTCTTTCCTTGCTTGTGGGAACCTGTCTGTGAGAGATATAACAGGGACATGAACCAAAAGATAACTTCCTGAGAGTGTTCCCAAGTCTTGTGATATCTTTTTTTCCCCAGATTAGGACTCCAAGGACATGCCATAAGAAATCTTTGCAATAGGGAATAATTCCTAAACTAACCCCTATGTATGTTTTGAACAGTCACTAATGAGCCTGATGACAAACTACTCATCTGGACTTGCCTTTAGAAATACCTTTAAGTCTGTCCAGGCTGTCACATGCCCTCTTTGAGGATTATGCTTCCAGCTTCAGGTACAGTAAAATGAACGGTTAAAGGTGGTGCCACGACATCTGTGCTGGTGTTGCTGTCTACCTCATCACTAAGCTAGTTTTGTTGAATAATCAGAGGAGTTTTAGTGATTAGGTTTTTATTCATGCAGAAGACTACTGAGCCAGGTTACAAACAGGTAAAGCAAACACTGACAATAGCATTACTGAGAGTCAGTGTCTGCTGTCCATTACTGCAGCAGCAGCAGCAAGCACTTGGAGATGTGCTTAGGAATGGTCATCTGTTTGTTTGGATCATCAGCTGCACAGATTATCTAATTGTCACCTCAGCCAAATAAACTAATTTCTACAAGGTTTGATGCCTACTTAGTAGGAGCATACATAAACTAATGAGTTTAATATTTATATTGCACTGTGAATATGTGCAGCAGGGGCAAGAATGATTTGCCATTTATGCGGTGATTTCCCCATTGCAGTGCTGTACTGAAATAATGGGGATATAAACCTCATCACAGCAGGTCATTGAAATTTTATCTTTTTAACATTTTCAGTAGTACTTAGAAGATGTGAGGATTTTTTTAATGTAGTGTATTTTTTTCTTCTTGCTAAATAGAGCCTTTTGAGATTTGGCCAAGCAGAGGAGATCTAATTAAATTCATGTAATGATTCTGGGAGTCACTGAGGCTTGCAGTCCTCCCACACATTTATCAGTACACTGTTATGAGAGACAAATAATTTTAACATTTGAGATGAAGTGAAGATTACTTTATGTGTGTTTGGTGCACACAAGCCCTCAGATGATTGAGCTGTGTAACCCGTGACATAGATGAGCTTTCCTGATGAAGTGATCTTTCTGAAACGAATCTCTGTCAAATGCCAGTTCTTATGCTCAATCATGTAAACATAAAAATATGGACATGCCTACGCAGAGCATTATCTGGTACCTGTGCCAGATCTGAGGAGGGAGAAGTGCAGAGCATCCTTGGTGATTTTGTACGGCAGTGTACCCAGAACAATAAACCTTGTGTCCCAGCTTTATTTATACAATCAAACATGGCTACGTCATTACACTGTCTAAAAGAAAGCTGCTTGTGCCATTCTGCTGCTTGTGGTCATCTCCTATAGACATACTGAAAAGAATTTCTTCTGGTTCAGAGAGATCTGCAGTGCGATTTGATATGCGGTATATATAAAATCCTTCTACATTGCAGTTCCACAATGTATGTTTTTTTGGAAGTAATGTATGGTAACAGCAGTATCCTGTAGCTTAAAAATCTGCAGCTGTTCAAAAGTGCTGAGTCTTATAGTGAGTGACAAATCTCCTTGAGGACAGAAGGCTTCAAAGAAATGCCATAAATCCAGTGCTGACATGTAGCACAACAGTGCATCTGCTTTGATGGTGGCTAACAATGGGTTGCTCAGTGGCACCTAGAAGTAAACGTGGTAGAACATAAAGGTAACAAAATTGTTTGTAATCATTATAATTTTTCTGGTGGGTTCCTCTTTTTTGGCTAATTTATAGAGTACAAATCCCTTCCTCGATGGTAACAAGTAGAGCAGAACAAGTACCCTCAGCGGCTGAGCCTGCCTCTGGAGGCTGTCTAGCCCAGCCTCCCACTCAGACCAACCAGGACAGCCAGAATTTTATGTTATGAGTGCTCAGATTTAGAACATTCAAATGAGTGCACCTTGAAGGCAACCAGAAAATATAAGCCCAGTTCAGTTTTGGTCTGAATTAACTAAAACTTATCTTTGCTCTGCCTGGTGCTGAATTTGGCTGTTTGGGCAACTGACTGGGGAGCAGCACAATAGTTTTCTCTTCTTTTCTGTTTCATTCCCCAACACGTAGTAAAAAAAACCTCAATGCAACTAATTGTTGCTAATGGGTTGCCTTAACAAAGACAAGATATATTATTAACAAAGACAAGATATGTCCCAGATTTGGGCCCAGATTAAATTCCTTCCTAACAGAGAGGAAGCCTCTAGGATTTTCAGGAGCCAGAAAAGGTGTCACCAACAGGCATCCCGAGCTTTGTTTTTTTCCTCTGCTTAAGTTCAGAACTAGTTTTTCCACTGTTTTGGGGGTTTTTGTTTGTTTTTGGTTTGGGTTTTTTTTCTGGTTGCATCTGTGGGTAAAGTGAGGTATTTTTTCCCAGACTGGGAGGAGTAGAAAATGTAGTTTCACCTAGGCAACTCTGTTTATTGGCATATTCAAAGAGCGGTATATACAACTCTTCCTTTTTTTTCTTTTTTTTTCTAATTTAGTGGGGCTACTTCCATTGTCTACAGATGCAGGCAGAAAGGGACCCAGAAACCTTACGCCGTCAAAATGTTGAAGAAGACAGTAAGTCATTTTGTTTTGTTTTGTTTTGCTTTGCTCTGGGATATGTTTGGGATTTTCTCTGGGCTCTTTTTTAGGTGCAGTTTCTTTGTGTGTGGGAAATGGGGTAGTTTAAGGACCCTGCTAACCTTGTATTTTCTGTGACTGGGCTTCTTCTGCTCCTCATCTGTAAAATATCTTTTAGACATAACAGGACTCTGTTGGGAATGCTTTATCTCCTCAGACCTTGCTTGTACCTTCATCTGATGTTGTCTGTATAGACTTAGATTTGGGCAGATTTTTTTAGACAAAAGTCTTATTCTTTCACTGCGGAAGAGATGCACATTCTGAATAACTAAAATGTTTTGTGCTTTCATTTTGCTTTAATACATTGTTTTGCTCAAAGGTACCACTGCACAATTCATCTTTTTCAGAAACTAATTAAAACACCAATTCAAACTCCAGTAAAATTAAATGTTTGATGTAGGTTTCCCCTCTACTACAAAATTGCAAGAGAACCAGTTAAGACATCACTTATTTCTAGAGCTACATATATATCACATTTCTACCACAGCTATTTTTGTGTATGGTACAAAATAGGTGGTGGAAGGTGTGAACTGGGACTAAAGAGGAAAAGGCAAGTAATGGGCTGAGAAACTCCAAGCAGGAAGAGGGTGTGGGGGAAGGGGTAGAGCAGTTCCTGTTCCTAAGAGAGGAAGAGAAATTTGAGAGGGTGCTAGCAAGCTGTGAGGCATGGACATAATCTTTATTCACGAGTAGTTTTGATTCAGCTTGTTCCAGTATTAAATCATCCATTATTCCATAAAGTTCAGAAATGTTCTTATGTAGCAGCATAATGATGGGTGGGTAGGCGTAAACATGTCTAAATGCTGAATTAACTGGTGGTCTCTGTGCAAGGCATAATGAGTGGTTCCACATGAGTAAAATGTTGGCATTAATTTGTCATCTTTGAAAGTAAGCCAAAGTTTAAACTGGCACAAAAATTCAGTTGTGTGTGCTGCTTTTGAGTTTGCATCTGGTGCACAGGAGAAAGCAGAGCATGTGAGAAGCTTGCATTGCTGCAGGCTATGCTCTGTCTCTCCTATGGAAATGCAGGGCACATAATATTCAAGTTTTTATCAGTTCTTTATACTAACAATTCCCATAAGTTTTTAGGAGTATATTCTCTATGATTCTTATTCCAAAATGCACCAGAAAGAATGATATTACTTAGAAGTATTTCTCTGTATTTTGTTGGACTTTTTGGAAATTAATTTATGTTCACAATGGCCACAATAATACTAGAGCTGACTTTTTGTGCCTGAATCATAGAATGGTTTGTGATGGAAGGGACCTTAAAAATCATCTAGTTCCAACCCCTCTGACATGAGCAGAGACTGCTTCTACTACTTCAGGTGGCCCTGAACACCTCTGGGGATGGGGCATTCTTGACTTCTCTAGACAACCTGTTCCAGTGCTTCACACCCTTACAGTAAACAATTCCTACTACCTGATCTACATGTCCCCTCTGTCAGCTTAAACCCATTACTCTCATCCTGTCACTACATGTCCCTGATAAAGAGCCCCTCCCCAGCTTTACTGCAGCCCCCCTTTAAGTACTGGAAGGTTGCTGTAAGGTCTTTCTGGAGCTTTCTCTTCTCTAGTGTGAACAGTCCCAA
This sequence comes from Clamator glandarius, assembly GCA_033459285.1. Taxonomy (NCBI): domain Eukaryota; kingdom Metazoa; phylum Chordata; class Aves; order Cuculiformes; family Cuculidae; genus Clamator; species Clamator glandarius. The sequence goes on along the minus strand of JAUNZM010000457.1, from coordinate 508,753 downwards.
CTCTGTCAGTGTGCCTTCATATGGGAGGTGCTCCAGCCCTCTCAGCATCTTTGTGGACCTCCTGAAACTATTTAGTTTAGACTTTTGGCAGACTTAATGTAGCACCGTTTTTAACGGTGAGCAAGAAGAATGTAAGAATGTCGTTCTGCAAGTTCTTTGCACAGAAGCTGTATACCTTGGCTTAATGCAGCCTTGATTATATTGGCAATGTGGTTAAGCATTTCACACAATTGAGTTGTTCTCAGAGTTATTGATACATTTTGGGACGTTTTTGGTTGAGAACAAGTGATACCATTACACAACTAAGCTTACTCGTGTAATTGAGAAGATGGGAGACAATACTGTACGGATTTGCCACTGCCCGTGTCTGCGTGCCATCAGCTACTGTAGCATCATTCCAATTAGGAGGCTTAATTATTATCACAGAGACAGAACTAACTGTGTGTTACAGTGCTCCCGCACCAGGAGGCCCAATCTTTGCTCAGCATGCCTCAGTGTGAAAATAACCAAGTGCGGGCCAAATCATATGCCAAAATGTTGATCAGTTTAAGTATCCCGTTGCTTATTTTTTTAGGTTAAAGAAAACAGATGGCAGTTCAATAAGGGAGGAAGAGTGATAGGGGAAAAAAGAGGAAGAGCTTGTGACTGTTTCCTTTTGATGCAGAGTCCCATTTCGTCAATTCTTTCTTAAATGTGCATAAGGCACCTCTTAGTAGTACAAAAAATTAGAATAAGACAAAGGAAGGTAGCAAAAGAACAAATACTCCATTTTTTCTATTGAAACTGACTGACTTGAAACACTGTGTCAAACAAAACTAACTGAGAAAGAGTGTCTGTAAAGGGCGAGGGTCAGACAGAGGGCGGTCAGGCTTGTTCTGGAAGTGGTAACAAGTGATGTGTCATTAGAAGTCTGGTGGCTGACTGGCAGCTCCAGGTTTATGAATGCTGATCTCTAACATACTGTAATTTGAAGTAAAGCATTAGAAGTTATTACTTTTGTCCCATGGTAACGGCTCAGATAAGAAAAAAATTATTCTTTTTGATTGAAGTAGTATGCTAGAAACAGACTGCAAGAAACAAAATGCTTATCAGTGATATGTTAATTTAAATAATAAGATTAAATTTTCATTTTGCCTGACTAATGAATTCTTATAAAGAGTAAATTAATATTTTGGGCAAGACATATCAGCCTGTTTTGAGAACACACACTTGTGAAGAGATGTGAGTTCTTAGGATATATTGTAATTAATATTTCTGCGTCACCTAGCATAAACAGATATAATAAAATAGTATTGTTAGATTATTTTCTCTGTTCTATTAATTTTTTTCCTGCTTGCTACTAAAGGCAACAAAGAGTAACAAGGGAAAACATATTTGTTACAAACTTTTATTCTGAGTAAATAAAATCATATTTGGGAATATTTTATTTCAGTTGAGATGTTTAATAATTCGTAAACATTAATTAAAATGTTATACACTTCCAAAAGGAGGAGAAAAATGGGGTTTTGCTGGTTCAAAAGTAGTAGAAGAGAGTGTTTCAGTTCCCTGTTTTGTCAAATTCAGCCCAATTTTAGGAGTACTTTTGAATCCTTTATGTTACACTTTCACTGAATAAAATTTAGTTCAAAGAATGCTTCTGGTTCTTACTCCTGAAAGTATCTGACTGTCAGAGCTAGGAAATTGACAGGTAAATTAGTACCATAACTTCCAGAGCAGCTAAGTGGCAGCTGTTAGAAAGCTAAAGAGGTCCAAGGAAAAATTGACGTATGTATTAGTGGGGAAAAAACCTCTCAGACATAAGAAATGAATTCTGGAATTATTCTTCACATATACAAAAAGAAATACATTTGTAGAACAACGTCTGTAGGACAGGTGAATAAGCACTAATTCTTGCCTTTGATTTGCTCATTATTGTGAAGACGGAAGAAAAGGGATGACACAACGATCAGTATGATCCAAATGAAGCCGTTTATTTTGGGTTGACTGGTTACCTTTATACACCAAGCCAGTTCTCGCGCCAGACAGTGATTGGACGATTCTGTCCCAGTGACAAGCACTCATTGGTCACAGCCCAACCACACAACCATGTCGTCAGGGCACATTTCCTGCCTTCAACAGCCAGCTTCCTCATTAGCATAACACAACACAGTCGTTATAATGCTTTCATATCCTTGAAGACCGTGGCTAAGGCTTTCCCAACTCCACCCAGCCTCAGCTGCTTGGGCTGCTCATTAAATGCTGTAGCCACCCGTCAATTCCCCCGTTTTCTTTTTGAACAACCCAAGCACCATCAAAAGCATCAAAACACTTAAGACTACAATAATGGCAATCAAGATAAACAATACTTGGTGTAAACAACGTTAACCTTCCCAGATAACAAGGTCCTCTTGCTCTGTCATCTTCCGTTCTTTCCAGGGCTTGATCCACTTTTGTGGCATCCAGCCAGGTCCAGTATCTGTTAACACACAAGCATAACCTCTTCCTTTCATATTTAGTTCAGCAGGTCCTTTCCATTCACCTGAGTCACGGTCTTTGTATTGTACCTTGATACCTTGCTGGTCCTGGCTATTCAATCCTGACTCCAGCGAACGATAATGGATTACAATAGGAGGGCTGGTCCTAGTCCCGGTTAAATGCAAAAAATTCAACACATAAAGCACTTTTGCAAGTCGTTCACTAGGGGGCAATACATCTCCCCCTTTTTGTTTTTGCAGTAGTGAATTCAGGGTTGCATGAGAGCGTTCTATTATTGCTTGACCTGTTGGGGAATGTGGGATGCCTGTACAATGATGATTCCCCATTGAACACAAAAATGTTTAAAGTTTTGAGAAACATAAACTGGCCTGTTATCTGTTTTTATTGTTTGAGGTATTCCTAATGCCAGTATAGCCACATACATGTGTTTAATCACATGTTTTGCAGATTCACTTGTCTGTGCTGTAGCCCATAAAGCCATAGAAAATGTATCCACAGAAACATGTACATACTTAAGTCACCCAAACTCTGGAATATGGGTCACGTCCATTTGCCATAATTGTAAGGCTTGAAGTCCCCTAGGGTTTACTCCATACCTTAAGCCCATACCCTGTTTTTGGAAGTCTGGACAAGAGTTAGTTAGTTATACCTTATGCATCAGATAGAGGAATATTAGATTGACATTTAAGTACCTTATCACTTTGGTGAAAAAATTTGTGTGAGGCTTTGGCTTGCAAAAAGAGATTTGTTCGGGGATCATTCCAAACTGCGGCAACAAGGTGATCAGCATGACTGTTCCTGATTGCTAGGCCAAAATTAGGCTGATGGCTACGTATATGAGTAATAAAATACTTATGCTTTCGTTGTTCCAACAGGTACAGCAATTGCAACAGTAAAGCATGTAACACTGTATTTTTAACTTCTCCTATCATGGCTCGTTCTATTCTACAAACTGCCCACAACATATAGTGAGTCAGAAGCTATATTGAGAGGCTGTGAAGTATATTGTTGAAATACCCATACCACTGCTGGTAATTGCAACGAGTCACCTGGTTGTTTGAACAGTAACTTATAATTTCATTTTTTTGTGTTTGCCATGTGATGGCAGCCCTACCGGACTTCTTGCCAGTATCAGTGAAAAATATCACATCTCCTACTGGTGTGTCAGAGTGCATTGGTACCTGTTCGAAGGTTTGGTTCTGTATTACAGGTAAAATTTTACTAGATGGAAACGCATTAGTAATATCTCCCATAAGGCCTGCTAATGCAATTGCTATGTCATACGAATGTTCCATAAGCCACTCTAAATATCCTTTGTTAATTGGTAAATAAATGTGAAAAGGCTCAGTTCCAGATAATTCTAAACACTTCTTTCTACCTTTCATTATCACTTGACAAAAAAGTTCCAGTTTAGTGACCACAGTATTTTTAAAAATATCCATTCTATGATTTGAAACTTCCACTCTGTTTGTCCCAAAGGACGTTTTTGATTTTGACCTGCGTTAACGAACACTAACTCCAATGGCTTGTCTGCTATATAGCGAGTCACATTAGCTTTTAAATTTTTTTTCTATGATTTTGTCTAAGACTTCCTTCTGGTTATCAGTTAATTGTTGTTTGTTATCTGCTGAACAAGTGGTTCCTAAAAACTCCATTAACGGCTGAAGATCATAATTTGTAATTCCTGTCAGTGGCTGAACCCACTGGATATCTCCCATTAATTTTTGGACATCAGTCAATGCTTTTATGTTAGTCACCTTCTGGGGCTTCACTATGTTATTGGTTATTTGCTACCCCAAATAATTCCACGGAGATGATTTTTGTATTCTTTTCCGAAGCTATTTTCAAACCCTTTTGTTCTAGCATACGTTTTAAGTCTGTTAATACCTGATTAGCTTCCAAATGCTCTCAAAAACAAAGGTAAAGAAAACTTTATCCAAGACATGACCAATTTTAAAAAGAAGGCACAATCCACCATGTATTTATTTTGTTTAAAGTAAGGGATGCTTCTCTAAATTTGGGAGGCTCTCCTGGACGGACTGTCCTGGGCAGTATCTTGATTTGTTGAGGGAGAAAGTGGCCAATAAATCCCCTTGTTTGGTTTTTGTGAGCAGTGCAAAGTAAGCCCACTGGCTGCTTTTTGGCTCGGCTAACAATAGCTCCACTAGTTTTCTCAGCCTGGGGGGCTGGTCCTCTTCCCAAAGGAGCTAGAGCAGCGCCTATTAGTCCCTTTGCCGAAGGGGCTGCAGGCATTTTCTTTTCTCGACTGGGAGGGCAGCTTTTGTCTGGGGGCTGCCTTTTTTTTTGCCGACCAACGTAAGTCAGATAGGGGCAGGCCAGGCATTAAATATGAGGGGAACCCCTCTCCTATTCCAGGAATAGAGATTTCAGTCGCATCATTCCGCTCCCAAAATCTGTTTCCTCCACCCCAGCAGAATCCTGCTTGAATCACAAAGCGCAGTGCTCCCTCAAGCTCCTGCAATCCAGCCAGCTCCCTTAGGGCACATGCATTTGCTTTCCCTACAGCAGAGGTTTCAGACTTCTCCCCCTTATCAATAACAATTGGGGGTTGGAGTTTGAAATCAGGATCTGCATCAAGAGCAAGATCAGGTTCTGCCACTCCGTCATTAATAATAATCGGGGGTTGGAGTTTGGAATCGGGAATAGGATCTGATTTCACCACCCTCTCCTTCCAAAAACAGTGAGCCTCATGCTCCAAACTAGAAAAACCAGCCTCACAACACCCCCCACTGCCGTTTAAAAGCAGCGATGTGATGCCTTCTGCTTCATCCAACAGCAGAAGAATTCTTAGACTGTAAGGTCCCTCAAGGTTTTGCTGAGAAACTCTAATCCCATCCTCTGCCTCATAAGCAACCTCTGTTTCAAACAGGGGCTGGAGCTCAGGGGCACAAAGAGGCAGCGCCCTCTCATCCCAACAATCGGTGGCTGCTTCCCCTGCCCGATCAGCAGTCTCCTTGGTAAAACTCAAAAAATCGGTTCCACCACCAGCCCCATTAAGCTCGAGCCACAGTAATCTCAGCATCTTTTCTCGTGCAAAAGCGTCCTCTATAGTACCTCACAAAATCTCCCTACTAAAATTAGCCTGCCAATCCGCTCTACTGTATGGTCCTGCACCCATTAGCATTTGGGTTTGTACCCCATAAAGTGGATCCCCCCATTAACGTGTTCCAGACGCTTCCTGATCACACAAATGCTCCCAAGTCTTATAAAAAGCAAGACTTTGGGAGGGAGACAATATCAACATGACTAGCTGTCGAATATCTGCAGGACAAAGTGTATGACCCGTAAATATAAAATCTAAAAGACTTTATGTAAACGGCAATTGCAAACCGTACTGCGTGCAAGCAGCCTTAACTTACTTTAACAATTTCCAAACGGATCCCATTCACTCTCTCCCATTTGTGTATTAAGTAAGACGGGATAAGCTTCCATTGCGAGTCCTTCTAAAACTACATCCCATATTACCCCCTGCCAGGGCGTCCCTGGCCCCTGACACCTCATCTCCCCGACAGTTCCCACGGTATCAAACCCTGTCAGCGCTTGGAGTGGAGCACTCGGTTCGAGGCGCGAGTACTCGCCAGGATAATCCGGTGGAGGCGGTTCTGGTGGGCAACTTCCCTTCTCCTGACATATATGAATTTCTTCCAATTTTTCCATCATCTTTTCAAAATCTTGTCTAAAGGTGGAATGCTCAGGCGGTGTTGAGTGCTTGGAATTTTCACTGAACGAATCATCCAGTGATACAGCTGAGGGGCTTCTTTGGAGAGGGGGATATTCCCTCTCATCTTCTGTATCCGGAGCCTCTTCACGCTCTTCAAGCGGGGGAAATGGTGGGGAAGGCCAGTCTCTGGGAAGCGGTCTCCATGTAGGCATATGAGACATACAAAATGATAATGCAGATGCGGAGGTACTGCCAGTATTGTCCTGATTCTTGCTCATAGTGGCGTAAGCCTCTCTCTCCGCTTTTACTTCACATAAAGTATCTTTAACTAATCACCAGAGGGTGAGATATTGCCAAAGGCCTTTATTCCCTTTGGTACATTCTTCAAATAACCTTCACCTCATTTTCTTCCAGGTCCTTCTTTCAAATAGGGCAGCGGTAGTCGGAATAATGCTGCTTCGATTAGCCCATCTTATCATAGACTGCAACACAGTTTTTTCATAAACAATTCCTCTCACTGAGAGTATATTTTGGAGGAGCTTTACCGCAGCTTCAATCCGAGTCTTATCTTCAGACGAATGCACAGACCCCATCTCCTCCCTGACTGCTCGCATGGCCAAGAGCGAGTTTCCCAACAAAGTCTTTAAGCTGCAGCTATACGAAAAACTTTTTCATGAGTGCCAGGGCAGCACCCACCTTCGTTCGGCTTTTCTGTTCCCTCAATCTTATTTCCAGCGAGATGTCCTGAGCTGAATCTGAGTGAGTATGTAAGAAAAATGAAGTAACTTTAGAGTACACTTTACAAATATGATTGTTAATACTCTTAAGCTGAGACTTAAAAATTATGTGAGATTTACAACTAGTCATTATGGAACAACTGTAGTTGCAAACAACATAAAATACATGGATCATATTGGAAGAATATAAGATTCTTGAAGGGAACAAACATATTTATGTGCTATTTGAGAAACGAAACATCTCAGTTCTAGAACTTTGCCTCCTTTCAGTGTGTTTTGTGAAAGCAAAGCAACATCTGAACTAGGGACAGCCTGGAGGTGGTCTCATAGTCTGGACAGGTGCATCGCTTCCAAGAAATTAGATCCACCTCTGACTTAAATTTCCTACCTAGTCTGGACAAGTTGTTTTAAAAATAGTGAAGAAAACAGATGGCTTCCGTTCCATGGTTTCTGGTTTAAGACACCGAGTGCCTGCTTACCTTATAGGTCTAACAAGTCCTAGCAACTGTAACTGCAGTAATTTGGGAGTCGCTGTTGCAATAAAGCAACTTACTCTGCAGAAAGGGGACCAGAGTGCTGAGCTGGGTTGTCTGGAGCCCCAGTCCTAGTGTATTCCCAATTAAGCCAGTGCCACTGGCTGAGGTATTTCTTTTGATTTCAACTTTCTCATCTATAAAAAATGAGGTAATATTTATTTGATTTGCCTCACAGCAATGCTTTGAAGGATAGCCTGGTTAATATTCCTAGGGTTTAATTAGTAGGTACTTTCCCCTAAGAGCGATTACTTATTATGAAGTATTAAGCCCTCTGTGATTCAATCAATGAGGCATGCAAGTATAGAGACTATTCTTGTAAATTCTTATGTTGATTTCATTTTTTGTGTGTGTGAGCATCCTCCCCACAGGGTTTGTGATGCTTAACTAATACTTCCTCAGTGCTTTAATTAAAATCAGTATTTGTGAAGCAGCATTCTTGAAAACTGGTTGATGTTCAAAATCAAACAAATGTTCAAGCACATGAACTTTTTTCTCAGATTGAGGAACAGAGCAACAGTTTTCAAGCAGCACATACGCTGTAAATAATTGTGCTGGGATTAATCTAGTTCTACTAATCAGTTAAACAATTTCAGAACTACAAATAGTTCATGTCAATGAAGCAGAGAGGAGTGCGCACAAATGTTAACAGACTTCCCTCCTGGATAAGTGGGGTTGGATATCATGATTTAGGGTCCAAAGATTTGAATAGTTTGTAAAGGCGTATATAAAAGATCTCAATTGCATTCATGTTTGCATGTATACATATACACACACACACACATATTATGTACACATATATACAAACATATATGCGTGTATGCACACACTAGAACATATACATATGTTATAAAATACATGTATTCTCAGCTATACAGGGAGTATAGTTGGCTGGCTTTTTCATTTTGTGTTGCAGTGAAGTTGTGGTATTAGGTGGTAATCAAGCGGCTCATGCAAATGTTTGGTCTGGTTTTGTGGAAGTGCACTGCTTTCGGTTGAGCTTTCCCCATTGATTGAGAAGGCAAGTGCCATGGTGTGGGGGCGGGAACTGTATGTGAGATTTGGACATAGTCAGAATTAATATATCAGTCTTTTATTGACTTTTAGAGAAAAATATGTGTTTGTAGCTATAAAATGAAAATTTCCATTTGCTGCCATGTGGCTTTACAGGATTTACAATTTGAATGCCTCCTGCCTCCACATGCCAGTTTCTCTACAGATTTTATACATTTTATATAAATTAATTACAGTGTGTGTATATATATATACACACTCTGTAGTGCTCATATATACTCCCTCTCTGTGTACGTGTCTCCTATGGTGCACTAATTGTCAATACTTTCCTTGGATTGAGATCTGAGAGTGATCATACCTGGTCCACAGAGAAGGCAAGAGCCTGCCATCATGTTCCAATTTGTCTGACGTGCTATGACAGTATTCTTTTTTTCCTCCAGATTACAAATGTTTGGAATGTGTTTACATCAACTTTTTCCTCACAAAGATGGTCCTACTTAACACATTGTATTAATGTATAGTGTTCTCATTTTTTTAATTTTGCAAAAAGGAAAAAGAATAGTGTTAAATGTAAGTCTACATGGAAACAGTCAATTGCACATTAGTGCTTACCATTAAAAAGGAGTATTTTTGTCAGCTAATTTACAGATTCTCTTCTGTTATTCATCCACACATAAACACATGCCATTGCTTGGTAATTACTGGGAAATGGTAAATTATTAATTACCACTCCATCTGCAGTACTAGCTATTATATATGTAGATTATTTTTCCTGGTTTGCTCATTTTTAGTCATCCATGTCATCATCTCGTTCGTGTGCAGTTTACACTGTTATGTTTCTTCTGGAAGATGAAAAAAATCTTTCAGTCAAAGTTGCTTTGAATAAGAATAAAGACATAAGGCAGTAAGGCTTTAAGCTTTCCACTGCTTATACCCAGTTTTCCCTAATATATACAGGGAATCTGGCTTCCGCAGTCTGACTCACTACTTTCCAAAAGAAAGGGCTTTACATAAAAGTTAAGTCCATCTAATGCATAATATCTAAAGAAAAACTAGAAAGTTCATTTTACATAAATGTGCTACAAAAGAAAAGAGAACAGAAAGGTTTTTTATTTTCATTTTTCCATAGTAAGATGCCTACAGGTTTTTGCTTTAGAAGATAACATGTCAGACACCAGTTAGCAGAAATGGAAAATTTACTGAAAAATAGCTTTGTTATATGCTGGTTTAGTCCTTGGAAAACAAAAAAATTTTGCTTGTATTGACAGTACATCCTTCAGAAAAGTAAATTTCCCATTCTGCAATTGGAAAAATCTTGTCTTAGGTGCATGAAGTTATTTAACACGTAACCTGTATTACAATGTGTTGTATTATATCATATTGTAGTACGGGTTAATATAGAACATAGTATACGTTAATACAGAACAATATTTCTAACCTGTTACCATTTAGGTTGAATATCTGTGTTGTTCCTGACTAAGTCATACCTTGGGTTAATATTTTGAGTACAGGGAGTATGTATTATGTCTCCTTTTTCCTTACTTAATGTATTTTATAGGTAAGTAGCTAATGCTCACTTCTGGTGTTCAAGCTTATTTTTCAGAAATACAAAGTTTAGGTAATAAAAAGAGAAAAATATTAAGCTCAGCTCATTGTACACAGTTCTAGGAAACTGAACCTGTTGTATACATCACATCATTGAACAAGCAGATCTGAGAAACTAAATAATATACTTTAGATGATTAATTCAGTAAAAAACAAGAAAAAATTGACACACATTTAGCTTTGAACAACTTAACAGGAACTTCTGTGAAACGAAACCTGCACATCTTCTTCTACCATCCATGCGCTTTTTGTTCTCTTCCTGTCTTCTCCATGGCTTTAAGCATGCTTAGAGAATATTTGTGTGTCTACTGTGCACATAAATTTAGAAAGGCAAAACAAGGAATAGAATGAAATGTACTGCTGAGTGAGGATATATTTAATGCCTAAAGCAAAGACGTGGCTCTGCAAAAAGGGCTAAGAGGAGGCACAGAGGTAAATGTTGGGCTATCCTGAGATTATAGACCTCCTCTTTAGAAACCCTTTGTTATATACAGCCTGTTAAAGAAATCTGGAGACGTGCCTTTGATGGAGCTGTACACTTGGAAAGGCAGGGCTTCTGCATAGATGGATGGTTCATGAGGTTTGTGCTGGGAATCTTTGAAAGTCTTCTCTCTTTGCATTTTAGGAAGTTGTTTTCAGGAAGCATATGCTGCAATCCCATCATCACTGTTGTGACAGTTATTCATTTTGGGGGAGGCAGATTGAGCTTGCTCTATGTTGTTGTGCAAATAGTTAAGGAAAAACTGGCTACATGCACCAAAAACGAAGAGAAGCAGGCTAAGTTAAAAGTTCAGAAACCACAGTGTTTTCTCTAACGCTGGCACTTCAGGTTGGAATAAAAGAGGAACAGTGTATGACTTCAAATGTAGCATCCTGGGTTTATTCCTCTGGCCTCAGACAGAGTTCTCTGTAGCCCCTCAAGAGAGGCAAATGTAACTGAGATCTGTAAGAGAGAGGATTTATTACCAAGAACTCCATAATCAGCATATACTTACTTGACAAAAATTGGTTACACTAATGTGTTTCAAGATAAAATACATCTTCGTTGGCTGAGGTGGTCTCCAGTTGTCTTATGTCTTTCAAGAGAAAGACTGGTAGGGAGGAATGAGAAGGCAAAGGCAAAAATTAACACAGCAACTGTATAAGCAACTGTATAATGGTACAACCTACATGTGGGTTGTGCTCACGGAAGCTTCTTTAAGAAATCGTGAAGCCAAGCATTACTGTATAATCTCCATGAGATACATTGCCCTGTCAGAGCATCTTTTAAGGCTGGAACTAAGGCTTAGTACAGCTTTCTAAGCTGAATATTTTGACAGTTGATGGCTGTGGGACTAGTGTGTACAGGTGAGGATCATCCCGAATTTTTGCCAAACTGAAATTGCTGTCTGCTCAAGGCACTTTAGAAGGGGCTTTCTTAAGGGGGAAAAAAAACCCAACAACCAAACAAACACACAAATCCCTAACTCTCTTCCTGATAATCTGTTTTCCTACAAATCTAAAATAAAAAGACCCCACTTTCTTTGTTATTCCTCTTCGTTCATTTTAAGGAGCCTTCAGATACTACTGTTTGTTTCCAACAAGCTCTTTCATTATACTTTGTATGTATTGAATATGCAGATGTTTAAAACTCCAACTGGGCAAGTTTTCAGTTGATGTAGTTGGATCCATCTGGAAGCATTTCCACAAGTAATAAGAAACAGAATAAATAAGATTATTTGTTCTGCATTTCATTCCTATGATATGCAAGTCACTTTCACTTAGAGTTTTTTGAGAGAATTCTGATTTCAAGTTTATTTTAGAACTGCGAAGATCACATGATATGCTAAGTTGTAGGAACTTCGAAGCAGTACTCAGGAATATCAGCCTACAGAAATTTAGATTTTTATCTGCAAGATATTATGCATAACACTTACAGGTTTTAGCTCTTTATAAACTGATAAAAGAATAATGCTACAAGAAGGGATAGCATGATAATAATTGTAGATTTCTGGACTGAATGGTGAATAGTAGACATAGGATTTGTATGTAAAAATAAGAGAAAATGTGAAGTCAAAAGAACTCTGTGACCTGACATTCAAGAATTTATGGGAAATGTCCTAATTCCTGCAGACAAAAGCCATAATTTCTATAAATGAGAAGCTAAAAATCTGTTAATCAGAACCCCAGGAGAGTTACTCATTTCACCTTTAAAACTAATTTTAGTTATTTTTTTTTGTGCCATTATTGTCTTAAAAATCACCACCACAGTGAAGTAACATGTTAGCATTTCCATATTTTATGGATGAGGAGAACGTTAGGTATGGAGGATAGCATCTAGATCTGTAAATTATTTGTATCCAGGCAGTTAGTATGGCAGTTCATAATGTATCAGTAACTACCTCATGCATGTTCTGCTTCACAGGAGAAATCTGCATTCTCTTCTCCAAGCCAGACAGAGCTGTAGGAGAGTCTTTCCCTGTAGGAGATAAACTCCCATTCCTACATCATTCCCTTCATGGCTTTTCATTGGAGCTCTCCAGCATGTCCTTGTCTCTTGTACTGGGGAGCCCAGAGCTGCATGCAGTAGACCAGATGTAGCCTTACCTGTGCAGAACAGAGTGGAAGGATCACCTGCCCTGGTCTGCTGGCAATACTTCTAGAGTACTGTTGGCCTCTGCTTCGTGAGCATGTTGCTGTGTTGTGTTCTACTTGATGTCAACTAAGATGCCCAGGTGCTTTTTGCAAAGCTGCTTTCCAGCTGGGCAGCCTCAGAATGCACTAGTGCTTGGGGTTGTTTTCATGCCCAGGTGCAAGACTTTGCTCCTCCCCTTGTTGGAATAATGAGGTTCCCGTCAGCCCATTTCTCCAGCCTGTCCATGTGCCTCAGTACACATGCGTGCATCCCATCAGGGCCCATGGACTTAGGTACGTTCAGTTTGCTTTGATCTTCCCTGACCTGATCTTCCCTGACCTTCCACCACGGGTACATCTTGCTTGCTCCAGCCTGTCCCCCTCAGCCCTGGGGCCTGAGATTCCTGAAGGCCAGTCTCGCTAGTGATTGAGGTGAAGACGGCGTTCCATACCTCAACCTTTTCCATGTCTTGTGCCACCTGATCCCCATTTCATTCAGCAGCAAGCCCTAGCCTCCTTTTTGTCTCCTGACTACTTAGAGAAGCCCTCCTTGTTGCCTTTGACCCTTCCTCAGAGAGTTGTAGAATGAAAGAATAGTTTGCATTGGAAGGGACCTTAGAGATCATCTAGTTATAATTCCCCTTGCCATGGGCAGGTCTGATTCTGTGTGATCTGTCTAATCTGCATGTGAATTCAGTGGCCATAAAAGGAGATGTAGACGAGTCTTCTGAAATTAAAAAATTTACAGGTTCTGATTCAAGTTCACATAGCTTACAATTGCCTCCTTTCAGCAATTCTTCCGTTAACTCCTAAATTGTTTGAAGTGTCCTTCTCTGCTTTCCTTTGAGGATCTACTGGTTTTCTGTGTTATCCACATTATAAAATTTTAAGCAGCTTAGGGGTGTGGGGTCATTTATATGGTTCCTGTTAGTATAGAGTTACAAGTTCTATATACTGTCAAGCAACAGTGAAGTGACTTCAGGATACCTCATCGTCAGTATTCGGGGCTGACCTACCCAAAGCATTATCTAGCATCAGAAGATAACTTGTCCCCAAGTAGAGGTGTCATTTAAACAGCAGGTCAGAGGTTCAGGGTGGTTCATCAGAGAAAACATGCAAGATTTAATCTGCACCTGATGTTGCCCTGATATCATTCCACCTGAAAACTTTTGAACAAAATACTCTCATTTAATCATCAGACTCAGAACTAGGCTTTTTCCAATCTTCATCTATACTATTGCTAACAAAAATTGAGTGGTAGAGCATATAGTTGATTCTTGTGGATTAATTTCAGCAAGCGGCTGGAGCCCACACAGCTGCTCATCCGCTGCCCTCAGTGGGACTGGGGAGAGAATTGGAAGGGAAAATAAAATGACAAACCTTGTGGGCCAAGATAAAGAAAAACTGTATAGGTAAATAGAAACAAACCCATATATGTAAAGGTGCAAGTGAAGGAAAATAAGGAATTCATTCACTTCTTCCCATTGGCAGGCAGGCATTCAGCCATAGAATCATATACTCCATCTCCAGGAAAGTAGGGCTCCTTCATGCATAGTGGCTGCTTGGGAAGACAAAACACCATCACTCCGAATATCACTCCTTTTTCCTCCAGCTTTTATTGCTGAGCACCCTGTTACATGGCATGTGATATCCTTGTGGTCACTTGGGGACAACTCTCGCTGCTGTGTCCCCTCCCAGATTCTTGTGCATCCCAGCCTGGGGCGGTGTGAGGAGCAGAAAAGTCTATGATGCTGCATTGCTCAGCCATATCTAAAAGACCTTGGTGTTTTCAACAATGTTTTTCATCACCTTTCATTAACCTGCTTTAGCGTGGGGAGTGGGATAGATGATCTCCAGATGTCCTTTCTAACCCCAACCATTCAGTAATTATGTGAGTCTGTGATCACAAATCCAAAATATAGGCTAATATAAGTTCCTGTGAAGAAAATTAACTCTACCACAGACAATGCTGATCACATGGAATAATTTGATAACTGTTGTGGAGATTACAATATGAATGGTAGCCCTCATGCATGAAACCTTCTTTGGGTAACAGTGAAGGTTCACATGGGTCTGCATGTGTGAGGTCATTCAGAGAAGGATGGCTATGCTAGCTTACTATTTCTTTGCAATATCTGAAGTTGCAGCAAACATTGCACTTGGCTTATATAAGCAGACATAATGTATTTTAGATATTTATTATGCTTCTGAGACCTCCTAAGAAATTCAAGTAGCTTTAAAGTAAAATGATGTACAGGATGATAGAAAATGTCCTATCGCCTAATAGCTCTCAGTTTCTCAGGCTCTACTATTATGTGGCAGTTTATTTATTCAGAGGTATGGTGTGAATGTGAAGCCTTTTGCAGAATGCTAGATGTCTAAAACTGGTTATGTCATTTAGTAAGAGCTGGATTAATAAATTTGCACTGAGAAGAGAGAAAATTTTTCAATTTGTAACTAAAGGAGAAAAGCAAGATGGGCAAGAAAATGGCAAGTACAATTTTCTAAATAAGCCTATAAATGCAACTATTTTTTACTAATAAAAAAGTGTACTTGCCAGTTGATTTATACATTGTTCTTGCATCTTAAATGTGTCCTCCTCCACCCAGCTTTGGGAACAGTAGCAGCGGCAGTAAGACACTAAAAATAGTGAATAGCTGAAGCAAATGGTTGATGAATACCTAATAGCCTGAAATTTGTTTGCATAAACTGTTCAACAATTATCAAACATATTTGCAGAAATCTGTGTATGAATGAGTCAGGAACAGAAATAACAACCAAATTAGTCAGATAGTTAGACCACAGCCCTTTTCTAATGAACATAGAACTTGTTTTGAATTCAGACATAACATGTATTATTGCAAATGACCACTGTTGTGCAAGATTTAAGTGCCTCGGGACCCGTCCTTCACCCCTTGGTGGTGCCATGAAGTTAATGTGAGTGAGCAATAAAACTGATTCTCAAAGGCTTTTTTGTCTTCAGGGATATTAGCTGCATCTGGTCAGCTTTACCATTGAAATTGTACATTACAAGATGCAGGCCCTGTTACCAGATATACCAGGATGTGATTTACTGTGCTGAAGTCTGCATAATCCCAGAAATTGTCTCTCTCCATCCAGTGGTTTGCCTGCAAGTATACTCTGCTTTTGGAGAAACCAAAGTCTTACTTCTTTGATGGAACTATTTATATTTAACAGATTATCAGTACTGTTATACGCAGACAGTGCATTTCGCTTTCATTTTTTTAAACGCATATGCTTGTACAAGTCCGGCTGATGTTTATTTGCAGGCAGCACGTTTGTGTGTACAAGCAGACGTTCAGGCACCTAACAGGACAAATGCAAACACATTGATGTAACTTGCAAGTGTGTTGTTCAGTCTGTAGCATATGCATTAATCGAAAGATTATAGCTGCAAATTGGAAATGTGAATGTGTGCACAGAAAATAGTTGCTCTAATAATGAATAGGCTATTTTCTTTATGTTAATAATGCAAGTTTACTTATGGAGGCTCAAAATAAAGATTCTCAATAACCTACAGAGTGAAAGCTCCCTGCTGCGTTTATGGAAGATACTGCAGGGCTGTGCCATTATTGCCGTGCTTTATTACATTGTTTGATGTATTCTTCAAGAAACTTATGTTTAGCTTGAATGGAAGTAGAGCCAGAACAGTCTGCCAAGCTTAAACTACAAATAGAAATGATTTTGTACCTTTTTTATTTTTTAAAGAAGAGATACTATTAGTCCATTAGGAGCACAAGAATTGCTTCCGTACAGAGAGAGCTGCTGACCTTGCTGTGAAGGTCAAACAATGTCCCAGGGAGAAAAGCTCCTAAAACACCAGAGGAATTCTTTACTTGAGAAACTCTTATTTTAATTAAAAGTTAAAAATGTCATGCAAAGAATCAGATCACCTGAAAGAGATTAAAAATGTGCCCTAATTAGAACAAGGAAGTATTCTTTCATTTAGAAGGGTCAGCCTTTTTTAATTATGCTTTTACCCACTGTCCACTGACTTACTGGTTACTGAGCCACATCGGAGTGATTCAGAGAGATCGATTGGGTCACATAAAAAGGATCTGTTTTCATTTGCTATGGGGTTTTTCTGTCATACCACGTTCTGTATCCCCCAAGATTCTTTATCATTTATGGAGAATAATGACATCTGTAATTTGCATAGACCAGCTCAGATGCATGATTTCAGTGGTAATACTCAGCTTTATACAAATGGAAAAGCACATTCAGAATTACACATTTAGAATGTTTGAGTCTTGAAGTCTTGGCTGAAAGACTTCCTGAGAAGACATTTAATGTATTAGCTACATAGAAACTGTAATTCCTGCTACCCAGACCCAGGCATTCTGAAATTAAAAAGCAAAATCTGAACTGGATAGAAAAGACATACTTTGAATTTTCTTCTTGTAAAGGTTATTTAAATTCAATGTTTAAATTAAAGCTCATTTCTTTTTTTCTTGAAACCTTCCAAGAGAACCTCGGTAACCCAACAGTCTTGTGTGTAGTTGTGACATTTGGGAATAGTCCTGTCAGACTGCAAGGAAATTGGCAGCTTTGTTTGTGAGCAGTCTGTATCTGTATAACTTTTAATATTTGAGCTTAACTGTAGGAAGACAAAATAATGGCAAAGTAATAAAAGTTAATTACAAATTGGCTCCATAAAATACAGAAAGGTTTAGGTGGTAGAGCAGTTACTTTAGCTAAGATGAACATAAAAATTGTTTCTTGGAAGCACTTTTAATAGAATGTGGTGGCAAGCCAATAGTGATTTGCAGCATGCTCCCTATAAGTGCAGTGAAAAGCCTGACCTGCTGGTTCGATAAAGTATTCATTGGTCATATTAGAGGTGTTCATGTTAGTCAATAAGTGGGATATCAAGTAAGGAGCTGTGCAGAGCTGTGGTGAACAGCCTCCCTGAGATGGATAGTGCTGTGAAGCTCCTTGAAAGCTCTTCGTGTTGGCTGCTTCACGCCACTTGCCTGGGTACAGCATTGTCACTCAATCTCCAGGAGTGTATCACACCTGCAAAGCAGTTCTTGCAGATTTGCTGTGTTTTAGAGTTCTGTATGTCTCCACAGGTAAGCCATGGAACCACATAGGTATGGGCTTTAGTAACCACGGGCCAGCTATCGACTTTGGTTTTTTCGGTCTGTGGGCAGAGAAATCTTCATGCCAGGGGTCAGTGGTGGTGAACTGATAAATAACCATTTCAGGATTACCTGGTAAATGATTTCTCAAATCCATGCAGATGTATCACAGCAGAATGCTGCTTCATAGGCTCATCACAACAAGTGCCTCTTAATTGTTCGCAATTTAAAGTTTGCAGACATAAAATACAGCTCAGTGAAATCATGCCAGTGTTGAAATCATCCAACCAGTTATTTGCATGACCTGGTACATATTTAGTGTATGTTTTTCACACAGAGGAAAGCCATCTTTTACGTAGAAATCAAATTATAGTACTAAAATGTTTGACCAAAAGCGTGCTCTAGTCTGTTTAGCATAGATTAAAAGCAAAGAGTAAGGGAATCTTGTAGAAAGATAATTGCTAGACTAGTAGAACTGAGGAACACCTGAAAGACAACATTTAATTGTTTTTTCTCTTCACAAACAGACTGGTTCTACTGACCTTATTATTCTTGTCTGTGATATACTCACAAAGGTCTCACTGACACTGCTGTGAGTAATGTTGATTTAATGAAGTCTCAGATAAATTGTTACATATTGCACTGCACATTTAAATTGATTCCAAAGAGGAAGCGGCAAAAATAAATAGTTTTGCAGCCTCATTTTTGTCAGTTATTACAGCTACACAAATCAGACCACTGTATTTGATCTTGCCAGCGTACTAAATTTTCCCAAACATTGGTGGTAGTAGGATATTTTGGTTAAATTATTTCAGTTTTAAAATTTATTTCTCTAGCAACATACACTGCAGAGTAAAATGCCTGACTGTCATCCTGTCAAATAATTTCTGTGAGGAATATAAGTACTTGAATTGGTGATACTTCTGCCCTAATTAAAAATAGGCCAAGTTTGACCCTGGTATAAGTTGGTACATTTTGTCAGAAGGAGATGAAACAAGATCAGTGTTAAAATAAATATATACTTAATGTAGGAGAAGGTAAGAAAAGTGATAAAACAGGCCATTACTAATGTGCTGCTGCTTTTACTCTGGAACAATTCTTGTCATTATTACATGTATGCTTTGCAGTAAAATCTTGGATATAACACTCCCAAGTGTTTCTCTGTGGTGGATTTGCTATTGTATCTTAGCATCTTGAATTTTTGGGTACCTTTTCCTCATGCCATCAACTGCGGAAAGTCTGCTGTTTGTGTCAGATCAGGAACTGGATCACAGTGAGACTCTCCTGCAGTTGTTGAGTAAACATCTGGGAAAGCAAAGATCTGAAACTGAGTCTCAGTTTACTTTTTCACTTAATATTTGCCACCGGCAATATGAGAGGAGGACTCTATAGCTTCTCAGTTGTAACCACTCAGTGCCAAAAGGAAATAGCTTTAGAGTTTGAACAGCCTCTTCCATGCCTGTTGGTAGGCATGCTTGATGTGCAGACATTTTCAAAATCACAGAAAACGAACTGTAGATTGTTCAGTTTGTAGTTGTGATTTAGGATAAGGTAAATTGCTCAATCTAAACTCTGAAATGACTGTCTATGCTATATTGTACATTAATTTTTCTGATCCTATGTGAGGTGCAAAGCATATGAAAACAGTCCAGACTTATTACCCTCAGAATCATCAAGAACCCCTTGCTGCCCATCAGTGGGCTTTGGAGCCCTAGTCTCTGTGTTTGTACTCACAGAAGTAACCCAGAATTGTAAAATGGTACTGCTGGCAAAGGGATGTTGAAACCAAGTAAGACCACAGGCTAGTGCTCACAAGATTTTTAGGAAAACAGCACAGGAGACTGTTCTTCAAACACGCTGCTCTGTATTTATGTAGCAGGCAAGACCAAAGAAACCATTGCATTCAGAGTAGAAAGCAATAAAATTTATACAGCCTGTGAACGTTACAGAATTTAAAACATGTTTGATCCCAGAGCAGACCATGTTATTTAGTTATTGACTAGGCTCTTTACCTACAATTCAGTGTTGAAATAATGGAATATTTCATTCCTCTTTGCTTTTTGCTTTCTTCTGCTTCTCTATCTGTTCAAATTGTCTTTTCTTTCTTTTCATTTTACTTTCTGGCAGAGCCACTAAAGAGGTTAAATGTCAGTAAGTTTCAAGAAATCCCTAGGGCTCTAGTTCTGCACTCATTTACACCGCAGGCAGAGCACTGTGGCATTACGAACCTGGATTCATTCCTGATTGACACAAAGGGAGAATCAAATTCTGCCTATCCTGTAGTTCTGGATGTGACTAGTACTTGGAATTTGCTGTTGCTAGGAAAAATGAAATACTGAGAAGTACATCTCTTCTTTCAGGTGATAAAAAAAAAGGGATCCATTTTTTAAGCACTTCCTCACTAAGAATTTGGAGGTAGTTTTATGTCCCTTTTAAAGGTTTATTCAGTATAACTTGTTTCCCATATGATATACAAAAGCCAAATCAAACCATGCGTTTGATGAAAAAGCTCCATTAAAAGGTCCCACACAACCCCTCCGCAACATGCCATGCTTTGACATTATCTGTGTCATCAGTTTGGAAACAGCTAGTGACTTAACTCGAAGATTCTCATTTATTTCTTAAACCCTGAGGTGAAAAGTGCTGTAGAAGAAATATGTTTATAATTTTCATCAGTAGAGGATTTCTCTAGGGCTTCTGACCATATTTGCAGACTGAATAGTTTCTTCATAAATGTATTAATTACCTTAGCAACATAAAAGCATGTATCATCACTTTTTCTTTCTTGCTTGCTTAAGCATGCTGAATTTCAGGAGAGCTACGGTTGTCTTATCCTGACTGAAATACTCTCTAGATCTGCATTCTTTTTGCGAGAAATGACTGATGTTCCTCCAACAGGACAGAGGTTGTGCCTGGGTTGTTTGAGAAGGGAAGGAAAGTAAAAGGCTAATCCTCTCAGAGGTTTAACCAAATAGCTAGACTTTTGCATGAATACACCATTTCATTAGATATATCTGAAACAAGTTCAAGTTAAACCGTATGCACTGTCTGATGACCTTTGCATCACTATTTTGTTCTAAGCAGTATGCTACACTGCTTCAATTTGCACATCCTATGTGCAGAAAACTTCTTCCACTGCAGCTGCTAAACAAAGGAAGCTATTCTGGCATAAACTGAACCAACATAAGTTACAATACACAAGGGCAAAACTTGAATAAAACCAGGGGTTTTAGCACCCTTTTTTCAGCAACTTTCTTACATTCTACTCCTTGTGTGACTTTCATGTACATTTGTAATAGTTTTGCTAGATGCGGATGGTTTTCTGTTACATTATGTCTTGTTTTAAAGTGAGATTACTCTTAACAGTATATTTGACTTGTATGTCTCACGTCAACTTATTCTAGGAGATCAAGAAATGCTATTAATAGATGTTTTCCTGTGAAGCAGATAGAAGTTTCTGTGGCAAACATAGAAATATTTTTTTCACTTTCTCCCTCCCCACTTTTAACCAGGTAGACAAGAAAATTGTCCGCACAGAAATTGGAGTTCTTCTTCGCCTTTCACATCCAAACATTGTAAGTTCTTTTGCTTCATGTTTGTTTGTTTGTTTGTTTTAAATTTTTCCCTCTTCTTGAGAAATTATTCATGGTTCACCTATACAGGTTTGGGAGAGTCCTGGATTAAAGCTTTGGTTTCTCCTCATGACCATATTAGCAACTCATTATAGAAGACTGTTGAATTATACCTATGCTTTAAATTAAATTAAATTATTGATGTTCTGGTGGAGTTGAGTGAGAAACTATGCAAAAGGATTTCTGTAAATGAAAGGGGAAGGTAGTAGTGTCAGTTACTCTGAAAGACTGGCAGACAGGTGTTGACAAGCATGAGTGAAAGCAGCTTTTTCAACTCCTGCGTTACATACAGCTTGCTGAGGTATGATTAGTATGCACATTTCAAAAAAGAAAAAGGTAATGCAGAGGAGATAAAGCTAGCAAAAAAGGGAGATGGGAGAGAACTTTCACAATAACTTGTTCAACTGCAAGGTAAATGATGCACCAACTTCAGTACTTCAGTTGGTACCATCCTCTGCTTTATTGACTGTGGTCTGTTTTCTGCTGTCAGCCCTGTGATATGCTCAGCAAGAAGATAAATAAGCAAAATGAATCCTTTTTGTTGTCTTTTACCAGATAAAACTGAAGGAGATATTTGAGACCCCTACAGAAATCAGTCTTGTTCTGGAGTTGGTAACCGGCGGTGAACTGTTTGACAGGTAGGTTACCTGTACACACCTTGCTTGATACCTTCCCAGGGATGTTACAGTCCAAATTTCCTTTCTGCATGTAATTCCCATGATGTTAATTACTGGAGTTATTTAATCAGCACATAGTTTATTCACATGAGTAAATGTCTTCAGGAACTGGCTTAAATGATAAAGAGATTTTTTTTGGAAAGGATACATGGTTTGAAAATGGAGGAAACTTTTAGTAAATTCTGAAGAGCACACCCTATTGAAGGAAGGAGTTCAGTAGGTGAATGGTGTCAGACTGTGCTAGGGCAGGCGAAAGGTAGAAAAAATGGTAAAATCACATTGCCAAGTCATTACAAAATATGGTAGGTGGCGATCAGCTTGCCAGGAGGGTCATGTTATGTCAGATAAAAATTTGGTAAGCAGAGTAAGAAAAAAGAAATTCTCTTTGGTATTCATGTATTTATACTCTAGTTATGTCATAAAGAATATATATATGTGTTTATACTCTGGTTTTGTTAGAAAGAATAAAAGACAACTATCGAGTTCTGAAAATATCGCTCATAAGGCTGCACATACTTGCAGTGTAGTTGCATATGCATAAACTGAAATGATTCTGTAATACTGTTGGGGTGAAATTTTACTGGTACAGATTTATGTTTGTAAAGCAAAAGAAGCTACAAAAAGCATTTGCTACTGGCTTGAGTGGTTCAGTTAATTCCCTGGCATTGGGGATTTCCAGCTCATGTAAGGACAAGTTGTGTAATCTTCCTTCTTCTGTAACTAAAGCTTACTGTCTTGGAGGACTGTCATACAAATACACATCAAAGGCTCAGTCCAAAAGTATCGTTGACTTGAAAAACAGAAGTATACTTTTTTTTTTTTTGTACCAGTCATAGATACAAACATGAGATGAATTGGTTTTGAACAACAACAATAAAACCAACTCCTCTTGTAACGTATTTAGTTTGGCAGAAGAAAGGTGCATACTCTCTTAATACTGAGCCAAAGCAATCAGGATAAACATTCTGGAACTTGATGAAACACCAGTTCCTGATGCAGGGAGGACCCTGCACAAGTTGTCTTACCTTCACATAGCCCTTTATATACACTCATGGTTTCAGACAGGATGGTTTTCTAAAGGGCTTAATACTCTACGGGACTCATGGCTGAGAAGAGTTTGCAAAGGGAAAACACAAATATGCCGGTGAAGTGTTGGTTCTTGCATGGTAACCATTAATGTGATAGTAGAACTGAAGATAAAAGATTCGATGGGATCTAGGGTGGGGAAATACATTACTTAAGGGAACCAAGATTTAATACTACAACATTTCTAATATTCTGTAATCTGTACGCAGCAGTGATGATTAGATCTGAATTCTCAGACTCATCTTTCACCGAAATTGTATGCTCGATCCAATATTTTGGCTAGGATGAGCTGTCTGGCATTGCTAGTCACTTACTAGAATTGTGATGGCCCCTTGTGGTGTCACAGGTGAGCAATAATACTATGGTAGTCTAAATTCAGCATCCTCCTTTTCTCTATGTACAATAAAACTGGAAATAGTATCTGATCTGTGATTTGGAAAAAAACCCCAAACAATGAAACAAAAAACATTAAAATCTACTTTCAGCTGTTAATCTAGCAGTATGACTATCATTTCACTGTTCAACCTTAAGTCAAAAATAATAATTTAATAGAAATATATAGCCAAGATGTTTTGTACTGGTCACAACTGTGAGAAATCTCCTGTGGGGCAGTGGTGCTGTGTCAGATGCAGAGGGGAAGCTGTGATCCTGTCTTGAGATCCACTTTATAGTTGGTCTTGAGAGAAGACCCTGTAGAGAGAGCATGAGCAAGCCCGATGTGGCCAAGGACCATCCCAAGGGTTTGGAAGACCCTATGTGCTTGGTGCACATCTACGTGACTTTGTAAACCACCGTCTGAGGAGTCTTATGCCCATTCGGATTAGCTGTCAGCAAATGATACAGCTAGATCTATTACACAAACACATCTGCTCTCCTTACTGTAAATGTTGTCATTGCTGTTGCTGTTACTACTAATGCTGGTAATATGCCAGCATTTTTTACATGAACTGTTTTATTGCTCTAGATTTCTGCCAATCCAAAGGCACATTCTTCTTTTGAATAGTGTTAGGGCTTCAGGGTTCTATGTGTACCCCTTATCATTAAGATCCAATTATTTATTTTTCTAGAACTCTGTTAGCTTTATTGGTGTGCTGCCGTTTTATACCACTCTAACATAAACGTTCTGAGTAATAAAATTATTGACTTCCTTCACCATATTTGATATTTCCGTCAAATCATCCACAATATTGCTAAAATGAGCTTTCATTCTAGCAATTTTTCAGTTTTGTTACTTAAAAGGAGATAAACTCCAACAAAAGTATCAGTTACAATTCTGAGTTAATACGGCTGAGATCAGGTAGGTTTTGGTTGTATCTTTAAAAAAGGAATGTGTTTCCCAGAATTCATAAATCACATTGTAGGTTATACCCTGATGTAAAATATTATACCATCCCAAACACAACAAATATCTCTACCCTAAACTGGAAAAGCCTGTGTAAATTAGAATATTATTGCCAGTTTGCATGATGTTTTTTGACAGTAAATGAACAGTAACAAAGATGTTTTGAAGTAAGATAGACCAATAGACAAACTGTCCAAGACAGAGAGAAGACTGCAGTTGGTCTAAATTAAATAGTTCTTTCCAGGTACTGCGTCTCCAGCCTATTGCTGGCACATATGACTTTGGCATTTGCTTAGCCTTCCTCTTCATTTCTGCATGTTTAAAACAGACATGCATGGTAGAAGGGCATTCAAACCAGCAGTGTTTTGATAGAGTCCTGTGGGATGACCCTCTGGTGTGGCTCTGATGTCCCAGCAGAGTGTCCCAGTGTCCCAGTGGTGTGCCCAGCAGCAAGTGGCCGTGGTTCTCGTACTACCACGATATTGAGGGCAGGCTGTGGTCACACAAGTCCTCAGCATGGTAGGAGCTAAGTGAAAAACAAAACCCCACATTTGGCATAATTGTTCAAATGTGTGGCAGAAAGATCCCCCTAATATTTGAACGATCTTTAAAGGACTGCTACACTTGTGGATAGGAGATTTTGGGACTAGGAGCAAAGTGGCAGGCAAAGTGGCTCTTTAGCATTTTTCCTTCTCATCTTCTTATGTGGAGCATCGCAGAGACATAGTTCAGACCACAGACGTGCATCTTTTCCATAAGAAGTTTGAGTGATGGAAAGACATAATGGAATTTGAATTTATTAGGTTTTTGGATTACATCATATTGTGCGTACAGAATAAAGTAATAATATGGATACAGTACCTTTAAAAGGCAGATTTATAATCAGAAGAAGCATTGATGGTATTAACCCTCCAGGCAATTTCAGATAGATAGAACTGAATTTGAGCTCAAGTAAATGGAATCAAACTTTTAAATATGCATTAAAGATTGCAGTGGAATAAAGAGTTTAAATGCAGTGAGCGTAAGGGAATGTAGAACCAAGCTGGGAGGAAGTGTGGATCTGCTGGAGGGTTGGAAGGCTCTGCAAAGGGACCTGAACAGGCTGGGCTGCTGGGCTGAGACCAACGGCAAGAGGTTTAACAAGGCCAAATGCCGGGTCCTGCACTTGGGGCACAACAACCCTAAGCAGAGGTACAAACTAAGAGAAACCTGGCTGGAAAGCTGCCAGGAGGAGAAGGACCTGGGGGTGTTGTGTTGGTTGACAACCGACTGAACATGAGCCAGCAGTGTGCCCAGGTGCCAAGAAGGCCAATGGCATCTTGGCTTGTATCAGAAACGGCGTGACCAGCAGGTCCAAGGAGGTTCTTCTCCCCCTGTACTCGGCACAGGTGAGACCGCACCTCGAGTACTGTGTTCAGTTCTGGGCCCCTCACCACAAGAAGGATGTTGTGGCTCTGGAGCGAGTCCAGAGAAGAGCAACAAAGCTGGTGAAGGGGCTGGAGAACAAATCTTATGAGGAGCGGCTGAGAGAGCTGGGGTTTTTCAGCCTGGAGAAGAGGAGGCTGAGGGGAGACCTTATTACTCTCTCCAACTCCCTGAAGGGAGGTTGTGGAGAGTAGGGAGCTGGGCTCTTCTCCCAAGTGACAGGGGACAGGACGAGAGAGAATGGCCTCAAGCTCCGCCAGGGGAGATTTAGGCTTGAGATTAGGAAAAAGTTCTTCACGGAGAGGGTGGTTAGGCATTGGAACGGTCTGCCCAGGGAGGTGGTTGAGTCACCGTCCCTGGAGGTGTTTAAGGTTAGGGTAGACGAGGTACTTAGGAGCATGATTTAGGGATTGGTGGGAATGGTTGGACTCGACGATCCAGCGGGTCTCTTCCAACCTGATTATTCTGTGATTCTGTGATTAATGAACACCACAAAAACTGATGTAGATTTCCTGGAAAATAAATAGACTCATCCCATTTATACTGGCAATTTTTTAATAAAACTAATTATTTTGTAAGCATGATTTTATTAGTAATCGGTAAACTTTAGACTGTTCAATGATTTCACTAGATGAGTAGCTAGTGGCCTCACTCTTTTGTGTTAACTCCTTTGATTATTGCCTCGTCGATTTTTTTAGTAGTTCTTCCCATTTATAATAGAATTGATTCTTCTTAAACTTTGTTCATTTATGTTTTTCTCTTGCCTCTTCTTAAACTTTGTTCATTTATGTTTTTCTCTTGCCTCTTCCTTTTGCCCTCTGCCCCTTCATTGTTCTTTACCTGCGTGTAATTTCTGGGTACTGTTAACCTTCACTTCCTTTACTATAGCACAGTGTATTTCATCAGATTCATAGTCACATTGTAGATAAACCTCTTTATTGTTACATGCAGTGATATGTCTTGCAGCACAGTGAAGTCTGATATCTGTCTTTTATATGATAACTTTTTTGAAGTTGCACTTTTCCATTCTGGTTTCATTCATATCTATTGCCTTTCAGATGAATCATCGATATATCACTTTTCTAAGTATTAATTTCAGCAAAAAATATCAACGCTACTTTAACTTCATTTTAGTCAGAATACCTGCAGATTGATAAGAATAGTTTTCATTTAAGTTTATTTTCAGCTTCAAATGATAATGTGACTCTCTACAGTCTCCTTGTCTGTGCTCTGGCATCCTTGCCACACACTCATCTGTTTCTTCATGTTATTATTAAGTGCAACAAACATTGTCCTAAAATACTGCTTACAGCTGATAGTCTCTTGACTCCCTTCCATTTCAGTTTTCATAGAATTTCCTCTTAAATATAGATTCAAGCTGATATTCTCTTCTTTTATTTAACAAAAATATTAATTACTTCTTCTAAAGAACTTATCTTTTTAAGAGATGCAGGAGTGATCACCTCTTCTGGATGAAATTTCCTGAAGTCTTCTCAGGCTTCAGGCATACCTTATTTCTGCTTATAGAAATTAGAATTGCTAAGTGACATCAAGAAGAGTTAAGGAATTAATCAGTCACCGAAGTGGGGATCTTTTATGAACTAGTGGCAGAGTAGCATCTTTTGGTTGGTTTTGAACTCTGGTCATGTGGTGACAGTCTATCTTCTGAACAGGAGTCAGAGCAGTTCTTTGGGCTCTCTGTTTTCACAAGTCTTCTTCTCACTCATGAGTAGCTAAAAAAGAAGAGATATGATTTGACTACACCAACTATGCCTTATTGTCACACCGAAATTAAGTCTGGCTAACGTGCTTCTTGATGTCATAACAGCTCATTTAGTGTCTCTTGATTGCAGCTGCAGTAATGATAAAAACTAGTAATTTAAGAATAAGGAAGTGTGCATTAATGTTTATTTGTAGACTTTGCAATGTAATTTGGTATTTCCTTCCCATTCGGAGTTGAAATACTGCTTTTACGCTTTTATGTGGTCAGCGCCTTGTTTTCTGTCACTGGATAGAATTACTCTAAGTAATTCAGTATCTTCCGACAACAATATTGTCTTCAGAATGAGAGGTACGAATGATTTTTTGTAAATGTTTGTGCATAGGCTACTATGATGTGGTAAATTTATGCACATAGAATTAGTGAAACCTCAGGTGCCAGAGGGAACACACTTGTAGGTTTATAAATGACTAAACTACTCAAACAATGATGATGGTGCAACTATAATACTGGCTGGCGTTCTTCCACTCTTAAAATGTGACTGATGTGTCACTAAAGCTTGCCTCTTTCTTAACTCCACTGAGGAAGGCTTTTCACTTAGAACATTTTAATTTAAAATGACCTCTTGCCTTTTATTATTATGCTCCAGATAACTGTTCAGGAGTTGTTAGCAAGAGTATGTCCTAGCCGTGCTAGCCCACTCTGGGAACTGCAGTAGTAGTAGTAGTAGTAGTACTCTGGAGGTAGAACACATCGATGCCGATGAAGCTCTTAAGTTTGTTAGATATTGTTCAAAGTGCGACATCTTGTGATTAGAGCGTCTCTGACATGTATTCTTGATTTTCTGCCACTGTCTTACCGCTGTAATATAGACATACATAGTCTGGATGCCAGACAAACTAGAAGAGATACACTTGTTAAATTAAATAGGAAACTCATCGAGCCTCAGCTGATTTCCTTGAATTTGGCTTTCAATTTGAGGTGCAGAGAGGTTTTAACAGCTCTGAGCAGGTGATAAGTTGAAGTAGATACACTCACTGCCTCTGTAGCTGTAGCTTACGTATATGTATACAGGAAGTCTCTGACCCAAGAGCTAATAATGTGTATTCTGTGCCTTGATTCAAGACCTTTCCTGAAATTAATAAGTCACTTAGGATATGAATGATTTATACTTTTTTTTTTCTCTCATTGGTTTTCCATAATATACATTATGACAAGAGGATAAAGGGATGCAATTGTGACATAGAAGGATATAAGTGCAATGTGTGTTATGCAAGAAGTGCCCAGTTTCAGATTTTGATGCTCATTTGATGCACTATTATTGGCAAGTAAGCAGCGTGCCAGAGCGAGCTCTGTGGAAATGTGTTAAAAACACTGTGACTGTGCTGGTTTGGCATGGAGGGCTGAATTAGGGAAGCTGTTCACTGGAGCTCAGGGAGTATCTTTCATCCTTGAGGATCAAGGATTTGAGGGTTTGTTTCCTAAACAGCTGTATGCTCTTCTTACGTAGGCTATTCGAGTGGCTCTCCAGCCTGGTAATTAGAATCAGCTTCAATATAAGGAAAACTTTCTTTCTCCCCAGGCCACTGCCTCCTATGCTGTTAAATCCTGAAATAGTTCTGTTTGTCGCATTGTCTTACACAGTCAGTTACACAGAAACTTAAAAGAGAAGCTTGACGTGCTAGTTCGTAACCACTGTTGTTTTACAACCTCTAGGAACAAATGCTATTATTTTTAAAAATGCCTACTGAGATTAAGCTCCTGCAAGATGAATGTGCCTTTTTGAACTCTGAACTGTTTTTACAAGTTTCACTGCAGATACCTGGGTCATTGCTACCTTTGAAGATGTGGCCATTTATTTAGTCTCACCTAGGATTTTAGTGTGTAATTCCTGATTTTCCTACAAATTCTTTTGTAGTTTTTTGAGTGCTTGAAGTGCTGACTAGGAAGTAGAAAGGAAGTTAAAGAGGGGGAAACAGACCCTCATATGAGATACAATAAATATGGAATCTTTCCCTAATTCCTCCTACATGCAACTTTATCAGAAACTGCTTTTTGCATAATAATGATGGAGGGAGAATATTTTTACTGAATGGCTGTAGTGCTGCATTTCATTTCTAAACAAGGTACTGAAGAAAATCATCTGGTTTG
Source organism: Clamator glandarius (assembly GCA_033459285.1). Classification (NCBI taxonomy): domain Eukaryota; kingdom Metazoa; phylum Chordata; class Aves; order Cuculiformes; family Cuculidae; genus Clamator; species Clamator glandarius. The sequence continues at coordinate 478,959 of JAUNZM010000457.1, read as the reverse complement.
ACTGGGAATAAGATTCAGGCGCAGTTCTGTTCTTCCCTTTATCCTTCTTCAGATAATGGGCAAGCAGCTTGAGTCATTAGCGACAGTAACAAGTAGTCTGCCCTGAATTAAGAAAATCGTTCTAAAATAAGGGAGGATCAACAAACTCAATTAGAGCTATAATTTTGTATTTATTACTCTTCGGTGTTATGGTATGGAAAATATACACATATTTAGAGGCAAACCTTACTTTTTAACTAAATAAATGCATTAAAAACAACAAGGAATTGGAACCATCTTGATACAGGTGGGAGACAATACACCCATGAATCAGTTATTGAGAAAGTGTTTCTTCTGGAAACCTTTTTTGCTTTTGAATAGAATGATGTCATTTTCTTTTCATGTTTCTGATTTATTTGCAGTCTTACTTCACCATATAGAAATATTCTGCTTTCTTTTTCATGAAATGTAAGAATACACATAAGAATTTAAGTGAATATGTACAGAAAAAAATCTCCATGACTACCAAATGATTTTAGATAAATTAACATTTATCATATGCAGCCAAATATTTTATAAAATTATTAGCACACACTTACTAATATTAATATGGAACAGATATTGTATTTAAATAGGCTAGTGTCTCCCCTGAGACTATAGATAATGTAACAGGATGCAACCCACAGGTGAGATGTGGTACTAGTTTTTTGGATAAAAGATAACTAGAGGCAGAGTGAAAATGACCCTAAAACCAGTGATGACTTTATCTGAGTTTGCAATATTTATAAAGAATGTTCTACAAAGAAATAAAGACATAGCGTGAAGAAAGACAGAGGAGTAATGTTGGGAACTGATAAAATAATAAAAATATTATTGCGATGGCTAAATATATTTATCAGGCCTTTTGCAAGCTATATTACTTGTTTCTGTGTTCACCTAATATTGAAATGCATCTAGCTCCACAGTGTGGAGAAGTAGTATTTATAGTAACAATATTAAATGGTGGCTGAATATTGCAAATTTTACAGTAGCTATTTGGATTGATTAGCATAAAAACTAAGTCCACTTAACCAGTCCAAGGTACAGGAAGCTTCTGTTTGCTTCCTCTTCCACATTGCTTCTTCTACCCCGTGGTGGTCTCCAAAACAAGTTTCAGGATCTGTTACAGTGAAAGACATGGAGTGTGTCAGTGGCAGCGCTGCCTGAGAAGGATGTACAGCCCTCCTTTTCACATTGCCAAGAGGTCTTACCGCTGGTCTAGTAGCCAGTGCTGACCAAGAATTTCGGGTATTGGCACGAAGTGCCATCAGTGGCTATGCCAGTCTAGCATCCTCTGGCATTGCATGACTCCTCTGCTTGTTCAAAGTGGGTTGCTGGGTGATTTCGATTCCTTTTTTACCACCAGCTGTGCAACCTGCTGTTCCTCTTGCTGGATTTAGAAGGATCTGGCCCTCTGTTTTGTTTATTGTTGAAAACTCAGAGCCTAGCTCTTTCCTTCTGTGATGAAATGTTCTTGTGTTTGTTTTTGTAGGAGACTGATCATTTCCACTTGTGGCTGACATGCTTGTCATTACTTGCCAGATACATGTATTTCAGTCAACCATAAAATTGTGTATTAGTGTTATTTAAATACTGCTCTGAAAATTGATTCCCTATCTCTTTCCTCACTGATTTTCAGATCAAGTAGGTTTAGTTTAGCAGGTCTGCGTTCTTCCTTTTATTTTTTTCATAGCAGTAATAAAATTTCTGAAGAGCAAGTGCGTCTACTGCCTACCTCCCTTTACTGTACTATCCCCTTGCTTTCAGTGGCTTCATACAGATGTGATGAAATAAAGTATAGTACAAAGAAGAATATCCTGAAAGGAGTAATCTTAGAATCGCTTGGTTGGAAAAGACCTTTGGGATCATCAAGTCCAACTGTATCTGTCCACTACTAACCTATAGCCCTGAGCACTTCATCTACCCATCTTTTAAATACCTCCAGGTATGGTGACTCAGCCACTTCCCTGGGCAGCCTCTGCCAGTACCTGATTACCCTTTCAATGGAGAAATTTTTCGTAATGTCTAATCTGAACCTCCCCTGGAGCAACTTGAGGCCATTTCCTCTTATCCTATCACTTGTCACACTTGGGAGAAGGGACCCACACCCACCTCACTACAACCTCCTTCCAGATATTTGTAGACAGTGATAGGATCCCGCTAAGCCTCCTTTTCTCTAGGCTAAACAACCCTAACTCACTCAGCTGCTCCTTATAAGACTCGTTATCCAGCCCCTTCACCAGCTTTGGTGCTTTGCCCTGGACATAATCCAGGACCTCAGTGTCTTTCTTGTAGTGAGGTGCTGAACACAGGATTTGAGGTGCAGCCTTATCAGTGCCGAGTACAGGGGCACAATCACTTCCCTGGACCTGCTGGTCACACCGTTTCTGGTATAGGCCAAGATGCTGTTGGCCTCCTTGGCCACCTGAGCACACAGTTGGCTTGTGTTCAGCTGGCTGTAAACCAAGACTCGCAGGTCCCTCTCTGCCTGGTGGCTTTCCTGATGCTTTCCCCAAGCCTGTAGCACTGCATGGGGTTGTTGTGTCCCATGTGCAGGACTTGGCACTTGGCCTTATTGGACATCATGCATTTGGCCTCAGGCCATTGATCCAGCCTGTTCAGATCCCTCTGTAGAGCCTGCCTACCCTCCAGCAGATCAACACATCCCAAATTATACTGCAGGCTGCAGAAATATGGTAAATGTTGGTAACGCATTTCTGCTTCTGCTCGCATAGCCTCTCACAGAATCATAGAACCGTAGAATAACCAGGTTGGAAGAGACCCACCAGATCATCGAGTGCAACCATTCCCATCAATCACTAACCCATGTCCCTCAGCACCTCGTCCACCCGTCCCTTAAACCCCTCCAGGGAAGGTGACTCAACCCCCTCCCTGGGCAGCCTCTGACAGGGACCAATGACTCTTTCTGTGAAAAATTTTTTCCTAATGTCCAGCCTGAACCTCCCCTGGTGGAGCTTGAGGCCGTTCCCTCTCGTCCTGTCCCCTGTCACTTGGGAGAAGAGCTCAGCTCCCTACTCTCCACAACCTCCTCTCAGGGAGCTGGAGAGAGCAATGAGGTCTCCCCTCAGCCTTCTCTTCTCCAGGCTAAACACCCCCAGCTCTCTCAGCTGCTCCTCCTCATAAGGCCTGTTCTCCAGCCCCTTCACCAGCTTCGTTGCTCTTCTCTGGACTCGCTCCAGAGCCTCAACATCCTTCTTGTGGTGAGGGGCCCAGAACTGAACACAGGATTCGAGGAGCGGTCTCACCAGTGCTGAGTCCAGAGGGAGAAGAACCTCCCTGGACCTGCTGGTCATGCCGTTTCTGATCCAAGCCAAGATGCCATTGGCCTTCTTGGCCACCTGGGCCACTGCTGGCTCATGTTCAGTCGCTGTCAACCAACACCCCCAGGTCCGTCTCCTCCAGGCAGCTTTCCAGCCAGACTTCTCCTAGTCTGGAGCTGCTCAGGGTTGTTGTGTCCCAAGTGCAGGACCCGGCATTTGGCCTTGTTAAACCTCATCCCATTGGTCTCAGCTCATGGATCCAGCCTGTTCAGATGCATTTGGAGCCTCCCGACCCTCCAACAGATCGACAGTTCCACCCAGTTTAGTGTCATCTGCAAACTTGCTAAGGGTGCCCTCGATGCCTTCATCCAGGTCATTGATAAAGACATTGAACAGGGCTGGACCCAGCACTGAGCCCTGGGGACACCACCTGGAACTGGCCTCCAGCTGGAGTTCACTCCATTTCCCAGCACTCTCTGGGCCCTCCATCCAACCAGTTTTCCACCCAGGACAGTGTGCGCCTGTCCAGGCCAGAGGTGACAGTTTCCGTAGCAGAATGCTGTGAGAAACTGTGTCAAAGGCTTTACTGAAGGCCGGGAAGATCAATCCACAGCCTTTCCCTCATCCAGCAGCTGAGTTACTTTGTCACAGAAGGCGATCAGGTTAGACCTGCCTTTTGTGAACCCGTGTTGAATGGGCCTGATCCCCCGGTTCTCTTGCATGTGCTTCTTGATCACACTCAAGATCACCTGCTCCATGACTTTCCCTGGCACTGAGGTCAGACTGACAGGCCTGGAATTCCCTGGATCCTCCCTGTGACCCTTCTTGTAGATGGGCACAACATCAGCCTCCAGTCCAGTGGAACTTCAGGGCTGCTGGGAGATGATGGAAAGGGGTTTGGCCAGCACACCCGCCAGCTCCTTCAATACCCTTGGGTGGATCCATCTGGCCCCATAGATGTGTGGGTGTCTAGTTGGGCAAGCAAGGCTCTAACCACCCCCTCTTGGATCATGGGAGCCTCATTTTGCTCTTCTAGCTCCTGAGTTTGTGCACAGAGGGAATAACTTTCTTTACAATTAAAAACTGAGGCCAAGAAGGCATTAAGTACCTCAGCCCTTTCCTCATCCCCTGTCACTGTTGTTCCTTCTGTATCCAATAGGGACTGTATGGTCTCCTTAGTCCTCCTTTTATTATTTATCTATTTTTAGAAAAATTTTTTGTTATCTTTAACAGACTTTGCCTATCTGATTTCTAGTTGGGCCTTAGCCCTCCAGATTTTTTCCTTGCACGATCTCACTTCCCTCCTGTAGTCCACTCAAGACGCCTGTCCCCTCTTCCAGAGCCCATAAACATTTCTCTTGTTCTTGATATCTCTCAAGATCAACCAAGCTGGTTTATTTCCCTGCCACCTTTTTTTCTGGAACACGGGGATGGCTTTCTCCTGAGCCGCTAGGATCTCCTTTCTGAAGAGCTCCCAGCCCTCATGGGCTCCCTTGCCCTTAAGCACTGTCTCCCATGAGGCTTTGCCAACCAGCCTTCTGAAGAGTTCAGAGTCTGCCCTCTGGAAATTTAATGCTACTGTCCTGCTAACCACTCTCTTCACTTCTCCTAGAACAGAAAACCCCATCATCTCATGATCGCTTTGTCCCAGGCGTCCTCCTACTGCCACACTCCCCACAAAGCCTTCTCTGTTCACAAACAGCAGGACCAGGAGGGCACCTTCCCTTGTTGGTTCATTCACCAGCTGTGCTAGGACGTTGTCTTCCACGCACTCCAGGAACCTCCTGGACTGCTTCCTTTCTGCTCAATTGTACTTCCAGCAGATATCAGGAAGACTTAAGTCTCCCACGAGAACAAGAGGCATCGATCTAGAGACTAACCTCAGCTGTTTATAGAAGAGCTCGTCAGCTGCTTCTCCTTGGCTGGTTGGTCTGTAACACACTCCCATCACAAAATCTGCCTTCTTATGGGCTCCTCTGATTTTAACCCACAGGCACTCGATCTCTCATCACCACAATCCATCTCAATGGTGTCCGAGTCCTCCCTTACAAAGAGGGCTACCCCACCTCCCCTCCTACCTTTCCTGTCCTGCCTGAAGAGTTTGTACCCACCATAGCTGCACTCCAGTTATATGAGTCATCCCACCACGTTTCCGTGATGGCAGTGACCTCATAGGCTTCTTGCCCTACAACAGCTTACAACTCCTTCTTTATCCCCATGCTGCGTGCACTGGTGTAAATGCACTTCAGCTGGGCTGGCGAACCTTCAGCCCTCATAGAGTGAACAGTTTATTCCCAATTGCCTGGTCACTGGAGTAGCCAGTGCCAGAGTGCCCGTATCTTCCTTCCCACCCCCAGGTGTGTTCTCCCCGACTTGCTGTGTGGTGAGGTACTGGTGGTCCTCACCAGGACACCATCTCCGAGTCATCAGTGCCCCACGTCCAAGCTCACTCCTGTCTAGCCTGGTCTCGTCCCCCTCCCCGGTCACATCTAGTTTGAAGCTCGGTTTATGAGCTTAGCTAGGTTTGTAGCAAGGGCTTTAGCCCCCCTAGGAGACACATGTGTCCCATCCTGAGTAAGAAGCCTGGGGGTGCATGAGCCACCCCATGATCAAAGAAACAGAAGCCCCTCTCCTCACACCAGGCTCAGAGCCAGGCATTAAATGAATTCTTCTTCCTGACTTCCCGCTCCTCTGTATTTAGCCTTGGAATGGAGCAGAATAGTATTTGAGCCCCAGAGCCCTCCATCATTTTCCCAAGGGCTCTGAAGTCTCTCTTGATGGCTTTGTGCTTTCTAATCTCTGTATCATCACTACCAGTTTGGAATACTATCAGAAATTAGTAATCTGTTTCGTGGACCAGGGAAGGAAGTTTTCTAGCTACCTCCTTCAGTGATGCCCCCAGTAAGCAGCAGACCTCTCTGTGGAGCGGGTCCGGTCTGCAGATGGGTCCCTCCGTTCCTTTTAGGAGGGAGTCCCCTACAACAATCACCCTCCTCTTCTTCTTAATGGAGGATGGTTTCATCTTTTTCTGAGGATGCTGCAGCTGTGCATCCTAGGGAAAGATTCTAGGCTGTGGGAGCCATCATCCTCATCCTCAGGATTGGATTCCACCTGCAGCACATCGTATTTGTTCACCAGGGGGATCTGGGGTTGTACATACGCACGAAGTTGTACATAGTGGAAACATTATAAGCAACACAGGAAAGTGCACTTCTGTAGTGGAGTGGAACAGTGAATGTCCAGAGGCTGCACCAAAAACGGTCTGCAAAACTAAAGGATTTATATTTCCAGAAAACCTGCTCTGTTTCAAGGAAACAGAAATGGTAGAAAGTGTGGACCAAAGCTGGCAAGCATTACTGCAAATTATTAAACACTTGAATGCATGTATATGTTTGATGTTCATGTGGAAGCTGCCAAATATGGACTGTCTGCTGTGTATGAGACAATATGGATCACAAGGAATTTGTTGTACTGTTTCCACGGCCTTGCTGGGTGGTGTGATGCTAAGGATGCTTTTTTTCCCAGTGCTAAATTTTTGACAGCTCCCTGTTACCTGATAGTACTAGGCTTTTCAGAACGGAAGACAGAATACTTAAAAAAAAAGGTTTCCTTTTTTTCAGAGAGGGAGAATTGCCAGGAAGGAAGGGGATTCTTCATCCTCACCCTTGGTGTTAATGGGAAAGAAGAATGAGGAAGGGTCTTTGGGAAACACTTACCTGCTTCTCTTTCTGTATAGGGGCTAATTTGTTCCAAATACGTTCACATGAGCTGGGAAAGGCAAGATTAATTCAGGTGATGTCTTAGGAGATCTGTAGCTTGGCGTCCATCAGTATATATAGTTTAGATGTATGGTTGGCCGTGTGCAAGTGTGAACAACTAAACTGCCATATTTCAATAATTGTGCACAAACAAGCATGAAAAAGTGATTCTGCACAGATGCGATCACAACAAGAATAGTTTATTTCATCAACATCATGTTTTTCACGTCCTAGAATGTCACCATCTATTTGAAGCACTGTCTTGTTTGTCATGGATGTTTGTGACACCAAATTTAGTGTTTTTCCAAGTTCCCCCCTCCCGCCACTCCCCCTTTAACTTTAAGCATTTCTATATAATTTCTTCCAGATTCCATGCTGTCATCCTCCTGGTTTTTCTCTCTAGCACTCTTTTGGCCTACCTGTCTCTTTCATTTGCATATCAAAGACAGCATTTAATTAATTCCTTATTGTTACTGTTCCTGTCTTTCTGTCCTCTGGAGGAAGGTTTAATCTTTCTTCATCCATGCTTTTCTTAAAGATCATTCTGTAAACTAGACATAAACAATTGGGTTTGCTTCCATAATAACAAAACAAGACATCCCTGAAGGTTTCCTTCCCACTATGGAAAAAAGGGCTGTGAGTCATTGTTGATCTGCAGGCTGAAATTGAAAAATCCTCGTAAAGAAACTTCATTGGTCTCAGGTAGGAGTATTGTTATAATAAAGAAAACTGGCACACCTATCGTTTATCTTATGTAAACTACTGCAAGGAGGATGTGAAAAACAGATATGCAAATGATCTCCTAGCATTATTATAGGACCTAAACTACAAGATAATCTTCCTTCAGTACACTTCCTTACTGCATAATAGCCAGATTTACTTTTAAAGCAGAATGCCCTTAGAAATAAATCTTCATTTTTAACCAGAAGTATGTTTTGTTTCATTTATTATTGTTAGAGAGGATTAGGTTTTCTGTGTGCTAGCCTATTTTTAATTAAGAATTAGGTTTGTATTTGCGATAAGTCTGTATTTGTAATAAGCCAGAAGTCTAGACTTCTAAAAATTAGGAATTAAATTCCATGTGACATAAGCTGTGATTGATTTGCCAGTGCATGCTATTCACATGGAACATCAGTGGATGAATCATGTATGTTGCACAATGATTCGGAAGTTGATTTTTATTGCTGTCCTGAAATACAGGCCCACACTTCATTGCATTTATTTACTGTAAAGTGTGAAGTCACAATGGCTTCATCTTTAGTGTCTATATGCTGCTTCTGTTGTGTGTTTAAATGTAAATGATGAGAATAGTACCCACCCGTACCGACGTATGGTTATCTAAGTTGGAGTGGACTGTTCTGTGGTCAGGAGGACAGTCTTGAGTATCTCTTTGATCTTTGGTTTCCAGGTGTCAGGTAATTGATAGTTTCCTTTCCTCCATTGGTTTAGCATTAATAGGAAGCTCCTCTTCTCTTTGATTTTGTTGTGTGGAGTAGTATACAAAGAATTTGGCTGCTTTAACGGCTTTTTTTTTCACCACCAAGTTTATGTGTTTGAAAAAGAAAGAACAGCAAGAATGCTGGGCTACCATAAAGTAAAATTAAACATTTGTTGTGTGAAGAGAGAAATGTCAAATGAATTGTAACTGTAGTGTCATATATTTCTCTGATCTTCGTCATGTATGTTGGAAAATCAGAGAATCTTGTTGAAGCCTTAAAAAATTCTGCTTCCTGCTTCGTGTTTCTGAGGTCAGGTGCACAAAGTGATCATGCAGCGGTTGGAGTGTGCTGGCTCAAGGCATGGGCAAGGTGACACCTTCCCTGGGGACGTATGCCCGAGCAATGGTGGAATTAAACCCGATGTGCTCCTGACAGCATGCAGGACATCCCTAGAGCAGCCTCACACTGCCTGCTTTGTTTCTGCAGTGCATTGTGGAATATATTCCAACATCTTTAGCAGTTTGAAAGCAGAGGGTTAAACTACCACAGCAGAATTCTGGACTTTACTGCCTTGTTATCAAATTTGAAATTTTGTTGTGATCTCTTCTGCCCTACTAAAAATTGTATTCCTAAAAGAATTGTGATGTGAATGTCTGTGAAACATGATATCCTGTAAAATGAGGACTGTTTTAACATGCTTCTTGTGCCATGGTTGGAGGAGTGGCTTAGCACCAAAAATAGCAGCAGGGAAAAGGAGGAAGGTGGAATGAGGCTGAAGTCTGTATTCTGAGAAATGCATATGGATGCTGAAGACAGGGACGTGCTGGCTGACACTAAATACTTTATTCAAATTAAAAAAGAGAAGGAAATCAAATCGGTTTATCTGGGGGCACAAAGACCCAAATGAGGATCACTGGGGCTCAAGTCTTGCTGTATAAACTACCAGAGGAGGATAATTCAGAGAGTCTGAAATAGCTAAGGAGGAATTTTCTTTCAAGCATATTGTAGCATTTAACTTTGTAAGCTGTGATTTTTCAAAGCCTCCTTTCTGAACTTGAGACTAAAAGCCTAACATAATGTCTCACAGAGTAAACATAGCTTATTTTACTCTTGTGCGATGAAGTTCAAGCAAAGCTCTCCATAATGGTTTAAAAAGATGACCAAAGCAGAGGGAGAACTGGAGGTACAAAAATACAAAGGAAATGCAAGCCAGTTAGAGGTGAAGCAGTGCATATAGGATAGTAGCTGAAGTGCTGTATGAAAAATAAACCTTCTGGAAATAAGGCCAAAAAATTCTGCAGCCAAGAAATCATGGTGAAATAAAAGAACTGCTTGAAAGAGATTTCTTGCCGTTACCAATGCCATATAAATAGACTTAGTTATCTGTGAATACAATGAGTGTTAAGGTGAAGTAATTGCAGTTGGTTAGGCAAATTTCTGTGTAAGACTCTTTTCTGCAGTGCCGTGCTTGTTACATCTGTCTCTGGTGGATTATTATCTTTGTGTTGTTCTGTTGTACTGCATTTAATCTTCTAATGATATGTAGTAGTGTCTTTCATAGGTACATTAGCCAACCCCTTTCCTACCAGCTTTTGTAAAGCAGTAAGGAGTTGCATTGGAGGTAGCCCAATATCAGTCTGATATTTTGAAGAAGAGAGTGATGAAAAGATAGTGTAAAAAAGGGGAAGACAGGAGGAAGGAAGACACCTTTCCTGCCACACACAGAATCTGTTTCTGGACCCTGAATCAGATGATCTTTCCAGTAACTTTTGATTTCAGACATTGTATGTTTCTTGTTCTCCTGCTTCATGTGGTGTGCGTTCAGGAGATAATTTTATAAGATGTATAATTGGGACTACAGGTTCTGTTTCTAGACAACACCAGTCTGTGTCTTCTTGGTCTTTGAATATGGTAAAAAATCAAAAGATATGACCAATAAATAAACAAACAAACAAATATTATGTACTCTTATGTTAATATAGAAGTAAAAAAGCACTTCCTAAAAAATACCTAGATTAACGTAAAATCAGATTCCCTGAGGTTTCAAGAGCTGCAGAATCTTTCAACTGAATGTATATGCATTACAAGCTTCTTACCAAGTTAACATTTTATCTCCAGTTTCCCATTTAACCAGGAATCAAAGGTAACTTAAATAGCAAAAGGATTGTTTCCTGTTCTTTATGGGGCACTCCAGTATCCCAGGCATATTTATATTTGGTTGTTTTATAGCTGATTTTTGAAGAGCAAGTTTTGCCTGAGTGGTTTATTTGCCTCAATGCAAAATCCTGAACACAATTTCTCTTGTTGCTTTCTCTGTAGGATTGTGGAAAAGGGCTACTACAGTGAACGAGATGCTGCTGATGCTGTTAAACAGATCCTGGAGGCAGTTGCAGTGAGTATTCCTTAGCATTATATTCTTAGCACCCAATCTCTCATCTATAATCACAGACTCACAGAATGGTTTTGGTTGGAAAGGACCTTTAAGATCACAGAGTCCAGCCATCGATAATAGCTCAACAAACACTTAAGTGTGAAAGAAGTGGAGTTCACTGGCGACTGCCCACACAAATTCCCTCCTATAATTAATTTTGTATTGATTTTTTTAAGGTAGTGGCACTTGAGGGACAAGAAGTGACTTTTGATGGCAGTCAGCAATACATTTAATGTTCCAAATCATCTGTTACAGTGGAGTGCATGCTCTGTCCAATCTCAAAAACTCATGAAGTTCAGCACTGATTGTTTTAGCCCTAAAAGTAATTTGAAATCACTAGCCCTCGTGTAATCTCTCATTCTTTTTTTGGCAGAGCATGTCACTGTAATTTATTTGGGACCTTAAAAGAATGAACAAGTGCATTACTTTTCCTCTCAACTTAAAAGGATTCACTAAGCATGTTAGCTAGTCTAAAGATTTACAAGAATTTGAGTCGGAGATATGAAAATACTTATGTTTATTTTGCGGTTCTTGCCTGAAGGTGACCCATTACACTTTTTGACACTATGCAGAAGCATTTATACAAACAAGAGTCATCGCAAGAATCATAGAATCACTAGGTTGGAAAGGACGAAAGTGAACTGTGTGGGTTACAACACATCTAACCAAAAATCACTTCTTGCTGCTCTTCAAATTGTACATAACATAGACTGAAAGTAACACTGAGAGAAACCAGAATAAAGTTTGGTCTCAGAAGATTGTGAAGTTCCTTGTATACCTTCTTCCTCTATATTTTGTGGTTTTTCAAATGTTTGCATTTTTGTACAACTGTTTCACACTCTGCTGCTTAGAGAAAGGCATAAAGATTTTTAGGACAGGAACAGGAAGGCTTCTAGAAGCTACATACAGTATTTCTGTACAGGATCCATATTTCTCCATCATTTGTAGCTCTCCCATGTGATTTCATACCATTTGTACACCAAACCAGCAATCAGATGCTGGGAAAATGCTTAAGAAAGTAAACTGTCAGATGTCTAGTGTACACACTAGCACTGATCACTTCCAGTGCAGAAGAGAGGGCACATGTTGGACAAGAAAAAACATTCCAGTTGGGACATTCCAAGGATTTCAGACTAATAGTAGTAGAGTCTATTTTACTTTGTGAAAGTAAGATGTTAGCAAGGCCTAAGGAGAGATAGATGCTAAAGGTTTTGCTTTCTGCTGTGCCTAGCAGTCTGATTTCAGATTCAGCAGGAGACTATTTTGTATTTTATCCAGTGACATTGTGTGGCTATCTAAAGTATATGTTTAGGATGAAGCAGGCAGGTAACAGAAACACTGCAAAGATCTTGAAGCAGATACAAGTGCACAGAGGTGTGCAGATGGGATGCGACTGACTTTGTGTATCTTTCTAGACTGTCAGACATTTCAAACAAAACACAACTGTTAATCACCTGCAAAAAAGTAAGATCAACCTCAAGGAGGATGGTACCAACCTCTTTTGGAGGATGGTAGTGGTAAGGCAGGGTCTGTACAGATCATCCAAGGAGATGCAGTCTCAAAAGAACTATTTTCAGGGTAGGACTTGTAGTGGTGAATGACCTCTGTAGTGGAGAGAGATTAGTGTGGTTACAGCTGCAATGTGATTAATTCAGAAGGAACAGGCTGACTTGGACATGTGTACCTGGGATGGTAATAAAATACCCTGTTATGAAAAACTATGAATCATGATTTGGTAGTATTTGTAAGCCTGCTTACAGTAGAAAAGATGTGAGAACTGGTGTTTACTGCAGTAACTAGGCGCACAGTTGATGCTACTTTCTGAATGATCTGATGCATGTTAAGTCACTTTCATCCAAAGTAATTGAAATTATGTATTTAAGTTTAGTGCACAGCATAATATGTATGTATAAACTTCTTAAAATTGGGTCAGATTATTATGTTATGACCAATTCTTTCTTCCAGTGTAAGTGCCCCAGTTAAGATGGTTCTATGTTATTTATCATTCTGTTGCATAAGTGGTGATGATGTTTTGCTGAAAGATGTTTTAGAAGATGTTTTGGCTCTGTATTTTGAAAGACACGAAGACCTTATACTCCTTTGAATAGCTTGGCTGAAATAAATGGAACAGAGGTGTACAGGTACTAAAAAGCTGACTTTTATATGAGCATGCAGTAGTCTGAAATTTTACAGATTGTTATTCTAGATGCCTGCATAGGATGGTTACTATTGACTTTCGCTCTTACCGCTGACACTTGAACATCCATGCCAGAGCTGAGAAGGCTGTGGAGATTGCAGTTCCCAAACCGGGACCTTAACAGGCCAACTGAATTATTGTGTTAGATCAGGGATTTAATATTGACAGAGTGGCATTTGTGAGCAGAATGAAGATTACTGTCGGAAACTGGAGAATAGTGCTGCAGAAGAGTGATCTTTCCAGAATGAAAGGAAATATATCTATAGATCATTCTTAAAAGCAAATAATTGTACAATCCCATCAGCAGACCGTGCCAGCTAATACCCTCCTGGCACCAGGTAGGCATTTTGACCTGTGCAGTTTTCAGAAATTAGCAAGAGGAGCACTCAGCCTTCCCTTTACCAAACTCTCTTAAGCTATTCTGTCTACTTGTTTTATAAATCCCTTGTTAAAGGCTGTTTTGATATTATAGTAATGGATCTGCCTTCACAGCAGATCATTGATGTGAGAAGGCATTATGTCTTCATTTAGCAAAGGTTTTTTGAGACACTTTGAAAGGATTAAATCAAAGTGTAAAGTGGGATTTTAAAAGCACCTAAACATTTTTGTTCAATTCCTCTTTGAAATTGTTAAACCAAACAGACTAATACTCTTCAAAGAAAAAATCCCATGAAGGCTCTAGGTGTATCTGTTTCTCGCAGTAAGTGAGTACCTGAAAGTCTTGCTCTAAGTGGCTTACCAAGTAATAAGCTAGCAGTCAGAGCAGCACACAGAAAATGAATCATTGTCTTACAAGTCACAGAGCAGCATAAACATATCAGACATCTGTCCTCCCAAGAACAGACAAAATAACAGAACTTAGTATTGTTTTCAAGACCACCACATCCATTTTGCCTGTTTCTATGATTTTTCTTTCTTCTGGTTACACCTGATCCAATGTTCCCAGTGTGTGATTGTATTTGCTTTTAGTGGGAACAAATTACCTTTTTCTCTCTTCTGCACCTTCACCTTCTCTATTATTCTCCCATTGTTCTCTAAGCTGGGAAATTACTTCATTCATAAGATAAAAAGCTTGTACAAAACTAGGGCAAACCAATGTTCATCTTTTCAGCTTTTCTGCTGCGCTATTTTGAACAGGAAGGGAAGTTTTGTTGCTACCCAACATCTCAGAACAGAGTGAATTTCATTCCTGAGAGGGGATGTGTTTGAAGGCAACCTCTCTTAGCACGTCATTGTCTTTTCTTTCTTTCTCAGAGGATCAGTTGTATACAGTATGGTTTTCTTGCATGGCTATTCTAATTGCAGTTTTTCTATTAAGTGCAATAAATTAATTTCTGCACGGACATGTCCTGAACCAAATCTCCACTGCCTACCTTACAGAATGAGTTATTGATGTTATGGAGTTCAAGTCATTCTTGAAATGTCAGTTAGTAAAATTCAATTCCATGTTTCTTCTGTAGAAGTAGTCCACGTTTTAGCTGGTCAGACTTAAGAAAATCACACTTGTATTTTTTAACATATATTTTCAAAGTCTTGTATTTGTCACTAAAAATAAACTATGTTCCTTCTTGCCTGTTCTGCAGTAGTGTCAAAGCAATAGATTTCTGCTTGAGGGTTAAATTACCATTTTCATCATATTTAAATTTGAAATTATTTTTAACAATTTACTTTTTGTAACTAGGGTAGTTACTTGCATACCTTCTCTATGTAATATTGAACTCATCCAGCAGTCTCTAAGTTAATTTCCCATCACATTTTATGAAAGGTTGTTTTCTTCTGACTGGCCATTATCTTGTCTAGATAGGAACATTTTCCTGAACCTGTATGTGGGACCACCTCCATTTTCATTTCTATTTTTTATTTCAATTTTCTGCCACTTCAATCCTCATTGTATGCCTGCACTCCTATTCACTTCCTTGTCAGCTTAAATTCTCAGGGAGCACACTGAATTCTCAGCTATGATTGCAAAGATGGAGGGCACTTTAGCCACTTGCAGGTTTGGAAGGGAGAATCTAGATTAAAGGTTTCTGTTCATTTCAGTGAACTTTGATCTGTCTGGTAATGAGCTGTGTGATAGTAGGCAAGAACCTGTTGCAAATGTGGGGCTTGCAAATATATTTTACAGACCCTTAGGCACTGGTATGTCTAACAATTAGAGCTTAGACCAGATGAAGTAACCAGCTTTTTACAGACTGACTGAGATCGAAGAGAATTGATTAAAATATTTGAGAGTGGGGGGTGGGGGTGGTGTAGAATTCAAAGAAAAGTAGACATTGTAAAATAAAGTTCTGTTTTTTCTCTACATACAGTTAGTGCTTGCTTGTTCTCTACATACAGTTAGAGCTACCGGCAACTGGTGGATTTTACTTTTAGCCATCAGCCACAAGATGAACTTAGCCAAGGTGTGTAAATGTCAAAGAAATTCTGAACAAAGCAAATGCATTTTGTTATCAATACATACTTAGCCAGGCCTAAAAAAGCACACTGTTAAGAAAAGTTGGTATATTGAGGCAAGTAGCAAAGTAATCTGGGGCTCAGTTCTGTAGAAAATGAACCTGAATTCAGTGAAAGAGGATGAGAGGGATGCCTGGATATTACAACACAGTGTAAAGACTTGTGTAAAATAGTAAAAAAAATTGGGAATACTGTATGTAATATCATAGGTGATTGTAGAAATTGAAGAACACTGACTTCCTCTCTTTAGAATATCTTGCTAAGGATGTCCATTTTAATAGAGGAGACATCAGCATCCTGAGAAAAATTACTAATGTCAAGAAATTCATGTTAAAGACGTGTATGGCTTGTGTCAGTAGGCCTTGCACGAACTGCACATATGAAGCTTTGCAAAATTGTGCAGAAATCTACTTAGTTTTACCTATTTCTAATTAAATGCCTAGCTGAAATTATATTTAATTGGATAAGAGATTTGCATATGTACACGGCATGTAAGCATGTCATACGTAAATCTAAGAGTAATTTGAAAATTATACTGAGAACATCTGCATTTCATTAAAATAAATTTACTAAAATAAATGTAAAGCTCTAATTAAAAATTGGGCTCTGTCATTTATTAAATCATTGAAAATTATTAGTGTTCTTTGGTAAATTTTTTGCTTAATTGAAAGACATTTTGTTTTCTGAAAATAAAAATTAATATAGTGTGTAAAACCTCCTACATCTCTGACCTAGGAAATTTTAATAACATTCACTTCATCCAAGTGGTTTCTCTGTATTCAAGGACATAAATGCATAGTTGCCATACATGAAAATAGTTGCCATGCCTGCTATTTTCTGATTCCTGATTATTCTAAAGGCTTTTGGAACTGGGGTGAGGAAGAGAGCGTGCAGGTTCAACATCAGCCCTGCTGGCCAGTTTTACGGCTGAGGCATTTGTCTCTGCTTCCCATCAAGGCTGTGCCCCAAAGTGGTTCCTCAGTGGGTTGTCTGCCTTTTTTTGTGTCATGTGGCAACATGGTACATTTTGTCTCTCTCTTGCATGCCCATATATAAATATGCCATGTTTCCATCTCAGTTAAAAAAGTAAAACAACAGAATTGGTTTCTTTGTGTTGCATCTTGGCTTCAAAGGAGCTTACCTAGCTCGTGTGTGATTGATCAAACAGATGTTCTGAAGAACACGTTCTCCTATGTAACCCGTCATAACAGCAGTTTTATCTACTTCTATTAAACTAGTTTTGTGGATGCGACAAAACTACATATACTTAGACGTAAGATCAACATGACAGTAGTCATAATTATTACGGACTATACAACATTTGTAAGTCATGAGTTGTAATGAAATATCTGGCCTGAAGATGGATCTGTAAGTAAGGCAACTGTCAAAAACTCTCAGAGCATCATTTCTTTGGTATGCAAATCAATGCAAGGAACATCACAACAGATATACTGATTGTATTGACTGATTTAATAAAGTCTGGATGATTGACAGGTATTCTGAATTCCCTGTGAAGTCTTATCCTGAGGGAAGGTATGAGACAGTGACTGAATGGGATCCTGTGGTAGGGATAACTTACTGCAAATGTTTTTATAGTGCACTTGAAGTCACAGTGGAGAACTTACATACTTATATTTTTACTGTTTATATTTGTGTAGGCAAATCACAGGACGAGAAAAGATAGAGATTAGTTTACCATAATGAGCAGCATGTACTGTCTGATGCGATCATGTTTGTGACCTCCTGAAATAGCATAAATACCCACATTATTAGTTATTGTAGTAGACTACAGAATAAAGAGGTTCTAATATTTCTAAAAACAACATCCAAAAAAAAGGTGACTCATACATTATAAACGCTGTATATCAAGGCAGCTTGTCAGACAGAAGTGAAATAACGGAAGAGGACTTTTGGTTACTTGGATATACCTCCTTATAACCACAGTCAGTGAAGGCAGGCAGGACCAATGAGTGGATTGATATCAAGCTGTGTTTTACAGGACAATATTATGCATCCTTGCCTTGAGTCTGAACCATGATTATGGCCATATATATATGGTATACAACTTAATGACTTGCAGGGAGAAGTAACAGTTTCCATCCTAAGGCATTGTTTGTTGTTGTTTTGGTGTTTTGATTTGTTTTTAATTAAATAGCTGCCATTTGATCTATTCCAGACACAAAGGGTTTATTTCTTCAAAATTTGATTTTGAGGCTTGAAGGTGAATCCTCTTGCAGAGGGGTGATTTTACACATCACGTACAGAAATGACTCTGTGGAAGCTAGGAAATCATCTTGGCCTTTTCATCCATTTGGTGACAACTTTTTGACAAGGGTTTCGTGAGTGTCCCAGTGAGACCTTTCGAGCATATCGCTATCAAAAAGAAATAAGCAAGTAGGTAAAGTGTCAAGTTATGTAAAAAACCCACTGAAGTGCTGTCACTGCCTGTGAAAGGACTGTAGTTGTGTCCTAAATATGGTGTTTCTGAAGCAGTATAAAGTAACAAATGGCTTCAAACATAAGATAATCTGTTTAGAGGGTGAGGACATTTTGAATGAGTAGATTCATCATTTTGCTAGCTTACATTCATCTGTTTTTCTTGTTTGTCATAAAACTTTCTTGTTAGGGTTTTATTCAAATTGTTAGAAATAGAGTGGGTTTTATTACTCCACCTTGTTTCAGAATTATTCTGTCAGGAACATTTTTGGAGACCTATTTCAAGCTGAGTGCCAAGCTGGTTTTGCAACACACAGAGAAAAGAAGATTTGCAGTCAAAAGTCTGGCAATGCTGCTATCAGCAATAAGGAAATGAGGGTATTATAGTCGCTATTATCTCTAATAGAGGAAATGGAACAAGCAATAACGATCATGTTGCAGATCTACTATATTGCAACTAATGTCCAGTGCAGAAAAAAGTTAGCATCATATTTGTTAAGTTATCATCTTAAGTTATGCCTTCATCTATGTAAGGTGTTCTACTCTCATTTTGGAATCAAGTAGCTGCAATATTAATTTTGAAAAATATTTGGAAATAGCAATTAAAGTGATTAATTAACTCTCATTTTAACTTAAAGCACACCACAAAGTGTCAGATGCTACTGGTTTTGAGCCAGTGGCTGCACTTGATTCATATTCTGAGACAGGCTTTTACAACTCAGTTGTTGTCTAAGAAGTGATTAAAGACTCAAGGATTTGACCTGTTCCCCATCCCTCTCGTACAGACAGGCGATTGGTCTGTATCTTCATTTATAACATCAGCTGTTGGAAATACTGCATCAGGAGCATGTTGACCTAGACCAAAGGCTGTGCCTGTCTGCCTGATTAATTGATCTTTGGAGCATCCTTTGGTGATAGCCTGGCCATAACAGTTAGAGGGTTCCCATTTGGTATGGAGGTTCTCCGACAGGAGGGTTAGCCTAGCATAGAAAACAGGCACTGCAGACGCTGGGCATGAGTTTGAGTCTTGGCTTCAGAGCCATCCATATTTCATCTATATGTTACCGAGCACAGTGGTGGCCATTCATAAAGCAAAAGTAAAGGAAATAGACTGCGTTTGTCTCAGACTTTATCCTGCTAATGTTCCTTTTTTAAATTATTGGTTTTATTGTACATATTGTGCAAACCATTAAGCAACGACAAATATCTGTCCCTATGGAACATAAATATTGTATAGTCTCTATCTGCAAAATATACATGTCCCTGTAGGAGCCTGGCAGGCATGGGAGCTTCTGGCTGGACAAGCTCCTAAAGCATCCCGAGAGCCTCTCACAGTTGTGTAGGGACAGTAGAAAAATAGCACTGGATGCTACAGAAAATGGCACTAAGGGTTCATGTCAGATCCCACTGGAGGCTAAGGAGGTCTTGCCTCAGAAATTGCCCTAGGGGAAATACTGAAACAGAAAACAACTCAGCTATGTATGGATAGATATAGAAGTACTAACTGGTGCTACAGGGTTCTCACCAGTGACTGCTGCTCCTCATGCAAACTGTGCAGCCTTGGTGAAGAGATGACTGTGTGGACAAATACTGCACTGCTTATTGAGTGTTTGGACTCGATGATCCGGTGGGTCTCTTCCAACCTGGTTATTCTATGATTCTATTGCTCTAAGGGCTGAAAGGCATCTAGTTAAACATTACATTAAATTCCCCACAATTTCTCTAAGGCTGAAGGATAAATTTAGAGGTTTAATGACTTTTAGAGAACTTAGTGTAATGAGAAGAGCCTGAATACATCTATGTGTATGGAGCCTCCCTCTGTCCCCAGCACAGACACCAGCAAGAGTACAGGACCAGCTACTACAGTCCCTGCAGTATGATCCCAGGCAGCAAATTACTTCCCCAAGGAACTAGTGCAGTGTAGCAGCACCTTCACAGAAGTCACTGCTTACTCTCCAAAAATATTTGCTGGAGGCCCCTTTCTTAAGCTATCTCCATCCACAGGCTGTGTTATTCTCTCCCTCAAGTCTGCCATGTCTGCAAACCTAAGGGAAGACAGGCTTGTGTCCCTGTGCCTTGCTGTTCCTGCCTCTATAATCATGGTAGGGAGAAAAATACATTCAGGTAAACTGGGAGTGAAACTGTGAAATGAAAGGTATTTGCAAAAAAGATTGCTCAATACTACTGTTACAGCTTTGTGCACTTTTTAGTCTTCTATTTCATAGTACCAAACTGACTGAGTAGCAGGCTTTCAGCAAAATGGCTATTTACAAAATTGCATTTTTTCATTAGATCATATGGAAACTTGCCTACATCTCTATGCTTATGGTTTGAAAAATGCTGAAAGAATTTTTGCCATCTTCAGGGGAGATTCCTGGCCTGCCAAAGGGTTGGTAGGAGCTAAGATGGACTGACATTGATCACTCTTAAACAGGCTGTGTAATAATTTATCAGTCCTTGTTTCAGCTAAGTGGCTCCATTTCTGTGGCCCTGACAGCACAAGTGAAACAAGATTCCTTACTCATTCCCTCAAGATTACTTATTTGTCTGAGTTGTCTTACTTGTAATGAGTTTGATTTTCTCCTATTTCATTTACTCTTTCCTCATTCTTTTTATGTCTCTCTGTGACCAGTATTGCATGTTGTTCTCATACTACTTTGCTGTCTATGTGCAACTTGCTTTCTGAACTCTTTTATCTCCATTTTTAATGTTTCTCAATAAATACCAACAAAACCAGGGAGTATCTTTAGATAACACAAACTCCTCCTTTTCAGCTGAGGCTTCCCTAGGCTCCTGTGTCTGAGAATCCAAACTCTAGGACAAGTGAATAGTGAAGCTGTAGAGCAACTGTAGGGGTTGGCCATCATGGCTGCAAGTTGGTCCCTTTTTCTGCATCTGACTTGCCTACATGACTGATGCTCTTGTATCTTTCTATGTAACACATTGGTACATGTTTTCATGGTCTTATGAAGCACTTTTAAGGCATGCAGTAAAAAACTCCTAAGTTTTAAACCCCCAAAATTATTATGTCTTTAATTTTAAAAAATCAAGATTTAATTTCAAACTACATTATGATGTACTAAGATGTGTTATGGAAGATTGTTGCTAACAAAAAAGTCGAATGGTTTTCTGTACACTTACAACACTCCAGAATAAGTTTGCACATGTGACTGTCTGGAAGTATGCATAATTGAATAAACTCACAAACTAGAAATTTAGCAGCTCCACATCTCTCATAAATAAGAGTTATCTCTTCCTGAAAGCGTGCTTCATTGAAGTGCCTTTAATTTAAATACCACATAAGCATTCAGATGTATATTGAAGGTGCATCTTGTGTTTTAGTCTTTCCCTTGGTGACAGAACTAAAACCATCTCTTTTCTCTTCCTGACTGCTTGTTTTTTTTCTCTGGCAAGGGAGATGGTTGGTAAAGCCTCAAAAGTGTTAGTTTCCTGTAAAACGTAGTTTGAATTCATCAATAGGCTGAGAAAATTTTATTGAGAGGGAACAGAATGATTCCTGACATCTCTTTCCTCAAAAAGAGAAAGGCTAGAATCATAGAGTGGTTTTGGTCTTAAGGGACCTTAAGGATCATACAGTTCCAGCCTCGCCTTCCATGGGTACAGACACCTTCTACTGGATCAGGTTGCTCAAAGCCTCATCCAAACTGGCCTTGAACTCCACGAGGGATGGGGCATACATGACTTCTCTGGGTGACCTGTTTCAGTGCCTCACCACTCTCGCAGGAAAAATATTTTTTTCTAATATCTAATCTAAATTTCTCCTCTTTCAGCTTAAAAGGTTTGCCCCTCATCCAATCACTGCAGTCCCTGATGAAGAGCCCCTCCCCAGCCTTCCTATAGGTCTCCATTTAGCACTGAAAGGTTGCTATAAGGTCTCCCTGGAGCCTTCTCTTCCCTAGGCTAAGCAACCCCAACTCTGTCAGCCTGTCCTCACATAGGAGGTGCTCCAGCCCTCTGGTCATCTTTGTGACACTCTTCTGTACTTGCTCTAACAAAGCAATGTCCTTCCTATGCTGACAACTCCAGAACTGAATGCACAACTCCAGATAAGGTCTCACGAGAGCAGAGTAGAGGGGCAGAATCCCCTTCCTCACCCTGCTGTTCACATTTCTTTTGATGCAGCCCAGGATATGCCTGGCTTTCTGGACAGCAAGAGCACATTGCTGGCTCCTGTGGAGCTTCTCATCCACCAGCACTCCCAAGTCCTTCTCTTCAGGGCTGCTCTCAATCCATTTTCCACCCAGCCTGTAATTGTGTTTGAGGTTGCCCTGACTCAGATGTAGGACGTTGCAGTTCGCTTTGTTGAACATTATAAAGTTTGAACAGGCCCACCTCTTAAATCTGTTGAGGTCCCTCTTGATGGTATCCCTTCCCTCCAGTGTGTAGACTGCACCACTAAACTTGGTGTCATCAGAAGTCTTGCTAAGGGTGCATTGAATCCCACTGTCCGTGTCTCCAATGAAGATGTTAAACACCAGTCCCAATACTGACCCCTGCGGAACATCACTTGTCACTAGTCTCCACTAGGACACTGAACCACTGAGCAGATCTCTTTGAGCGCGACCACCCACACAATTCCTTATCCGCCAGTGGTCCATCTGTCAAACCCATGTCTCTCCAGTTTAGAAACAAGAATAATGTGCAGGACAGTGTTGAATGCTTTGCACAAGTCCAGGTAGATGGTGTTATACTCTTCCCTTATCCACTAATGTTGTAGACCCATTGTAGAACACCTCCAAATTTATCAGGTACAATTTGACCTTAGTGAAGTCATCTTGGTTGTCACCAACCACCTCCTTATTTTCTCTGTGCCTCAGCAGATCCAGGAGGATCTGCTCCGTGATCTTGCCAGGTACAGAGGTGAGACCAACTGGCCTGTAGTTCCCTGGGTCTTCTACTTTACCTTTTTCTAAAAATGGGAATTATGTTTCCCCTTTTCTGATCAGTGAGAACTTCACTGGACTGTTATAACTTCTCAAATATGAATCTGCCAGTTCCCTCAGGACACATGGATGCATTTCATCAGGTCTCATGGACTTGTGCACCTTTAGGTTCTTCAGATGGTCTCACGCCTGATCCTCTCCTACAGTGAGCATGAGTATGATGCTGCTAATGTCCTAAAGAGCAGATCTGTGGAAACAGCTTTTCTCTTTTCTACTGTCTTCATCTCAATCCTTGTTTTAAGTTCTGAGAACCTCCCTCTGACCTCATTTCATATTGGAAATCCAAAGTCAGCAGAATCAACACGCAAACTGCTGCAGCCAAAGTACTGCAGCTCCCTACCAGATGCAAGCTGACAGTTACTTGGTGGCGAGCCACCAACATCCCCTCAGAGAGAAGTTCCCACCACTTGGCCACTTTTTCTGCTTTTGGTTTGCAGGAGTCCCACTGCCACCATGCACAAGCAGAGTGAGGTTCCTATCCTTTCTCTCCTTGTGTGGATGCCAGTAGATGTGCACAGTAGTGGCCTACTGGCATCTTTGCTTTCTCTGCAGGGATTGCTGGAGAGGTGATTTCCCTGCACACTGGATGCTTTCCCCAGATCAATGCAAAATAGTGATGAAATGTACTCTGTACTCAGCTTTGGGGTCTTGCAGGGTGGAGGAGCAGGCAGGATGGGCTGCTGTAGCTCAGGTGAGTGTTAGCTCATACTCCAGCAGTTAAAATGATCTCTGTCATGATGAACCATGTTGGGTACTGGAGCACAGCAGGCTGTTTTCAGTGCCTCTGTAATGAGTGCCATGTGTATGTTGTTCAAATGTAGTAAAACACTGCAGCTGCTTATGTGACATAAGCAAAAGAAAAGGGGCTGTGGTTCTCTCTAACAACACAGAGGTATTCTTCATGCTCCTGGTAACCTATCTGGGACAGTACACGTTGCTCATGAAGCATCAGTGGCAAAACAGATGACGAGGACATGTAAAAGAGAGGCCTGTCTTCCCCAAAGGGTTAAACATGTTTGGAAGAGTGGACAGTGATTCAGTTTCTGTTCAGAAATTGAAGTCTTGGCAATACTTACTTCAGAAAGTATGGAGTCACTTATCAGTTGGTATATCAAATGTGAAGATAAGCCTAGTTTTGTTGGTAGGAACATCATAAAAAACAAATTAGGCAATTATCTCACTATTTTGAAGGATCTATCTGATTTTCTCTGCAAGCACAGCTCCCTGCAATAATTGTGTGGTTGTCCAAAAGGACAAACCAATCAAAAGAAATTAGTAAATTTGCAAATATAATCAAAAGTTCCGGTCTTTAGTAAACTCTGAGTTCTCTAATCAGATAGTGCAAAGAAAAATTGCATAACATGCAGAGAAGCCAGTGCGAAGACAAAATCTTACACATTTTGCCTTTAAATATCTGTGTGGTCACTGAAGCTTGCAGCAAGGATGGGCTCCGTTATATTACTTTTGAATATTAAATAACCATTTCCAGCCCTACACACTTTTGGGCTGGTTTGCACATGAGACTGCTGCTCTCCTGTACTGGGCTGTCATAAATGCTGCTAATGGAGGTGTTCAGGCTGCCACTTTGCTCAGCTAAATTTGAAAGTAGGATTCTGCAAAGGACCTCCTGTTCAGTCAGAATACAGGCCTGTTTCCTTTTGAAACTTGGGGCTAAACCTGCCTTTTCTCTGTCTCTGCTAATGCTCTGCAGGAAGCAGCAGACTCAAGCATGCATGTAGCTGACATGATCCTAGAGTGTGTTTCAGGAGTGCATGGGAGATATTTGCAATTGTATTGTAGTTATATGAAGAAATATTTAGATCACATTATAAAGATACTTTCCAAACTGTCAGGTATGGTAAGTGAGAAGAGTGTTATAGTTGGGCTAACATTGCTGCAAATGCATTTGCTGAGAAATAACTATTGAAATAGTCAGTAAAATATATCTATTTGGGGAGGATTTTTAAAATGTGCTGGACATAAGCAGTAATTTAAGGTAAAGACAAGCTGTTGTTTCTGTGTTTTGGTGCCCTGTCAAGCAGAACTGTGCTCTAGGCATGGTTCTGTGGCTCGCATCACACACTGGGCGTTGGGGATTCCAGGCAGCAGTGTTTCTTTGGCAGGCTGGCCTCTGCTTCTGTCCCAACCTCCACACAGACAGGCAAGGAATACCCCTGCGCTCTGCATCTCCCCACGTTCTAGCCTGCTGCTGGCTTCCCCAACAACTCAGACAGTAACTCAGATAATACTGTCTTCTCCAGAAAGCCTTTAATCTATGAAAGCAAAGATTCATGAAATGCTGCCACTCTTATGATTTGATGTACTCTATATGATATAGTTAAACTGTTACACAGAATGAGCATGTAGCTTTTTAAAAGTAAATTATTTATCCCTAACAATGTTAGCTTTTACTTACTGCTCTTCCTAGGCTTTTTATTCTGTTCTTACCTTTTCTTTTTATTGTTTCTTAGAATTGGGTTTTTTTCAGCAGGAAGTATAGACCAACGTACCGAAATAGTGAAAAATTATGGACTGGCTCATAGCATTCTGTCAGTTTTTAATTTGATCAATGTGTTTAAAACCATGGAGTTGATGTGTTTGATCTATGCAAGATAAATTCACTTCTTTAACGTGGTAGGGCAGCTAAGCAAAAGAAAGAAAATAACTCACTGAGTTGTTGTTTTCAAACACAATATTCCTTGGAGAGTTGCGGTTTGTTTCAGAGCTCTGTCCAAAATGGTGCATGCTTGGCAAGCATCTTTGGCTGGAATCCTTTCATGCAGCTTTGGAAATGTAAAAAGAAATTACACCAGCCAAATAAGGTAACTCTCAATGCTTTCCTGGTGGCATTCCCACCAGCTATCACAGGAACAAGAGCCTTCTTCATAGCCCTTCCCCAAAGATCAGCTAAAATCAAACTTCACTTCGCACCTTCCAGGAGTCTCATCTGCAGCCAGAGGTGATGAAAGGAGCCTGGCAGCCCTTCGAATGTGAGACCCTTAAGACCCCAGAGTGCCCACAGAAGCCTGCTCATGAAAGATGGTGTGAAATGTGCTGCATATACACAAGTGTGCCGTTGTCAGAAGGGACTGCAGACATCTTTGTCATTGGTCTTCTTGACTATGTTTCTCGTTCTCCTGCTTTAGCTTAATGTTATTCTGTTAAGGGGGAAGGACTGTGCACATTTTTTTCTGTTTAGAAAAAGTAATTTGTGTTTTAGCAGTATTCTGAGTTCTGAAATGCACATATGGAAGGAGGTTATCTGCTGGGGCAGGGAGTTGTAGTCCTTCATCAGTGTACTTGGGGGTACCAAAGACCATGTAGACCTCTGTCATTCCTTTTCTAATCCAGAGATGAGGAGTAGCTGCATTCACACTTTTTGGTTGATCAATGAATGCAAACAAATGCAGGATGATAGTCCACAACTGCTCTCCAGTTATTGAAAGTCTAGAGCCTTCCTCACACAGTCAACCATGCCAGCAAAGGACTGCAAACAAGCATACCTCTAAAATTTTGGGTTATCAAAGACCCAGCTTTGAGTCCCTCTCCTGATTCAATGTTTTCTACAAAAACAGAATTGAGTCTAGCTTAAAAAGTCTCTTTGTTAAGTTAGTCTTTTTTCTGTGTTGTTTGGCAATGCAAGCAATTGTACTTAACATTTCATGATAATGAGATTCAGGGACTACTGGTTCTGTAATGATGCAGACATATGGGACCTTAGAGTCAGAATGACTGGCTGATTTTTATTGTGTGGTTTCACTAAGTAATGATTTGCTAATGCAGAGCGGCCAGCGTAAAATTCTGTGATGGGATATCTCTATAATCTATGCTTTTCTTCGTATCTGCTCCAGAAAGATACCATCCACATTGTTAGCAACTTAGTAAGAAGGTAATGTTTTTCAAAGTGAAAGTTGTTATGACTTTCTTTACTGATTCACATGGCTTTTGACCAGTGTCAGGAGCTTCAATCCCTAGTTGCCTTCTAGCCCTAGTAACGTTTGTTTTGAATCAAGAAGCTGGTATCCCTGTTGCAGTGGGCAGGAGTGAAGCTCCAGTAAGTTGTGTTAAACACACTGAAGCTCTATCTCTACCTTTGGCTGTCATTCTGCCAAAAGAAAGGCTCTGGTATTCCCATCCTCATTATAAAAGATCATTTAGGTTCTAGGTTAAAATCAAAGAAGCTTTAAAGAGCCTTTTTCTTTAAAGAAAGTGGTAAATATGGTAGACATTGTATCATAAATACAACTGTATTTAGGTTGGAAAGAGATTCTGAGCACCACTGCATTTCTGCGCGGGAGTGTCATTGACCTTACAACCATGTCCTGAATAAGGTGAAGATGTTTCTGGGGTATCCTAAAAGGGTTTTCTGTCACTGGGACCTTTCACCGGGGCAGACAGCTCTGATAATCACTTTATGGACAGAGTTTATGTTACATATATTGTGGTTATGGTATTTGTAGATAACTCTTCCAAGACATTTGTGAATGAAGGTACTTTAACGATGTAGAAAGGCACTTTGAACTTGTTTTGGCCACTTTTCTGTGTGATCTGGAATAAGTTGTCTTCTATTGCATTTTATGTTTTGTTTGGTTTTGGTTTTGTTTCTTTCCATGCAAGGGAACATCACTAACAAACAACACCCCGCTGTTCCTTCTAATAGGTAGTGTGTTTAGTTTAATAGCTAGATGCATTTACCTGCATATTTTGTAGATAGTGCTAGTGGGCTTGTTGTGTTCATTAGGCATTACCACTGACTTTGAGTGTGCAGAACTTACATTTTAATTAACTTAAAAATTGTTTAATGTCATTTATTGATGTAGCTGTATTTTGTGTTTTAAGTACATCTGCTCAGGCCAAAGCATTCTGCATGTTAAATAAATACAGCCTACTGAAATGCAATATAACAAATAAATTTATTTACAACATTGTTTTCATCCTATTTGATTAAGCTTCCTTACGCTAGTTCAACATGAAAAAGAAAAGACAATTGGAAAATGGGTGTACCGTGAGATGTGACCTGAACAAACTAGAATATACCCAGCATCAAATCTGGGTGAAAAAGATGAGGCTATGCTGGCTTACCACAGCCCTTTCTGATGCTGGAAAGCACACTTCTCCACAAGAAGAATGCACAAACCAGGCTTGGTTTCACCAAGCAGCTGCTCTTCAATGTCGTGTTGCCCACTTTTGTGTCTGCCTGGGGTGGATTTGCCTCTTCTAGAAAGAAGGTCTAAGTGCTAGGGGCAGCAGCCATGCCTAGTGCCTTGCTTAGGGCAGTGGCAGTTGCTTAGAGCCTTGGTTGTCACCAGTCAGTTGATGGAAGAGAAGAAAAGAAACCTTTAAACTTTCATCTTCCCAGAATTCACATAAAAGGAAAAAAAAAGCCAACAAACAGCAAGGCTGATAATGCCCTCCATGTTGTTAGTGGAGACCTTGTTTTGGCCTTGGATGGTGGAACTGAAGGCATTTGTCAGCCACAGGCTGTGAGAGCTTCTGTCTCCTTTCCATGTAGTTATGGTCACAAGAGAGAATATTTTAAAAGATTGTGCAATAGAAAGCAGCACAGTAAGAGTGAATGTTAGTTTGAATTCTTCTTACGGATTTTCATCTTCAGTCATCACTGCAAAAGCAATTTTTTACCCAGGATTTGCTTTGAGAAGACTGAGTTCTTAAAGCAGAGAATATCATGCCTTCAGCTATAGCTGGAAAAAAAAATACAAATGGCCTGCAGCCATTTACAAAAAAAATAGTTCTTCTCAGCTCCTAAAATTAAAGCTTTTTTTAGTATTTTTCTTTTGGTAATTCTCTTGAAAAGAAGTAGCTTGTCTTGAGGAAAGCACTGAGATGTCACAGATTTGCATGTTTTAGTGTGCAGCAAACAAGGAAGTATGTCCAGTCTTTAAGAGGTCATATGTATAGCCTCAGATTTCATATACAAGTATATACAATTTCATAGACTTTGGCTGAAAAAAGCAGAGGTGTCTCAGAGTCTGAAGCCCTTTAGACTACAAATTTTCAGTCCTGTCCTGAATTTTAGAATAGAATCGCAGGACCATAAAGTAGTTTGGGTTGGAAGGGACCTCAAAGATCACTCAGCTCCAGCCCTCTGCCACAGGCACACTGGATCAGGCTGCCCAAGGCTCCATCCAACCTGGCCTTGAACATCTCCAGGGATGGGGCAGCCACAGCTTCTCTGGGCAGCCTGGGCCAGTGTCTCACCACTCTTACGGTGAAGAAATTTTTCCTTATGTCTAGTCTAAATCTGCCCCTCCCCAGTTTTTACCCATTGCCCCATGTCCTATCACCAAAAGCCTTTGTGAACAGTCCCTTCTGAGCTTTCTTCTAGCCCCCTTCAGGTACTGGAAGGTCACTATAAGATCTCCTTCTCTTCTCCAGGCTGAACAACCCCAACTCTCTCAGCCTGTCCTCATAGGGAAGGGGCTCCAGCCCTCGGATCATCCTTGTAGCCTCCTCTGGAGCCGTTCCTGCAGCTCCATATCCTTCTTATATTGAGGATTCCAGAACTGCATACAACACTCCAGATGAGGTCTCCCAAGAGAGGAACAGAGGGGCAGAATCCCCTCCATCTCCCTGCTGGCCACGCTGCTTTGGATCCAGCCCAGGACAGGTTTGGCCTTCTGGGCTGTGAGCGCACATTGCCGGCTCATGTCGAGCTTCTCATTGACCAGCACCCCAAGTCCTTTTCCACAGAGCAGCTCTCAATCACATCATCTCCCATCCCATACTGAAATTGGGGATGACCCTGACCCAGGTGTAGGATCTTGCACTTGGCCTTGTTGAACCTCATGAGGTTCTCAGAGCCCCACTGCTCCAGCCTGTCCAGATCCCTCTGGATGACATCTCATCCTTCTGATTTTGGCAAGCATTTTCCTAAAATTACATGTTTTCCTAGGGATTTTATGAACTCATTGTGGCATACCTAGTTTGTGGTAGGTTATCATACTTCCACATTCAGGCCTTCTTGATTTCACAAATTGTTTTGCAAAGGGAAAGGAATATTATCTGAATAGGAAGTACAAACCTGTGTGTGCTCTCACCAGTCACTGGAAGAAAATATAGCCTCAGCTGAAGACTTTACACATCACTTTTTAAGAGTTTTTCAGAAGAGGCATGCCAGCAGAGAGCAGGTAAAATGTCATAGTTTCCTGGTAGCTGTAGTATCTGTTGTTGCATGACCTCTCCCTTTGCTTTCACTGCTCTCCATAGACTATCCATGTGAAAGGCAGTGAGCTAGCATCCGTCTCCAGGATGGTCAGCTTATCAAATAGGGATCTTAAAAACGTGGAAGATGTCATCCCTCCGCTGCAGAAGGAGCTGATGTGTGGCGCACGTTACAAATGCACAGTTCCACATGGAACCAGTATCAGTGTTCTGCACATTCCTAAGTTTGCACTGATGTTTAACAGGTTAAATGCATGTGTTTTCTTCTACGAAAAATGTGCCTGGTTCAACTCAGTCTGTGCACTGTGTGCTAGTATATATTTACACGCATACAGTCATCCATATAACATAATAGTCTGTAACTTAACATTGGTTGCTTTCAGTAGGCTATGTAATATTTTTTTGTGTGGAGAATAATCAGCTTTTGCTCACAGTCTGTATGCGTACTGTTACAAATCTGTGACAGAAGCTTCTAAGGCCTGGGATAAGATAAACACAGTGGTACTTAAGATAATTATGTTCCCCCAAGAAGTAACAGCAGGAAATGTAATTTTAATGGTGGAAAATGTAGGCATTTTCATTTGTATTACATTTTTGACTTATTTCTGCTAAATCTTGTATTTGATGGTGTGCCTGATAGTGTCTAATTCCTTGTTTGAAAGCAGCATTGGTTTATCTGAAACTATTCTGCCTTTGTTTAATCATATTTTTCTAAACACAGTTACTCTCATATCTGCAAGCTCACAGAAGCTGAATGCTGGCTGCATGTAACTTCTAGCTGAAGTCCCTAAGTTTCTGTTCACTGAATTGCAGGGTGAAAAAAATAAAACATGGCACATAAATTTACTATGATTGGAACCCCCATCCACATGGGCCATCACTGCTGAGCTGAAGTCAACAAAACAAACACAGTCAATAAGTTTGGCCTTGTTGACTCCACAGCTTGGAAATAAAAGTATCCTTTACTTCACAGGGATGCTCTTTTGGAGCCTGGCAAAGATTCTCCAGTCAGAAATACAACCTTTTGTTTCCACCTTTTAGATGGTTCCAGTTCAGGCAGTTTTTTTGTGGTGTTACCACTATAGGTATATTATATCACAGATTGATGAGCTATGATTCAGCTTTTTGCTCCTGAATCCTTTTTGGAAAATTGTTCTTGTCCCAGTGACTTGGGAACAGTTATGTGGTTTTATTCTTTATTCAATCTCACTCATTCTAAGTGTTTACTAGTTGTTCCCCCCCCTCCCCAGTCTACAATTTTTGTTAAATTAAGTAATCATCTCTGTTCATAAGAACGTAGGCTTCAGGGTTAGTAGATTTCTTACTGGTAGATCTGAACCTAATGTCAATTATTCTATGAGAACTCCAATATCAGATACCATTGCAGGTACCCATGTTCGAGGCAAAGTAATTGTAACTGGAATAAATTATCCTGATCACTCAGATAGACCTTATCTTTACACACATTCTGTTATAAATTTAAAACCTTGCATCCCACTTAATTTTTGTCCTTGACTAAATGAGAATGTTCATGTTCTCCAAAATCCTGCTTGTTCTGTGATGCAGAAAGGTCTTGATATACAAGTCTGGTGTTAACAGCATATGGTAGCGCAGCAACCAGCCTGCTTTAGCATCTGGTGTAACAACAGTCTCGTGCAGCAGCATTCCTCTTAGTGGGAATACCACTCCTGCTACATCCAAGGACCATATCTGCCAGTTGCAAAAATGGCTTTACACTAGAAGTTAATCTTGTACAGCTAGGATGCTCTAGTATTGCATCTTGTGATGTATAAATACACTTAAGTCTCTCTCCTCTGGCATTTCCAGCTGATCACTCCCCGTACATGTGCTCAACTATATTATACAGATGTCCAGTAACAGGAACGATTACACCCTTTGAGAGAAGCTGTTATTTGCAGACCTCAGTGGACCTGAAAATGCTGAATGCTGTTCATCTTTAGCAAATCACATGAAGCAATTTATCTTTGCTGTGTGAGAAGGATGGCAGAACTGTGTCTTACAGGGTGTGCTGTCAGTACACTGAAAGATCCACAAAGGTGGATGCGAGCTGGTGCTTAATATAGATCTCGATGAGAATATCTGGG
Organism: Clamator glandarius; assembly: GCA_033459285.1. Taxonomy (NCBI): domain Eukaryota; kingdom Metazoa; phylum Chordata; class Aves; order Cuculiformes; family Cuculidae; genus Clamator; species Clamator glandarius. The sequence continues at coordinate 446,694 of JAUNZM010000457.1, read as the reverse complement.
TAATACAAGCAGCACAGGGGGTGGGGTGGAAGTGGATGAAAGACCTGAGCAGGAGGAGATGGACAGGCTAAACCAAAGAGTCAGTGTGATAGCAGAGAATAGTGGCAGGCCCTTGAATAACCAAGAGAGTACAAATAGCTTGACTATCTAGCTCTAGAGAGAGAGGGGGGGAAAAAAAGGTGCCTGGAAAAAGACTTTTTACAGAAAGAAGGAGCAATACAAACTGTGTGGCATGGGTGGTATGCTGGAGGGAAGGGATGCTATCCAGAGGAACCCTAGCAGGCTTGAGAGGTGGGCTTGTGCAAACCTCATGAAGTTAAGTCCAAGTCCAAGGTCCTGCATCTGAGCTGGGGCAAGGACAATTACAGGCTGGGTGGAAAATGGATTGAGAGCAGCCCTGAAGAGAAGGACTTGGGAGTGCTGGTGGATGAGAAGCTCCACAGGAGCCAGCAATGTGCCCTTGCTGTCCAGAAAGCTAGGCATATCCTGGGCTGCATCAAAAGAAATGTGAACAGCAGGGTGAGGAAGGGGATTCTGCCCCTCTACTCTGCTCTTGTGAGACCTTATCTGGAGTTGTGCATTCAGTTCTGGAGTTGTCAGCATAGGAAGGACATTGCTTTGTTAGAGCAAGTACAGAAGAGTGTCACAAAGATGACCAGAGGGCTGGAGCACCTCCTATGTGAGGACAGGCTGACAGAGTTGGGGTTGCTTAGCCTAGGGAAGAGAAGGCTCCAGGGAGACCTTATAGCAACCTTTCAGTGCTGAAAGGGGGCCTACAGGAAAGCTGGTGGTGCACAGGCACAGGTTATCTAGAGAAATTGTGGCTGCCCCATCCCTGGAGGTGTTCAAAGCCAGGCTGCATGAGGCTTTGAGCAACCGGATCCAGTGGAAGGTGTCCCTGTCCATGGCAGGGCAGGTGAAACAGGATTATCTTCCAACCCAGACCATTCTATACTTCCGTATTGGCAATCTCTCAGTAAAATTATGAAGCCTAAGTTCTAGAATCTTAATTATGTAATTTTAAAAACATAAGCAAAATTATGTACAGAGACTGGTGACCTTCTGATAGACAAGACCATGCAGAAGCTCAGTCTGCAGTGCTCTATTTGGTGTATGCCAAAAGACTGAGCGGAATGTATGTTTGCCAGCTTTCTCTGAGACTCACAGCTTGAAAGAAGTAATTTTCTGCAGTAACTTTCCTTTTTATCACTTTTTTGGAGCTCTGAGTTCTCTCTGCTCTACATTCCCCCTTGAAGTGGAGCTAGCAGGCCCTTGAATCGTTACCCTGTGACGCGTTAGCGGTCTTGCAGCCTGAGCTGTGCTTGCCTGACAAAAGACATTCCTCATCTGGAATTCTTCCAGTGGAGCACTGTGCAGAGAGGAGAGTCATTTCCCCTGACTTGCTTGAAACATTTTGTGTACTGCTGCCATCTCGCAGTAGGATGCTCACCCTGACAAGCTCTGAATTGACATCAATACTTAAGTAGGGATGCAGGTGTCATTTCCAGTTCATTCGCGGAACAAAATCTTCCTAGCTCATGACTTCTCTTCTGGCCTTCCTACTTCCAGCCTGAGTGTCTTCATCCAGTCCCACTGCACAACTTCTTGAAGCAAAAGTGTTTCCTAAGAAGTACAACCCACAGAGGCTGCCAGAAACTTCAACTAAAAGCCATTCAACTAAAAGCTATAGTATGAAAGAGAAACAAAAATATCCAACACACTATAAAAGAAATTCTCAGCAGTAGAAAAGCGGAAAAGGCTGATTTTCAGAGAAAAAAACCCTAATGCAACCTAACCTCTACCTTAAAGGCAAAGTTCCCTTTCTGGATTACAGAAAGTATCTGTTAGATAACAGCATGATGTCTCAGCATCCAGAGAGTCAGACTGCCTTCTGTTCTTCTGTATTGTGTCCCACTCCGTGGTGCCCAGTTCCCTTACCCATCTTGTTATCGCTTTGCAGCCACCACTGCAGAGGTAACCCTCAGGGCAGTGGGAGCAGTGGGTACAGAGGCTCTGGACGGGCTGCGTGGGCAGGGGAACACAGGCACCACAGGGAGGAGGATAAAAAAAGGAGGGTGAGCAGCTGGGCTAAAGCAGGTCACTAGCTCCTGAGCTGCCCACCTGGCTGGCTGCATCACTGCAGTGCTGGCGGGGATTAGAGGTACCTGTGCAGCACCAACCCCCTGAGACTGAACGGGGAGTTGGGAAGGGGAGTTTCTTCGTGAGTACTTGGGGAGAGGTGATCTGGCTGGGCCTGACAATTCACACAAACTCTTCTAAAGGATGATGAAGTAGTTTCTCTTTGCAATGACATGTACCCCCTTAGCATTCTGCTACAGTTGCTGCCCCTACAGGAGCTGTATCGTGGTTAAGCGCTGAGCATCCCCTTAGAAGCAGTCTGACCTCCCTACACTTCTTGGAAGGTTGCCCTGAATAGTTGCAGCTTTTCACAGTCAAGAGCATTTTTCTCATTTCTGGCCTAAGATATTCATAGCTAGTTTTTGGATGTCCAAGAGTTCTGTAGATTAAATCTTATTCTTCTATGATGCTTGACGTTTATTGTGATATGGTTGTAAACAGAGGTTACATCCTTCTTCAGACCTTTACTTTGCATTGCTGAACAAGGCAAGATTGTCATTGTCTCATCACACAGCAGCCTTTCCACTCCCCGGTTGATTACAGCTTCTCTAGAAGAGTTTTACCCATAGCAAAGACTTCTGCATGTACTTCACCTGCTTTGCTCTTGTATTATTTCCTGCCCATTTTGCATTTCTGGTGCTGATGCCCATTCTTTTCAGTGCAACTGTCAGCTGAACAAGTAATCAGATACTTCACTGAAACCCAGATATATTCATGTCCATGGTTGTTGCATGAAGTTTAGGTGATCAAAACCTCTGAAGACAAGGACTTTTTTTTTCTATATATACTCCTGAGTTCTTTTTAATTCATCATTGGTGTTTCCGTTCACATCATCATTTCTTCATCATATTTCACACTTGTAATGCAGATCATAGCAAGCCAGAAGATTGTATGATTAGAAAAATCCATGAATTATGGCACTGTAAAGAGTGAGGTGGTGAAAACTAGATTGTTAAGAGGAGACATAATTTTCAATAAGACTATTCATAGTTCTTTAGTCAGATTGTTTTCTGACTCTGATCAATGGGAATCTAGCTGTTTACTTGAATGAGGACAAAATAGCTTGTGCTGTTAACTGTGATTTAATTTTACATTCAGAGATGTGAGATGAAAAGATTTTAATCCTGGCTGACAGTCTTGTTTCTCATTCCATGCTTTGATTTCATTTACTGAGATTACCAGTAAAACAGCTTTTATAAACAAGATTTTAATACCACAATCCCATCAATGTGGAAGTTACTCTGTAAGAATAAAAGCATTTTATATCTCATAATGGTTGCTAGACTAATCAATAAAGATCAGACTGTGTATCAGACAGATTCCTAATTATCCTATGGCTATTTTTCAGTATGGGAATAAATTTAAACCTGCTCCTAATTTTTAAGTCTCTTGGACATGATATGAAAAGCACAGTCCTAAATTAAAATGCAAAAATGAACATATATTGCACCCCTATTTCCATCCCTCAGAATGCAGTGATAACGCAATAAAGTGACGGTCATTGGATCTAATCTACCGGTTTGTATCAGGAGGTCTCAACTCTCTTGGAGAATTACCACATTGACTGCAGGCTGATGTTACCAGAGAGATATTTGAATTGCAGTGGTAGTGCATTAGAAAAAACAAAACCAGCACACATGTTCTGATTTCTTTGAAGATACTAGAAATATTTCCACTGATTCCATAGGTTTCCTTGCAGCTTGTCATGTGTGGCTGATGTTTTTTCTAGCTGTAAGTCCTAGTTGAAAACTGCTATTTACCAGTGACCTGTAAGACATATGCCTGAGCTGGTTCAGCACCCCCAGGCTTCTTTGCCGTGAGCAGCTTTTCTGACCATGGAACCTGAGGCAGGCGCTGGAGATGGCAGCATGCTCAGAGCTGTATGTTAACAGTAGTCACTGTGAAAAGCACTTGTGCTACATGAGTTTGTCAAAAATTCTTGTTGCTGTTCTACAGAAATAGCCCTGAGCATTGCAGATTGGAAAAGGCTGAATTATTTGCATTGGGAATACAATCTATCCACAAAGCAAAGTCAAAATACCAAAGTCATATTCTCAGTTCTGTGAATATTGGAAGAAAATATTACCGAGCACAACAGTTTTGTTCTGGTCAAACACTTTTACATGTTTTTTCTGAACCCTGGAAAGAGTGACATAATAACTGAGAAACAGAAACTTAATTTTTGTAGCTTCTTTTGGAAATCTCCATTATAGCAGCAAAATTTTGGAGTTAAATGTAGATAGTTCTATGAAGAAACTAGGAAAAAAATATGCGGAAACAGGATTCTGAAAAATTTTCACAAAAATAAAGTTCTACATCTTACAGAAAGACATCTTAAGTATTCTGCAGTGTCTTCGTGTGTTAGTGGGCTCACCAAGGATAATATTGACAGCCTTTTGTATATTAGATATCAGTAATGTGTTCAGTTCTAGAAACAGGCAGCATTGCTTAAATTTCTGGGACAGAGCACCAAATCCACAGGGAGATTTCATCATTAGACAGAAATTAATCATTCCAGTTTGATCCATTGCCGACTTTTCTGAAAACAGAGTAGCTGGTGGTAAATCTAGGTTTACAAGTCTGCATTTCTGCAGGTGCCACATGACATTTCAGAATTTCAGTTGCTCAAAAAATAAAAGCAGGCTGCCTTGATAATGTTGTCACATTTCCCAGCAGAATGTGAATTGTCGTTTTCCTTTCAGGAGCCTGCACAAACCATGTAACATTCCTTTCCAGAAAACTCATAATTAAATTAATATGCAGTCTGAGAGCGCTTTTCAAAGGGACCAGCCACCTACATAATAGAGAGATCCAAAGCCTAATCATCGTGACCACCTCCTCTTTCTAGCAGTTGAGAATTTCTTTATTCCTTCCAGTTATGTTCTTGCAGGTGTAGCATTTTTTTGTGATTTTGATTTTTTAAAATGCATACTTTCTTCACAAATATTTCACAACAATGTTTGTTCTTAACACCATCACCAAGAGGCAAATTTTGGCTTGAGAACCTAGAATAGAAATGAATCTTAGGAATTCTAGTTGCTTTGAAGGTCCTAAACAACTGTCCGGGAAACTTATTCTTTTATTTGAGATGAAGAGGACACTGAGTGACCATGGCAAAGATACAGTAGACCTTTCTGGTTTTGAGTGTGAATTTTGTTTTGGAAAAGTATGAAGAGATGCGATAGATGGCAGATATAGCCTGCAAGCCTTGAGTGAGGCCATTCCCAAGGTATTGTAGAACTGCCAAAATTATATGTTTTCCTTCTTTGATTCAGAATAGGAGAGCGCCTGTAATAGACTACAGACAAGAGTATGGGTTCAATTAGAATTTATTGAATTATAGCAAGCAAGGCAAAGGCAAAAACAGCGCTGGGTGACAGGAGAATCCCTTGCTCCTCAAACTGTCGCACCTTCCCAGGTCTCAGTTCCCCTTTTTTATACAGTTCTGTTTCTTGCTATGTGCTTTTTCCGTTAGTACTCTGCGCCTACATATCCATGAGCCTTCAATCTTCGTTGTGATGCAGGTTTTGGTACAATACGCTCTTGGGTCTGCAGCTTCCTGGAATTTCTGGAATCTTATCAGCTTTGTTTTTACAATGTCTTATCTTAACCGACTTCCCGGCTCTTGACCATATCCTGGTTCTTCAATAAGCAGCTGTGTCAGCGAATACCTATACTTAAATACCTAGAGACTTAAAACTAGAACAAACTTTAAAAACTAGAACAAACTTTAATCAGTGAACAAAAACATGGATTATATTTTCCACACGCCTGTGTCACGGTGCTGTCAGGCCAGGATTTGTCTGAGGATGTGACTCTGCTGATACGACTTAATGCAATGTTACCTGGAAGTGATGCCGTGAAAAAGGCCGAACTCGATAACCAGTGCCAATTTGATTATTAAACAAGTATTGCGTTATTACATAATAGGATGTCAGACTCAGGGAATCATCTAGCTTAACGCGTGTGTCCCTTGAGGCTGCTTACAGAACTTTTGTGCTGGTTAAACATACATATTCATATAAATTCCAAGAAACACTGGTTACATATTCTGGCAGGTATTGGTTAAACATACTTAGAATTCATTATCATATCTTATCACTCCCTTTCAAATGTACATCACAGTTCCTTTGTGTCTTCAGAATCCTCTGGTGCTCTTTATCTTATCTCCTTACTCATTGTGTCCTCTTAGTGAGCTCCAGTCTGTCCTTTGTTCCTGCTGGAAGACTGTCCTTGTTTCAACTAGCAAACAAGCTAAACTCCTTTTACAATCACATTCTTCCTCACTGCAAGCTGGCTAAGATTTGCTTGTTATTCTTAATGATTTATTCCTTTCTTCAAAAGACTGAGATGGGGCTTTGTATCGCATGAGGTGAGGGCTTACCCCTAGCAGATGAATAAATGGAAACACTTCTGTGAATTAGACCTTGAGAGTGGTGCTGTTTAGAACTATATTTTGTAAAAATTCTGTAACAAAAGTAAAAAAAGAAATGCTGACTTTTCTAATATATGATTTAGACATTAATTTCTTAAATGTAAGATCAAAATTAGGCTTAGCAAGTGATGCTGTTAAATTTAGGCCAAGCTTCATATTCGAGGAAAGCAGTGTTATTTCTGTGTAAGTAGGAATTCAAATACAGAAAATTCAATAGATACAGTAATGTCTTAGAAGTGCTAGACTTTTTACACACAGAGTTAAAGTGGAGGGTTTCACAGATGGGCAACAGAAATGTCATCCTCCCTCACCTTTGAAACGATTGTCAGCCTGACCCTGTTGAACCAGGTGTGTGAGGCGTTCTGTGCCCAGCTGCGGTCAGGCATTTCCATGATGCAAAGTTCATCAGTCTGGTCTTACTAGCCAAGTGTGAGATCTCTGTGGTGCTAGGTGATCAGCTGAGGTCTCTCTCTCAGCGATGCCCGCTGGCTTGCACCAGCTGATATCCGTACCATTGAATTGTGCTACCACTCCAGAACAAAGTGGCCAGTTTCAAAATGCCTGTGGTAGTAATCTTGAGCCTGAGTTGTTTCAGCTGGTGCTCGTTTTCCCAGGACTGTTACAGAAGTTTGAACAGTGTAGGCGAATGGGTTTTAGCATTCAGGAGCACTCCTCATCATGGGTTAATTCACTGTACAGCACAGGCAGAACAAAGTCACCTTGTTCGTCAAAAGCAAGTAGTATAGACTCTAACCCACCCCTTTAAGACTTACATGATTCATAAAAAATCTGTTTTAAGAAGCATGATTAATTAATCAAAAGCATTAAAATAGACCCTTTTGATTAGAACACACAAAAAAATTAAGACATATTTTAACTGAGAGAAAACTAAAATATGTTGGTGCAGAATGAACAGATTTGCAGCCATGGCTAATTAAGGTGTTATATTATGGCACCATTACAAGTGTGTTAGAGCTACAGTTGGCAAATCTCTGTGGTGAGTAAGATGTAACAATGCCAGAAATAGTTTTCCATCAGCTCTATGGTCTGTCGTGCTGGAGGTTATTGGGGCCTGAGCTAGGAACAGGCATCACTGACAGCAGCTTTAGATCTATTTAAGACTGTGGTTTTATCTTTTTTTTTTTTTTCATTTTCTAATGGGAAAACCAAGGACAGTACTGGCTTCAAAAACATTTCTTGCTCATTGATAACTTACTCAAAATACAGAATTTACTTCTTATTTAGATTTGCTAGAATTACTGTGACGTTGCTAAAGTTTGTGTTCTGTGGCTCAAAAGTTTTGCAGATTTATGCTGTTGGCTTTAAGGAAGACACCTGATTTTGCACAGTTCCTCCCGGCTTAGTTTTAAATTTCCTGTAATGGCATTAGTTTACAAACTCCACAGGCAGAGCATTTATAAACTTTTGAGTTTTCTTTTAGCATGGTCATAATTGCATCTTTAATACTTCTAAAATATTTTTCTTATTGTGAAGTTAATTAAAACTTTACTTACTCTACAGTTTTTTTTTCTACTGGTTTATACTATCACTGTGGTTAACAAAGTAAAAAGTGCTGGAGACAGGAAGTGAGTAGAATGCGGTGATAGCAGTATAGTATGCACGTATGAGATTCCCAAGGTCCAAGAGGAGGTGGTTAGAGACTTGCTTGCCCAGCTAGACGCCCACAAGTCTATGGGGCCAGATGGAGTCCACCCAAGAGTTTTGAGGGAACTGGTGGATGTGCTGGCCAAACCCCTTTCCATCATCTTCCAACAGTCCTGGATGACTGGGGAGGTTCCGCTGGACTGGAGGCTGGCTGATGTCGTGCCCATCTATAAGAAGGGGCGCAGGGAGAATCCGGGGAACTACAGGCCTGTCAGTCTGACCTCGGTACCGGGGAAAGTCATGAAGCAGGTGATCTTGAGTGCTATCAAGAAGCACTTGCAAGAGAACCGGGTGATCAGGCCCAGTCAACACGGGTTCATGAAAGGCAGGTCTTGCCAGAGTAATCTGATCACCTTCTATGACGGAGTGACTAAACTCTTGGACGAGGGAAAAGCTGTGGATGTATCTTCCTGGACTTCAATAAAGCCTTTGATACAGTTTCTCATAGCATTCTGCTTCGGAAACTGTTGGCCTCTGGCCTGGACGAGTGCACACTCTCCTGGGTGAAAAACTGGTTGAATGACCGGGCCCAGAGGGTGGTGGTAAATGGAGTTAAATCCAGCTGGAGGCCAGTGACAAGTGGGGTTCCCCAGGGCTCAGTCCTGGGTCCAGTCCTGTTTAATGTCTTTATCAACGACCTGGATGAAGGCATCGAGGGCACTCTTAGCAAGTTTGCAGATGACACTAAGCTGGGTGGAGGTGTCGATCTGCTGAAGGGTCGGGAGGCTCCAAAGGGATCTGAACAGGCTGGACTGCTGGGCTGAGACCAACGGCAGGAGGTTTAACAAGGCCAAATGCTGGGTCCTGCATTTCGGGCACAACAACCCTAAGCAGAGGTACAAACTAGGAGAAACCTGGCTGGAAAGCTGCCAGGAGGAGAAGGACCTGGGGGTGTTGGTTGACAACCAACTGAACATGAGCCAGCAGTGGCCCAGGTGGCCAAAAAGGCCAGTGGCATCTTGGCTTGTATCAGAAACGGCGTGGCCAGCAGGTCCAAGGAGGTTATTCTCCCCCTGTACTCGGCACTGGTGAGACCGCACCTCGAGTACTGTGTTCAGTTCTGGGCCCCTCACCACAAGAGGGATGTTGTGGCTCTGGAGCGAGTCCAGAGAAGGGCAACAAAGCTGGTGAAGGGGCTGGAGAACAAATCTTATGAGGAGCGTCTGAGAGAGCTGGGGTTGTTCAGCCTGGAGAAGAGGAGGCTGAGGGGAGACCTTATTACTCTCTCCAACTCCCTGAAGGGAGGTTGTGGAGAGGAGGGAGCTGGCCTCTTCTCCCAAGTGACAGGGGACAGGGCGAGAGGGAATGGCCTCAAGCTCTGCCAGGGGAGATTTAGGCTTGAGATTAGGAAAAAATTCTTCACGGAGAGGGTGGTTAGGCATTGGAACGGTCTGCCAAGGGAGGTGGTTGAGTCATCGTCCCTGGAGGTGTTTAAGGTTAGGGTGGATGAGGTGCTTAGGAGCATGATTTAGGGATTGGTGGGAATGGTTGGACTCGACGATCCAGTGGGTCTCTTCAACCTGGTTATTCTGTGATTCTGTGATTCTGTAGTGCTTTGTCTTCAAATCATTATACAAACAATAACGCATGTTAAGTTCTAGCCACTGCAATTTAGTGTCATTACCGTGCATTTAATATCAGGGCTCTTCTGAATTTCATCCCAAATGGCTGTGTTTCCCCAAAAGAACACAGATATACTTCACCCTTTTGTTATGCAGTCAGACAAAGAGCAGGCGCATGGTGGGTGCTGGGTTGGTGTGGAAGCTGGAGGGGGAAGGTTCCTCTGCTCAAGTTGTCCGGGAATTGCAGGAGGAGAAACAACATCCTTGTCTCCCCCACCACAGACATGCAGACCAAGAAAGTTCAAGCAGCATGGTTGTATGAGCAGCAACGTTAATGTATGTTAATTCTTAACTGAATTCATACAATCTGCTAGTGTGTGAATGGATTTAAGAAGCTACTACAGCAAAGCTTTTATACCTACTCTGATGCTGTGTCCTACTTCCAGTTTGAGAGGAGACTTTGATGCCACTGCAGACAGCTCTCTGCACGAAGACCGCTCATTTGGGATTCGTGTGGGAAGGTGTGTGCGTTATCCTCTCCTACGTATGTCAGACTGTATAGAAATGGCTGTACATGGTTTGCTGTATTCACACCTGGTGGAATGCCATCATCCTTAAGGCTGCTTCACTCTTCTTAAAGCAGGAATGTTGAAAAAAATAAAACTGTTTCTGAATGTAAAAGCAAATAATTGTGGAGATGACAGTTAAAACTTTATATAATCTAATTGCTAAATTTAGAATTTCTTTTCTGAGCTGTCTTTTTAATAATACATAGATATATTATTTGAAATCATAAATCAAATCAGTTGTGTTAATGCATACTTAAACAAAATGAAAGACCAATATTCTTTGTTTGACTAAAATAATATTTTTATTTTTAGCCTTTTAAAGACTTCATTTTATTGTTATCCAGATACAAATATCCCAAATTTGCTGAAATATATCCAGAAAGGAAATTAGTGGTGGTTTTGTTTTCTGCAATGATCGAATGGTCTTCTATTCATTCATTTCCAAAAGCAACGTGACTGCAGTAACGAAATGATGGCAGAGAGAAGATTATGCTGTATATATAACTTAATTTCAAACTTTAATTAGTGCAACCTTGTTGATTCTGGTGGAGCTGGGTTCTGCCAGTATCAGTGACTGTGTCCTTTTTTTTAATACTCTTTAAGCAAGAATTCTCAGATACACTTCTGAGAAACAATACTTCTCAAAACAATCCCAGCTTTTTCAGAATAATTTCAATTATTGTTTTCTATTTCATAAAAAACAAACACCAACAGCAAAAAATAATTTTAGCCCTAAATAAGTAAATTATTTATAGTGCCAACGACCAAATAAGATAAATGCACTTTTCCATAATCAGCAAAAATCAAACTATCTGTCTCCCAAAGCAAAAGCATACAGGATTTCAAGTCCTCTTCTGCATTCCAAGCTATGTGCTGTCTGAGAGGTAAATGGAAGCCCAGAAACAGGCTGCTCATAGTAACCATACTACAGCACTTCTAAATAGAGCCAAAATCAGTGGAAGTACTGGAATTTTATGGGGACTTCAGTGAGGGCAGCACAGTTCCAACAAGGGGTTGTTACGTATCCACATTCCCCTTCTGCATTTGTCATTCAGACATCTAAAACACAGCTTACATGTCAGAACAACTTTAAAGATGTGGAACCTGAGGTGCAGAGAAACTACATCCTCTACTCTAGGGAAAGACCACAGTAGCTCCAGGCTATGTATCACATCCTCTGTCAATCTGTAGTTTTTGTGCAATTATTCGACGCGTGAATTATAAATCAGCTGATAAGTGCAGAAGATAATAGCAACACATAGGAGCTCACTGACTATGAAATGTTACGTTTCTCTTGATTCATTCAAGCCAAATGTGTCTTATTTTCTAGAATCTACGCCAATGTAAAGTGTGAGACTAGGTGTACATTTTGAATGATGCATACTTGTCTCCCCGTACTGTGTTAGATCTGCACTAAATGATTGCTTTAGAAACAAATCACATGGGGACTGGCTTTGCCGTTCTGTGTATATACAGCAATTAACAGAGAGCTCACTCACCTTTCTGGGAATAGAAGACAGGAATCTATGTTTTTTCCTTTGCCCTGTTAGATTATTAAAAGTCTAGTTAAACTTTCTCTTAGCTGTTTCAGAAACTTTATCAATTAACTGCATCTCTACTGAACATGCTGTAGCTGTAATCAAACTGTACCACTATCCAGTAGCTTTCTTTATACAATGACACCCTGTTGTGAGGGGTACAGAAAGAGCTTAATTACAAGTATAGATGTTCCTGAAAGACATGCTCTTTTTAGCTTCTTAAAGATATAAGAACTGCATTTGTAGCTGAAGATGTTCAATTCTGAACTGGTATGTAAGACTTTGGTTTTCCCTTCAGGTCCTTGCAGACTTGGTTTTGTAATAAATTCAACATGCAAAGCCTAAATATATTCTGTGAAGTAATGAAAGTGGTAAAAATCTTCCTTTTGAAAACATGTGTGAATCTGGTATCAGCGTATGTGGCAGTCATATTATCAGCATCCTGGACAGAAATTCTATTCACTATACCACATGAGAGCACAGGTTTCTCCCGACTACTAAACCAGTGCACACAGATAACTGTCATCATGACTGAAGAGAAAAAGTTGCGTTAGGTCTTTGATCCAAAGCATTTCCACTGCAGTGACTGTTCAGCACCACCACACAAGTTGTGTGCACTATCCTACAAAGTGGCACTGCCAGGAGGGCAGGTGTGAGCTGGGTCTGAACCAAAGGGGCAGGTGGAGCTCCATTAACCATCTCTTTGATTGTTTAATGCAATGTTATGAGGCAAGTGGGTTCGTACATGGCTGGAGGGGCTGTAAGCCAAGACCAAGTGCTAGTGAACAGCACAGGGTCACAAAAGAGCTAGGGCGTGTGCACAGCAGTAATCATGAGGACACTTGTTGCTGCTGGAGCTGTCTTTACAGTAAGGTCTCTCCTCACTGCAGCGCTAGAGATCATGTCCAGAGTTGAGATCCAGTTTATATGAAAATCTCGTGGTTAATGAGGAGACGTCCTGGAAACCAAAGGCTGTGCAGCTCACAATCACTCTCGCAGGTAGAAACAAAAGTATTTTAGGACTTTTCCCTTACTTGCTGGCAAAAGAGAACCTGGAACACTGTCAGCCGTGTCCCATGCCTGCCAGAGAAAGTGCAGGACCTTGGGTGCACAGTGATGTAGTCAGGGGTCAGATGTTTTTTTATCAGTCCAGTTGAGCTCAGGGACAGCACATCCTAGAGTTAAACACAGGCATGAAGTATAAAGCAGAAAACAGGTCAGGTTGTTTAGTCCTGATTTGGAAGAATAACTGATGTTCAGAAGTTAAAGTTAGAAAGGCCAGGGCAGAAAATAAGATGAAATAAGCATGAGATAAGAAGGGCAGCAAAAGCAATCATCCTCATACAAACAAGCCCTGGTGAAGGAGATTTATTGAAAGACGTCTAGGAGAAGGCAGCAGTGGTTTTGTCTTTTTTTTTTTTTTAACTAGTTTTCAGTAAAAGTTCAACTGGATACTTAGCACAATTAACAGAGCAGTAACTGAGCAGTAAAATGTGAGCCTACAATAAGAAAAGGCTGTGTCGGAAAGTATTCAGATCATTCAAATCTTTTTAGATTGGTTGTACCCAGTGACCTTCATAGTACAATATTTACAGAAGTTTTCTAAGTATGAAACAGATTTAACAGGTAACATTCCCTTCTGGTTCAGGCTGGGCAGAGAATCAGATGTATGTAGTACTCACTTCAAGAGGAAGAAAGGAGGAGTTACAGACTTAACTGCCTTAACTCCACTCCCGAGTAGGACTAGAAATAAAATAACTTTGGTAAAATTCAATGTCTTCTCTGTGCTGTCAGGGACAACATTGCTCATCAACTTGAATAGTCAACAATATAAACATGGGAGGTGAAACAAAACAGAAAGGACCTGAAGGTTACACTGGATCCAAAGGCAAACAGGAATGGGATATGTTGAAAAGAAAAAAAGATTTATGAATATATCTTGTAAAATTTGTTAGGCTGCAGCTGGAATATATTTTTGCATTTTCAACACATTGATGCAAGTCAGTACAGCCTGGAGGAGAGCAACAGGAATGATCACAGGTCTAGAAAAGATGGTCTAAGAAAAGACTGAGCAAACTAAAGTCCTTTAGTCTTAGAGAAAAGAATAATTGCATGTGTGGTAACAACTACTCATAAGGCTGTTGCAAAAAAGTGAATAATCTGCTTTCTGTCTCTGTGGTATGTGAGAAACAAAGTAATGGGCTTCATTGGTCCTTGTCAAGATCCAGGTAAGTCACAGGGAAGTACTTTCTAATGGTCAGTATAGCATAGCCCTGTAACAAATTGCTTGGGAAAATTGTGGAGTCTCTAGTATCAGAGGTCTTTAAGCATAAATTGGGCAACCAACTGTTATAGATGTAATTGCTGCTGCCAAGGAGCATAAAGAGAAGTAGATTATTCACATTTATTTGAGCCCTGCTTTACAAGTCTGTGCAATAGGCACCATACATAAAATTAAAGGAAAAAGGCCAGAGTTTTAATAGGTCTTCATTTGCCCTCTTGTCATAAAATCTTTGACGCTAGATAGGAACCTGAATTCTTAAAGGATAAAACAAAGACCAAAAGGAACTCTTGTGCAGCAATTATAAAGAAACTGGAAAAAAAAAAAGCAAAAAAAAAGTCTTTATGCTGCAGTCATAATTATTGTCACAGCACTTGTTCAGTCCTGAGTTGCTGTTGTGTACCGCAGACATGAAGGCCAAGCGGAAAGCTGCCTTTGTTTTAACCACTGAGTCTTTCAGAAAAGGGCCTGTATTAGTCCCACCTAGTATCATGCCGAGTCTCTCCTCAGTGCTTATGGAAGAGTAATAAGACCGTCATACTCTGTTTTGCTAGAATACTTTTCTCCCTGGTTATCTAAGGTGTCCTGCACTAGTAATGCTGTATCTCACTGTGTGCCTGGAGCACAGACTATTCACCTGCCTGGCCTACCTACATCTCACTGGCTGAAGTGATCAAAAAGAAGTGTGATCATAGCATGCACAAATAATATTTTTTCACTGTTTGTTTTATTTCCTCTGCATTTAAATTCACTAATTTAATTCAGACTGCCCAGGTACATTCACTTCTTGTTCATTCTCTTTTGCTAGGTGGAATAGCCTTATGTTCCTTAAAATCAGTACTGTCTAATTTATAGCACCTGCGTTGATGTGGTGTTCAAAAAAAAAAAAGACATTGATGAAGAAGGTGCATGAGAAAGCACAATTTCTCTTCCCTGTGCCATTGGCTAGCTGCTCAGATGAAACTGCCATGCACACTCTTTCCACAAGGTCTTCTTCCACAGACCTTGCTGTGAGATCTTGTGAAGACCTGTCTTCCATCTAGATCTCGTCAGGCCAGAAAAAATACTGTCACTCTGTAAGTAAATCGTACATTAAAGTACATAGATGTTACAGGACACAACTAGAGCTAAATATATCCCTGTAATGTTGCCATGGAAATACAGAAATTTTATGTAAATACAAATGTTCTGTTTCCACCTTATTTTGCTACCATAGATTAGCAAGGCTACAATCAGAAAACTGCCATGCTTGTGTTTTCTTTTAGCTGTTGGTGTTGTCTGCTGAAAATCAGAAGAAAGTGAGAACAGGACATTTTAGCTGCTATAAGAGTACTGTGTCACGGTCACATTTTATGTGCATGTTCTGTCAAACTGTTGTACAGCATTGTGCATCTAAAACTCCTCATCCATCCACAGAATTCAATTTTTTTTGAGTCTCATCCGTATCTTATAGGTGGGGAAGAGAGATGTAATTCAGCAATGCCTAGATTGTAAAGTGGGCCAGTGCTCTGCTCTGGCTTGATACCTTGGCCCTGATCTTCTTATTTAATCACATCATTTAGTCATTGAGAGACGCAGTATATCAATAGTAGACCACAGGCTAACGAGAGTATACAAAAGTGGTACTCCAAGCTAGGAAAATCGTTGAACTTACGCTGCAGAGGCACTGCCTCCAAAGAAACATGAACAAACCACTCTGTGAGAAAGAAAGTGAACGGCAATCAAAATGGAGCGTCTGTAAATTGATACAGGTGTTATACCAAGGGGATTATGCCAGTTTAACTAAATCCATTTCTAAATCAAGATAGTTTAACTCTGAATACTGTTTATGCATACACAACCATATACTACCAAGTAGACTTTAATACCAGGAGCTATTATGCTGCAAAGGGAGGAGAGCTGTTGGGACTGGTGAAAAGCTGCAAGTCATAACAAGTGACTTGATTTAGCAAGTAAGGGAGCGATGCTGAAAGTGGACATAGCCTTTGAAGATCCCGTTTATAGCGGGTTGTGAATTGGGAGACATGCTTAATGAATGCCAGGTAGCTCAGGCTGGAGGACAGGAGGTTGCTCTGTGTGCTGGAAACCTTTATTAACAAGGCTGTTTGGAGGCAGGTATCTTTCACAGAAGTCCAGTCAGCAGTCTTTCCCCTTGGAGGGCTGGGGATCCATGAGCCTAGCTGATACTTCAGTGTGGTTGAAGAACAGGATTTCTGTGTCAGTGGAAACACTGGGGTCTTTTGTCCACTTTGGTTTTTTGCCTGCTAGGTCACGACAAAACTGTTGATCCTATTGGCCAACCTCAACAAAATTTCACAGGAGGCTCAGTCTCAAGGGTACGAGATGACTAGAGTTGGTCTATTAATCCCGTGGCCTGGCAGCTTGAGGCAGCCTCAGCCACATGCATGGCTTGTCCAAGCCCCACCTGTATCATCTTGTGCCCAATTATGAAGTCAAGCAAAAGAAACCAAGAGACAGAGAAAGGACCGAGCAGCAGGAACTGAAATTAGGGATTTTAGCAACTCTGATGGGTCTAAGTAGACTAAGTAAACAGTAGGGAGAGGTCAGAGGAGGCACTATGAGTGGGCAGGAATTGTGGGCTAGGATGCTGGGGAGATAAGGGGAGATGTGGAGAGGGTAAGAGTAACTGCATCTGTTGTGAGGAGGGAACGTGAGAGAACACACTCAGATGATGGCACTGACAGTCTTTGAAAGATGTGGACTAGGTTATTGAGGCAATTCACATTTGTTGGGCACCCCCATCTTGCAAGTTTTCTGCAAATGGTGGGATAGAGAAGGGAAATTTTACTCCATGGGGTCTTACAAGTTTGTAATAAAAAGAAGTGTTCACACTGCAAGTTCAATGTAAATATGTTACACGGTCAGTCCCGAGGCACAAGCGTGGTTAGCAGATGTCACTGTTTATGGTTCTTGCTGTGTCTGAGAAGAAGCCCTGTGAGCCAGTCTTACTTTATGACTTAAAATGGAGGAAAAGTTGAACAGCTTCTCCCAAAGTTTTTCCCAGATTTCTTTCCCACAAAAGCGTGATTCTGGGAAGAGAAGAAAATGTCGATGTTTTCTACCTCACACTGTAAAATCTTTTTAAGCTTGTGGGCATGTGTAAAAAAGGACCTGCTAATAGAATGCAGTCTTGGCTGCAAGATTTCTCTGCACACATTTTTTCAAAGATTTTTCATAGGAATGAATTGGAAGTGCCTGCTTTCCACTGAGCCATCGTGAAAGGTCTGGTCCTTCTCCCTCCTACGGACTCAGATAAATTGATTTGCAGCACATGAACATGGATCAGTTCAAACATCTTTTTTCTGGCCATTCTAACTCGACTGCTTTTGGTGCACCCTCTGTGTACTGCTTCTACCGCTGCATGTCAGTTACATCAGTGCTACGCTGTGAAAGCGCCTTTGCTGCAATTGTGTCTTCATTGGCAGACTAAGATGTATTTTTATCCAGTGTGGATGCGATTGTGTGCAGCCATGCAGCAGTGAGCACATTAAATGATGTAGCAGCATGCAAATCATCAGTTTCCATACATCGTTGCCTGGTTTTACCTTGGATAACTCATTAGCTACTTTATTGTTGAAATTACAACTGGGACAAGCGCTTAGATTTCACTGTGAAGTAAGGTAGATGAGCGTCTTTGGCCGATCTCCACAAGCCATGTCATGACAAATACTGTGATCTTAGGATTTTAGAGAAAGTAAAAAAAAACATTTATTGTGCTGTAAGAAGAAACACACACTTTAAAAAGCTCTCAATGTCACAAAACAATACCCAAAGAAAGAGCAATGTATTCTTAGTTAATGTTGTTTAATCACTGGCAACTTACACAAACTAAAATTCCAGTGAGGTACGCAGTCAAAAGTTCATCTTGGATGCCAACTCAACTTTCTAGATGAGTATCCAACCATTTTTCACCTGCTATATAATAGTGTACACACAGTGGCTTTATAATAGTGGAAACACAGCTGAGAGAGATGCTACTAAAATGGAGAACAGGAAACTTTCCAACAAGATAATGTGATTCTGACCTTAAGCATCTTTCTTCTAAGGTTTCAGAGGTTTCTGCTGAATTTTTTATCAACAAGAAATACAGAATTTGTCACACTAGTTTGTCCTTTTGTGTCTATCAGTATATTGTATACTTTGTCTACGTCTGTCTATAGTAGTGTAAGAGGCAGCCATATATTCCAGAAATTCTTCTTCCCGTTAGTGCAAGGTAGGAAGAGCATCTTTAAATTCATTCTGTGGTGAGAGAATTCACATGTACTGCCTGTGCTTCAGGAAGACAGATAGATTTTTGAGACTCTGCAGTTGGGTGGTTTTAAAACCCTTGAGAATTCTGCTCCAGGGCTCCAAGGATTTTATAACTGGACCAGAACACTGCATCCTTTCTGCTCAAAGGTATCTATTTAAAAGCTTAATAGTATGGCCATTTTCTTATCTCTCAAAATGTTATAATGTACAGAACCTATGTTCTTCTGAGTCAGATTTTGGTATCTTAACATCTATTTCACTACTTCCTAGAAGTTACCACTTTATTTAAAAAGTCAGTAATACTTTCTGAGATGTCTTTCTTCTCCAGTGGATGTGATCCTGTCCTTGCATTCCAAATTTTAGTTACTTGTTCAGGTTACAATATGCATCCAAGGAGCCAGTACTGAGCAGTTTTACAGAAAAAAATCTGCTAAGAATTAGTTAAGTGACTCTGTTGCACACGTAGCAGTTTATTAATCCCCTGCTATAAATTAGTAGGAAGATGTTAACTCATGCTTGACCATAGTGTGTTATTCTGACTTAAGTGTTTTGATTTTCTTTTTCTAGTACCTGCATGCAAATGGGATTGTGCATCGCGACTTGAAGCCAGAAAATCTACTCTATGCAACGCCAGCACCAGATGCACCACTTAAAATTGGTAAGCAGCATTAAATGTATGCTTGCATAATTTCTTTGTACCAGTAATACATTAACTGATTTTTACAGAATATACATCTCACCACCACTTAATTTGAAGCTAATGCTTGTGTTCAAATGAACGGACTGTTACTTCTTCAGTAGCACAGCTGTGTGTGGTGTTTTTAAAAATCAGGACAAAACGAGGTACTTGCTAAGAGAACTTAGAGCCAAAATTGTGCAGAATATGACTGATAATAAAGTGCTCAGGAGGAAAAAGAAGGATCATGAGATCAGAATACAGCTGTGTGCACCAGTTTTGTGCCTCTTTCTTTGTTAAACTAGTATTTTAAGCGAAAAGATTCACTGGCGTGAAGGTACAAATGTGCAGATGAGTGGTAGAAGCAACCTGAGCAAGAATAACTTCTGTTTTAGAGGCAGGTTTGAGGGATGAGCAGTGACTTTCCGGGAGAGCATAGGAAAGTTCTCTGAAGCACCGTCAGCACTAGAAGGGGAATGAGGAGGAGCGAGGCAAGACCATGGTCTCCCGCACGTTCCTGTTGGGGATGGCATCCTGTTGCAAAGCGCAGTTTTTCATTGTGCAAAGAGAAGCTCCATGCAGTGCTCCTGGGCTGTCTATTTGGAAATAGTGCCACATGCTTCCTGACTGGGGAGCTTGGAAGCATGGGAGCATGAGAGGAGTGATTGTTGCCATGTTCATCATGGGTTTCAGGAGCCAGATTTCCACAAACTAATCTGAAGCAACTTTAAATATAAATTTCTAGGAAAGTCTTGTATCTCAGGGTGATGATATTAGAAGATTTTATCCTAGTTCTTATCTTTCCCGCAAGGGCTTTAAACATAGGTAACATGATAGTTTAATGCAGCACCCGAAGGCCTTGGTCTGATGGCCAGAGTGGTGTAGGAGCTTCTGAAGTATTTTCCTAAATGCTGCGATTCTTCACTTTCTCTTTAATACTTTTGCCTTGTTCAAAGTGAGATCTGATTTGCAATGACTGGCATTGCTCATAAAAGTAAAGTGTACTTCTGTTTAGGTAAATAATAATACATAATTGTATCCATTTAGGGACAAGTGGACACTAACTGTGCGTTTTATGAATAAAACACAAACTACTTTTTCCCTGACCTTAGGCCAAAACATTCACTTTTATAAACACTGTAATGAAATTGTAAATGTACAATTTATTTTGCAGTTTTTAAGACCTGGTTGTCATCACCTAAATTGAAACTTGAATAAGCCTAGTTTATTCTGAGTGAAAAGTAATGGTAATGAAGACTTCAAGTTTTGTGCCTGAGTCATGTATGTATGACGTGTAATATCATGAAGACTCTTGTTGTCTGAGGAGTAATTCAGGATAGAAACACTGCAAAAACAATGATCAGTACTTCTCCTGGCACCATTTCCATGCCCCTAGAAACCTTCTGTCAAAATACTTCTGAGTTTTTGTCTTGCAGAGACTGCATACTCCGGTCTTTATGCAGGAATTGCTGATGCAAAATTTTAACCTAAAATTGTTCTGTTAGTTTTGTTGGATTACTTACAGAGTGGCAGCTGAATACGTACCTAAAACACATTTCTGGATGGCTGCTTGTACGCCCTTAGGCATTCCATGGTATTGGGTTTCTTTGCAATCCTCAGGATAAAATACAGGTGTTTCTGTCGAGCACAAGCCAGGAATACTCATTTGTATGGGCAGATTTTGCTTTTTGGTAGATTCGATCCTCATCTCTGGAAATGACTGTTCATTTAATGCTTAAATGTTCATTTAATTACATATGCCATGTAAAAACTAAGTGATTTTACAAGGAAGTTAGAACATTATTATTCCTAAACAATCTTAACAGCTGACTTCGGACTCTCCAAGATTGTGGAAGATCAGGTGACCATGAAGACAGTTTGTGGAACTCCAGGGTACTGTGGTACGTTGTTTTATTCTACAATTCTTCCTTAGAGTAAGTTCATAACTTTATCCCCTAAACCCAGAATGTTTCAGCAAATACATGGTTTTAAATGCAGGCTTGATTCTGATCACTCTGGTCTGCACTGAAGTGGGTCCTGCATAACAGAAATATTAGTACAGTATCAAGGAGTGCTTTGTGGCAGACCTTATTGGCTGCAGCGACGACCAGTGTCGATCTAGACATCTCTTGAAGCAGTATTGAGGCTTTGGCACTTTTAACGAGTCAACTATTCTCCTAAACAAAACAAGAATGAAATCATAAGTTTGCTTCAGTTTTATCGAGGTAGTGAAAATCAGAGTGAACAGCTGCACACCAAAACCACTAATCTGCCTGTGCGTTCACAAAGCAAGCATCTAATTCATAAAGTTAGCAGTGTATTACACAAGAATACTAATTTTAATTCCTTTAGTAATTTAGAAATTAGGAAATTATATACTTAATTACATTGGGTTTATATTTTTCAGTTGGTAGCCTTTAATGACACTTTCTAGTTGTTTGACGGTGGAAGATGTACACAAAGTTTAGGAATTATTTTTTTTCTCGGTTGTTCTGTTGTTAAATGTTTCTGGGGTTTTTTTCCAAAATCACAACTAGTTCATGCTGCTTACTTTTCTAGCTTTTAGTAATGTAAGGTGTCTAATTTGCATGCAAGAAAATCACCTCTGATACTTCAAATTTAAACAGATCTCCACAGAATCACATTTGCCTAAAAATATGTTCCATCACTGAAAGAGTGAGATTTTGGTAAGTATGTGGACAGACATGGTACTGGTAACAGACCATTAATAATTAGGAATGAGGGAGAGGTTCTCCGTTGCTTTTGGGAGAAAATAAGCGGGGCAGAGAGCAAACACTGCAATTGTCATATACATAACGTCTTTGCAAAAAATGCCACAGCTGCGCTTTATGTCAGATAAGAGGAAAGCAAAGAAGCGATACTGAGAGCAACCCCCTAAAAATCCAGAATCTGAAAACAGAGTTCAAGCACATAGCCTGCCACAGCAGGCATAAAACATGCACAGATTTGATCTTGAAAAAATAACGATAAAGGTATTGCTGAGCCCCTGGGACCATTCTTTGATGGGGCCGGAGCGTTTTGCTTGCTCTGCCTGCAGGGCTGAGGCAGGAGCAGGGCTGTGCCCAGCCTGTCCCCTGTGCACAGCACTTTTCTTGAGCAGCACTATCCCCAGGTCAGAGGGGGTGTTATACGGGCATGTTATAGGCTCTTCTGTCCCTCTGAAGAGCCTCCAGCCTGCCTGCAGGCTGGGGATCTGTAGAGCAGGGCAAACCCCTGGTGGGTTCTCGCTCTTGTGAGACGTGCAAGGCTGAGCAGCCAGCAGCTGGATGGAGGCTGGCAGCTTTCCCCTGGGCACCCTGTACATGCTCTCAGGCTCCCAGTACACCCTTGTGCACAGCTTCACTGTCAGAGTGGGGACAGCCAGCTCCTGGAAACATGCAAAAGCTCATCTGGACTCCCATAACCAGAAAAGGAACCAGAAATTAATTCTCCAGTGCTAGAATGTGCAAAAGAAGGTGTTCCTCTGGCAAAAAGAGAACTGCAGCCACCTCTACAGTCTCCTTGCCCTTCACTTCAAGGCACTTGTGCAAACCAGCTAATGGCCAGGGAGGCTGGTGGTCATGTATACGTCAGGACAAGCCTGCTGGTCTTCCCCTGGTGGATGCTCACCTCCAGCAACCAATGTGATCTTGTGGAGAAAGCTATTTCTGACATTCTTGCTGAACTGGAGGTGCTGAATGGGCTTATACAAGAGGCCACAAGTTGCTAGCAGTGTGCTGGGTGGTGAGCGTCTCAAGACAGAGCTGAGCCAAGCCATGTGGAAACTAAAGTCTAGGCATTTGCTTTTATAACAGTAAAAGCAAAGGAAAAAGGACATTGGACTAGAACATAAGATTACTGTGATAACATGTAGCACAGCTGATAATGTAATTCAGCTCATGTGTCCATTACCTTGTATGACATTCTCTGTAAACCACACACAGGTGCCAGGTATGCTGTAGAGTAGTGTTGAACTCTAATCTGCTTAGTTTCCTAAAAATGTATGTCATGTATTAGCTGGTTGTCTGCTCTTGTGACAGTTACCTTAGAAATGGCATGAAACAGTAGTTTAGCTCTTTTAATTCCTGTCTTTTTACACTATAAAAGTCAGAATAAGGTTTATTTCCTCGGAAGAACCCTCAGAGTAGGGAGGATTTGGTGGTGAAGGCGGAGGCTCAGTATCTGCACCGAGAAGAGTAGAAGGGAGCTTTACAACCCAAATTAACCGACCATGCAGAATTTCTGGTGCCTGAAAAATAGTCAAGCATTACTTTCCAGAAGTGGAGGAAACTCGGGAGGAATACTGTTGAAACACCAAGTTAAGCTATGAATAACTGACAGTCACAGGCCACCAGCTAGCGCATCCTGCTCACCCGGCTGTCAGCAGCATCCCCAGAAAAAACACAGCAACAGAAACACTTACTGGAGTCTGGACACTTTGGCATCAAGATTTATCAATCTGCAGTTGCTGGGACATACAAAACGATGCAGGGAACTGAAAGCAAAAAGATGATCACAAATGAACTTAACTTGCTGAGGTGTTGTGCTTTCGGTGGACTTAACAAGAAGGACGTAGGTGATTTCTGGCAGTAGCACATAAAAATAAGGCAATGCAAAGCAGTGATTCGTGGTCAGACTGTTATGGCCAACATCTAACAAACAGCAGTGGTAAATCCTCCACATAAGTTGAAAAAGTCTGAGCCAGATGCCCAGAGTCTGTTAGGGAGTTGTGTATACTCTGGTTACAATCATGATTCAGGGATTTTAGGTCCCCCAGGATGTTGTGGCACATTCCTTGGGAGAGCTAGCTGCCCCAACGGATACCTCCTACAGGCTGGGAGGAAAGCAGGAGTGTGCTGGCACCATGGGTCAATCCAGGCAGTCAAAGCTTCGGGCTGAGCGGGAGCTGTCATACATTTCGGGAAGTCCCAGCCCTTCCTGCTGCTCTTGGCTGTGACAGTGTAATGTGAGAAGATTAAGAGATGTGTATATGCTGTATCATTGACGTGCACAGGTTCAGCAAGTCTGTTGTGCCCCAGAAATGTGGCAGCCATCCCGTGTGCATCATAGGGCTGGTGGGTGAGCATAGGGGCTGTGCTGCCACCTCCTATAGCTGATGGGTATTAATACAAATACAATGATCGCTGAGAAGAAGTACTGCTGATAGCTGGGTGTGTGGCTTAGCAGTGACTTTGAAATTATTTTTTCCAAATTATTCGGGCGTTTTTGTCTGTGGCCTGAAGGTGAGGGAAGGGATGGTCTTGCTTTCCCCAGTATCAAGCTCTTCCATTTCCTTCTCTGGCAAAGTGGCATTTTCGTATCCTATTTCAGCCTCCAGAGCTTTGCCCAGGGACATTTGCCCAGCCAGAGGCAAACCTTACACAGCTAAAAGCCCTGGAGTCATGGGGGCCAGGGGCACTTGAGGTAGGCATGTCACAGTTTGAGTCTGCAGCCGTGCTCGTTTTCAGTCACACACAGCAGCATCAGATACTGTCTGAGGGATACAGCAATCTGCTTAGCTCCTCTTGAGGTGTGTCTTTCAAGGTGCTTGGGCAGAGATTAACTTCTCTTTACCATTGCAGAGCTGGGATCCCGAGACTGCCCAGCCTTTCCATCTGCTCTGCACTGCAGCAAAAGCAGTTGCCAGAAATGGTCTTGTCTTACCTTATAATTAAGGCAGAATACCAGCACTAAAGCCCAAACAAAGTACCAAGTCAATAACTAAAATACTGAAGTGAAACTACCACTTTCTTTGCCACGTTGCAACTCCAGTGCTGCTGTAGCTATCAATGGTTCCTTTCACAAACCTCGACCTAAAAAGCCATTTTAAACCAATGCCTGCGCTTTTTTTAAATTCTGGCTATGCTTGGACATGACTTCTGTTGCTTTGTGTTCAGAGAAGGGAGTCATTTGCCTAATTAAGGGCTTAAAGGAGCGGATGGTAACTTTTTAAAAGACAGTTACAAGTGTGTACAGAGTTTAAAGTGACTTGATTCCTGTTACTTCTGCATTCAGCTTTCATCTTATTGACAAGAGTTTTATCATCTGCAGCACCAGAGATACTGCGGGGATGTGCCTATGGCCCTGAGGTGGACATGTGGTCTCTGGGGATTATCACCTACATCCTGTAAGTGCCGACAGTGCCATGAGTACCTGCAGGTTTTTATGACGTTATGAGCCGTGCCTTTGGAAAACACGAGATCCCAAACTTTAAGTGTGATTTTCCTAATCTTATTTAAGTAAATCAAATCCTAGAGGAGCATAGCAAAACACACAGGCTGTATATTTGATAAACAGAACACTTCTTCCTGATCGCCAACAAGGTCTGATCAGAATTGTTTTATTAATATGAACGAATCGCAGCAAAGCTGAGCATTTACGTGTCAGAAAGCATTGGGGTGGGGGAAGTAGGAGAGATGTTCATTCACATAAACTGTATTTATATTATGATCCTAAGTAGCTTGTCAACTACGACAGGGAAAGGAGAAGTAAAGGTGCTTGCTGTAGTTTGACCGTACCTGTGAATATTCTCAGATTCTTCCACTGCAGCATGAGTGTTATTCTCACACAGTGTGTCAGCCCTAGACTCTCTGTCTTCACATCAGCCTGAGGGGTTAAATCATTAATGGCAAAGTGTTCCATGTCTTACAAAATAACCACAGACGCTGCTGACAGAAGGCTGTGAGTGATCCTCGGCATAAATATTTTAAACAGTTGAAGTTGCAAATGCAGACCAAAATTTTCAGAGTTGTGTCTGGAAGTTGGCACTTGTGTCTGCATGTTAATATGTGTGGTCCTGATCCATTGGTAAGCATTCTAATTACTTTATTACATTGATGGAATCTCTCAAAAGAAGATTATCGAGAAGGGAAGATCATTGATTCTGATGAGTTCCCTGTTCTCTTTATGGAAGAATAACTGACTTCATTTATTTCCTTGGCAACACCAAAGCTAAGCTGACTTGTGTAGTTATGTACAACACTTGCAGGATGCCTTTTGATGGGAAGAAAACAGGATTTTACATATATACATTAAAGATATAGTGGATTTTACATATATATATATATATAAAAGATATAGTGGATTTTGTAAGTTCAGGCCCATTTCTTTCCCTTTCTAGGACTCGTTAACTGTGTACAGCAAGTACAGTGTGATAATAATAAATAATTTTCTTAATGACTTTTGCAAAGAAAGAATTTTAATTTCTAGTTCTTAGTACTAATACTTACTAAAAGTACTAGTAGGGGTATATAAATGTGTATAAATACTGGTGGCAATACCATAAAACACCTTTTGTTCTTTACATAAGCTTCAAATAAGTCACATAAGTGCCTTCAAATAAATCTCTCCTTTTGGGTGCTTGTAAATAATAGGCTACAATATTCCTATTTGGGATTGTGTTATTTGCTTCTTTTTATCTGCCTCTGTCTCGAGGCCTGGTTTAAATCTGTAGATCGCATCTCAGATATTGCCATCCAGGTGATCATTTCTCATGAGTTCTAGTGGTCCACACGAGGCAGAGAGATGTGAAATTTTCCAGCAGGGGTGTTCCTGCAATTGGAGAAATGGGGGTTTTTCAGCAGTGCAAAGTGATGCCGCACCCGTGGCTACACACCACTCTCAAAACCACATTTCTTCCTTGAATTGCTGTCTCCATTCTCTGGACAGTAAGCACACTGATTTGTTTTAAAAATATAAAACCAAATTAAAAGGCAAGGTTAAATTTTCTAGATTTGTTGCTGACTTCTTCTTTATAGTCTGTTGTTCTTTTCCTCCCATCAGCTTGTTGCTTGTTGTGTTTCCTGGAGGCAGAGTAGCAGATAGACTTTGTGTTAAGCTCAGAACATATTCTGGTTAAATAAGAAGTTCACTTTAAAACATCCAGTTATGTGTGCAAGCATGATTGAAGCGCAATGAAGTAACAAAAAAAGACATTATGCAGTTTCACAATTCGGTCAGCCCTTCCCAGTGCATATGAATGTTTAGGACCACGTTTTACTCTGCTCTGCAGAACGAGGAGCTTATAAGTACATCCAGGTATGGTTTCCCAAAGAGGAGCGTGGGACACAAAGCAGGGAGAGAGGATACCAACAACTGTTTCTGACAGCCCAAGACTAACTGATCTTTGATAAATTTATTTCTTTTTTATCCTCGCAGACTTTGTGGCTTTGAACCATTTTATGATGAAAGGGGAGATCAATACATGTTTAAGAGAATCCTGAACTGTGAATATGACTTTGTGTCCCCCTGGTGGGATGACGTGTCTCTGAACGCCAAGGATTTAGTAAGTAAAGCTAAAATGAGACAGGACTATCTTTGCTGATAGGCATTTCACTAGTATCACTTCCACTGAGAAAGAGAGTCCCTTTTGGGGTGAAGGCAGAATAATTGGTTAAATATGTTTTCATATGGCTCATGCTTTTCTTATCTCTGATATGTTATGTTGCTGTTAAATTTCCATTCTTAGTCCAGTGTTGTAATTCTGCACTCAAAACCATGGATGTTCAGGTTGTTTTGTGAACTAAGGCACAGATTGTTGGCAGATGTCACGGTGTTTATGTACGCCTGCCTTTAATGCTGCTCGGAAGTGTTTCATCATTCTGCTTGGCAAGGCAACCACCTTCAGGAGAACAAAGGCACAAGCCCTGTATGTTGTGCAGTTTTCAAGTCTGAACTTTGGAAGAAGAGTATAAAAAGGAGTGAAGCCTTCCTACCCCACTTTTGTTAACAGCCTTTTTCTGTCCACTTCAGTTTTTTCTCAGTAGATGAGGAAAGCCTGATTACCCTTAAATATGGTCCGTTAGCAAAAGGCTAGGGCTGGCATGCTCTCTGCACTGTATCCTTTTCTTACCAGGTAAAGTCAATGGGATTCAGGACACACGGATCTACAAAGATGGGTGCACCTGACTTTGAGTTTTACTCGACAATAACTTGCACAATTCAGTTATTTCATCAGCACTGAATGCACAAATGCTCAGTTACGTATTACACAACCCATGCCATAAAGTACTACATAATAAGTGGTTTTATAGTATCTCAGGTTGCCTCACATGGAAGGACTGTAGAATTTCAAAGTACTTTTTGCTCTTGTATTAGATGTGAAGTTTTTCTAAGACCAAACAAATGTAATTTCCTGACTTATGCCAACAAAACCCAGATAAACCACAGTCTGCAGCAAAGCTGCTCTTTTTTTAAATCTGTACGGAAAGAGCTTTGGTCCAAACTGCTCTCTACCATCTAGAAACAGTGAAGCTCAGAGTTTCAGGTCTGAACACTGTATAGCGAGTTCTAGATAAGGATGAAGCCCAGGACCCCCATACTGTGGGTTTTCAAAGTGATTTACTTAACTTGATGGATGGAAGGGCTACAGGAATGATCAGAGGGCTGGATCAGTTCTGCTGTGAGGACAGGCTGAGAGAGTTATTCAAATCAAAAAAAGTGGAGATACTGCTAAGACAACTGTCTGGCTGGGGTATTTTGAGAATCTCCTAGGATATATGTGACAACTCAGACATACGAAAGCCTATGCAGGTACTGGCCAGCTGCATAGGTAGATCCTCTTACAAATGCTGGTAACCAGTTGATTCTTTTTTTCATCTCCTCCCCTTAGGGGCTGTCTTACTCAGATGTTATTTATGGAGAACCAAGAAAAGCCAGAAACAACATACATGCAAAGACTAGAATGCAAATTCTTGTTGGTTTCTTAGAATGTGTTTTATTAAGATGTTTCCCAAATGAAGACCAAAACCCCCAAAATGCAAAGCTCAGTAAATATAAAAGAAGCATATGGTTATCGGCCTTCTGTATTTCTTCCTTGTGATGCAGGTTAAGAAGTTGATTGTTTTAGACCCCAAGAAACGCCTCACTACTCTGCAGGCTCTGCAGCACCCATGGGTCACAGGGAAGGCAGCAAACTTTGCACATATGGATAATGCACAAAAGAAACTTCAAGAATTCAATGCCCGGCGTAAACTTAAGGCAAGTCTTTGGATGTAGTCTCTGTATTGGCTGGGAAAGCATGCAATTAACTTATAGCCTTACACAAACCTTGCACACTTTTCAGGACAACATTGTATAGTGGTATGGAAGCTTATTTAAGGTGACTGATGAAGATGAAAAGTTAAATCTGATTTAGTCAATGCCTGCAGGCAAACAAATAAAACTGTTTGACATGACTGACAGTTTTATCTACACAGATATAACTGTTGATAATGTACACAGCTTCCACACCTTCCTTCCTTCCTTCCTTCCTTCCTTCCTTCCTTCCTTCCTTCCTTCCTTCCTTCCTTCCTTCCTTCCTTCCTTCCTTCCTTCCTTCCTTCCTTCCTTCCTTCCTTCCTTCCTTCCTTCCTTCCTTCCTTCCTTCCTTCCTTCCTTCCTTCCCTCCCTCCCTTCCTTCTCCCTTCTTTCTATCCTTCCATCCTTTCTTGCTTCTATCCATTTGTTTGTCCTATACTGCTTGCACATACTTATTAACCAGAAAGAACAAAATTCTGGGTAGTTTCTTCATAAGCATCCATAAATCTGGAAGATATTTGATCTACTATAGCATGTTTCGATCTGTAAACCACTCTCAGTTTCTCTGCCTACTAACACAAAGCAGGAGCTTAAACCATCCTATGTGATCTAAAGTCAGCATTTAAGACACATAGGTCTATAAAATGTATGGGTTGAGATTAACAAGCCCAAAACATGCATTTCACAGTACCTCTAGGGGCAAATGTGCAATGGCATTTTTTATCTGGAAATTGTCATTCTTCGTCTGGAAATTAAGTGCTGCAAGGCAAGATTGTAGTTGGAACCTGTCCTGAAAATAACATTAGGTTTCGAGACACCAGTATCCTCCTTTACCATCTAGCCTACCATGGGAAGAAGCAGGGAAATATTTCTATGTGGAAATGGCAGGCAACTAGGCATCTAATTGACATAATATCAGGAAACTTTCTTCTCCCTCAATTCCTTTTCAGATTTTAAAGACTTATGTCTGCTTACAAGAGACTTCCGGGGATAATTCAACATGAAAACTATTACCCACAGCTACAGTGAAACTGCCCTTGTAACTCTAGTGAATCAGAGTAGAAAGCACCTTGTCTGAGACCTTTATGATCCTAATGCAAACCAAACAATGACCCTTGACTTTGTTTTTGCTCATGTATTTCAGTATTATTAGGGAAGTGTGACAGACTATTTCTACAGGGCAAAGAAAAAAAGTTTTATCATTTACAAAGGTCTGAGACACTGTAGTTATAATTTGCTCATAATATATGCTTTGCTCATGGAGGACTGACTAAACATGTCTATTAACATTATTCTCTTCAGGAAGATTTCTGTAGCCCTACAGCAGGATTGCTACACTTTCACTGAAGAGGCTATGCAACATTTTACATCACAGTGATTTCAGAGCATAATTGAAGTCATATGTTTCATCATTTCTGAGTTAGCTGTGACATTCCCTGTCCAGGAGATCACAAAGAAATGTGTGCTTTTTTGAATGTTTTGCTTTTGATTCCCTTTATGTTTTTGCACCTGTGATCACCAATAAAATATTTTTGAAGCCCAGTTTATTTAGATCACTGTGGTCAACCAGTTTATACTTCTGTGTTAAAAAGCTGTTGTTTTTTATAACTTTACTCCTTCATTGTTTTTCTATTAAAGAGCAAATGATAAGTTCTCCGATGATTAAGAGAATTAATTGCAGTTACCAGCTATTGTAACATTGATAGTTTTACACATATATCTGTATAAAAGGAACCATAAATTTGTAGGCAATTCATTCCTGTCCAAAAAAGAAGAACAAAACAGAAAAACAGCTAGTGAACATAAGCTTTAGTTGTTGTTTTCTTATTCAGAACAGTATCAAATGATCCTCTGTTTCCCAACGTAGAAGTCCAGCAGCAGGCTTTCTTTTTACTAAGACATATTTTTATAGAATAACTCTAAAGCTTTCAAGTCATGATTGTTTTTTATAGATTGTGTTGAATTTCTTTCATAAACATCCACATAGCTAGGGAGTATCATTATACACTATGTCATTGGCTGGCCTGTTCTGTTTGTAATCTGTAATCTCACTTTCAAAATTGTTGCCACTTTTATTGGCTTATTGGGTTATGCTTTGTATCATGTCTTCATAATATTCTGTATTAACTGATTGTTCTTTCTTGCCAATGTTTATATAGTCTGTTTTTTCATTGGTGTATTTATCTTTTTTGGCATGGTAACCTCTCCTCATCCCTTCTTGGAGACTCATCACTTTGATGCCTGAGCGAAAAGCTAGTGCAGTCATAGATAGCTAGAGTTGTCACACTCAGACATTAGTATTTTTTTTCTTTACTTCTGTGTGTTTGTTTTTTTCAGGCAATAAAACTCTTCAAGGCAAGGGCTGAGAGAAATAGCTTGGACCAGGCTGCCCAGGGAGGTAGTTGATTCACCTTCCCTGGAGGGGTTTAAGGCACAGGTGAACGAGGTGCTGAGGGACATGATTTAGTGTTTGATAGGAATGGTTGGACTCGATGATCCGATGGGTCTCTTCCAACCTGGTTGTTCTATGATTCTATGATTCATTTTGTGCCATTTTATGTGATCTGAGAGCATATCCCCAGTGTCTATTTATAGATATACATAGGAAGTTGCCTGTGTGCTCTGCATCATTGTGTTTGGTATATCCAAGAGTGCAATAGAGATAAATATCCCTTTGTGAATGGGATGATCAGCAATAATACTGTTGTTACTATTATGTCAGAAGATAACTTTCTTTTTCCAGTCTAACTTCAACATGGGATATCTGAAGTAGATTCTGAAAAAAGTGCAGCATGTGCAGCTGAAAAAAAAATAATCTGTTCATGTTGGCCAACTTGTAACCTTGAGAAAGCAGCAATTTTAAATGTCAGTTATGCCCTAACTCTCTGACTGTGACATTGCCATGAAGACTGAAGACAGTTATGTTCCCTAACGGGGTGATGCTAAGGCTGCAGTGCTGACAAACCATGTGCTTTAAGAAGTGTTTGCATGATCCTTTCTTCTTCAGGCTGCAGTAAAAGCTGTGGTGGCATCAACTCGCCTCGGCAGCGCCAGTGGTCACAGTGTGCATGACAGCAACAAGCCCAGCCGTAACCTGTCTCCCGTCCATGACGGCAAACCTGAAGAGAAACCTACTCAGGAAGCAGAAGCAGCTCCAGGAGAGATGTCTTAGGTCAATGTGCTTCTTTGTTTCAGCTGAAATCTGTCATTTCATACACCAGCTAACTTGTCAGTCGGCGAGAGAGATTTGTAAGCTTGGCCTCTCTGATTCTGCTTTGGGTGCCAAACACACTGGCTGGTGATACTACCTTCAATGCATGTGACTGCTTATGAAAATAGGAAACTGTTCCATAAGGCATGTCATGGAAACAGTGTTATTTGCAGTAATACTGGCAGGTGAAAATATGGGGATTAATAACTACCTACCGTAATGTCTATACTTCATATACATCTATCCAGTGTTTCTAGATGGTATTTGAAACAAAATACTGTTTAGTTTGGTTTTGTGGAAGTAAGCGTCTTCTGTATGTCCTTGAGTTTCTTTGAACTGCGTCCTTCCAGATTCATAGTCCTGCAGCAGATGAAATGGAAGGAAATACCAAGCCAATGGTTTTAAAACTGGTGTACGAAATAATGTTTTTTTTCTGTAAAATTAAAAAGATATTTGGGGATTTATATGCAAAAAAACATTCCACTACTTCTGGGAAGAAATCGAAATGTTAGTTTCACTGGGCATGAAAATGTATGATCCTGAAGCTTGTGTTGAGAATGCCTTACTCTGACTTTTCCTGTTTATATACGGTGTTCTAATGACAACCAAAATGACTCAGATTTCTGCCATTTCATTCTTTAGACAAGTGTTAACAAAACAAAATAGCAGGCTAAAAGAGGGTTAAAGTAGATGCAAATTATATTTATTCATTAATTTCTAAACTGTGCATCTAGATGTTTTTGTAGGGCATGAGGGAATAATCTGCAGTTATACAAGTTGTAAATGCTTGAGGGAAGCCATTCCACAACTTAATGATTTTGCTCCGAGGAAGCGCTCTTTTACAGGGTCTGGGAAAGTGTAGTATAATCTGGTGCTTCTCAGATATTTAACCTCATGAGTAACCAGTTTCCACTCGTCAGCGTAATTAGTCCATGTTTTCCAAAAACAGGACCCCTCCTGCAAAGTAATGTGCCAGCACAGATCTAGCATCCATCCAGAGCTCTTGTGTTTTGAGTTAAAAGTTGTATGCATGGATTAGCTTGCAAAATTAGGGTCAAACTCTTCAGCTATCTTAATTTTTCTGTTAACATATTGATAGGAATTGAAAAACCAACATGCATCAATATGTATGACCGTTTACGTTTGTTTGTTATCACTCTGATAGCATGTGAATTTCATAATGCTATTGATATATTACAGAAATGGCAAAAAGAAACTGATGTACAACAATGTCATTTGTCTTTGGTGAACTTTTTAATACAGATAGTGGCCTAACACCCTAATACATTCAACATTTCTCCTATACTTTAATTGTTTTTTATATTAAGTTAGGCCTTACACAACTTGCCTTGAAAAAATATATCGGCTACTGAGAAAAAAAGTCCTTAATAAAACATTCAGTATCTACATTTCCTGATGAAATGAAATGGTAATACCACATTATTCTTTTGGTAGGCTTGATAAATAAAATGTAATCTCAATTAATATAAAAATGAAGATTAAAGATACTGTCTTTACTAGGTCAGAATGCCCACTAATGAATGTATTGTACTTGAGATTTTTTTATCCATTTGTTTTAACTCATTGAACTTGTATGAAAATGTTTGCTAATTAAGCATGGTTGAAATTTAAAGTAAATCCATCCAGATCAGCTGGTGGGGGCTTGGCAGCTGTGAACAGGCCAACAAGACACTTCCACAGGTTTTCCCTTGACAACAGGTACAGTAAGACTAATCCCTTTGGAGAAGGTGACAGGTACATCCCTCTTGTCTCACTTTTTACTGTCTTTCTTGTATCCTGTGAGGAGAATGCAGGACAAACACATTTCTCAGCCACAGTTCTTATCCCGTGAGTATGATGGTAAAGCCACATGAGTTTTGGTTGGTGGGGAGGTTTGATGTGAGGGGCTGGATTTGTGTAACTTCTCCTCCTGAATTTGTTGTAGTTGCTTCTAATCTCTGGAGTTGGCTGCGCATTCGTTTCACGTCTATGAGTACTTGAGCAGAAATATCTTCATCTGAGGCATGGTTTGTTGAGCCGAAAAGTTGTCCCAGCTGATTCTTAAGGTTGTTCTTTGCTAAATTGTACCATAGCAAATCATAAATAGGAACTGATGTCATGCAACTGGAGACCTCTTTGTGACAACATGATCTCGGAGGCAGCTCAGTCTTTTGCATAAAAGCTCTAGGGCTTCAGTTGTATTTGCTTAATTTTCTTTTATTATGCTCCATCTGAGACAATCAGATTTCTGTGCTGAATGAATGATGAATACATGATTCAGTAAAGTAGTGTGCCTGGCTTATGTATACAGTACTATGCAGAAGGAAGAGCAACACTAGGGCATATGGATATAACGGAAGAAAGGAATGTTACATGCATTATTTTTATCTGAAAAATTACACCCAGGTGGCATCTGCCATAATTCAGTCTTGAGAGTGCAACACGTGAGTCTTACTGTGGTGGAAAAATAGGAGCCACATCCAAAAGCTGCTCAAGATGGGCGAGTTCCTTGTCTGTGGTTTTAAACTAGGTACTAAATTACTGATGCTCTTTTCCATTGAGATTCTAGGCTTTATTTTTTTAAAATGTTCAATGTATGAGCAAAGTCCTTCAGGTATAAAAGGAGAATCTTACTATCTTTTCTAAGTATTTGAACTTGGGAAAACTTTTCCTTTAGAGGCAGATTATAATATTAGCAAACTAAAGTCTAATATTTGAGAGCTAGGCTGAGGATTTGATGGCTGTTTAAATAGCTACTGATGTCCTGCCTTTCCACAGCAACAGGGATTTTTACAAGTCCAAATAGATTCATTCCAAAATAGAAGGAATTTCCTGTCATTTCAAACAATTTCATTGTAGATTTGCAGATGACACAGTACATTTCATTTCACGAGCCCAGTGCGGGGTAGTTAGCTGAAGTTTATACTTCACATGGTGCCAAGTGTCCCGTGAAGATCCACATATAATATAATCAAACTTTTGAATGCAAAGGAGCATCAAGGCCAAAGTCTGTGATATGCCATGTGTTCTATAGGATGGGTATTAAGAGCTCTGTCCCTGCAACCAAACAGGCTGTCAGGCATGTGGAGAGCAGTGACAAAAACTGCCCAGCATCCTCTATGCAAAGACCCCATACCTTGGTGAATAAACCATAATGCTCTGAAAAGCCATGTGGTACTAGAACAGGATGAGAGGGGCCACTAGAAAGTTTTTGGAAGGGGCTTAGGTCAGCAAGGAGTCCCAGGATGGAGGAGATTGTGGTTCACTGGCAGCCAGGCATCAGCACTTACCAAACAAAAGATCCTTCCTCTACAGTTTGAGCAGTTGAGGGAAACAGATGCAGCTGGCAGCTGCAGGGAAGGTGCATTTTCTGCAGCTGAGCAGCAGGGAAGAAGAAGAAGATGCTAGGAGTTGTCAGCATCCAAGTTAAGA
Organism: Clamator glandarius; assembly: GCA_033459285.1. Classification (NCBI taxonomy): domain Eukaryota; kingdom Metazoa; phylum Chordata; class Aves; order Cuculiformes; family Cuculidae; genus Clamator; species Clamator glandarius. The sequence continues at coordinate 410,897 of JAUNZM010000457.1, read as the reverse complement.
AAGGATGCTGGCATCTGCTAAGCAACAAATGCAAGAGGATTCCTATTTCCAAATACTGATTGGCAGCTCCCACATGCGTCCTGGAGTATGATGCTGTGCAGAGCCCTGCAGGGCAGCTCTCAGAGTGGTTTTTTAAGAGTGGCGTATAATAGTGTAGGGTGGAGATCCTTGCACAGTGACCTGCATATTGCCTGCTTGCGAAGTGACGTGAATCTTGGCTCTCTGCCTTGATCCTTGACGTGTGCAGAGGCTGTGTGTTTCTCCTGGAGAAGAACTCAGTTCTGTGTGGCTGAGTCTGCCTCTTCCTTGCTCAGGTTACGACTGTAGAGCTTATGTGGGCATGGCATTCAGGTAACAAACCTGCCTCTGTCTGTGGGAGAAAAGCAGGAATGAGACTGACAAGCGCAACGTGCACAGTTGGGTGTAGAATACAATGGCAGGGATACGTGCAAGCCCTGAAAATACCAAAGTTAAGCAAACGGACAACTCAGACCTCCTTGAAGTTACTTTACAAAACACTAATTGCTCAAAGAATGTCCAGCCTTCCCAAGTAATTTCAATTAGAATAGACACCCACAATAGTGAGAGTTAATTCTGCTTTCTTATAAAGAAATTTAGCTTCCCTAATGAGACCCTGCACAGCACCATGTTGCATTGTACAAAAAAAAAATAGCTGCATTGCAAAATAAGAAGCAAATAAAATTATATGGAAGAAAGAGGAGAAATATAGGAATAAAATAATTACCTCATCTATAATGGCATCTTGGCTTGGATCAGACACGGCGTGACCAGCAGGTCCAGGGAGGTTCTTCTCCTTCTGTACTCGGCACTGGTGAGACCGCTCCTCGAATCCTGTGTTGAGTTGCGGGCCCCTCACCACAAGAAAGATGTTGAGGCTCTGGAGCGAGTCCAGAGAAGAGCAACGAAGCTGGGGAAGGGGCTGGAGAACAAGAGGAGCAGCTGAGAGAGCTGGGGGTGTTTATCCTGGAGAAGAGGAGGCTGAGGGGAGACCTCATTGCTCTCTCCAACTCCCTGAAAGGAGGTTGTGGAGAGTAGGGAGCTGGGCTCTTCTCCCAAGGGACAGGGGACAGGATGAGAGGGAATGGCCTCAAGCTCCGCCAGGGGAGGCTCAGGCTGGACATAAGGAAAAAATTCTTCACGGAAAGGGTCATTAGGCAGTGGAAGAGGCTGCCCAGGGAGGGGGTTGACCACCTTCCCTGGAGGTGTTTAAGGTGAGGGTGGATGAGGTACAGAGGGACATGATTTAGAGATTGGTGGGAATGGTTGGACTCGATGATCCAGTGGGTCTCTTCCAACCTGGTGGTTCTATGATTCTATTTGTATCTGGAATGTAAAAAAAATCTTAGTTCCAGAACACTCATAAACTTAACTGACAAGACTCTAAACTTTCCACATAAGCAAAATATTGCTGTATGTCTGGGAGGTAAAACTTCTGGCCAGACTGATTTGGTGAAGATTGATGGAGGGTCAGTGCAAATAAGGAGAACATCCCTTGGAGCGTGAATCCTCCAGCTTATGTATGGAATGATGTACATGCATGTAACTAAAAATCCATCAAAGGTGAAAAAAACCTGTACATTGCATGCTCCCCTCCAGAGTGGAGCAGACACCGTGAACACAGTAATGAACAATGGAACTATTAGAAAGCATTTAGATATTATGAGGGTTGGTGTAATATAGAAGCAGGAACAGAATGTTGTAGTCAAAGTGGCCCTATTCTGAACTTACCAATAAAATTATAGCTGCAGCGTAGGATCATAAAATTGCTAAATTGGAAAAGACCTTTGAGATCATTGAATCTAACTGTACCTGTCCACTGCTAAATCATTTCCCTAAGCACTTTATTTACTCATCTTTTTAATACCTGCAGGGATGGTGACTCAACCACCTCCCTGCGCAGCCTCTGCCAGGGCCCGATGACCCTTTCCGTGAAGAAAGTTTTCCTAATGTCTAACCTGAATCTCCCCTGGAGCAACTTGAGGCCATCTCCTCTTGTCCTATCACTTGTCCCTTGCACGAAGCGACCAACTCCCACCTCACTACAAGCTCCTTTCAGGTAGTTGTAGACAGTAAGGAGATCTCCCTTCAGCCTCCTTTTCTTTAGGTTGAACAGCCCCAGGTCCCTCAGCTGCTCCTGTAACCCTTGTTCCTCAGTCCCTTCACCAGTTTGATCGCTCTTCTTTGGACACAATCAAGGAGCTCAATGTCTTTCTTGTAGCAAGGGACCCAGAACTGAACACGGGGTTCAAGGAGCGATCTCACCAGTGCCGAGTAGAGGGGCAGAATCACTTCCCCGATCCTGCTGGCCACGCCATGTCTGATAGAAGCCAAGATGCCATTGGCTGCCTTGGCCACCTGGGCCACTGCTGGGTCATGTTCATTCGGCTGTCAACCAACACCCCCAGGTCCCACTCCTCCAGGCAGCTTCCTGGACACTCTTCCCAAGCCTGCAGTGCTGCACGGTGTCGTTGCACTCCAAAGGCAGGACTCTGTATTTGGCCTCATTAAACCTCATCCCATTGGTCTCAGCCCAGCGGTCCAGCCTGTTCAGATCCCTTTGGAGCCTCCCGACCCTCCAGCAGATCCACACTTCCACCCAGCTTAGTGTCATCTGCAAACTTGCTAAGGGTGCCCTCAATGCCTTCATCCAGGTCATTGATAAAGACATTGAACAGGGCTGGACCCAGCACTGAGCCCTGGGGACACCACCTGGAACTGGCCTCCAACTATATATGAAACTATATGTATGTACATGCACACACAAAAATACGACTTTATCGAAAGAGAGACAGAGTCTGCTGAATGCTCAGACCCACATCTGCATTAACTGTAGCAGAAACCTTTAAAGCAGTCTTGTGCCCTTTGCCAGCGCTGCTCTGCTCGAACTGAAACCATAGTGCTTAAATTCTTGGACCACTACTGGATGAAACTCAGTGGATATCAGGGTATAAGAGACTAATAAATACAGGGGTATAGAGATTTCCCCAGCTTTGGCTCCTTCATACCATAACGCAGTTGGGAAGAGTGTGCTTCATTGCCCTCATCCTTGCACACACTCAGCACTTGGGCTGAAGTGGGGTAACAACACAAGCACCGTATTTTAGGATGGATTAGAGCTCCCTTAGCTGCACCAGAGGCCCCTACGCTACAATGCTCCATCTACAACACCTTTGACTAAGAACTCACAATCTAACCCTTAACTTTTATATTAGGAAGATGTTTGCAGGCCAGAGTGTATTGAAGAGCATATGTTTGCTCCTGTTTAGTAGCACCGAGCTCCTCCCAGGGCATCGTATTTTGTGCACCATTGCAACCTATCATGTTGGCAGTAGAAACAGCAAAGTTGGTTCATAACACTTGGCCCCATTTGTTGGCTGGAACTGTAAATAATCTGTTTTAAAATAGAAAACTGTGTGAAGCCAAGCATTACGTCTACACAGGTACCCACAGGGGAAGTCTATCAAAGAGAAAAAATTCTTATCCCCATGTTGGGTGGATGTGGGACGACTCTCCTTGAAATTAGTGTTGTAGACTTCAGGCAGTTATTTTGGTAACTCAGAAGCTGGGACAAACCATTGAGTATGATTTACAACTGCGAATGGTATGTGATCTATCCAGAGACGGTGTACTCCATCGACCACTGAGACATATTCATTCATCCACGGAACTGTACTTAGGGGTCTGCTTTATCAAATCAGCTCTCAGTATCCTCTGTTGTGTCCTCCTGAGCTACTCCTTCCAAAATAAAGCTTTTTTCACTGATCTGTGAAATTAAAATTGGAGGTGCATAAAATCAACAGTTGCTCATCCATGTCTCCTTGACACTACAGCCCCAAGGGAGGCTGTCTCCAACTGCTGTCCAAGCAGTGGAGTTGATCACCACACTGGTTGTGATGAAGTGAAAGTATTTTAATCCAGCCCATGGAATTCTCTCTCTCCCCTCTGGACAAGCCAGAGGATCTCTATGTTTTGCACACACCTAGTGATTAAATTACCTGGTCAATTTACCATACTTAACAAATTAAACAGGGTATACGAAGGTAAAGTGCAATGCCCCATGGCTCTTTAAGAGCCATGTATCTGAAGCATTGTTGTTACGCTCCATCTTACTCTTCTGCTTGAATTTACTGAAAATGACTAGGCCCATTTAAATCACAGATTTTACAGGCATTAACTACAACTTCACACACACACACCAGTCATTAGCTCCAAATAGCTGAGTTGCACTGTGAGAAATTACAACTACCATATCTGCAGGAACAAGGCAGTCTAGGAAAAAGCAGATCCTAAGGGATGGTTACTTACAAACGCTCTACATGAAGGAGCCCAACCTCCACCACAAATCTCTAAGTACTGCCAAAAATTCAACAGCCACAACAAAAAGAACAGAGGGTTTTGCTATGGAGCACACCAAAGAGAGCTTTGTCTGAGCAACGAATAAGGTGAAAAAGAGTGTCTTAGTATTTCCTCTGAAGTCCCAGGTTCCCCAATATCTGTTATTTTCCCGACATCACCTTCAGTCACACTTATGAAAGTAGGAGAGTGCCAGCCTCCTCTAGATGGAGAAACCTCAATACTGACCCCACTTTTCATTTGTAAGACATCAAAGCTGTTTCCTTTGTTCTATTAGTATGGCTCACAATGTCTTCTTCGGCTTGTTTTGGGGCCTGGAGTCATTGTCAGTGGTGAACAAGAGCTTGTTAAGAAATGTTTCATGAAACGAAGCAAATGGACTGTGTGCATATTTAGGAAAAAACCATCTTTGAAGGATTTTCTGAATCCTGCCGCAGCAGTGTCTTCCCTGAGATATATCTTCCCTGGGAATGACGGTGATCCATGGGACACCACACAGGGTTCCATGGTGGTGCCCCCACCGACCTACTGGACCAAGTGCAGTGGCGGCTGCCTTGTTTGCGCTGCTTGAATCTTTATCATCTTGGCTGCAGGGGAACAGTAATTACAAACTAAGAGAGTGTTTTTGCCAAAAGTAGTTAGAAACAAGACCAGTTAAACTACTAGATGGTGAGAGCTAACCCCAGCTGCGTCTTCATGCTGTTACGCACAACAGGAAACACTTCCTTGTTCTCACCACATGCTCATGAGGCGTCGTGCTAATGCTGCTGATTAAATAGTAGAAATTTCATTTAATGTTCCATCTGGGACATTTTTGGAGGGATTGATTTGGATTGTTTGGACTTCTTTGGAGAATGCACAGTGTTTGAGAAGCTTATGCTTGTAAGAAAATTCGTTCTGAAGAGATTAGGTGCTCAGGGAGAAGGAAACATAGAGAGATAGTGGGTAACCCTAATCCCTAAGACTAAGATAAATAGTCTTTCAGAACAAGCAAGAGCAGCTGATGGAGCTTTTAAAAGTGTGGGAGAAGAGGGAAAGGGTCACTGAGTCTATCTCACATTGGGGAAGGAGTTTGTTAGTCCCAAGAAGCTAGACCACCATGTCCTTTGCAATCCTGAGAGGCACCAAACAGAGCCTGGCTGGTTGCTCCAGACCCACAGTGAAGAGCTCATCAGCTTACGCTGGTGTTTACCTGAAGATATGTCATACATTAAGGTCTTATTTCTGGCTGGGCATTGGTTTGGAGGCTGCTGGTGGCTCTTGGCAGCTGGATCAGGACCAGACTATAGGCAGGGAGTTCTGTGCTCCTGTTAACTCAGGAGAGTATCTGCTGCTTGGTTAGGGTGTGTGCTGATGCTTCCAAGAGAAATGGTGCTATTGACTTGTAACACAAAGTATTCTATAAAGCTGTCACAGAGGCTCATTGATCTCAGAGCAGTGACATCTGAACTCTTAATAATAACAATCAAAATTGTCACATATCTCTTAGACTTTCTCAAATTAGCTCTGTGTCCTGTGTACCTGACTCATCCTTTTACTGCTTAATGTGTAAGAAATCCCGTACTGTCCATGCTATTGCTTGTACTAGCAAAGATGTCAGCAACTAAATATAAGTTTATGGACTGCTTGGTTAATTGTACACATTTTCTTTGAACTAAGCTTGTTTGTGTAGTAACTTTTCTGATACTGTGCAAATGAACCAGAGAGAAGTTGGAAACAGGAGAAATTGACAGTGTTGTTGTTTCAGTGTACGTCCTTGGGACCAATGTACCTGCTCGTGTGCTTGCATGGAAATGCTGATAAGCCATGAGAACATGTTTGGATGGCAAGTTTAGTAAGTGGCTTGCATGCCTGGTCTGATGCCAAATAAACTAGTAAATCTAGAAATGCTTACATCTATTATTTGCTAACAGCTAATGCCTAGTGTAGGATACAGAATATTAGTCATCATTGTAAGGAGTTGGAATGATGGGTGTTATCTGTTTATATAGCAAAGTCTTGGATGAATTCCAGCTTGGCACACTACTTCCCCTTCTCCTCCCTCAAAGCCTTAGCAGTAAGATAACAAAGGAATCACAGAATCACAGAATAACCAGATTGGAAGAGACCCACCGGATCGTCGAGTCCAACCATTCCCACCAATCCCTAAGTCATGCTCCTAAGTACCTCATCCACCCTCACCTTAAACTCCTCCAGGGAAGGTGACTCAACCACCTCCCTTGGCTGACCGTTCCAATGCCTAACCACCCTCTCTGTGAAGAATTTTTACCTAATCTCAAGCCTAAATCTCCCCTGGCAGAGCTTGAGGCCATTCCCTCTCATCCTGTCCCCTGTCACTTGGGAGAAGAGGTCAGCACCCTCCTCTCCACAACCTTTCTTCAGGTAGTTGTAGAGAGTAATAAGGTCTCCCTTAAGGAAGCGTTATTAGTGGTGGGCTACAAAGGTAGGAGCCTGAAAGACCTTTGTACAGTTGTCTAGGCTACCCCTGAGCCCCAGGGAGTGTTGTGCAGGACAGATGTTTGTCTCACTTGGTCTTAAAGACCTACAGCAATGAAGACACTTCCCTGTGCGGTCTGCCAAATCACTTCTCTACTCTTGTGATTGGAAAGTAATTTACAAAGCTGTGAGTTTGTGGCAGTTAACAGTTTGTCTGACATGGTGATCTGTTTTCTGCAACCTTTTCTTATGTCTCCAAAGGTTATTAAGATGCTTCTTTGTTCAGCATCCTTCTCTCTCATCAGCACAAACCAGATCCATCCACATGGGTCACATGCCCTGGGTCTTTTGCTGCTCTTCTTGCTCGCATATGTATTTTTGTGCCTGTAATTGATTGTTCTCTGTAGTGCTATGTAGCCGAAAGGTATGCAGCCCGAAGCTAAACAACAGTACCTGAGTGGAGGCCTTGGCAGGACAGAAGTATTGGAAGGATTATTTTTGTCTCTCTGTTTTGTTTCTAAATCTGTAATTTAACATCCTAAGTGGTGTTCCCTCCTGCTCAGTTTGCCGTGGGTCACAGCTGCCATGGCTTTGCCACACGGCTGCGTGGCCAGCTGGCCGCTGTCTTGCACTGGTGCAGCTTATTATCCTGCCACCTACAACTCCTTAGTCACACAACTTGCTTGAATGCAGAGACCCTTCACGCCCCTTTGTGTGAGATTGTATTTTCAAAACCCTCAGGGGAAGAAAGAAATAATTATAAGCTCTGGAAGATGTTCTTCACGGTAACAGTGGTTCAGAAAAGCTGTCTGCTTTGATGTTTCCATGGACGCTGCTGAATCTTTTCCCGAGCTGAGGGAAAGCATAGGTTCTTGCTACAGGTTCATGAAATCATCTTCTCATCTCCACAACAGAACAGATAAGGTCAGTGAAAAACTGAAAGGAGAGAAGATGTGTATAGGAACTAGGTCTTGTGGACTCTTTAATTCCCTCTGGAACTCAAGATATTTGTTCTTCGGACTGACGTCTTAAAAATAGTAGATTAAACATCAGTGCTGAGGCTCTTGTTGCAGATAACGTTACACTGGTTTTATAGAGAGCTGGAGACAAGAAAATGGGACACGAGAAAGCACTGGCAGGTCAGTAACCTGGCAGAACTACTCAGAGAGACTATCCATGGATTAGGATAGCTGGGGAGTTAAACAAAACCCTCCTGCCTCAGAACTAACAAAAACCCGCATATCTGCTGATGCTGGGTGCAGTCTGCCTCTCTACAAAGCCCTAGCAGTTTGTAGTTCTCATGTGCTTCTGAGCAGCTAAAACACCGTTTTTTTTTTTTGTTCAACATGTTGTACACGTGCAAATAACTTCTTGTTTAAAATACCCAAACACGCAATATTTTTACATGCATTGTGGGTTTTATTTGACGTTTTTAAAAAATAATGCACAAAAGGCCTCTTCTCTCTTCCTCGCTTTTATTTCATTATCCTACCTCGATTTCCTCTGGCAAGAGGCGTGTGGCAAGTAGAATATGTGGTGGGCATTAGGTTTCCTAACTTTCTGTTCCACGAATGCTCATTTTCCATGGTAGAGGCTGGCAGGCACACAAGCAGAACAGAAAGATATTTTGCCCACATGGAGGATACACAAAACTCAATTCTTCATCTTGCCTGGTGTTCTGCACCAGAAGTGTTGGTTCCTTATGATCACAGTAAAAAGGAAATCAGCCTCTGCAAAGTATAATTTAAAGTGCTGTTTATTAGAACTAACACAACAGAGAATGAGAGGGTGGTAAAGGTGATTTTGCTTCCCTTCAAATGCTGGGAACCTCGAGTTGTGAGGCATGAGGGAGGCCTCTGGTATGCACGTTGCTGTTACTGCATTTTTTGTTATTACAGCTATTTCAGGATTTTCTTAAAATGATTCATCAAACTACCGATTGTTCCTATTATCAAGCAGGAAGGTTGTCCGCATGAGAACTTCTTGCTGTGCTGTCAGGTACAGGGAAAGCCAGATAGGCAGTGCAATTGCTGGTTCTCTGTGGCAGCAACCTGCAGGCTCCTCTGCTCCTCTCCTCATTAGCTGTTGAAGTTTATTCTGCAGCCAGGGAACATGCACAACTCACACCAACTGCTCTGTGAGTCACTAACTCCTCAATGTACCACAGTCTTCCACTGAAGATTACTACACCTGATGGTCTTGGGAAACTTTCAGTGTCTCAACTGTAATGTCTGTGGTTTTGTACTCATTCATGTTTTGATTACATCTTTCACATTAGCCTGAGTAATTGTAACAGTCAAATGCTACAGATCTCTCTTGTCTCTATGCAGGCTTAATAAGAGAAACAAGAAAAGGTTCCACAGAGACAGGTATTTTCTTCTGTTGTTTCTGTAGGTGCTAATGAAATACACGTCAAAATACATGTTGCAACATGCTTCGTAATAGTAATGTACAACTACGTCTTTTGCAAGGTGCTACATCCTCATGTGTTTTGCATTAACTAGATTTTGATGCTTAATAAACCAACCCTTAAACATGCTAAAAGGTAACAAGTATTAAGGCAAAATAATAAAGTTTTTCCACAGCAATCATGAGGTCATTAAAAAACCCCTATCTTTAGAATTTAAGCTTTAAGAAAATCCTTTTTGTATGGTTTTCAAGAGATTTTAGTTCAGCAGAAGACTGTGTTGTGCATCTTCCTCAGCCTAAATCAAGTTTCTAAGTAAAGATACACTTTTTGGCTTGCAAATTTAAGGAGATGAATTGGTAGCATTAGAGATCACCAAACAGCTGAACTACAGCATCGGACATAATTCCCAAAAACTAACTGAATGCTACTTCTGACTTCACAAGTATTGAAAAAGCTACATCATGTGACTGTTGGAATGCATGTGTTATTTTATTCTGCATTTGCATTCAGAATAAAAATACAATCTCTTAAGTGCTGAACGCAGTTCAAACCACTGTTAAAATAGACTGATTTTGACTTTCTGAACACAGGCACAGCTTCACCGGTTTCACTAGAATTATGGCTATTGTTACAGCAGTGACCTCCCTACCTCATACCATCAAAACAGTTATGACTATTTGTGATTACCAGAGGAATTATACACTCTTTTAATGCTTTATAAATTTTCCATGCTTCACATTTATCTGTTCATCAAATTTGAGATCGGCGCTTGTGCTATTCCCGGAGTGTCTATCTGAAGTCCAAGTCCACCTCCCGCATGCTGGAGGTTTTAGATGGAGAACAGAAGCCAGACATGAAAACTGTCTGATCGTTAGCCATGTTTCCCATCCACACACAGAGCAATTGTCATTTTGCATAAGCCACTGAAAAAGTAAGCTTAAAAAAAATACTAGTCGTATAGAAATAATTTTGTCATGTCTACATACAGGTTTTTTTTCCTTGCAAGAACTTGTCTCTGCTCTTCTCTTGGGCACTTCATTCAGAAGTCACTTTTGGATTACTATATTCTAGTTTAACTGAAACACTCTTAAACTCTACTAAACTGCTGTGAGGATGACAGAAATTATACTAGGTAATTTGTCCCCCACTCCTTTTAATAAGCAAAACATGGGCTCCTGCACTTTGTCTTTTCAACTGCTTTCCTGTTTTCACTGTTTTGGTTCATCTAGATTGTCCACTTTGTTAGGAGGGAAACAACGCCATGGCGTGCAAAGAGGTTCTAATCAGGTTTAGTACTTGATGTTTTGGCTTTCTTGATTATGAATGTTCTGGTTAAAGAACAGCTCTGCTTTACCATCCAACACTCCTCTCAATCCCTAGCTATATAAAAAGAAAATAAGTTTTGGTTTCAAATAAATACAACGCACTATGAAACTGGGTATCTTTCTTCCACATCACCCTATAGCTGAACTGCTTGGAATAATGAAAGAAGGGGGATCAGCTCTGCATTGCTTCAGTGGCATAATCAGTACACGCTGTCAATCATTGCACTCCTAAATCAGATCATTTTTAGAAGTGCAAGATTCCCCCAAAACAAATCCGTAAATTTTGTTAGCATCTTTCGTGACTCCTCATCTGAAAATTGGAGAATGGTACTACGCTTTCTTATGGATTAAAAAAAAAAAATCTGCTTCTGTTCTCTATCTCCAGAGTCTCTACCGTTATTCTGAGTCTTCAGAATCACTGGCAGAAGCAAACCATATTGGTTAAAAGGCACAAAGCCAGTTTAATCAAGGAGGCTGGAACTAGATCATCTTTAAGGTCCTTTCTAACCCAAACAATTCTATGACTCTATGAAAACAGAAGGTCTAATTCACTTTCAGGAACTTCACTCTCATTCCACTTCTAGGCCTGTTACTGAAAACAATTCTCTTGACAAAAAGGAAACAAGCACGGAGAAATTGTTATTAAAAAAGATCATCGTACTTAAAATTCACTAGCAATTTTCTTCAATTTAAACACAAGTTCTTTCTTCAGTTGCTCTTTGCTTCATTGGCCTATCTTCACTGAAAACATAAAAAACCATTTCACTGAACACTAAGTAAAGATGGGTACTCTACAGGTACCATCAACTCATATAACGAGTTTTTGGAACGAGGTCCTCTTAACCTTTTCTGCAGTGCCTAGTCTTGTATAAATATCATCTTCTAAGTATCCTGTGCTCATTCTGACTGATTTCTCCAGCACGGAAGTGCCTCTGTGATTGAAACTAGGATTTTACACAGCAATGGAATATCTTTCCCTGTATGCATCTGTATCACAACCCCTCAATTAGTCGGTCCCAATAGTTTTTAAAAAAGAAGACATGAATATGCAGATTCACTCTACATGTAGTCTTTGTAACTGTGAGGAATAAATAGGGTAGACTTTGCACAGCTCCCTCTACAATCATGTCAGCATTCACCCCGCAGAGCAGTAGTGAAAGGAGTGGACTCTAGCATTTAGAAAGAAATGTGTCTGCTGACACCGGTTTTTTAGTGTCCTTGGTGGTGAAAGATGACCTTGTGAACTTCCAGGACTGTGGGGGAAACAAGAAAGGCAAAAATGATGGGAAGAACAACCAATAAGTTTAAAGGGAACTGCAGAACACACAAAACTCAACAGGGAGCTCCTGCCTGGGAAGGCACCGATGTTTGGTGCTGTTGTTTTTAACAGTCCTAAATGCCTTAATACATTAAGCACATTTGAAGAGCCATCACTATGTTTGGTGTCAGGCTTTTCTACCTCTTTGCTTGAACAACCATACGGATAAGTCCCTACTGTTCAGAGTTCAGCTACAGTGTCAATAGAGTCAATACTGCAGGGAACAATTTTCATCCGAGTTTTTTTTTCCCTGAAAGCTGATTACGAGTCCTTGGATTGTACATATACATCTGGCCACAAAACAGTAGGCTCCAAGGTACCCTCCCTAAGTGCTACACAACCGAGCTTGCCTCTACTAGCACTGGGAAAGCACAGGAGTAATGACAATCTCACCTGAGCAACTGATGCATATCAACACTAAAAGCTTAATGTCAAGTCTTGAAAGAGAATTCAAGATCCTAGTTGCACAGACAGTAACCTTTGAAAGCCTCTGCTACGTAACTGTCAGCATCACAGGATGGCTAAATATCCTTACAAACTTGACCCTCCATCCTCCAGCAGATCTGAGCAATTCCGTATGTTGAGCTTTGGCCTTCAGGTGCTCATGTTTTAGGTGCTACTTCCATGTATTGCAAAGGTCAGTCTAGGGGGACTATGACAGGATACTCCAGAGCACTGCTCCTGCACATGGGCATTCTGTGCTCTTGTGCTACACCAACGGCCACACCTGAAGCAAGTTAGTGGTCCTTTATAGTAATTGCAGGATTTTCAGTTAAGGAAGACAGAAAAAAACCCTGAACACAGGTGCGCGTGCACACACACACTTACATGCAAGTGTAAGTAAAAAATTCTTTAGAAGTATAGAGCAACACAGAAGATCCATTGGAGGTTTGCTATTTTGACCACTGTGTGATTAGAAGCCCACTAAAAACTATGGAAAAACACTTGATGACTTGACTGAGCTTTGGATCAGCTGTAAGAGCATTTCTTTATCTATGCACTGCAACTGTTATTTTCAACAATTAATTAAGTTACACTTACTTACAACACTGAAGAAATGCCAATAGTGAATACTTATTTTATAACAAGTGAATTTCGTTCATATGAAGAGTATTTAACAACTTAGCTAAGCAATATCCCTAAGATAAATCAAAGCAAACTTTTTGAAACAAATTAGAGATGCACCTGTACAAACTAAATAAATCAAAGATTTTAAGCAAATATAAAAATATATATATTACAAAATTACATCCTTCAATGAAATGCTGCCTGTACAGCAGCTGCACTGACAAAATCCTGAGCACTCTGCCCTCAGTACCTTTGGCGAGAGTGTAGTTCATGCTGTGTTTTTCAAGGCCCTCCCCCATTTTGGGTTTTCTACCTACGAAGCCATGGGCTTATAGATTCAGATGGCTCCTTATACAGCTGCAGAGTGCTGAGCAGGAAACAGCATCCTGCACCATGAATGAGGAATGCGTGCCAAGTATAACATCAAAGAGTACTTGGTAAAGTTGTTTGGATCCCTCGAAACAAAGATATCATTTAGGAAGAATATTACTCATCCCTTAACTCAGTAGCTGACCTATGCTAAGCTAAACAATATAATTTGATTGCAAGAAACGCAAGGTCTTTTAAGTCACTGTTCTTCTATGTTTTCAGTGCCTTTTTGAGGTCAGAGTAGAAATTGGCCAGGGTACTAGACATGGCAGCATCTACTGCAGATTGTGGTAGCATCCCTCGCAGTTCAGTCTGAATATAGCCTGTCAGAAGACTATGGCTAGGATAGTCCTTGAGAGGGACACAGAACCAGCCACAAGGGTGATTGAATCCACGGACAAAGTTAGGTCTCACCTCTCCATAGTCCAGGCTTATACCTATCAAGGCAAAAAGAAATAAAAGGGGAAATTTGAGACAGGTAAAAAGAAAATGTACAGTATATTTAAAATACACAAATTCCTGTTTGGGGAATTCAGCAGAAGTGAGAGACAAGTTTCTGGGTACTTTCACAAATATAAGTTGCCTGGCTCTTCATCCAAACTCCACAACGGACAAGTAGAGCTTAATAAACAGAAATTCTGACATTAAAAATATATTCCTCCCATTTACTATTGAGTGGTGCAAGTTGTTACTCCATCCAGTTTACTGTAAGAGCTGAGTCAGAGCACTCAATTTGTCTCTACGACTCCTGTCCCACAGCTGGCACCGGTGAAACCTGGCAGGCAGGGATGGCTTATGTATAAACCAGTAACTTGTACACTTCTTTAGTTCTATAAAATGTTAAAATATCTTTGAAAAACTTGTTGAAGACCATCTTACACCATTTTTGAATGTTTACTGCAAAACTAAACTTAATTTTAATCAAATCTTAAGCCAAACAGCTGTTGCAAAAAATGGCTCAGGCAGAGCTAAGTGGTGCCTTACCACAGGTTAGAAGCCCATCTTCGTAGCTTGCAGTGTAAGAGAAATCAACAAATTCCCTTGGTGCTATGATGTTCCAGAGCTGGCCAGCAGTTGTGTAGCGCATCACACAGCAGTTCTTGTTTTGTGACAGAATAAGGAGGGTGAGAAAACAAAAATCTTAGTTTAATGAATACATGCTTGTAGGTTGCTAGCCTTTTCCACAAAGGTTGCACGCTCCATCAACTATGCTGTGCAAAAACCTCAAACAGGTCAGAATGGCACCTTTAAACTATACTGTCTGAAACAAGACAACCGCCTGGGACTGAAAGCTATAGGCCTTTTATGTGGCTTAACCATTACTCGAGAAACATGAAAGGAACGTGAATAAATTGCAAGAGGTCTCTTTTGGTACTTAAATGATCTGTCAAGTGCTTTTAATCCACTAAGCGAGTAACAAAACAGACAACAGATTTTGAATAAATTTCAACCAATAATTAACAAAAATACTATGCCATATAAAAGTTCCTGAATAGGTAAGAGCAAAAGACAATCTTGTTCAAGCCAGATATCCACAGACACGCTGAATGTCCCCAGTAACCGAAGAAAGGCAACTAGGTCTTCTGTAATCAACTTAACACCTACCTTTATGCAGCAAGTCCTGCCTCTTAGTGTGAACTATTTTGGTTCCCAGTACAAAGCCCTGCCCCACAGTGAAGTTAGTCTTTCAGGAAGAGGGAGAGGTTGCAGCTTTGCTATGTGTGGATTATTAACACCCACAGTTTGGTTCTTTGTGGAATGGAAAAAGCAAGCTGTACGAAAAGGCTCTGGCACATAAAATATCACACTGTAATTTTCTGTATGTGACTTTTATCAGAGGCTGAAAGGACTGTGACCGACCAAGTTTTACTCCTTCATTTTTAGCATTGATGGAAAGCTGAACTTGAAGCTTCAGAATAGGATGGTGCAGCCAGAAAGCCACATTTGAGGTCACCCACCATGTGTACGTAGAATACCCCATGTGCTTGCAGAAAAATCTTAGCATTTGTGGTAGCTCTGCTGCACTGTTAAAATTCATGTATGCACCTATACACATTTCCCTTACGAATCTAAACAGGCTGTCACCTCTTGAAATGTTTCCATGATGTCCATTGTAGTCATTAAGCTGTCCCAGTCCAGTCTAGAAGGTCCAGGGCGAATATGATCCACTATTCTGTTAGTTGCATCTTCCAGCACTCCCTGAGCTTTGTAGCTAGAGAAACACATGCTTAAATTTAGAAGTGAGAAACTCTTTACAAACATTCCATTAATCTGCAACAGCACACTTACTAGAACACCTTACTTGAAGTTATGGTCAGTGGACAATTGTACCAGATAATCAGTACAGAAAAAGATCTTTGGGTGAATCTATTCTTCTCTGCAATAAAGGTTATTCTGAGAAACATTGTCCTATGCTGAATTCTATATTTTGTAAATGCCAAATTCCTCCCTCAGATTAAAAACATCAAGTCTGTTTCTCTAACAACTTGCTATTTTCCTCTTCTTGCTGGGCAAGCAAGGGAGTCCACAAGGTACAGGTAAAGCTAAAGGCAAAAGGAAATGAGAGCAGGAGTAAAATGGAAAAACATCTTTCATTAAGTAGAATTAACCGTAGTGGAAGCAAGCTATCGAGAAACTACATTATGTTTTGGTGGCGTATAAGAGTATCGAATTAAATAATTTGCTATAAGGCATTACAGAACATTCATTTGCTATCAGATAATTTTAGGAGAGTTTTGGTCACTTGTGTTACTGGGCAAGCTCCTCAATGGCAAGAATATATCAGGACCAGTATTTTCAAATACTTCTTCTTTATTAAAACAGTAGGTAACTAGCAACAAACTCATCTATTTATTTGCCCGGTTCACCTATATTCGCTCATAATTACCTAGCTGGAGCCAATCTCAGCTGTACACACAGAACTGCAGGATCATGTCAACATGCCAGCAGCTTCCAGGCAGGTCTTTGTAAAGTTCTTTAAAGCATGCTTTTTTCACCAATTGTATAAACAACCCTGAAGTCTTCATCCACACATAGCAGCTACTGCCCTCGTGGTGGTGGTTCAAGTTACACAGCCTGTCGACGCCAGGGTGCCCATGACCCTGCAGAGTCAGCAGACTCTTCAAGTCTCAGATCATCAGCTCTTGCAAATTTAACAGGACTTAAATTCCACAGAGCACATCAGCCTTTGAGATATTTTCAAATATTACCTGTTCACATGACTTTTCATTTCTTCAGGGTGCTGTTTTCTAGTAACTATTTCCCTGCCTAAACCTACAGATACCAACAGAACTGAGTGACAGAAATTGACACAGGAAGGGATTTTATGTCACACATCCTTCCCACAATTATATGCTTGGTATTTTATTCTACTGCAGTTGCATGGTCACTGTGACAGTCTAAGCACAAACTAGGTTGTCACCAAATAACACTCTGGACCTACTGAACCTGGATTTGTTTCTGTGGTTTGCAGACCACCTTTCTTAAAGGTCTGAGCATCCATTGTTGCCCACATCAGTCAATGGGAGTTCTGTGGTGCGTTCCACATTTTTTCCATTGTTCTAGACACCATGCAATGCTACTGCATTGAAACATAACTCTAAAAATAAATAGTACAGGCACAGCAGATGATCCACTAAGGTTCTCCTCTGCAGCATCTGTGTAGCTGAGGGCTCTAGAACCCACAGCCTTCATGTCTAAGCTCTATAAAATGCACCTGTGGAATCTTAAAAATGTATCTGCTGTGCAGGTAAACTTACAGGTAGCCACTGAATTCCTCTGATGGTTTACGCCACACGGTTGCATCTTTCTGAAAGAAAAAGGTTGACAGGATATTAATTGTCACTTACATACAATTAAAAAATATCCAGAAAATGCTTCCACCTTTCTCAAGAAAATCAAATTACCATTATTTACGGAGCACCCCAAAGTGCTAAATGATCTGGCTACTATTGAATACTTTTCTTAAGAAGAGAGGCAGATGTTTCATATGTCTTTTACGCATAGTCTTCCATTCTTTAAAATAAATCAGTCAATTGCCGTTCTCAGTGTCAAATTCTAGAAGTCTGCACATAAAAAGGACTTGGCAGGCCTAGCCAGTTTACCATGAAAATATATAGAATAATGGAACCACGTTACTCGGTAAAGCTTTCAATTCAAAGGCAACTGGAAAGCCATTATTTGGTCCCTATTCACAAAGGAAAACCACACAACTTTTGCCTGCAGTCCTGTAACATATAACCAAGCAGACGTGTGCAAGAGGTGCTGACTGGTAGGCAAGAAATCTTAATTTACCCGTCCCTCCTAGATGCCTGACTAGAAGTGTCTTGCAAGCAGTAGAGTTTTAAAGTTAGCCATAGAAAATAAAGAAAACAGTATCTTCTGATTTTTTCTAACTATGAAATGGAACCTCTGTACAAAATCACCAAACTTCAGTATTCATCTTTGAGTAACATATTGCACCTTTTTATTTGGAATCATTATTACAGAAGCACAAAAGACGAAATGGTCTAAGGAACATTAGTGTAAGTACTGCATTGAGAACTGTGTGTTAAGAATCTTCCTGGAAGAATGTCTTTAGAGAGGGCTGGAGGGAGGAAGGCAGGCCGGCAGGAAGGAACAAGTAAGTCCAATGGGAAACTTTAGAGGAGTAAAATCAAGGGAGGAATGTCATCTGAAACAGTGAGATTCAGGTAACTTCCTAAAGTTCAAAAACAATGGTAAAAGCATAAGGTTTTGCATTTAGCAGAGCAGAGGTGATGTAGGTACTTTGCAAGACTGCTCAGACAATCTGTTCCTCCCTTTCAAGAAAGTGAATTTTTTAAATTCTGCAAATAATCACATTGCATTTGGAACAGCTGAGCCTCTCTTATCAGTGCCTGCTTACAAAGCAAAAAAAAAATTCAAGATCAACTCAAACCATTGTAACAACAGGACAAAAGAAGTTCAACACACTAGTCCTACCATCTTGCTACACCATGATAACAAAACACATTTCTGTCTTCTACACAGGATGAGACTAAGGGGTATTCACCCAGTCTAGAACTCATAGATCAGTGATGTTTATTTAGTGTGATGAAGCAGGACTCAGAAAAGCCAAGCAGGTCAAAAGAAGGGTATGGCAAACAGCTTGCAGAAAGCAGGAACTACACTCCCTTTCATGGAAGGAAACGTATGATAATATGGGGGCTCTGAAGGCAACAGAAACATGAAGCACTGTGAAAGAATTGAGAATAATCACACTTTTAAAGAGGAAGACATTGGAAAGCTGAAGCATGATGGATTCACGTGCTATACAAAAAGGAGATTCTAAAGGCCAGCAGAGCCTAGGTGCAAGCTGTGCCTGGTTTGCTGAAAATACAACTGAACATATTGCACCACTGCTAGTGCTTATGTTATTTCTCATTTTGCTTTAAGAAAAGCCTATAAGCCTGCACAGGTAGGACTCTTCTGTGAGATACTTCCCTGAAAATGGGTGTAAGGAATGACAGAGTGTCACTGCAGACGTGAAGAAGAGCATATGTATTTTTTTATTTTTAATATTCACTTTGCTTCTAGCATGCAATATCAGGTGAGGAGTGGGAGGGAGTGGATGGCTTTAAATCAGAAGGGGGAAGATTTAGACTGGAGGTGTTCAAGGCCAGGTCAGATGGGGCTTGGGCACCTGATCTAGAGGGAGGTGTCCCTGCCCATGGCAGGGGGGTCAGAACTGGATGGGTTTTGAGGTCCTGTCCAACCCAATCACTCTATGATTCTCAGATGCTCTCACCTAAAGGTGTTATATCTCAGATGGGTGTTTTTGCAGGGCCTCTCACATCATTCCTGGACCTGCTGTTGGTGAACAAAGAAGGACTGGTGGGGGATGTGAAGGTTGGAGGACGCTTGGGGCAAAGCGATCATGAGATGATAGAGTTCTCAGTGCGGGGTAAAATGAAGAAGGAGGTTAGCAGAACAGTTGCCCTCAACTTTCAGAGAGCAGACTTTGGGCTGTTCAGAAGGCTGGTCGGAAAAGTCCCGTGGGAGGCGCTCCTTGAAGGCAGAGGTGTCCATGAGGGCTGGGCGCTCTTCAAGAAGGAACTCCTAGCAGCTCAGGAGAAAGCCGTCCCCAAGTTCCGGAAAAGTAGCCGGAGGGGTAAGAAACCAGCATGGTTGAGTAGGGAGGCCCTAAGAGATATCAATAGGAAGAGGAGGGCCTACGACCTCTGGAGGAAGGGGCAGGCATCCTGGGTGGACTATAGGGAGCAAGCGAGAAAGTGCAGGGAAAAAGTCAGGAGGGCTAAGGCCCAACTAGAAATGCGATTGGCCAAGACTGTGAAAGACACCAAAAGTCCTTCTACAAATATGTCAACAGCAAAAGGAGGGCTAGGGAGAATCTCCAGTCCCTAGTAGATGCAGAGGTAACAACAGTAACAGGGGACGAAGACAAGGCTGAAGTGCTCAATGCCTACTTTGCCTCAGTCTTTAACAGTAAGGAAAATTGTTCCCTCTGTGCACAACCCCAAGGGTTGGAAGAGATGTATGAGATTCCCAAGGTCCAAGAGGAGGTGGTTAGAGACTTGCTTGCCCAGCTAGATGCCCACAAGTCTATGGGGCCAGATGGAGTCCACCCAAGAGTTTTGAGGGAACTGGCAGATGTGCTGGCTAAACCCCTTTCCATCATCTTCCAGCAGTCCTGGATGACTGCGGAGGTTCCACTGGACTGGAGGCTGGCTGATGTCGTGCCCATCTATAGGAAGGGGCGCAGGGAGGATCCGGGGAGCTGCAGGCCTGTCAGCCTGACCTCGGTACCGGGGAAAGTCATGGAGCGAGTGATCTTGACTGCGATCATGAAGCACTTGCAGGAGAGCCGGGTGATCAGGCCCAGTCAACACGGATTCATGAAAGGCAGGTCTTGCCAGACTAATCTGATCACCTTCTATGACCAAGTGACTAAACTCTTGGACGAGGGAAAGGCTGTGGATGTGGTTTTCCTGGACTTCAGTAAAGCCTTTGATACAGTTTCTCACAGCATTCTGCTTCGGAAACTGTCGGCCTCTGGCCTGGACGGGTGCACACTCGCCTGGGTGAAAAACTGGTTGAATGACCGGGCCCAGAGGGTGGTGGTAAACGGAGTTAAATCCAGCTGGAGGCCAGTGACAAGTGGGGTTCCCCAGGGCTCAGTCCTGGGTCCAGTCCTGTTTAATGTCTTTATCAACGACCTGGATGAAGGCATCAAGTGCACTCTTAGCAAGTTTGCAGATGACACTAATCTGGGTGTTCAGCCTGGAGAAGAGGAGGCTGAGGGGAGACCTTATTACTCTCTACAACTACCTGAAGGGAGGTTGTGGAGAGGAGGGAGCTGGCCTCTTCTCCCAAGTGACAGGGGACAGGACGAGAGGGAATGGCCTCAAGCTCCGCCAGGGGAGATTTAGGCTTGAGATTAGGAAGAAATTCTTCACAGAGAGGGTGGTTAGGCATTGGAACGGTCTGCCCAGGGAGGTGGTTGAGTCACCGTCCCTGGAGGTGTTTAAGGTTAGGGTAGATGAGGTGCTTAGGAGCATGATTTAGGGAACGGTGGGAATGGTTGGACTCGACGATCCAGTGGGTCTCTTCCAACCTGGTCATTCTGTGATTCTGTGATTCTGTGATCAAAGGATTTGCCCCATGTGTCACATCTGTGCTACATGGCGTAATGAGCCCTTCCTCCTCCACAAGCAACCTACAGCCTCCTTGAGTGAACAAACCTGTCTGCACATGTGACACCACGCAGAGCACTCACCGTTCTCTTTGCCAGCCGCCACTCGGTGTCAGGGATGCTGTGGTACCGGATCAGAGTGTTCTGCAGCTTTGTAGCCAGCGGCGCCGGATCTGGCAGGAGATCCATTTGCTTTCTTCCTGCGTAAGGACAGACCCGTTATACATCAGGGAATACGACGTGGGAGACACCAAGAACAGCACTGCTCACTGCTCCCCTCTCCTTGTCTCCCCTCTCCCCTCCCCTCTCCGCTCCTGACCTCTCCCTTGCCTCACCTCGCTTCCTGCCTTGCCTTGCCGTCCCTCTCCTCTCCTTCTCTACCTCCTCCCCATTCCCTCTCCCCTTTCTCCCTCTCCCCTCTCCTCCCCTCCCTACCTCTCCTTCCTCTCCCCTCCCCTCTCCCCTCTCCTCTCCCTACATCTCCCTCTCCCCTCTCCTCCCCTTTCCCCTCTCCTCCCTCTCCCCTCTCCCCCCTCTCCCCTCCCTACATCTCCCTCTCCCCTCCCCTCTCCTCTCCCTACATCTCCCTCTCCCCTCTCCTCCCCTTTCCTCTCTCCTCCCTCTCCCCTCTCCCCTCTCCCCCCTCCCTACATCTCCCTCTCCCCTCTCCTCCCTCTCCCCTCTCTACATCTCCCTCTCCCCTCTCCTCCCCTCTCCCCTCTCCTCCCTCTCCCCTCTCCTCCCCTCTCCCCTCACACATCCCAGCCGGCAGCCTCTCTCCGCTCCCTCTGCGCCGGCTCCCGCCCCGCCGACCGCCCGATGCCGGCCGTCAACGGGCTCAGCCAATGGGGGCGCGGCCCGGGGCCGCCGCGGCCCTGCCGCTCGCTGCGGGTTGGCTGGAGGGAGTGGAGTGATGGAAGCGGGCGGGGAGAGCGGGCACGGGGCGGCCCGTGGGGGTTGGAGGCCTCCCCTCCCCTCCTCTCCCCTCCCCTCGTTTCGCTTCCCCTTCCCTCCCCTCTCACCTCCTCCCTCCCCTCCCCTTTCCTCCCCTCTCCCCGCCTCCCATCTCTCGCCTCTCCTCCCTTCTCCTCCCCTCTCCTTGTCTCTCTTCGCTTTCCCTCTCCTCCCGTCAAGAGCATCCAGCCAGCCCAGCGCCTCTGGCCTGCTGAACAGGGTCCCGGAAGGGCCATGTCCACGTGTCCTTTGAACACCTCCTGGGATGGTGACTCCACCACTGCCCTGAGCAGGCTGTTCCGATGCTTCACCACCACTTAGTAAAGAAGTTTTTCCCAGGATGCAACGTAAACTTCCCCGGAAAAACTTGGGGGACTTTCCTCTCATCTGGTTACGTGCTACTTGGCAGGAGAGACCACACACACCTCACTACAACCTCCTTTCAGACAGTTCCAGAGAGTCTCCCCTCAGCCTCTTCTCCAGGCTAAACAGCCCAAAGTGCCTCAGCCACTCCTCATGGCGCTTGCGCTCCAGACTCTTCCCGAGCTCCCTTGCTCTTGTCTGGCTGTGTTGGGCATCTCAGTGTCTTTCTTGTACTGAGGGGCCCCAAACTGAACACAGGATTCAAGGTGCACCCTCACCAGCACTGAAAATAGGGGCACGATCCCTCCACCACTCCTGCTCTGCACCCCATTTCTGATCTAAGCCAGGATGCTCGTGGTCTTCATGGCCACCTTAGTATGCTGCTGGCTCATGTTCTGGTAACCCTGTGGTGGGTGGTTGCAGACCAGAGGTCATTTAATGAGCACTCCAAACACTGAGCAGCTTATGCCAAATGAAA
This sequence comes from Clamator glandarius, assembly GCA_033459285.1. Lineage (NCBI taxonomy): Eukaryota > Metazoa > Chordata > Aves > Cuculiformes > Cuculidae > Clamator > Clamator glandarius. The sequence goes on along the minus strand of JAUNZM010000457.1, from coordinate 388,130 downwards.
TAAAGGCACCTTAGCATAAGGCCTCACAGCTCTGCACACACAGCTTTGCACGTACACCACGAATACACAGGCTCAAAGTTTCTCTTTGTAACATTAGGGAGTTGTTTCTGTCTTAATCCTCCTCTCCTTTCTCAGGGTAACTTTCCTCGGTACTCACAGAGTCACAGAATAACCAGGTTGGAAGAGACCCACTGGATCGTCGAGTCCAACCATTCCCACCAATCCCTAAATCATGCTCCTAAGTACCTCATCCACCCTAACCTTAAACACCTCCAGGGACGGTGACTCAACCACCTCCCTGGGCAGACCGTTCCAATGCCTAACCACCCTCTCTGTGAAGAATTTCTTCCTAATCTCAAGCCTAAATCTCCCCTGGCGGAGCTTGAGGCCATTCCCTCTCGTCCTGTCCCCTGTCACTTGGGAGAAGAGGCCAGCTCCCTCCTCTCCACAACCTCCCTTCAGGTAGTTGTAGAGAGTAATAAGGTCTCCCCTCAGCCTCCTCTTCTCCAGGCTGAACAACCCCAGCTCTCTCATCTGCTCCTCGTAAGATTTGTTCTCCAGCCCCTTCAACCAGCTTTGTTGCCCTTCTCTGGACTCGCTCCAGAGCCACAACATCCCTCTTGTGGTGAGGGGCCCAGAAATGAACACAGGATTCGAGGTGCGGCCTCACCAGTGCAGATTACAGGGGGAGAATAACCTCCCTGGACCTGCTGGTCACGCCGTTTCTGATACAAGCCAAGATGCCATTGGCCTTCTTGGCTACCTGGGCACATTGCTGGCTCGTGTTCAGTCGGCTGTCAACCAACACCCCCAGGTCCTTCTCCTCCTGGCAGCTTTCCAGCCAGGCTTCTCTTAGTCTCTACCTCTGCTTAGGGTTGTTTTGCCCAAAGTGCAGGACCCGGCATTTGGCCTTGTTAAACCTCATGCTGTTGGTCTCAGCCCAGCAGTCCAGCCTGTTCAGGTCCCTTTGCAGAGCCTCCCTACCCTCAAGCTGATCCACGCTCCCACCCAGATTAGTGTCATCTGCAAACTTGCTAAGAGTGCACTTGATGCCTTCATCCAGGTCGTTGATAAAGACATTAAACAGGACTGGACCCAGGACTGAGCCCTGGGGAACCCCACTTGTCACTGGCCTCCAGCTGGATTTAACTCCATTTACCACCACCCTCTGGGCCCGGTCATTCAACCAGTTTTTCACCCAGGAGAGTGTGCACCCGTCCAGGCCAGAGGCCGACAGTTTCTGAAGCAGAATGCTATGAGAAACTGTATCAAAGGCTTTACTGAAGTCCAGGAAGATACATCCATAGCCTTTCCCTCGTCCAAGAGTGTAGTTACTCGGTCATAGAAGGTGATCAGATTACTCTGGCAAGACCTGCCTTTCATGAACCCGTGTTGGACTAGAGGTAGCGATTTTGAGACTACACTCAGTTGTTTCTAGAAGAGCTCATCAGCTGCTTCTTCTTGGCTGGGTGGTCTATAGCAGACTCCCATCACAATACCTGCCTGCCCATGGGCTCCTCTGATTTTCACCCACAGGCACTCAGTCCCATCCTGACCGTAGTCCAGTTCGAGGGTATCAATGCCCTCTCCTTGAGTTGTTACTCTGTAGTCTATCGATTTGTAAGTTAGAATGCTCACACAGCTGTTTCTCATGGGAAAGTAAAATATTGTATGTAACTAATGATTGCTTGTTGCTAAAGAATTGTTGAGTCAGCTGGCTAAACAATAGCCTGTATGAACCGAGTTAGGTATAAAAGTGTGTTATGGGCTCTGAATAAACGGCTCCCTTGGATCAAACTGATCGCTGTGTGATGACTCATTTCCTCCGTCAGCCCTGTGCTGGACTTGATCGCCTGGTCTGACAGCACGATGCCGCAGCATCACTGTGTCCGCTTGGCAGCAGGCTGAGCCTTAGTCACCGGGCTGTGTCTGCTCCAGGACTCATCTTCTCACATGTGACTTCTTGTTGTTGCTGTGTAGAAGTCTGTGACTTCATAAGGGTTTACACAGGATTTCAGCTTCCCAGTTGAAGCGTCTTGTGGATTTTCTGTTCAGCTGAGGCCTGTCCTGCAAGTGCACGTGTGGTGGGCAGGAGCAGTGAAGGAGATCCCTGGGTCAACACTCCTGCTCTACTGTTAGCTATGGCTTTTCTCACAGCATCTGAAACTGAAAATGTGTTTGTCCAGCCACGAGGGCTTAAGATGGTGCAGAGCATAGGAAGTGACACGCTGTGGCGAGAAAGCCTGAGATACTCCTGCTTCCAGCCAACAGTGCCTGCTGTGTGATTGAGGAGGTTTTTGAGGCAGCAGTGAGCTTCAGCTTTGCTCCGTAAAGCACTAAGCAGACCAGATCCTTCTCGGGAAAAAGGAAGCATCTGTGGGGAACCCACAGCCAAAGCAAACCTCGCGATGAGTGTAACATCTTGTCTCCTGCAGAACTGCACTGTATGCTGGACTCCACCAAACTCAGTCCAGCAGGATGACATTGGGCAACATCCACGCAAAAGGACCAAAGTATTGGATGAGCAGAAGAAGAAATGAGACAAGAACAGTGTGGTTAGAAAGGGAGGAGAGGGTGGCAATGTATTTTCAGTGGTAATATGTTATTCATTTTGGCCAGTGCTGGCTCCCCAAATGGCCATTTTGAACAAGGTTTTACACCAGGCTTTTTGAACTGCCCCTAGCTCCCCTTGCAGTTTGCAACACTTGATCACTTTTTTCTCAAACTGAAGTGAGTCTCTAAAAACAAAGGCTGGGCTTTTAAGGGCAAACTAAACAAAAAGTGAAGATGTCTTACATGCAGTCCTTAAATTTTATCATACGGAATCAAAAGAGTAGTTTTGAGCTGAAGGTGTAGCTACAGTATAGGAACTTATCTCACCCCTTGTCTTTCAGATACCTGTCTGTTATCTTCCTGTGACTGAAAAAAGTGTACACCTGACCAGCCTTTGCCTACTTTTGCTGTTCTTTCCTGCCCTGTTGCCCTTCTTGAAGTCCAATGTTTTCTTGCCTTTGAGTATGACTTTCCTCCCTTGTAGGCTCTTACCTAGTTAAACTCTTAAAGTTAGTATGTCCATTTTTTCAGAGTGGAACCTCCTCCTTATGAAGGAGGGACTGACAGGTTTTTGTTGGAAAATAATGATTTCTTAATAAAAACTTCTTTCTATGTGTCATATTTCCATGGGCTGGACAGATTTTAGTGGAAAGCTGCCTGGTCTTTGAAAGCTGCTCTGGCAGATTTAACAACTGTACACTCTGCATTCTGACGTTCAATATTAATTCTATGATTTGGGCCAACTGGGTGCTTTCAGTGCTTATGAACTAGTTCTTCACCACAGTGTGACCAGCACTTGCGTAACTTCTAGGCAAAGTGTCAGTGAAACATCTGCAATAATGGATGTGCAAGTGATACTGTATACATTTCCTGGGTTGTATTCCTTTAGATTGTGAGATACACTCATTCACTGGTAAAATATTAAAAAGGACAAAGTCTTCAAAGCAAAGATAATAATACTTTTATTTTACAATTCAGCGCTGAATTGGATGCCCTTCTAAAAAAGGCATAAGATCCTACAAAAAACAGCAAGTATATATACTAGTTTTAAACAAAGAATATAAATCTCTTCAAGGTTGCTCATTATATTTTTTTGACATATTCAACCATGTCCAGAGACTCCCATCAGGTTATCGTTTCCAACTGTATCTTGTTAGACAGCTAAGCATCATGTCTGGATATCGTCTACATATTATTTCTTGATACATGACACATTTATGTGGCAAGATATAATTAAACATGCACACCAGCTGCAGCAAAACTTATCAACTAATTCCCACAAGTTGCTACAGCAATACCTCCCATGCCAATCAGCTTGAATTTGTGCCTCTGTGAGAAAAGTGCTATGAGGAGGCAAATGTTAAGTGTTGCTGAGCCTTTGCTGCTTCTTCCTCCTGACTAACGTATCACATTTCTGCGGCAATAACTCCCGAACCTCTCCTAGATTACACAAGAGCTGTGTCATCCAGGAGGTATGCAGTTGCTGCTGTAGAATACCTCCTTCTCCTGTCACATAACACCCTGCACAGGGGAATTTTGATCATCAAAACCCTGTCAAAAGCCCGAAATGTCTCTGTCCCCAACATGAAAGGGACTTTATAAAATAAAATTTATTCTAAAAAATTCTGCATTCACCTCCATGAAGACGAACTATTGCCTTAGAATGCCTAATACTTCATCCTAGAAATACCGTTGTGTGGAGGAAGTGTGAGGCTAAGTTCTGTCATTCAGTTTTAGTTACCCTGTGCCTAAAAATGAGTGTAATCAGTGAAGGTGTTCCTGTGTAGAATGCCTAACAAACAGTAAGGAGACATTCTAGCTAGTTTTCTAATACAAGAAACTCTACATCTAACCCCAACATCTTGCAAGTTTAGTAGAGGTAACAAAATGAGTGCAGTTTACCAGACATACTGGACCAGGTTCTGCTTTTGTATCAAAGTGTATAGAACCATTAGTATCTAACGTGCTTACTCCTACATGACACTCAGCGGGCTGTTTTCAAACCAAAAAGGCACTGAAGTATTTTACATCATCAGACCTGAGCTTCTCCTGTTGAAAGATGAAGAACAAACAGCACATGGTTTCCTCATTAAAGTTATTCTGACCAATATATCTCTTTTAAATTTAAATGCCTCTATTGCCCTTTCCAGACAGAAGGACTACCCTTGAGGTCCCTGGCAATCTGTGATTCTAAATCTAATAGTTGCAAACTTAGATATAATTTGAACTCTGTGTCACACAGCTCTAAAAAAGTTATTGAGAAATCTGATTCTGTCTAATTAGCACTCTACACCATGTTTTGTCCTCTCAAGGCTGCTCCTTGCCTGCTGAGCTGGCTTAATCATACAGAGATACGATACCTTCCTTTAGAGTTAAATTAATAGAGCTCTTCAGAATCAGATCTGAATTTTGGAACTAGAAATGCCAGTCCAAGATCAGTGCTAACAGACTTGTTTTCTAACGCCTTTTTACCAGCTAATCAATAGCTATAGACATGTTGAAAAGATGGGATTTTTTTGCTGATTTTCTGCTTCATTAGGACCTTTCTGCTTTGTACAAACACTGACTAAAGCTTGGGCAACTAGAGGCATCAGAGAATTCCCATGCAGAAGACTGGAGATAAAGGGTCTTGGAATCCTTTATTCTTTTGGGCATCCACATTCCCTTTGACTGATGGGTTGTCAAGAGCCGTTATAGAACTTTTTGAGAAGCAAAAGGTAACTAAATAGCAGTATTGCTTATTCTCTTGAGGAACAAGCAGCATTTTCTTGCTGGATTTATTAACTATTTATTTTTTGGTGAATAGACTAAAGGGTATTATTGTGAGCCCAAGACATCATTAGTAGTTATGCAATTACAATAGGAAAAGTAGCTGCAATGTCTGTGCTTGTTTATGTTCTGTAGTACCATTCTGTCTGAGATTTTACTAATGAATCTCTGGGGCTCTTAATGTTAGTAATTTCTGTAGGATATTGAAGAGTGCTAAGGTTGGCTAACTGATGCAATGCTCTGTTCCTAGACCTGTGCTCAATTTCATAGAATCATAGAATCATCAGGTTGGAAAAGACTCACCGGATCATCGAGTCCAACCATTCCTATCAATCACTAAACCATGTCCCTCAGTGCCTCACCCACCTGTCCCTTAAACCCCTCCAGGGAAGGGGACTCAACTCCCTCCCTGGGCAGCCCACTGACCCTTTCTGTGAAAAATGATTTCCTTATCTCAAGCCTAAACCTCCCCTGGCGGAGCTTGAGGCCATTCCCTCTCGTCCTGTCCCGTCACTTGGGAGAAGAGGTCAGCACCCTCCTCTCCACAACCTCCCTTCAGGTAGTTGTAGGGAGCAATAAGGTCTCCCCTCAGCCTCCTCTTCTCCAGGATAAACACCCTCAGCTCTCTCAGTTGCTCCTCATAAGGCCTGTTCTCCAGGCCCTTCACCAGCTTCGTTGCTCTTCTCTGGACTCGCTCCAGAGCCTCAACATCCTTCTTGTGGTGAGGGGCCCAGAACTGAACACAGTACTCAAGGTGCGGTCTCACCAGGGCCGAGTACAGAGGGAGAAGAACCGCCCTGGACCTGCTGGTCACGCCGTTTCTGATACAAGCCAAGATGCCATTGGCCTTCTTGGCCACCTGGGCCCCTGCTGGCTGATGTTCAGTCGCTGTCAACCAACACCCCCAGGTCCTTCTCCTGGCAGCTTTCCAGCCAGGCTTCTCCTAGTCTGTAGCTGCTTAGGGTTGTTGTGCCCGAAGTGCAGGACCCGGCATTTGGCCTTGTTAAACCTCATGCTGTTGGTCTCAGCCCAGCAGTCCAGCCTGTTCAGGTCCCTTTGCAGAGCCTCCCTACCCTCCAGCAGATCGACACTTCCACCCAGCTTGGTGTCATCTACAAACTTGCTAAGGGAGCCCTCGATGCGTTCATCCAGGTCGTTGATAAAGACATTAAACAGGACTGGACCCAGGACTGAGCCCTGGGGAACCCCACTTGTCACTGGCCTCCAGCTGGATTTAACTCCGTTTACCACCACCCTCTGGGCCCGGTCATTCAACCAGTTTTTCACCCAGGAGAGTGTGCACCCGTCCAGGCCAGAGGCCAACAGTTTCCGAAGCAGAATGCTGTGAGAAACTGTATCAAAGGCTTTACTGAAGTCCAGGAAGACTACATCCACACCTTTTCCCTCGTCCAAGAGTGTAGTTACTCGGTCATAGAAGGTGATTAGATTACTCTGGCAAGACCTGCCTTTCATGAATCCGTGTTGACTGGGCCTGATCACCCGGTTCTCTTGCAAGTTCTTCTTGATAGCACTCAAGATCACCCGCTCCATGACTTTCCCCGGTACCGAGGTCAGGCTGACAGCCTGTAGTTCCCCGGATCCTCCCTGCGCCCCTTCTTATAGATGGGCACGACATCAGCCTCCAGTCCAGGGGAACCTCTCCAGTCATCCAGGATTGTTGGAAGATGATGGAAAGGGGTTTGGCCAGCACATCCGCCAGTTCCCTCAAAACTCTTGAGTGGACTCCATCCGGCCCCATAGACTAGTGGGCGTCTAGCTGGGCAAGCAAGTCTCTAACCACCTCCTCTTGGACCTTGGGAATCTCATACTTCTCTTCCAACCCCTGGGGCTGTGCACAGAGGGAACAATTTTCCATACTGTTAAAGACTGAGGCAAAGTAGGCATTGAGTACTTTAGCCTTGTCTTCATCCCGTTACTCTTGTTCCCTTTGCATCTACTAGGGACTGGAGATTCTCCCTTGCCCTCCTTTTGCTGTTGATGTATTTGTAGAAAGACCTTTTGTTGTCTTTCACAGTCTTGGCCAATTGCATTTCTAGTTGGGCCTTAGCCCTCCTGACTTTTTCCCTTTCTCACTTCCTCCCTATAGTCCACCCAGGATGCCTGCCCTTTCCTCCAGAGGTCATAGACCCTCCTCTTCCTATTGCTGTCTCTCAGGACCTCCCTACTCAACCATGCTGGTTTCTTACCCCGCTGGCTACTTTTCCGGAACTTGGGGACAGCTTTCTCCTGAGCTAGCAGGAGTTCCTTCTTGAAGAGCGCCTAGCCCTCATGGACACCTCTGCCTTCAAGGAGCGCCTCCCATGGGACTTCTCCGACCAGCCTTCTGAACAGCCCAAAGTCTGCTCTCTGAAAGTTGAGGGCGACTGTTCTGCTAACCTCCACCTTGTTCATCTCACCCTGCACCCAGAACTCTATCATCTCATGATCACTTTGCCCCAAGCGTCCTCCAACCTTCACATCCCCCACCAGTCCTTCTCTGTTCACAAACAGCAGGTCCAGGAGGGCACTGTCCCTTGTCGGTTTGCTCACCAGCTGTGTGAGGAAATTGTCTTCCACACACTCCAGGAACCTCCGGGACTGCTTCCTTTCTGCTGTATTATACTCCCAGCCTATATCTGGGAAACTGAAGTCTCCCACAAGGACTAGAGGTAGCGATTTTGAGACTACACTCAGTTGTTTGTAGAAGAGCTCATCAGCTGCTTCTTCTTGGCTGGGTGGTCTATAGCAGACTCCCATCACAATACCTGCCTGCCCATGGGCTCCTCTGATTTTCACCCACAGGCACTCAGTCCCATCCTGACCGTAGTCCAGCTCGAGGGTATCAAAGCCCTCTCTAACATAGAGGGCTACCCCGCCTCCTCTTCTGCCCTTCCTGTCCTTCCTAAAGAGGTTATACCCCACCATGGGTACACTCCAGTTGTACAAGTCATCCCACCACGTCTCTGCAATGGCAACGACATCGTAGTCTCCTTGCCCTACCACAGCTTCCAGCTCCTCCTTCTTATTTCCCATGCTGCGAGCATTGTTGTAAATGCACTTCAGCTGGGCAGGCGTAGCTGCAGCCTTCGCAATAGGGCTTCTCCCCAACCGAGCGATCCTTGACTTAACTAAGGCTATAGTGCCAGTTTGCTGCCTACCATCCTCAGATGCACTCACCCACTCTTGCTCAGTGGTGATATACCGGCAGGCATCGCCAGCACACCACCCCTTTGCCACTGAAGTCTCACCTCCAGTCTCACTCCCATCCTGTCTGGCCTCCATCCCCTCCCCACTCACATCTAGTTTAAAGCTCGATTTATGAGCTTAACTAGGTTTTTGGTGAGGGCTTTTGTCCCCCATAGCAGACAGGCGTGTCCCATCCCTAGTAAGAAAGCCTGGGGGTGCGTGGGCCTCCCCATGATTAAAGAACCCAAAGCCCCTCTTCTCACACCAGTCCCTAAGCCATTCATTAACCAGTTTCTTATTCCTCATTTCATGCTCCTGATTCCTTAGTACTGGGATAGAGTTAAATATTACCTGTGCCCCAGAGCCCTCGATCATTCTCCCAAGTGCCTTGAAGTCCCTTTTAATGGCTTTAGGCCTTCTACGTTCTATTTCTTCATTAGCAACTTGAAAAACTAAGAGCGGGTAGTAGTCCGTGTCTTTGACCAGGGAAGGGAGCTTTCTAGTAACATCCCTCACTGATGCTCCCGGCAAGCAGCAGACCTCCCTATGGAGCGGGTCCAGCCTACAGATGGGACCTTCCATTCCTTTGAGGAGGGAGTCCCCCCAAGAAAATCACCCTCCTCTTCTTTTTAACCGAGGATGTTTTTAGGGCTGTGGGAGGATGATGGAGTTTTGGAAACATTTCTAGGCTGTGGGTGCAGCCCTCTTCATCTTTAGGGCTAGGATGCACCCTCAGCACCTCATATTTGTTCCCCAGAGAGATCTGGATGTTAATTGCCTGGGTGGGGGGAGCCGGTTTCCTTCTCTGGACAGGAACCTTCTGCCATTCCCCATCTCCGTCTCTCCCGGCCTTGCAGCTTACCGGTGGGTGGTGCTCAGTTTCACTGGCTCCAGCAGCCTGTGAGAGGGTCCTGCTCCACTCATCTATCTCCCTCTCACATTCCCTGATGGCCCTCAGCCTAGCCACTTCTTTCCTCAGCTCTTCCACCATATGCAGCAGTTCCCCTACCCGAGCACAGCTTCCACAGGAGGAGTCAGTGCCAGAGGCTTGAGCCACTATGGGAGGGGGGCACTGTCTGCAGCCCAGGGTCTGGGTAGCTGCATGTGCCCACTGGGGCTCCGTCTGGGTGGCAGCCTCCATCACGTTTGGTACGGCCTTAGTCTTACGTCGGGTACCCATCATTTTCCTCAATCTCTTCTGACTGTGCTCCAGCCCTTCCCTGCTTGCCCTGCCCGCTCGAACTGCCACTCAAACTGCCTTGTTTAATGTGCCCCACTCCTCTTTACCCCGCTCCTCTTCGCCTGGGCTCCCTAAGGCCTGTTTAAATCTCCCACAGAAGCTTCTGGGACCGCCCTCTCCCGTCAGGCACCGCGCGGGAATGGCCGTTGAGCCAGGAGCCCAGCGCCGACCTCCCGATCGAGTTTTTTAGGCTTCTCCCGGTTCAGGGAAGCACCCAGCCACCTATGGGCACCCTTACTACAGAACTCACCGTCCTTTCGCTGGATGCAGATGAATAAGAAGGGTGAAGGGTGTCTCCAAAGAGGGACCAAGGGGTGGTGGCTCACCAAGGAATATCAGAGCAGTCTATCGCACTACTTCCTCAGGAGAATGAACATATTGCAGGCTCTGGTTTAAGTAGATCTCAGCCCTCCTCTTGTCCCGATTCAGCTGGAGAGACCACAAGGGTAAGGGCACGTCCCAGTGCCTCCCCAGCTGGCCACCCCAGTCCCTCCTCCCAGTATCCCCCATTGCTGGGAGCTCCCCATCCCACAGAGTGTGGAGTAGAAGCCTTGGGTGCTCTCGTCTTGAGGCCAGGGAGCTGGGACGCATCTCCACGCTGTAGGCTCCAGACTGCAGCAAGGTGGGTGAGACCCACCCCAAACATGTGGGGCAGCCCTCGTCCAGCCTGGGCCCTGAGGTGTGGGGGATCTTCTCACCAAGTGCTCTGCAATGTTCCACGTCAGCTTTGTCTGAATGCAGCATTTGGGCAGTTTCAAGCCCAGGAATTCCGCCACAGCCAGGAGACCTTCCTGGGAGGCCTGTGGAGCAGCAGAAGGTGGGAGATGGCACCACAGCCTTGGACAGGAGACTGGGCGTCATCCTCCTCTTGGCTTTGTTGGTGGGGCCATGGTGGACATGAGAAGAAGGTGAGACGTGCCCTGGCCCAGGTGCCTGGGAATCTCCTCTCTGTGTCACAGCTCAGCTTTGATATCCGTACCTCGGCTACGCTCAGTGTTTCGTCATGTATGCGAACAATAAGTGGGAACAGGGCCGTTCGCACTTTCTCCTTGAACTGTCTCATGTGGATCCACTTCACGCTCATCAGCTGCTCGGTGAAGAACCTGATGGCTTGTTCTCTCACCTGGCTTTGCTCCTGGCAGGGAGAAGGACAGCAGCACTTGAGAACCGAGATCTCTTTGCCCAGGGTGAGCAGGAGCGTCACCATGGCTGATGGGCAGGGAGATGCTCCAGAGTTGGATTAGGTCACTGGAGGTGTGCGACAACTCTATAGGTGCAGCTGAATGGCCCCAAACTTGTCCAAAGCCCCTCAATGGGCTCTCCTGACCGACCTGTGCTCCCCACCAGCTCCACCAGCCACATTAGGGACGACTTCTCACCAAAACGGGCTGAGGAGGAGCAGACTGGGCTGGTCCTTGGCAACTGCTGTGGGCCACGCGGCCCTGTCCACGTACCCCACTGCAGCTAGGGACGGAGGAGCCCTCGGGGCTCTCAGAGCAGCTCTCAGGGAGAACATGGGCTGTAAACCCAGGGGAGAAAGGTGAGCAGAAGCCCCTGCTCCAGGTGCTGCAGTTGTCCATGCCCAGTGCCCATCTGTGGGGATCGCGCTCTCCCATAGCCTTACGTGATGAAAGAGGGGCAGCAGCTTCTCCACCAGCTGCACGGCGATGGAGCTGACATCCTTCTTCTTTAGGTGACCTGTCACATTTTGGAGGATCAATAGGGCCTTCGCAACAACATCTGTATTTCCATTCTCCAGGTCCTCAGCCACATCTGGCAGGACACACTTCATTCTTCTTGCCTGCGTGAAGAAGAGAATTTCCTTGTTGGGAAAAGCTCCATGCCTGGAAAGCTCCCCAGGTGGCCACCCTGGCAGGGATCATGCTTGGGACCATCACCCCACTGCCTGACTCCAGCCAAGGCCAAGCCACCACCTCCTCCAGTGCCCCAGTTCCCGGCTGCCCTTGGCCACGCTGTGCTCACCGTCTTGGCTCTCTGAGAGAGTGTGACAAAACCCTGGAGAACCAGTGGGCACAAGACTGGGTTTGGGTGCCTCATGAGTCTCCAGACTGTGTAGAGTTCTCTAAAGTTCACCTTTTCAAAATCCTTGCGGGCCAGGGCCTGGAAGAAAGGCAGCGGTGAGTGAGGGGCAGAGCAGGTGGGTCTCCCTCAACTGTGCAGCTCTGGGTTCCAGCAGCAGCTGAGGCCGAGGCCACCAGGGCTTTGGGTGCTAACTCACTAGCAACGTACATTATAGCACATAGATTTCGAGTACATCATAGGGGGACTGATGGCATTCCCCATTAATCCAGCTGAACAGTTCCGTCATGACTGTCTCCGCCGTTTGGGGCATGGAGAGTACCAACTCCCACATGGGCACAGATGAGCTGCAAGGCAGAGCGCTCTGTCAGCAGGGCGACCTCGGCCACCGCAGCCTGGCCTGGGGCAGCCCTGCAGGACAGGGACCCTGGACCTCAGCTAGGGTGGCTGGGGCAGCAGGAGAGGAGCAAGGGGAGGTTCTCTGTGGGGCTGGGATGAGGGTGGTGAATCAGGGAATGCCCTGCGATGGAAGGGACCCAGAAGGATCGTCCAATCCAATTCCTGTCCCTCCCACAACAACCCTAAAACCCACTCCGAGTGTCTGAGGGCCTTGACCAAGGGCTTCCTGAGCACTGTCAGGCTGGATGCCGTGACTTCTTCCCTGGGGAGCTGTTCCAGTGCTCCACCACCCTCCGGGTGAAGGACCTTGTCCTAATGCCCGACCTAACCCTCCCCTGGTGCATCTTCCTGCCGTCCCCTTGGCTCAGAGAGAAGAGCTCAGCTCCTGCTCTTTCTCCTTCCTGTGTGAGGAACCTGCAGAGCACCATGAGGTCTCCCTGCATTCTCCTCCCGGCTGAACAGAGCAAGTGACTTCATCCGCTCCTCACGTGGCTTCCCCTCTAAACCCTTGGCCAACTTTGTGGCCCTCAACTCTGGGCTGGCTTGGCCGCCTTTGGCTGCCGCAGGGCTTTCACGAGGCTGGAAAGCGTGGTGGGAAGGAGAGCCCTGCTTCCCAGGCATGCCCTTCACCATTCCTTGGCTCTGGAAACCAGAGTCTTCGTGTCCCCATCCCTGCAGGGAACCCCCTCCAGGCTGTCAGGGCCAGGACCTGTCTCTTGGTGGAGCAATCTCCATTAGCGTTGAGACCACCTCATCAACGTGATGTGCGGTCGCGTGGAGCAGAAGGGCTTCCCAGCTCTTCCGGGAAGATTCTGTTTTGATGCCTTCGATGTTTTCATGGATGCATCTTATAACAGTGGGCACCTGGAGGGGACAGAGGTGAGAATGGAGGTGCCGCTGAGGAGCAGCCACCTCCTCAGCTCCATCCCTCTCTACTGGTTTCAAGTGGCTTCACGCGCCTGAGACATGAGTGTTAGAAGGGAGGGATGGAGGATGAAGGTCTGACAGGACTCAAGGGTTGGGCCGCCCAGCCCCAGGCCACTTACGTCCACCAGCCAGCACTCAGGGGCGCTCATGGCCACATCCAACAAGTTTCTCGCCGCCTCCTTGTTAAAGACACTGGACCCTCTCAGTGCTTTGATGGCCACACAGATGATGTCGGTCTTCTCCACAGCATCCAGGTATCTTGCGAACCTCTACAGGAGGAAGGAAGGGAGATAAGAGATGTCCCCGTGACAGCCCGGCAGCGCTGGAAGCAACACCCAGAGGAAAGTGTTGGGCTCATGGAGGCAGTGGGTGACCCTCAAGCGATCCAGGCCTTGGCCAGTGGTGCTGGAGGTGCTGCTGGGACCCTGGAGTGCAGCCTTGCTTGGGGACAGCAGGAACCTTCTCAGCAGGGACTGCGAGGCCGTGCCAGCCTCACTGAGTCTCCACACCTTTGCTCCTCCAAGTCCCCTAGCAGCGCCTCAGAAGTCCCAGCAACAGAGGAGCTCCTTACCATGGGCACATCTCTGATGGAGAGCAAATCCATTGCAGAGACATCCTCAAGATCCTCGTGGATCTCTCCTCTTTCACTGTTTGCCATTGACCTGCCTGAAGAAGCAGAGAAGGGGCAGGAGGATCAGTAAGACAAAGCAGCTTGGCCAGAAGCTCAACGCTATCGTCACCATCCTTAAGACCTAATAATGCCTAAAGAGAAGCAGAGCTATCAGGAGATGTTGGTGCGGAGGGATGAAACCCACCACAAGGTCTCTTACTTTGTTGCTTGTGGATGAAGTTGATCAAATGACGAAGTGCTTTCAAAGCCAGACTTTCTTTAGTTTTTAAGGAATACGGGAAAACAGAGAGATGACCAAGCAGCTGGCCCAGGATGGGGATCTGCAGCTCTTGAAAGAAGGCAGGGCTGCCTTTTGGTCTTGATTCTTCATTTGGGACCTGCATGAGGGAGGCAGAAGAGGAGAAGGGTTGAGGGCTGCATTCCTGGAGAGTCAAGGGTTTGCCGGGCGATGCCAGCTTGAGCTCCCAGAGCAGCCAACTGGGCAGGAGCTCCACGCAGGGAGAACTTTGGCCAGTCTGGTGGTTAGGAAGGGGACATGGCCTGTCTGGAGGGCTGCTCGCTCCTCACCTTCAGGCTGGAGGTGTGCAGCAGACGAATCAGCTTCCTAATCCTACCCAGGGCCCTCTGGAGCACAACTGGTCTCTTAGAGCTGGTGAGGTTCAGAAGGGTCTGGGAAGAGAGAAGGTCCTGGTGAGCCCTGGGAGCAGAGTTCTCCTCCAGCAGAAGCAACGCTGTTTAGCTCCTGGGCTGGACTCTTCCAGGCCATGAAGGCTTCCTCTGCTCTCCACAAAAGTCCGCAGTGGGGGCCCTGCCCTAGGAGACGGGCTGCTGGCAGCCCCTGCTTCCCCAAGGAGCCGAGCACCCTCCCTGCAGCATTCTCTCTGCCTGGCGCTGAGGTGAGGACTGTCGACTCCGGAGTGGACACCCCCTTCTCCCAGGGAGAGGAGCAGCCCCTCAGAACCCAACTCGTTGCAGATACAGACCTGGATGATGTCTGGCATCTCCTGATTGAGTCTGGTGACCGGAATGATGTTCAGCAACTTCTCCATCATCCTGTCCAGGGTTCCCAGGGCCTGCAAAGAAGACAAAGAGTTGTGGCAGGGTTTCCTGCTGTCCCTCTCAGTACCAGGATCCCATTTCCCAGTGGCGGGGCAGGACTGCCACATGTCCCAAAGTGCAGAGCATCTGATGGGGGTGACAGGAACATGAGAAGAGGATCAAGGCATGAGGGTGGGCAAGCAAAGCTGAGCATGGGGTGGCCAGGGAGCAGCTCAGAGGGCGTGGGGTCTCCTGGTGCTCATCCAGCACTTACTTCGGTGTACAGGTTTTTGATGGATTGACTCTTAGAGGGGTCTGTGACTTTCCAATTGAAGGACAAGACCATTCTCAGGCAGGTTTGGAGCAGGAGTTTCTCCTTGCCCTCCAGCACTCCCTTAAAGAAGCTGCAGAGACAGAGAGGAACCAGTCAGGCACTGGTGCTGGAAGCGGTGCCTGGAGGCCTTCTATGTATGGACGTGGAACCCAGGGGTGACCATAATGGATGTTGAGGTACCTCAATTCGGTGATAGCAGACATGGCTTTCTGCCACAGCACAAGCTGGAGATGTCTGTCAGCACATTCCTCTTCCATCAGCTCCTGCAAAACCCAGCTGGTGTGGGACCTGGCAACCAGCAGCACCCAGGGCCACCAGACCCTCATCACATCATACAGTCATTAAGATTGGAGAAGACCTCTAAGCTCATCCAGCCCAAACATCAGCCCAACCCCACTGTGCCTACTAATCTACATCTGAAGCGTTACATCTCCATGTGTTTTGAACCCCTCCATGGACGGAGAATCCACCGCTTCCCTGGGCAACCTCTTCCAATGCGTCTCCACTCCTTCCATAACAACATCGTTCCAACGTCCAATCTAAGGCTTCCCTGGTGCACCTTGAGGTCATTTCCCCTCGCCCTGCCCAAGCGCTGCCCTCTTCTGCTGAGCTCCTGCTTGACCTCTCACCTTGACCTTCTCCACCACATTGTAGCTCCAGAAGAACAGTTCCAGGCCTTGCAACAGGTGGTACTCCTTGGCAGCCTGGCACAGGGAACCAATGCAGTCAAGGAACTTCAGCTTCTCGCCGATTTCCTGGCACAAAGACCAAAGAGGGAGCATGAGAGGGGGATGCCCATGGCCAGCAGGACTGGAGCAGTAGAGATGGAGACCTGGGAGCAGCAGCTCTGCCCAGGCAGCAAGGGGCAGGGGTACCTTCTCTGTGCCATCAAGGAAGGTGCAGATGAAGTCGATGGTTTCCTCTGCCTTTTCATAGATGGGCAACTGCTTGACATCTAAGAGAGAAGGAGAGCAGGGAGGGCTGTGAGAGGTTGTGATGGAAGGAGACAGGAGACTCTGCTGGGGACAAAACTGGCTGCCTGGCCAGGTCCTGCACTTGGGTCAGCACAAGCCCCTGCAACGCTCCACGCTTGCCACGTCTTTTTATACATCCGTTCTCATGCATATTCATTCAGTTTCATATATATTACAATCATCTTCGAGATTGTTCCTTCATGCATGTTCATTCAGTTTCATGCATATTACAATCATCTTTGAGAATGTTCCTTCCCCTGAATGGGCCTGTGCAGCCAGCCCCTCCCAGACCGCCCAGGGACTCTCAAGATCTCCTCCCTGGGGTCCTCGGCTGAACCCGCGGCTCTGTGAACGCAGACCCCCCTATCCAATACAATACAGCTAAGCCCTGCACAAATGTTAAACCAAGAGTTCGTCAAACGCTTAAACTTGAAGATAAACCTTCGCAACTTCACAATCACTGCCGTTTCCTGTCATGCTGGCACAAATCTCCTTAATATCCATTCTCACAATCCCTCCTCTTCTTTTGCAATACATTGATTTGTGTCTGTCTTTCAAAACTAGGTAGAATTGACTTTGTATTCTCATCTTCTTTGTTCTTCTTTAAAAGTTTAATTTGCCTCTTTTCACCCTGTTTCTCAAGAGTATCAGTTGAAATGTGGCTCTTTCAACTATTTGTTTCACTGAATATTTGTTTCCTCCCTTAGCAAGTTTGCAGATGACACCAAGCTGGGAGGAAGTGTCGATCTGCTGGAGGGTCGGGAGGCAAAGGGACCTGAACAGGCTGGACTGCTGGGCTGAGACCAACAGCATGAGGTTTAACAAGGCCAAATGCCGGGTCCTGCACTTCGGGCACAACAACCCTAAGCAGAGGTACAAACTAGGAGAAACCTGGCTGGAAAGCTGCCAGGAGGAGAAGGACCTGGGGGTGTTGGTTGACAACCGACTGAACATGAGCCAGCAGTGTGCCCAGGTGGCCAAAAAGGCCAATGGTATCTTGGCTTGTATCAGAAACGGCGTAACCAGCAGGTCCAGGGAGGTTATTCTCCCCCTGTACTCGGCACTGGTGAGACCGCACCTCGAGTACTGTGTTCAGTTCAGGGCTCCTCACCACAAGAGGGATGTTGTGGCTCTGGAGCGAGTCCAGAGAAGAGCAACAAAGCTGGTGAAGGGGCTGGAGAACAAATCTTATGAGGAGCGTCTGAGAGAGCTGGGGTTGTTCAGCCTGGAGAACAGGAGGCTGAGGGGAGACCTTATTACTCTCTCCAACTCCCTGAAGGGAGGTTGTGGAGAGGGAGGAGCTGGGCTCTTCTCCCAAGTGACAGGGGACAGGACGAGAGGGAATGGCCTCAAGCTCCGCCAGGGGAGATTTAGGCTTGAGATTAGGAAAAAGTTCTTCACGGAGAGGGTGGTTAGGCATTGGAACTGTCTGCCAAGGGAGGTGGTTGAGTCACCGTCCCTGGAGGTTTTTAAGGTTAGGGTAGATGAGGTGCTTGGGAGCATGATTTAGGGATTGGTGGGAATGGTTGGACTCGATGATCCGGTGGGTCTCTTCCAACCTGGTTATTCTGTGATTCTGTGATTCTGTGAATTTCTTATTAACTGCATACAACGTGGGAGGACTAGAAGGATGGACATCAATACAGTTATTCCTAGGATGATCTCTTTTAACCCTTCAAAATTCCACCAATTGTCTTTTCCACCGTTTGGACGGGCACGTGGGGTTTTTTTTTCATGTTGTCTACCAATTGTTCAATTGCTTTTCCTTCCTCATCAATCTGTAAACAAGAGTTTGTGAGATTGAATTTTCCACAGACTCCTCCTTCTTGGGCTAGGAGGTAGTCTAAAGCTAATCTATTTTGATATATTGTTTGATATCCCCATGACCCATCCAAGCAGCTGGATCATAGTGTGCGAGGATTCTTTCAGGCAGCCATTTGTTATCCTTCCAATCTCCTATTATTGAATTATTGAATTATTGAATTATTGAATTATTGAATTTTCCACAGACTCCTATTACTAATTCTCAGACTCCTATTACTAATTCTCATTTTTATCATCTATGTAAACTTGTACACCCAACTTTTCTCCTTTCTTTGAGGGTAACAGGAAAAAACTAGGTCTTACAGTTCCTAATGTACATCTCCAATTAGGTGGAAGTACGGAATAAGCATACTTTCCACAGATCCAATAGTGCCCCCAGGGAGCTTCCCTTTTTTCATTTGAGCCCTTCCCCAAAGTCCAATCCTTTCCTTCTTTAGCTAAAGTTTGTGGCGTTCCCCAGACTGTCCCATTTGATTGAGTATCGTTCCATACATGTACTCCTTTGCACACCAAATCTTCTACAGCTCTTTTTCCTGTCGGCTTTTGTCAACACCTCCGACCAAAGACAGTGGTTTGGAGGGCCCGCTGCTTAGCCCTCCTGGGTCCATATTGTTCCGCATGCTAGGATCCAAGAGATTTGACTCTTGGCATTTCCAAGGCCATCGCTCCCCAATACTGGTCCCTCCTCACACAGAACAATTGGTGACATTTAAAGATTTAGCTGCTTTCTGCGAGATTTGTAAGCAAGTTCTGGGCAACTGAGGGGATTTCATATTTGACTCCTGTGGCCATTTCTTGATAAAATGAATGAAAAGCTAGTTTGTTTTGCTCTTTATCTCTATGTTCTTCTTTAACTCTAATGTTAATTAGAGTTCCAGGATCCTTTCCCCTGCCTTCAATCTGTATACCATAGATTGTTTCCTTTTTACCCAGTAGAACTTCTGGGTTCTGTATCGTGAAGTTTACAGGAGTACAGCTAGTGGCTGTGCGATTTGAGAGACTTATGGCCTGCATCAATTACGCCTTCAGTTTCTCAGAGTTCCCATCAAGGGAGGGTTTTAATTCCAAGTAGCCCATACAACACAATCCCAAGTGGGACAATAATTCCGATCTTCAGCATTATAACATGGGCCACAAGGGTCACACATGCACTTATTACTGTTTATATAATAACGCCTCCGGCTCGGGGCTCCACACTTTTCCTCTGTCCAGGCGTTTTGGTCTATGGCTTTGCAAACATCAAGTTTTATTGATATGGGGCTGTGGATATTGATAGTTTCTGCCTTTTCTCTTAAAATCCCTTTTCCTCCCCTGACACAAATCTCCTTAATATCCATTCTCATGGTCTCTTGTCGTTTAAAGAGGATTTTGAGTGTGGCTGAGAAGTCAAAGGGGCAGTACTGGATCAATATCCCAACAGCTGACAGCCTAGTGAAAAAAAAAACAAACCAGGAAATGATTCAATTAAACCTAAATGTGAGGTTTGATTTGCAAGTGCACCAGTCTATGTGTGTATTCCATGGCACGATGAAATGCAAACAAGAGCAAAGCAAATCAGAGAGGAAAACTAGAAAAGGATTAAAGGAAGGAGTTCCAATCAACAGGTTTCCCTGGCTAACCTATTCCAAAAGAATATTTCCAGAACTGAGCTGCTCCTGAAGATGGAGCTGATCAGCTAAAGAACTAGTTTAATACTAAAATGAAAAAGTGGCTAACATTCTCAACACTTACGATGAGAGTCTAACAGTCTAGAGAATTAAATTTGTACGTAGGTTGGTTGAAGGGGGAGTGGGTTCATCACTTGGGCAGGTCTCTTGGGGAGTGTATCTCCCTCCCAAAGCGATTCACTGACAGTCAGCAAGGCAGCCTGGGAACCCTTCCGAGCTAAAGCTTGGAATCTCACACTTGGCTACCAGGTACTTTTCATAACAAGCATAGAAGATCATTGTCACTGTCGGCACATCCATGCACGTCTACTTACACACACATGGAGATGTATGCGTGCAGGTGCTGTCCCAGCGTTTCACACACATACTCCTGTGCACACTCGCCCCACATATCCCGACACCGAGACGCTCATCAGCGAGGTATTACTGCAACATCTCTGCCAACAGAAAGTGCATGTGCAAGGGGAGGAGACCTGCAGACACTCCTCTCTTGGCTTGTGTGGCCTGCTAGGTGGAGATCGGCACGTCTCCACAGGTAAAGGTGGGTGGCAGGCGTATTGACTGGACCTCAGTAAAGCCTTTGACACAGTTTCTCCCAGCATTCTGCTTCGGAAACTGCCACCTCTGGCCTGTCGAAGCGCGCACTCTCCTGGGTGGAAAACTGGTTGGCTGGAGGGCCCAGAGAGTGGTGGGAAATGGAGTTAAATCCAGCTGGAGGCCAGTGACAAGTGGTGTCCCCAGGGCTCAGTGCTCGGTCCAGCCCTGTTCAGTGTGTTTATCAATAACCTGGATGAAGGCATCGAGGGCACCCTGAGTAAGTTTGCGGATGACACTAAGCTGGGTGGGAGCGTGGATCTGCTGGAGGGTCGGGAAGCTCCAAAGGGATCTGAATGGGCTGGACCGAGACCAGCAAGATGAGGTTTAATGAGGCCAAATGCCGGGTCCTGCACTTGGGGCACAACAACCCTGAGCAGCTCCAGACTAGGAGAAGTCTGGCTGGAAAGCTGCCAGGAGGAGAAGGACCTGGGGGTGTTGGTTGACAGCGACTGAACATGAGCCAGCAGTGGCCCAGGTGGCCAAGAAGGCCAATAGCATCTTGGCTTGGATCAGAAACAGGGTGGCCAGCAGGTCCAGGGAGGTTATTCTCCCTCTGGACTCGGCACTGGTGAGACTGCTCATCAAATCCTGTGTTGAGTTGTGGGCCCCTCACCACAAGAAGGATGTTGAGGCTCTGGAGCGAGTCAAGAGAAGAGCAACGAAGCTGGGGAAGGGGCTGGAGAACAGGCCTTATGAGGAGTGTCTGAGAGAGCTGGGGGTGTTTATCCTGGAGAAGAGGAGGCTGAGGGGAGACCTCATTGCTCTCTCCAACTCCCTGAGAGGAGGTTGTGGAGAGTAGGGAGCTGGGCTCTTCTCCCAAGGGACAGGACGAGAGGGAATGGCCACAAGCTCCATCAGGGGAGGTTCAGGCTGGACATTAGGAAAAAATTTTTCACAGGCAGGGTCATTGGGCAGTGGCAGAGGCTGCCCAGGGAGGGGATTGAGTCCCCTTCCCTGGAGGGGTTTATGGGACGGGTGGACGAGGTGCTGAGGGACATGGGTTAGTGACTGATAGGAATGGTTGGACTCGATGATCCGGTGGGTCTCTTCCAACCTGGTTATTCTGTGATTCTATGATTCTATGATTCTACTGAAGTTCGGATTATCCAGCAATCAGTGACTGAGGAACTCGCTGCACTGGAGGTTGAATCTTACCTGTTGTGTTTACTACCGGTCCTTGAATTTGTCTGCTGTCAATTTTTCTAATCCCACTCCTAGTCTGAACACTTGATATTAAAGGATGATTAACTCCCTGGTTTAGCTGCGTGCTATGTTTATTTTACTTATTTCAGGCTTGCTGCCTGATAGCTTCACTATGTGCCCCCTGTACTTGAACAGTAAGAGACAGTAAGCAGCTGTCTCCCCTTCAGCTTTCCCTTGCCTTCTCTTCCACTTTCCCAGACTGAAGGGTCTTGGTCTACTTGGATTAATCTCATATACAAACCTAATGTTATTCTACACTTCTGATCATCTCTTTTACAAAACCCTTTGCCTCTTGTACTTCTGTCAAATGCGTTAGACCTGTGTGTAATATTGAAACTGTGGGAGTGGCAACTTTATATAGTGACATAACGGTATTTTCTGATTTAACATCTACTCTTTTCTTAACATTCCCTAGCTGCTTATCCTTTAGTGTGCTACATGCCTTTATAAGCACAACAGAACACAGTGCTGACATTTTCAGAGAACAATGACTCCAAATTCTCTTTCATCTAGATGTTGTGATTTGGAGCCTATTTCTAGGTATTGGTAATTACGTTTGATTTTCCCAGGCACTGAACTTCACTTAACATTTTACTACCCAGTCACACAGATTTAGGTTAGACTATCACGAATGGTTCAGTATTATCAGCAAATTTCCTTGCCTTTGTATCAACTTCTTTTACAGACACTTTTGGGGATTTATTTGACAATATAGTTAACTGTGCTGAATGCTGGGGATTCTGCCCATGATTTGCTTCTGTTATGAAACTTTTCCACTTATAACTGGGGTAATGATTGTAAAATATGCAGGAAAACAATGAATCAGATCCGTTTTATGCTGCTTGATTTCTGTTTGAGCCACTCCTTGTTTACACAGAAGAAGGAATATGTCTCTTTACGTTTGTTAGCTTGGTATAGAGTACTGGAGTACTAGTATTTTGTATTTAGAGTATTCTAAATGCATGCATATAGAGACAAGAATAGTTCTGAAGATTTTCTTCATGCTTATCATGTGAAATAAAAGTACTGATGGTAGGAGCAGGTAAAAAGGAAATGCTTGTAACATTTTTTATAATGAATGGCATTGCAACAATGCCACCACAGCAAATCACACTTATTTATGGATCTGCAGCAATCTTTTTCACACTACATAGAAGAGAATCAGCAAAGTATAGAGAATTTGTTCTTCACTTCCTGAGTCAGATGCAAATGAAATGCATGCAACTCACTCCAAAAAGCCTGTTTTAAAAAGTCCTTTTGATATTCTCATTATGAATGAAAAGGTGTATTGCTATGACTACAATGTACTTATAACAAATATGATAAATTTAAAGTACTATCTGTTTTTTCATGAATTTTTTAAAGGCTTGAAGTGAAAAATGTAGTCAAAATAAAAAAAAAAGATTGACTTAGTAAGATCTCTCATAAAACTTTGAAGATAGAAACAACAATCTTTCAAATCAAGTTTTTATTCAAATTGAAGTAGGTCATCTAGAACAGCCTGGTTGACAATAATTGAGATTTATTTTTTTTCTATGCAAACTGAAGTAAGAAAACAAGACTGAACTATATTTTTCAAAAACATGTACCTTTTTCTGGATGTGCTGATTCTACTAGAGGAAAGAGTTAAGGGAGAGACTTCTGAAGCAAAATTGTTTCGCGTTTTCAAAATCCAGTGAAAAGTAATACAACTTAGCAGCATTTTATGAGAGGACACAGAAATGAAAAGTAACGTCAGTTTGAGAAAATCAAGTGTTATATTTTTAGAAAGAAACTTTTCTGAAGAAGTTGAACAGAGTTGATGCAGATCGCCTCTGAATTTGAAATTCACATTGCATGAACCTGACCAGAAGGAAGTATTTTGCTTCTGCTCTTCAGAACTTTACCACTTTTTCTCTAAGACAGAGCCCCTTAGCATGCCCTGGTCTCTGAAGGTGCTGAGATCTCCCTGTCCTCTGTGGATCAGTAGAGGATTACACATACTGTTTGCCACACTATTTTTTGCCAGTCAGTGCAACACAACCACTCACATCCAGGGCCCATCAGATTTCTTTTACCTGCATCTGTATATAGCATTTTCTGAAAAGCTATGGGGATGCATTGTACACCTGGTCTAGAGAAGGCTACAGGGTTTTTCTTGTTCTAGGAGTACAACTGAGTAAAATCAGGTAATAAGATCAGCTATTATTCACAGTAACAGGGGCTGAGCTCCACAAATTACTGTACGGAAGAACTACCAAGTTCCAAAAGGGTATGAAGTTTGTGGGATTTTTTTTTTTTGGACCTCACATCGAATACTATTTCTTTTACAGTGCAGAATATACCCCAAGGCTATAGTTTATCAGGAATATACATGACAGACCCCAGTAAACGAAGGTAAGAAGCCTTCTGCACACATTCCTTACAGTTGAGGAGTTGTTTTTTAACAGCAAAATTCCAAAATTCATCTGCATTATTTGAGGCTTTAATTGCTTTTTAAAATAAGTGTGTGAATAGATGGTTGAAGGAGGCTGAGTCTCACTAGATTCAAATTTCTAGACCTACTGTCCTCTTGAAATGGAGACATCTGTATTATATAGTCCGGGTACTTACGAAGATTTCACTTATGTTCTTTTAGAGGATGTCTTTTTGTCTTCACTTCATAGTAGCCTCCATGTAGAATAAGACTTGAGGAGCTGTCCACTAGGAACGTCACAAAAAATTAAGTGATATACTCGCTACGTGTTTGACAAGCTAGACAGAGGCTGTAGCTGAATATGCTCTGGATCAAACATGAGTCAGTGATTAGGAAAGCAGTTGTAACTCATTGTGTGTGGTTACCAAATAATTCTCTTTGGCTTTAAAACCGGAGACTACTTGGTCAATCAGACAGTGCCCTGCTAGCTTTTTATTTCTTAAAGCATTTCCTTAAAACATCTAGAGTGCTAACTAATGCCAGTGTTGGAGAAGTAATTTGAGCTGCAGCTCTCTGTTAACACGCTATTTCACCTGGCAGCTCCGGGTTACTATGGTAACTACCAGTTGCTCATGTTTTAGGGAAACGTTCGTTCACTCTGGACAATGCTAGCAAGCCCGGATCATGGCACCAAGGCAGCGGGAACACGGCAGCTTCAGAGTGGGGCTTCTTAGCTCTCCTGGGATCATCAGCTTCAGAGAGCAGAGCTTCATTTCACCTTCGAAGTGCATTTTATAGCAAATGCTAAGGAGACTCTGTGAAACTGCACACAGAGCTGTGGAAAGCACTAGCTTGGGACAAATTTGAGGACAGTGAGGATGTTTTAAGAGCCACTTGGCTGGTAGCTTCGATAGCAGAAATAGTTGGTGGTTGCCAGAGGCTGGACACCTTCAGATCCTCAGAGAAAAGGGAAATCTTAGACCCATTTCTTACGTCCCATGGTAAATGTTGATGCCTGTGCCCATGCTGAAGCCAGTCACGCATCAGGGGCTTGAAATCACGTGTATGCGCTGTATCACTCTTTCCAGTTCTTCACTTGCGTGCGGTATTGCATTCACTCACCACAACTGCTCCCTTGTTCAGACTCGGCTGGTGTTTTCCTTTTTTGTATCCATTGATTCTGCAGGCATTGTTGTTCAGAGAGGAAGCATTAAAAAGTAGTGTTTCTAGAACTGTTTAAGAAGATGCAGTATTCTTTAGTAATGGGAAATAATTTTTCAAAGTATCTATCTTTGATTTAACACTACTATATCTATTTGTACCATTGGATTTAAAAATATTTAATTAAATTCTTGTTTAAATATAGATTTATTGTTAGAGGGAGGCATGAAAAGCAGTTTATATATGAATTTTATTGTTTTTCTTAATGAAAAAGATTTTAATTAGTATTTCAGGTGACTAAAAAATACTGAAGGTGTTGAGAAACCAGCATGTATTTAGTAGTTGTGCCATTTAGCATGGTTAACAAGATGTAGTTATTTGGATTAGAATTATTAAAACGTGTTTAAAAATGTAAATTCTAATAAAAACTGGTCAGCTGCAAAACTTTTTGTGTTGTTGCTGAAAATCTGCCTGTGTCAACCTTAGCTTCTAGAGGAATAAAAATGAAGCCTGAACAAACAATTTGGATGTTATCGCTAGTAAAAAATGAGGAAAGATGATGAAGCAGCTGCCCCTGTAAATGAGAGAACATTGGGCTACAAGATAACCGTTGGTTAAATAAACCCGAACAACTAATGCTGTTGTGAGAAAGGGATTCTCAAGCATCCCAAGGTGCACGTAAGTGAAAATAGCGATGGGTGATAAAGACGGGAACCATCCACTGGGGCAGCCTGGCCCTGTGCACACGGACATCACGGAGCGGGATGCGAGTATGCAGCACAAACCCGCACAGCCTGGAGACCTGGAAACATCGAAAGGGCACACACCGGAGATCTGCACACAATTGGAAACATCTTCTTTAAGTCAAAGAGCTTAGAGTGCTTACAGTTTCTTTGCTCAGCCACTCTTTCCAGTTCTTCGTTTGCGTGTGGTGTTGCACTCGCTTACCACAACCGTTCCCTTGTTCAGGCTCGGCTGGCGTTTTCCTTTTTTTGTATCCGCTTCCCACAACCTTCCTTATCTCTTTCAGTTCTGCTTGGGTGGCAAATACCGTTCTCACTAATGGGAAAGTGCTCAGCCACTGTCTGCTCCTGCTCTCTGTTGCCCGTGGCAACAACAGAATTTCTGGGGTATAATAGAGCAGTAATCTGTCTGCTCAATGCAGCTTTGGTAAAACTCAGCTGGAGTCTGTCCCAGGCTTGGCTATTGCCCTTGAGAAAGATGTCAGTAATTGAACACAGTCGGGAGATGACATCGGAAACTATGAAATACGACCAGCAGGGAGAGATCAGAGGATCTTGTCTGCATTGGCCTAAGGAAGCTGATGGGGCATGTGATAATAATCTACAGCTGCATAAAAGTCTGACATAAACTGAAACACTTTGCTACCTGTGCAAAGCGGGAAGGAGAAAAAGTAATGAGCCTAAATCAGAGCCAGACAGATCTCAGACAGATATCATGGAAGGTGTTCTGGTTGGAAGTGAAATATTGGGAGAGGGGCTGCCAAAAGAGACAGGAGTGGTCTTGGAGAGGCATTTGTTGTGGGAATTACAAGGGGTGAGATGATCTCTCAAAGTCCTTGCCAACTGTACTTTTCTTTCGTTCAGTAACTGCACTATTTTTGTTTCTGTCTGTATTTTACTTTCTTAGAAAATAATCTCTATTCTAATATCTTAAAGATCTGGGACGTTTATTCTTTGTTTTTTAGTTCTTTAGCACATACGTATTTATATGGGTCCCCAAGGAAGCTATTTTCCTGCGGTCAAAGGGACATACCTGCCTTTCTTGCTGTGAAGTACGATGTACGATACTGTAATACATAACCAGGAAAAAAAAAATAGAAGTATGTTTGTTGCCTGCAGTTAAAGCTTCATTCTGAGCAGAGTGAGGGCTGCTGGCCTGCAGCCATCCGGGTGAAACAGGGTCAGGAACGACACCTGGTGTTCAGAATTCCTTACAGAATTCCTTGGCTGACACTGGGATGGGGACCAGCCAGAGTAGGGAAGGGAAGATGAGTTCTAAGCCAGAGAAGAGAACAGGAGCACGACAAAGAGTAAATAGAGGTTTAGGAACGCAGCTGAAATTTACAGAATCACAGAGTCACAGAAACATAGAATAACCAGGTTGGAAGAGACCCACCAGATCATCGAGTCCAACCATTCCTATCAAACACTAACCCATGTCCCTCAGCACATCATCCATCCGTCCCTTAAACCCCTCCACGGAAGGTGACTCAACCCCCTCCCTGGGCAGCCTCTGCCAGTGACCAATGACCCTGCCAGTGAAAAATTTTACCTAATGTTCAGCCTGAACCTCCCCTGGTGGAGCTTGAGGCCATTCCCTCTCGTCCTGTCACCTGTCCCTTGGGAAAAGAGCCCAGCTCCCTACTCTCCACAACCTCCTCTCAGGGAGTTGGAGAGAGCAATGAGGTCTCCCCTCAGCCTCCTCTTCTCCAGGATAAACAACCCCAGCTCTCTCAGTCGCTCCTGTTGTTTTCCAGCCCCTTCCCCAGCTTCACTGCACTTCTCTGGACTCGCTCCAGAGTCTCAACATCCTTCTTGTGGTGAGGGGCCCACAACTCAACACAGGATTCGAGGGACGATCTCACCAGTGCTGAGTCGAGAGGGAGAAGAACCTCCCTAGACCTGCTGGTCACGCCGTTTCTGATCCAAGCCAAGATGCCATTGGCCTTCTTGGCCACCTGGGCCCCTGCTGGCTCATGTTCAGTCGCTGTCAACCAACACCCCCAGGTCCTTCTCCTCCTGGCAGCTTTCCAACCAGACTTCTCCTAGTCTGAAGCTGCTCAGGGTTGTTGTGCCCCAAGTGCAGGACCCAGCATTTGGCCTTGTTAAACCTCATCCCATTGGCCTCAGTCCAGGGGTCCAGCCTGTTCAGATCCCTTTGCAGAAACTTACTGAGGAGGAGGAATAAAAATTCTCAAGCCTTCATTGCACTCAAGCTGCAGATGCACCAGTACAACTGCTACCAGGGCTCAGGGGTTTTCTGTGCATATTCAGCAGCCTCCTCTGAGCCAGTTAACTCATTAACCCAGCCAGAAAAACAACTCTGGCTTCTTTATGCCGTGCAGCTTGAACGATAACATCTCTGCAGCTTGGACGCAGCGCAGAGTGGGACTCAGAACCTGCTCCATGGCTTGTGCCTGACGCACCTCGGTGTAAACAGAGCAAGATGTACAAGGACGGTGCAGTTTCAGAGTATTATTTTGCATCATGCAAAAGGCATGATGAAAGCTATTTGTGTTCCCTCAGCCTTGGGGAGCCTGTATAGGATAAGCTAATAATAATAATAAAATCTGGATTAAATGGCTATAAATTTCCTTCATTCCATTTTTCAACCTTTAATGAGATTCACATTCATGGGTGGAAATAAGTTAATTGGATCCTACCTAACAGACCTATCCAGATCTGTTCCAGGCAGTTAAGCTACTCTTGCACTTGAAATCTACTTTTAAGGAAACAATAAGCAGTTTTGATTTAGGTAAAAAAGAAGAAGTAGGATTAGGTTCTTGTGTATTCTGGTAATTCTTAGATGAAATAGCCTTTTAAATGAAAATGGCTTTTCCTTTACAGACACTGTTGTTTGCTATATAAGCTCTACTCCTGTTAATCCATATGAAGTGAAAATACATCACAATCTCCTGCTTGTTCTCATTTTATTGAAGCAGATGCAGCAGTCCAATATAAGTCCATATACCCCTGTAGCTAATGAGGAAAAGTAATATAAATGGTGTATTACAAACACTGTACTATACTGAATGTCTCATCTTTACTTTTTCAACACATAATTTCAAAACGTGTCTGAAGGTTTCCAGGCTGAGGAATAGTCAAAGTGGTTCAAAGGGTTGTCCACATAACAAAAATATGACTCTAGCATTTGTAAAAATATTAACATCATGAATTTCCTGTTACGCTTTGCTTGAAGAATTAGGTGGACATGAAATGGCAGAATGATTTGCACATTTTAGCCACTATGTGTTGTAATGTAACTAACTTTTTACAGTCCTTCAAATAGGTCCTAAAATTGAAGACTGTTGATTTTTGTGGCAGAGGTGACAGGTACCAGAGGGAAGTCAGACACGGGAAACACAGAGAACTCACAGGGAAAGTCCTTCATGGGGCAAAGGACTTCAAACGCTTGAAAAATCAAAAGTGTGATTCTGGCTTCTTTATTGATTCGCTCTTTACTTGACCCAGTCCTTGTTTGATTTTCTATAACTCCAGAGGGTGGTATGTTCCTACCAACCAAGAATTCTATCCTTTTCTCTTCAGCTCCAAGCAATCTGCTTTTTACTCCATAATCAGTCAAGACCTCTCTGAATAAAATAAAATCTGGCCTTAATGCCCATTACATGCCTTCATTCTCCTTCAGAAACATGTGTTTATGCCCTTACATGAGCTCTGTGTCGTTTGGGCTTTTGGGCATAATTTTATTCACATTCTCGGACTACTAGATTGAGCACAGCTCAAAGTATATGGCATCCCTTTCTCTATGACCTTGTCTTTCCCAACCTGCCATGTTTTATCTACTCACTCTCCAGAGGCCTTTGATCATTGCCTGTGACTGACAATTTTTATTACCATGATTACTGGTTTGTTTTGGGGTAGCACAAATGTGACACACCAAAGACCACGTCTCCTCAAGAGTTTGTAGTACAATAAATTCATTACTTGTTCTCTGAAAAAGTGAGAAAAAAAATACTTGACACTCATAGTCTTCTGTTGTGTCAATGATTTTTCCTGTTTAAAAGGAAGTAGAATCACAGAATCACAGAATAACCAGCTTGGAAGCGACCTACCGGATCATCGAGTCCAACCATTCCTATTAAACACTAAACCGTGCCCCTCAGCACCTCGTTCACCCGTGCCTTAAACACCTCCAGGGAAGCGCTGAATAGTGGAATGGTTTGGGTTGGAAGGGACCTCAAAACCTTCACTTTACAGGAATAAGAAGTTATATGGGATCCTGGGATAGTTTGGGCTGGAAGGGACCCCAAAGCCCATCCAGCCTGGCCTTGGACACCTCCAGGGATCGGGAAACTACTTCTCCTTGAGCTGTTGTCGTTTGGCATTTGTTAATCAACAAGAAAACAGTATCTAATGAAAATCCACAATGGTCTTGGATATAAGACCAGTCTCTGTTTTGCTTACAGTTGATCCAATATCGTATTTAGTCTGTGTTCCATTACATTATCACTATTGCAACATAAAGGCTGCAGAGTTTCTGTAACTGAAGTCCTGCCAAATCTGCTACCTGATCTTCCCTAGGCACTATGTGAGTTGGCGTAAAACCCTGCCCCTTTTCCATGTTCTCTTGGCACAGGCTGAATTGAGAAGACTGTTGGGAAATGGGAATGAGGAGAAGTGTCCCCCCTGTTTTTGCTGGGATACTGATGCATCTTTTTAAGTAACCTCTGCAAGCTTCTGGAAGATCTGTCACCTGAGACTTATTTAAAATAACTAATGAGTCTCTTTCCTCTGAGAGCAGCACCTTGATACAGGGAAATAAATCAACCCAAACTTCCAAACCTTCCTTCTGTTCCCTTCTTTGAAGCCTCTTTCTCATCTCTCTGCCAAAATTGTGGCAGTTCTGCTATTTCAGAAATCATATGTCCAGGACACTTTCCTACATAATGAGTTTTCCTGCTTCAAGAGCCAACAAGAACAGCCAAGTGGAAATAGCATCACCTTGTCCTGTGCTACCAAAGTAAACAGCTCGGGTGTCCAAGGAGCTAGGGACTGCTCTTTCTGAATAGTGACAACAGTTGAGCATTAGCATATTGGATCACCTTTCTCCACAACAATTTATTAATCTAGCTTGTAACTTTCAGAATTTAAGCAATCCCCTTTTCTTTAACAGCACCAACATTTTTCCAAGTCAGCAGGCAATGCATTTTTTTTGTAAATTTTCCTACATTTCTTTTCTATAGTGCCACTGACAAGGTAACAATGCCACTATGAGGCTATGACATTGACCTTGGACTCAATCACAGCGCACTTTGAAATCTAAGCTGACAAAGCAGACAGAGGTTAGAGAGGGAGATGCAACCCCTGGGCGAGGTGCTGTTGAAAAATGAGGTAGTATGCTAAAACGGCCAACTGGGGAATTGACAGTTTTACTTGAAGAAACTTTACTGCAATAACCCATTTGGAGGAAACACAGCAAGGTATCTGTTACTGTGATCATGTAAACGTTTATTTATTCACTTATTATAACTTCAGGACTCGAGACTGATTCTGTTTACGTGCTGTTCCCTCATTTTCCCTTTGCAAGATTATGTGGTGCTTTGAAATAGTACTTTTCCATTGTAATTTCATATTACTTTTGATATCATGTCTGCTAAGCAGTGTAAAACCTTCTCCACAAATAAATCTGAATCAATTTAACCCAACATAAATTTTCTGCTTAGTTATGCTAGTTTGAATATAGTAGTCACTTACAGCACTGTTTTAAGCAAAGCCTCCTGATGTAGTAGTGACTTACTGATGAAAGACAAACACAAGTGTATCTTTAAGGAAGGCTGCAAAAGTTTCTTCTGTTCTTTTAAAGAACGCTAGTCATATTACTGTAACGGTTACTTAAATGTAACCTCCATTATCTTGTCCTAGTGGAGAAGGACAAAAGATAGCTTTTGTAAATGGCACTGTCCCTATGACTCACCATCATTTAAAAAGGTTTCTGTCTTCACAGTCTCTGGACTGTGAAGCACAGAAACAATGCAAATTCTTTTTTTTTGTTTTGTTCAGACTCTATGAATATAGTCCTGACCGTACTACTAATTTCTGGATAATTAAATAAAAAAACATCAGACCTGTCTGCAAGTAACTGGAAAACTACTAAGAAGCAAAGCACCTTAACTAATATTACATGCACCCAGCTACGTGGTAAAGGCTGCACATGAAATTGCTTAAGGGCAGTGGCTGTGAATTTACTCAAGCTACTAATAAAGTGAACCACAGAGAAACACCACTAACAACGTCAGATTTCACATCCCAACAAGTCTTAAAAGTATATTCATTTTGTGAGGGCTGTATTAATATATACCTTTAGAAACATTTCAAAAGACAGTAACTGTAAAAAGGCATTCTGATTTGAATACATCCCTTTCCTGTGGCTCCCCACTTGAAATGGAACTGCTGTTATTACTTTTATTCGCTTTTCTAGAAGTTTTGTGGATTCAGCAAATGCCAAAATGTATGAAAATCATCATGAAAATTAAACACTTGAAACGACTTGCAGCAGGATAGCAGATATACTCATGAGATACACCCATGGAATATATTCATGGGCCAGTATCAGCGGGAATACTAAAGCAATAGGATGCTTTGAAATATACTGGATCTTTTAAAGGTAAGCATGAGTCTAAATATAAAAATACTTCAAAAAAAATCTGTTTTACCAATCAATTTTTTAATAACAGCTTTTTAGCTAATAACTATGCTTGGGCCTACATGAAGAGATATTCCTCTCATCTATACACACACAGACTATGCTGTGTGGTTTTTCAATATTTGTAAACAAAATCCAAATTGAGTTATCCTTCAGTTTAGCTTTTTTAGTTTAGGCTTAGCTGGGTTACTGCTCTATTTACAACATCTGAGTATCCGAACAGGTTTACCTGCACAAATACAGGAAGAGTTTACAATCCCAGACAGTAATCAAACATCTACTCTACCGTAGGACACTACACACTGAATGACCCAGAACTATTATTTTTAACCAAATCAGCTGTATTTTTGAATGAGAAGATTCCTGACAGCATCTGTACTCATGGTTTTAAGCCAACATGCTGAAAATTGAACACAGACTCGCACCCTCTAATGGAAGTTTAGATTTTTGAAGTTCAACCCAGTGCTGCACATTGATTATTATAGGTTTAAAAGGGCAGGAAAAAACATACTAAAAGTACATCCATCACTCAAATTCAATAAAATATTAGATATCAAAACAGCAGGGGGGACGGACACCAGAACACTACTCTCTACACATTTATAGACTGCATAAACCTAAGACTTACACAACCTCTCCTAACCATACGAGCTTGACAGTACCTTAGCGGTACCACACATGGAATGAACCCGTGCAAGAGGCCCTTTGCTCCTACATGTTTTGCTGAATTATACTGCTAATTAATCAAGCTTCGTGGGATTCTAACTGCCTGAAGTGCCAAGAAACTGCTTTGGTTGCCCAGGTCCAAGCAGTGATGACAGCACTGATGCCTGAGGTGGAACACTGGAGAAGCTCAACTTTAACCTTGAAGAAAAAGGAACACATTCGTTATGTGAAATGATGTTGTACATTTTAATTTCAAACAATGTCATTTTTTAAAAGAAAAATGTTTGTGTGGTGCCACCATGCTGAAGAGCTGTCACTTGCAGTAACCACATACCAAAGTCTACTCAGTGTTCAGTGCAGGCCCATTGTCAGATCAACTTACATCACCTGATTTCACATTCAGAAAGAACGCTGTCTGAAGTAACATCGGCAACTATACACATAGCCAGCTCAACTTCACCTGAGTTCTAAAAAAATAATTAAAAAAATAATCTTTTGTTCAATTTTCCAACTACTTTAGATTCTGCTAGGAGTTTTACTTACTGTGAAATTGTACCAACCAACTACAAAGACACAAATCAAACATAATATAACACCACTGTTGCTTCTTTCCTGTTTAATAAATTCACTGATATTTTAAATGTCTGTGTTTTGTAATATGCTAAATGACTTTCATAACTGCATTTTAGTTCACTTGAACTTAAAAAGAGTTATTTGCAAGTGTCTAACTGCATTAGTCGTGCAGTCACTGAAGAGTATTTCCCAGAACACATCGTTTGATTCAATCTGTAAAAATTAGTTCTGGTCATGGGAGTTCCACTTACACACTAGGTCAAATTACCAATACACATTAATAATTTCAAATCTGCTTTTACTTCTAGCAGTATTTTTAGAGGATCTATCCCTTGCATATCTACTGTATTACCAAGTCATAACCCTTTAGTTGCCTTAAGACTGCCGTTACCTCTTCCCTCCTAAAAGGCCTCAGTGAACGGTTGGACTTGATGATCTGGGGGGTCTCTTCCAACCTGGTTACTCTATGATTCTATGATTCTGCATGTGTAAAATCCAGCTTAGAGTAAGGGAATTCATTTGAGAAGGAATATGAAAGCTCACATTAGAAAAAGAAGAAAAAAACATCTAATATATTTACTATGCTAAACGTGATTAAAATGTTCCCTTGAGAGACTTAAAAAGTTCAAGCACTTACACATTAGGAAATAAAGTGTTGAAACGAAATGGAAACGAAGCATATGCCAGACAGAAAACACTGGATGAATTCACACAGCTCTACAAAATACAAATAAATACAAATATTTACATAGGCAAGGAATTTTACTGCTGAATCAAAGGCTTTTCTCCCTACTTGTTCATCAAATTATGCTTTTGTTGAAGGACACTGAAACAGTATTTTCATGAGACAAACACAAAATCTTTAGAAATTTAGCCTCAAAAGAAGCACTGCCAATTATCAATGGAAGACTACCAGGCAGCAAAAAGATTGCATCTAAAACTCTGCCAACTTGACCCTAAGAATTCTCCAGATGAACAACCTTTGTGTCTAAGACGATACGTAGCTTTTCACTCCCGAACTATACTGGCTACCTGTTATCGTGTACAGCAAGACTGTTCACACAAGCAGTTAAATAAAGCATATACGAAGACGTGAGGAAAAAAATGGAAACCTAGTATGGCTAGGTCAAGAACAAAACAAGTGTCACCGTGTTCTGTCCACCTTTATCACACACGTTGTGCAGAATGGGACGAATATATAGCTAAAACAGGCTTTCACCAAGAGCAGGGATACATGTGCATCTGGTATGCAAATGCCTATGCAGTAAACCATTTGCAAGAAGACCTGACTTTCTAAGTGTCAGGACCTATGCTACTATCTTCAAAGTTCTCTCTTATAAAATAGCTATAATGTGTAATTTGTACAACTAGCCGATGCATTACTGTGCAAAATAAAGACAGTTAGCTTACAGTGAATTCTAAAAATCCATATTAATTCAGAATACAAAAGATAATATGAGTACTGTGAAAGCAAAATATACATTATTATTGAATTAAACCATTTTGGTACATTGCACTGATTGTAACTGGGCTGTGAGCCCCGTCTGTCCAGGATACTACAGCACTAGATGAGACCTGCATCTCTCAGTTCTCACTGAATTCTCTCCTACTAGCTTAGCTATCTGCAGGCGGTATTTCTGATGGTGACTGCAGCTGAGCAGTTTCCGTGGTGTGCGAGATCCACTCACAGCCAGACCACAGATTAATCAAGAAGACATGGTTTGGCTAAGAAATCCCATGAGCAGAAGAGAATAGAAATTTTAGTGTAGTTTTAATACTGAAAACAACAACAACAACAAAATAAAAAAGTTCAGTTTTTTTCTGCAGACTTCATTTCTGTCACAAAGTAACTTTCAGGGAAATAACTGACTCTCTATGTGACATACAATATTAAAGACTCCATTTGCAGAGGTAAATTAGAAAACAATAATACTTTCTTGTAATTTATTCCAATCACAAGTTTTGTTAGTGCTACAAGCAAAGAACAGATCTGGGTGTTAGACTCATTGCAATGTCGCCACTATCAAAAACTGATACAAACAAGAATTTCACAGAAATGTCTTTAATTTATGCTTTCGAGTCATCAATTCCCTCCCATAGCTTCCTTCTTAAAAGCTGGACACCTATTACACACGCTCATACGCACCTACACTTTAAGCTGTTCTTCAAAACATTTCAAGCTCCTTCTGCATTTGCCTTTACCGTCTATTGTAATTTAAATTCCTGCTTAAAGCATTCCTAAACCCAGGTCACATCAAATTTCAGCCAAGTATTAAAGAAATCAAGAAAAAGAGTGTCTGTGTGCCAGACAAAGCATGTATCACAACAACCTTTAGTAAACTGATGTCTAGAGAAGAAAAACAAGCTCTGTTAAGTCAGCAGAGCGCACAGTACCATACGAATAATTCCTAAGAGCCAGGAGAACAAAGAAACAACAACAAAACCCCCTTAACTTTGGCCACATCCACCAGAACACTGAAGAATCAGACAGACAAAATGAAGTTGATTCATTAGAGTTGGCTGGAAGACGCACAGAAACAATGCCAAGACAAGGGCAAATTCAACACAGGCGACCACTTTCCGAGGGATGCTACTTGCATGGCAACGAGCAAATGAAGAGCTTGCTAGAAGGTTCTCATCGGCTGGCGACAAACAGGCTAATTAAGGAGGGAAAATTTATGATCAACTGTGGCTAGCTGCAACCAAAAAAAGAAGTTTCTTTCACGATCGTCTGTATCCAGGTAAACAGGATTCCTCCCCAAAAAGCTGTAAGCCAGGCACCCACAGGCCAAACTTGGAAGAGGGCAGGGAGAAAGGCCAGAACTAAAAGATACAGCAAAATAAAAAAAAGGAATGTGTCCACAGCCCCATAACATTGGAGTACTGACCATACAGGATGATCACAATGCCCTGTAACTGTTTCATAAACTGGAAGGAAACTGGGATCATAGTGGCAACTTAAAATTATTCAAATTCTCTGGATCCTTATATGGTAATTTAAAAATTCTGGTTTCCTTATAAAATAAAAAAAAATCCCAAACCCACCAAACCCCACCACTTTCTAACGTAACATAGTTGTCCTACTGTGACCTCTTACAGGACATTTGAAGTTTAACTGTCACACATATGTCCTAATTGACAAAAGTAAAAATTCCTTCCTGAAAATATTTGCTAAAGTGTTCCTCAGGAACATAAAAAATAATGC
This sequence comes from Clamator glandarius, assembly GCA_033459285.1. Classification (NCBI taxonomy): domain Eukaryota; kingdom Metazoa; phylum Chordata; class Aves; order Cuculiformes; family Cuculidae; genus Clamator; species Clamator glandarius. Next base: position 351,341 of record JAUNZM010000457.1, on the reverse strand, counting down.
ACTAGGGACCACACTACTTTTCAGGTGGCCACAGCTTTGTGGTGAATCCTCTTAGACCTTCCCATTAACACTTTCTGTTGAGTCTCCCAAGAAGACTGAAGCTTTTGAAGAAAACCAAAAGCTAAACTATAAATCAGGATAATTAGCTAACCTTTTACTTTTAAGTATTAACCATTCAAATGGAGAAAAATAAAGTTACTTGACCAGACACTTCAGTTGCTAGTTTGGAGTCTCTGTACAAGCTCCTCACTGTGAACTGTCCCTTTGCAGGGCAGATGTGAACTGCAGAGTGCTTGCTGGTCCGAGTAAAACCTCTCCATCACTGGCCAGAGCGAGGTGTCTACTTCCTACTCTACCACAGGCTCCCCCTCCAGTCACAGGCTCTCAGCCTGCTGCTGTCAATTTTCTTCCTTCTCTCCACCCACGCCACTGCCCTCTTCAATCTCTAAAGGTTTGGGATTTTACAAGGGAAGGAAATTCCTCCTCGTCTTTCTCCTCCCTTCTCAAGGGAACATAACTCAGCTGGGAAAAAAAGCCAAACAAGCCAAAACAGAACCACGAGGAAATGCTGTCATTCACACTGAGTCAGACTAAACACCCATTCACACAAACATCTCACCTGCAACAGCAGGAGCCTAGCGAGGATACAAGAACAAAACAAAGCCTACTGTTCATTTGTCTCATACGTTCTCTCCCCACCTTCCCACAGGGCTTCACTTGCAGACTTCTCGAAACTGTATCTCCAGTGGTACTACCTCCTGATCAATTCTTCCGGCATCCAAATGCTTCCATGGCAAAGACTTACCAACAAGAAACTAATGTTGTTTTGTTTGCTTTCCACTGGCTGTCTGATAATGTTATTTGATGTTCCTTAGATCTGCTATTGAGGGAAACTATTCACTTCCTATTAGCTTTCCTCATGCTATTTATGATCTTCTAGAGCTCAACAATCCTCTTCCCATCCCGTCCCCTTCTCTCTCCTCCAGTTCTCTCCACCTGAAAAGTCCCCTTGGTTCAATCATGCCACTTAAAGCTTTTCATGTCACTCAATTGTTTATGCACCTATATTAATTCCAGTAGATCCTTCCTGAGGAGGTTTATCAGAACAGGGCACATTACTCAGCTTCTGGATGCAGCATGTGTCTATACAGACATAATGACAGCTGTTCCATTTCCCTATCTACATTCAGTAATTCCTGATATCAGGCTGACTTTTTGGATCTCAACTAACCACTAGCCTGATAACTTATGAAAAACACCTGACACTTTCAGATATTCACAGCATTATCGCTAAGACCTCTTTCTATGTTTCATGCTAATTCAGAACCCCCCATAATGTATATGCAGTTAAGGCTGTTTTCTGTGGTGACTGTTCTATGCTTTGAAGCACTGAATTATTTTTCATGTATACAATTCTGTCTCACAATACCACAAAATTCTTCTGGAACTCCTCACGCTCCCTGTTCATTTCCACCACACTGAAAATAATCACTCAAACTAAAATCTCATTCTTCTTTTCCCACATAACTCAAGAATATGTTGGAAAAAACCATAGGTCATGGCAGAAATCTCACCAGGACACTAATGGCAAAATGAAAAAGCCTGAACCTTGACTATTCATTCCGCTCTTCATTTTCTATCTTGAAGTTAGATAGTAACCAAAGAACTTTCTTAAATCAACTTACGTTCTTCAGGAGTCTTTGATGAGGGACATTTTAGAAAGTCCAAGCCAACTCATCAGTGCCAATATTGCTTACCTCCTACTTAATGATTCCTTCTAACTCTCTCCCGTCTAAGAGTCCACTCTTCACTGTTGTTTCTAATGGGCCCATTACAAACTCGAGCTTGCAGGTCTGTCAATCAGTCTTCCCTAAACTTTCTCTTTTTCTTAAAATGTGGCATCACACTTGCCACCCTCCAAAACTTGCATGCTGAGGCCATTTTAAACACAGCATAGAGATCTCAATCTTTTCCTGATAATCACAAATGCTTGTTATAATCAAAAGTACTCAAAACACACACAGGATCTTGCAGGAAAATTACATACATACAGAAAAATTTAGTGAGCAATACAGATGTTTGTTTGGTGGACGAGGGAAAAAAAAATCACTGAACTTTCTTCAATTTGAATTCTATAGTCTGACAGCGTTACCATTACATTTAACAGACAACAAATAAGGGAAGATATGTAAGGAAGCAAAGGGAAACGTGCTGATGAAGAATCTCAGGTATTTGGGGGTGTCTAACTAACAGAAGACTTCTCTTAAGCAGTACAGCTGACATTGTGTGGATTATAAAGAAGAGAAGCCTTGACTAAGCAGCCATACTTGCTGAAATGCTGCAAGGAGGGAACCTACCACAGAGACACTTCAGGATCCATGAACGAACAAAGGAATTACCAGCTGACAAACTGATAAAGACTTTTGTCAGGAAGGAAATAATATGCATGACTACAATTTTAAGTATTCAGATGTCCCTATCACTCCATTAAATGACTTCTTCTCTTTCTTAGGCTGCAGTCTGTTCTTTCTTTAAAGTCGAACGGGTCATGCCTCCATATCCCCAACTGCTGAAGGGGAGAGGGTGGAACAGGTTACACCTCACAGCTGATTGTTCAGCAATTTCACACTAAAGTTGCTTTCAAACACTTGGGTGAGTATAATTTATTTCTCTGACATTTCACTGTATTGTTTTATCCTTTTGCTCCTGAAGTTTTATTGTTAACATTCAAAATTCAAGGTGAAGACACTGAGATGTCCTCTGCATGGCAGGGAAATATCTCCAAGCTCCATATGAGCAATTACTATGGAGATATCACAATACTGGTTTTGGTTCACGAAGGAACGATGATCCACTATGTTATACTTCACTCGACCTCTGAACAGAAATAACATACCAGATAACTCAGATCACTTGGAAACCAGAATTCCAGTTCTGGAAATTAAGCTAATACTCTAATGTGTAGCAGGATGCACAAAGAAACGCTTATCATACTAAATTCAAGATTCAAATACAGACTTCAAGTTATACTACAGTTTGCTTACTACTCACTAACTGCAATTCCAGATAAAATATATCTATTTCAATATAAGCATTTCTGTGTACTGAATGCTTTGTTTTCATAGCTTAACATAACATTTCAAATATATTATTTCTGCATGCCTTGGTGAAACATTTTAATGTGTGTGAAACCAACTAAAATGTCTTCTCCAATGATAAATGGAAAAAGGGAAAATGAAAGACGAGGCTAAAAACTCTCCCTTTGGAAACAGATGGCAAAATCTTGTTAACTGACACAGTATGTATCCTCAGCAAAATGTATGATTTTTGGTACTTTTGAAGAAAAATAGGTTAGGTTTCTTAAGGCTGCAAACTTTGGTGTCCAAGAAATTTATTTATCTACCATCTGTTTGAGGAACCTTGTAAACTGATAGCTGGAGGCACTACCCATTTATATCGCACGTGACAGAACTGCTAAGCTATATGTATCAGAGGTCCCCACAAACGCACTAGCCTTTGAATTCTACTTCACAAAGCTCATTACTTACCATGATACATAGAACTAAAATTTCTTGTGCCGGTTAGAAAAATCTCCTAGCACTTTCTGTTCTTTACAATGAGGATCATTAAACACTGATAATAGAAGCCGCTGATCAGAATAAAACAAGTTTCCAAGATTAAATGTCAGTATTTGGTGGCTATACAGATAGCATGACCACAAAATGGGTTTTGGAGAGAAAGAAACCTGCTTACTGAATCAGGGAGACATCAGATAAAAGCAGTCACACATTCTGAAAGACAGAATGCCTCAGCAGCCATTTTAAAGCAAACACTAAAATTCAGGCAAGAGGGATAAAGGGTATCGGAAATTCTATGTCGCTGTACATGTAAATGTCTAAAAAAGGACGTGATCCTGCCACTGGTATATCTCATGTAAAGGAGTAGCACTCTATCTGTCTTTTTTCTTTTATTTTAATCCTCTTATGGCTTATCGATCACAAATTGCTACTTTACGTCAAAGTATAACAGAGAGTCAAAACGCTGCAATCCAGTCTGCTCCTAGAACATGCTTAACATCAATCTTCTGTTTTTATAAGCAAATGTATGCTAACCAACTTCAAGCTGGAAGCAGCACATTTTTCAGATCTCCTCTTTTTAATCAAACAAACATGCTACTAGGAGCATTAAGTTGCTACCTTGCTAGTTTGGCTGGGATTCCTGGTCAGGATGTGGATATTCATTCCTTGAAACAGCCACAAAAAGGTATTCTAGGAAGATACATTTGCAGGTAAAATCAAATGCAGCTTAATCATACTTAATTATGACAGTTCTAGTGTGATACAAGCTTTCCCATATTCTCACAAAACCATCATGACAGAAACAAGATGAAAAAGAGGTATCAAGGCATCTTCTTTAGAAACCTTTTATCTTTAATTCTGCTAGTTTGAGTAGTAATCACCTCAGAACTAAGTAAAACACTGCAAAAAATGTGGAATATTATATTCCACAGACTTAAAGTTTTATTTGCAACCACATTAAATAACTTTCCTGTAAAACTGTACGTACACATTCAAAGTAAAAATCCCCAAAATATAAAAGCACTTGCTTTTATTATCTAGTCAAAACTCATTCCAATCCAACTTAATAACATCACAAGGTTTATTACCCTGATGTCTAATTAGTGGAAGTAACCCAAAAATACCATCTGTGTCAAGAATAAACCACTGCTTGGACCTGCACAGGACATCACAGTAGCTAGTTCTCTAGGACTTTGTGTTCTAAATATGAATTCCTCAAAACAAACAAACAAACAAAACCCCAGACCTGAACCACAGAAAATTATTAAAGCTAAAACATATGTATAAGGACAAAAAGCACATCTTCCACAAACCAAAAAAACTATAAAAAATAAAAATCCCTGGAATAAGCAACTCATAGTATTCTGAGAACATGAGCCTCCCTGTTTTGTTACTGATAGGTGTGGACACAATACAGAGGACAATAAGAGAACACAGTAAGATGGAAAATCATATGTACAATTTATTTTTAAGTGTATTATATGAAGATACAAGACAACGTTTTATCCACAGAGCATCATATATAACAAAGATGGCTTTCTTACAAAAGATAACACGCATCATTCACTCAACGTAAAATGCAAGCACTCAGAGAGAGTGAGTGTGGAAATCAAGTGTGATGTTACTGTCTTGCTACTTCTTGAGTACTTGAAATTAAGTTACATATACGTATTTCCCCACAGATTCTATATACAGAGAAAAATGCTGATGATAATTAGCTTGGACATAAATAGAAATTATGCCATCCTTAACAGAAAAATACTTGACTTTTACAGAAAAGGCAGAAAAGCCTTCGTCTGCAGTATCTGTCTCAAAAATTGAGGTCTTTTCCTGACTAAAAGTCCCTTGTGTTTACATGCAAAAATAGAATAGCTGACATTGGACTGTTGTCTAATGCTTGCCATCTCTTCATGAAATTAGAGTTCAAACTGAAATTTGAGTTCAAATAAAACTACATGCATTTTTTTCCTAAACTTTTCCACAGCCTGTGATTTATATAATTACTATCTACCTCTAGACACAAGCTGTTTCTCTTCATTTTTGGGTCAACACCATTATTTCATTGACCATCAAACAGCATATTTGTTGATTTACAGAGAACATTTCACCACACCAAACTGCTGTATTTCATTTGACAGTAAGCCAACAGCAACAACTGCATTTCCCAAGTTAGTCATAATACTCTAAGGGATTTCTTCTGTTTGAATAGTTAATCCCTACAACAACACAAATTAAAAATCAAAGTGGACACTGTTTTACTAACCATTTCAGCACCTCTGTTATCACATTTATCTTTCTTTACCCACCACACTGTTTTCTGGCCAGCAAATGGACAGTTTTCACTTTTAAATATTAAATTTAGCTCTAAATGTGAAGCATTCAGGCATTCTTATATAGGTCAGAAGTAGTTTATAATAAATACATGTGCAAGATGAGCTCACGTTAAGCTCTTAATTCCAGTATGATTAGCTTACATTACTGAAATGGAGCGATTATAAAGATGAGGCCCACTTACCCAACATTTTAACACGTCTACTTCCAAAATCAACTACTTTAAACATATAATTTTACCTCTAAAACACCTTTCCTAACTATTGCCTTTCACAGCCAATAAAATTTAAGACAAAAGAGGAGACACAAGCAAACATTAACAGTCCAAAGAATCAGCAGGAGGTATTTCTGCACCAGCCCACAGATCAAAATTCATGATGCAAGAACAGTGACGTTCACCACTGAACTACATCTTGTTTTCCCCCCTGACACTCCCCTTCTCCCACTACCCGTTGGAATTTTACTTGGTGGGAGGGAATGCCAAGAGCCCTGTGACATGTAAGATAACCCCAAAAGAACACTTTCTTTTCCAAAATATTTGGAGTCTTAACTACTTACATGGTAGCCAAAGGGCTTTCAAACTCCGCTGCTTCAGTTTTTCTAATTACTTTTCTTGTAACTATCCCTAATTACGGCACTGGAACCACAGAAACCATGAACCTTCTTTCACTGGAACAAAGCCACCACATACTTTCTCCAAAAGCTTGCAAAACTTTGCAAAAAAAAAAAAAAAATTATCTTCTGACTAAAGAGAATCCTGCAGTGATCCCTGAACTGCACCCACAGGCTCCAGTCAGATGCCAAGATCATCCCTGTATCATCCTTCAGGTTTAAGTCAAGTCCAAGATAAGTTTTGACCCTTTCCAAACACATCTGAAACAAGCAAGGGGAAGAAACACTTCTAGGGTTCATGCGCAGGAGCAAGCACTCATGAAGAACAGCTGACTAGGATTTGTTTATAGAACATGGTTTAAAACAAAAAATCAAATTAATCTCAGCAACTCCCCTCCTTTACCCCTCCGCCCAAAAAATCCATATTGAGCTTGATATTTGAGGTTTTTAGGATAGATTTAGATACGTTCTTCTGCAGAGCACAACAGAGCCACTTTCCATTTAGTGGTCTGCCAAGTTTGAAGTAAGGATGGAAACCTGTTCCACATCCCAAATCAATGTCCTAGAACCAGCCTGAGCCTATACAGCTAGTCTTGACTCTAGGTTAGTGGAAATTTAATTATCTGCACAACAACTAAATAAAAAAACCAAACTTGTATGGGGACAAAGAAGGGAAAAAAGACATTTTCACTCTTCCTTTTTCAACTATGAGGCAGGTTTCCTCCTCTGCTCTTCCCTCCTTCATTTTAGACAGCAGTGACACGGAGGGAAAAGAAAAACAGTATAAATGACAGCTAGATTTCAGATACATAACCAAACAATCTTTTTATCCACAGCTGCCAATGCCAACCACTGTTTCAAGTACTTGGTGTAAAGGACTATCCCTTCAATTTAGAGAGCAGAGCCATTTTTGTTTTACAAATGCAATGCAAAGATTAAACGTATCTGAAAAATTTGTGCTTCTTTTAAGTGTTGTAACTAACGACAGTGCTTCAGAACACAAGAAAATTTTTCTTCTTACAGCAAATATACAGTTACCAACCTACATGCTGCAGATAAGGAAGTTCAGTTCAAAGCACTGTTAATTACTGTATCAATCAGATTATCACAGTTAAAAAAATAAAAGATTAGATGTAAGTGAACAGTAAGCCTGTGATATGAAGATCGGAGAGCAAGGAGATGGGCATCCAAGTGTTGTTTAACACCTAGAATATGCCAGCCCAATACAGCAACATATGCAGAGACACCAACAACTTCTGAGCCATATTAACTGAGATATCAAAAGCAGCCTGGTTACGCAGGCTGTCAGCACAGTGCAGCAGGATTTGTCAGCTTCGGGAAAGCAATGCATCAATGCAGCTAAAATGCTTGAGAAATTCTGCCCTGCTCAGTGTCACGGATCGCATGGATGCAGCTGTGTATGTATCTTCCTACTGATCAAAATCCATCTAAATTCCATCCGAGCCTAGTGTTTCCTCTTGGATAGCTGGTTCTGAAGGCCTACACCTAGCCAATGAACAGGGGGACAGATCCTGGTGAAATTAAGGATGAACTAAGGCTTCAGGAGTGGCTGGAGAACTTGTGGTCTATTTTTAAAATGAACTTTTCCTTTTCAGATGTTAAATACTCTAATTGTAGTAACCCCTACATTTTTAAACTTAGCTTAGAACGCTGAGAACCTTCAGTCTCTTCCACGTTTTCAAAAGCTGAACAATACTGGCTTTGTCAAACTATGGCAGCAGACTGGACTTCCAACTGCTAAGAAGAGCAGCGCTAAAATACTAGTTTTAGCTAGTGCTTACCATGACAGACCAGAAAAGCAGCTATGAAAACTGGAAGCTGTTTCTAAAAACCTGTTTGGAAATATTCCAATTTCCAAATAATAATTAAAAAAAATCCTTTACTAAGTAGATTTGATAGTTTTCCCTTACACAGTCTGAAAAAAAAAGACTTCTGAAGGAACCTAGAAGCACACAAAACTTGCTGAGCAACTACAGGTCTGTGACACAAAAGGCAGTGCAAAAAGGCAGGGAGCTTGCAGTACCTTCATATTAGATGCCATGTTTTCCAGTTTTGTTAGGTGATTTGAGTTATCCTCTAGCTCTTGCCGAAGGTTGGAGTTCTCCATCTTTAATGCCTCAACTTGCTTTAACAACTGATCATATGAAGCTGCGGCCATCCTGGGCTGCCCTCAGCCCTAAAAAAAAGTAAGAGAAAATACTAAATTTTAATATTTCAGGAAAAAAAAGAATCTAATTTATCTAACCACGATTTTCTAAACACTTAATTTAAACCCATGAACAATATTAATGTCCAGAACTAACGCCAGTTCAAAGACATTTTTTCAGTGGGCTTCCATTTGATACACATGATTAAGCAAAAGAAAGATGTTCATTAACAATTACATTAGGTATTATGGAAAGGCCGAATACATGAAGAAAAATCACTGCCATGCAAAAGCATCCTTACTATTTGCATTTCAGTTCTAACACTGGAAGACTACACAGATTATAGACATATTTAATGATTTTTGGAAAGACAAAAAGCACCATCAACCATCCCTAAAACATGCTGACTGCTTGCTTATTCTATGAAATGCAATATAGTCACAGATGTTCAAATTTTCTAGGAATAGCACACACTAAAGGAGATGTTGCATGAAAGGCAAACAGTAAATACTGAGGAATTTTAACAGGAAAAAAAAGCATCGAATGTATTAGTAATCAAGCCTTTTGTAAAAATACCCTCCACATCAGAAAAATTTTAAAAATATATATTTACAAAATTCCAGCACAAGAAGAGGTCATATTACACAGTAGAATAAAAAGATAAAAGGCTATTTTTGATATCAAGATATCTCATATTATTTTTCTGATATTGTAGCTCAGTTCTAGAACACCATCACAATGGAGAAAGAAACAAGTACTCCAATTATAAAATTAAAATTGCTTCCTGCCTTCCAAACCCAATCAAAGTTGTTCAACTAAAAATATAATTTAACTAAAACAGCCATTCAAGAATAATAAAAGGAGACCTAGCACTTCGTCTGTGTACAAGTTAGCCTTCCAGTATCATGACAGGAATTTAAGCATGAGCTCGAAAATCACAGGAAAAAGAATATAAAAAGCCTATGAGACAACATTCCTTTTCTCCGCCACTGAAGTACTTTGGAAAAGATGAAACTATTAAAAGCTCTTATTTAGCATTTTCTGTGTATTCTCTCACTAAACCTTTGACCTTATTGCTCGCGTGACTCCTCATGTAATCAACTCTGTCCTTCCAGATGAATCTCAATTGAATTATCCAGTTTATTAAAAATAGGTTAAATTATTCGAAAAGGTTTTAGTTTCCCAATTTTGAAAATTATGTTGAACCTTTTTTTAAATGAAAACTCAATGGAACATAAAGAAGAATATCCACCACTGAAGACAGGAACAATAACAGAAGCTGCAGTGCATTTGAAACGATGAGTTTATTTCCTTTTATAGAAGCAAATCTTCATGCCCAAAGCACCTGTCATGAAAGATGGGAGAAGGAAGAAGCAGTCTGCTGCTTATGGAATTGGGATTCCCACGACACTACCAATAAGCTGAAAAAAAGAAATCCCCAACAAATTCCTTTTGCAAAATTTGGTCTCATTTTTAGAGAAACAAAGGCAGTCTGAAACATCTACTCTGTTCTGTAAATTCTGTGGTTTTACTTTGGCTGTTTCACCTAAAAGGTGAAGAGTTGTCAAAGAACATTGTAACAAAAAAAGAATGGGATAATAAAAATAATGACAATCACCACCATCATCATGAAAAAGGGCAGACTGCTTCTGTTCAGTTTCCTCTTTGGTTTTATTTAGTAAGTAACAGTTTCTACTCTTTTATTAATAAAACCAACAGCTGTAGCTCACACTTCCTTGGAGAACTCATATTGCACGGACATTTCTTCACAAGCCCAAGGAAAAGCAGATACACGCAGAAACATTTTCACATTAGCTGTCAGAAATCAGTATTGGAGTGTAATATTTATAGAATCTGTTGGTTTCGACTCAAGTAGATCACACACTCATTTACATCTAATTTACAGAACTGTCGTGTGCCATGTATTTGACATACACTTAGATTCTACACAGAATATTTTTTTCTCTTATTATTTTAATTTTTGATTACTATGGAAGGGCAGGTAACGCTAAAAAACAAGGAGTTTTTCCATTTCCACTCCCGACTAAGAAATTCTCACTCATGAATTTGGAAGTTAGAATAATTACCCAAATTAACAAAAACATATACACACAAAGAAGAAAATGGAGAAAACTGAATAAGGGGAGGAGCTACGGTAAAAAGAGAGCAACTGCACCGTGCTGGTATTTTAAATGCAAGATAAGCTTATGCATACTTGTGTTAAATGAGTAAGAATCCAGATTCTGAAGGGGAAGTTTGCGTTCTCCCCTCCTGATGCAAGTTCCTCAGCTTCATGCTGTGTGTTTTATTTTTGTAATATGGAAGTAGGACATCACCACTAAAAGACAGCATTCTGTCTCATACTAGGAGTCACTTCCTCATTTATTCAAACGTCCAACTTCATTCGGTGGATTTTGAAATAAAAAACCAAAATAAATTAGCTAGCCGATTACCACAAGCTGGGTAATCCAAAACGCCTTCATTTTTTTGTTAAATAGACGACCAAATGGGCAATAAGTGACACTGCCACAGGCAGAAACTCCCTCCTGCTAGTCTGGCACCTGGCAGCAGCCAACGCTGCCCAACCACAGCTCTGCTGGCTGCCCCGGCACCTGACACAAAGCCGCCTGCACCAGCAGGAACCACAGCAACCCCGGGCAGCTGCTCCCTGTTGGGGCGTTCACGCTGGATATGGCATGACTGTAAAGAGTTCCCAGACAGGGTGAAAAAACAAGCAGCGTTATCATGTATTCTGGAAGCACAGTAAGGTTCCAGCCAAGTGTGTCAGTACATCCACAGTGAAAACTGGACTGCAGGCAGCCACTCTCCTGTTCACAACCCACTAAAAGACACCTGGGCATCTGCTTTCAGTGCCACCTCTCAGGCTGAGACACCTGGACTTCTCCAGGGCACATGCTGAGGTAATACAAGCCCACATGTAAAACTTGCACATCTCTACTGTAACTGCAGCTGAAAAACCTGCACATGGGTAAGGTGCAGCTTGAAGACAATGACACTGGGGAGTCCTGAAAGCCAAACTGTTGGGCTGGAGGCAGGTTGTCAGCAGAATTCCCCCAAAACTAGTCTGCAATACGCATTTTTAAACATTTAATCATTGATCTTGGCACAAGAACTGACATCAAAATTGCTCCCATAAATTCAAGAGGCTTCACAAGGTCAGAGAACTAGATCTAACAGATAAGGAATTTCCCAAACTGAGAAACAGAGCAGTAAAAACAAGGTGGAATGAAACAATATAACAATGTAAGGTCATTCAGTAGGAACCTCATCACCTGGAAGCAGCCAGTGGGGGAAGCAACTCGGGTCTCTCAGCAGCCAACCTGAAGGGCAGCCGGGCACTGCCAATGCGAGACTGGCACGAGGAAAGCAAACACGATCCCTAGAGTCATCAGGGCATTTTATAACAACAAAGGTAAGAAAAGTTAATGTAGTGGCTGCAGAGAAAGATGTTAAGAGAACAGGGGACTAGAGGGTCTCTCATTTGAGAAGACACTGCCCTTGCTGCTTCAGCACAGTGAGGTCTGTAAGGACAGGGACACTTTCATATTAGGTAGGGAAGAACACTCAAGAACAAGAGAAATATTTAGGTTAAAACACAATACTGACACAGAACAAATAAGTGTAACTTATTTGTTAACTGCTGGCTAGCAACATCCTTGTCTATCTCACTGTACAGGAAGGAACTGGACTTAGTGTATCAGAAATCCAATGTTGTACTCCTATACCCCCATAGAGAAGAACACTGTACTTATTTTTGTATACTCTTCCTCCTGAAATAATGCCAAAGCCATTTCACAAAAAACATCATTATTTAATTTTAAAACAGGAGAAATGGACAAAGGTAATGTATGACCACAAAGCAGCCTAGGCTTTCTGATGCTGAACATTGTGACATTTCGCAGCAGAGTGAAACCACAAGGCTCCATTACACACAAGCTATTCCACGTACACTGAACTAACATCCTCAAAATTAAAATCTTCCTCTCTTCTGGAAGTAGGTTTTTACCAATAGCCTCAAGCCAGGCACTTCAGATCAAAGTCCAGGTCCCAGAATTAACCCTGAATTAATTCCTGAGTGAGCAACAAAAACAACTCAACCCACAAACGTTATTTTTAAATGTAGAATTGGTGGCATCAACAGAAACTGATAGTATGGCCACATCCCCATCTCGTATTTTTTAATGGTCAAAATGCTTCCCTTGGAGAATGAGCCAGCTCTGGATGCTCTCAGCCAGACCGGATTAACAGCCGCGTACCGCCTCATCCACAGCAGTAGTAACCAGTAACCAGAGCAAAAGAATGCAGAGAAGAGTTTACCTGGGTCCCACCAGCCTGAGGCTGCACCGCTGCACACACACATCAGGCTACTCCAGACTGCTGGGGCCAGAATCAGCTGAATCAAGAATGACTCCTCCCGCTTCTCTGTATGAAACCGCTACAGTGGAGATCGGAAGACGAAGAAGTCCAGGATCCAACACGCATTTTGTGTTTCACTCAGTCCAAGGGAAAATGCATGAGACATGCAACACAACCCATCTTTGTGACAGCCTCTTCTCTCAAGGGACAGGGGACAGGACGAGAGGGAATGGCCTCAAGCTCCACCAGGGGACATTCAGACTGGACATCAGGGAAAAATCTTTCACAGAAAGTGTCATTGGGCAGTGGCAGAGGCTGCCCAGGGAGGGGGTTGAGTCACCTTCCCTGGAGGGGTTTAAGGGACGGGTGGATGAGGTGTTGAGGGACATGGGTTAGTGACTGATAGGAATGGTTGGACTCGATGGTCTGGTGGGTCTTTTCCAATCTAGCGATTTTGTGATTCTGTTCACTATTATGCTCAGTCAAGCTCCCTTTTGCACCCTTAACTGTCTTCTTCACAGAGTGGTTGGTCATTGTTCAAAGGACAAAGGGAGAAATATAGGTTGAATACAATCGTATTAATAACCCATAACCCTCTTAAAAATACAGAAACTCTGAAATTTAATTCCCTCATTGTAAAACACACCTAAAATCTAGGTCTCCTACTCCCCTAACCCATACTTCTAACAATTAAGAGCTTTATTCCCCATCTACTGCCAACACAAGGTGAAATTATGACAAAAAAATTCATGCTTTATCAAATCAGCAGCTTGCAAGAACATCAAAGAAGAATTCCAAGCTGAATGTGACTCTCTTACACACTAAAATATAAATTTATGACAGGCCTAAATTTACACAAAGGTACCATTAAGATTTAGATATGCGTTTTTCTACATTAAGAAAACTACCAGTAACAACTGCCCAGAAATCAGGAAGTCAGATGTACTCTTTTCAGTTTCAAGGATAGGCAAAACCCCCAAAGTTCTCTGAAAACTTACATTTTTTAAATTCATCAGACTTTTAAAAAGTCTGATTTGAAAACAATAAGCATATACACTCAATATTCTCTAAAGAGGTTCTAGTTAAGAACCCAATGTGATATATTAGATCTCCATATAAAAATATTTCAGACTCCCATTACTATTTTTCATACATAAAAGCTACCATAAATGAATGCCTAACTTGGCAAGAGCTTTCAATCCACTGCTGTATTTGGGATCCTTCCTTACCAGCACATATTATTTTTATAAAGCAACTTTTATAGAGCAAATTAGTCTTAGTCTTTTCAGAAACTCCAAAACCTTACCCTGTGCTTTTTCCACAACAGGGACCAAGAACTGTCACTGTCTATAGGTAAAGCTAGAAACCAGAGCCTGCCCCTAGCTGTCCACCCTACCCATCTCCGCAAGGTTCCACCCAGTGAAGACAGAAGGCTCAGGGACTCAAGTGGCAGCTGCCTAAACCCCTGTAGAAGACTGCCCGAGTACCGAGGCAATCTGAAGTAGGTGTTGGTTTAGCTTCCTGTGCTGGCCCATTAACCACAAGGGTTCAGCAGCTGTTACATGACTACTTCACTTCTGAACAAGGGACAAGACTGACAGAGAGGGTGGCAAAAAATCTAGTGTGGCTGTTTTAAGGTAAGCAAGCCCCGCTTACTAATTTCAGCCTCAAATGGACCATTTTCATACAGTTACCTTTATCAAAACCCTAAAGAGAATAAAGTCAGGGTGGTTTTTTTTAGCCTTTCTTATTTAAGAACATATCAAACCATGCCAATGTGCATTAATTCAATTTCTGTGTTGACTGAACCCTGTATTGGATTTACCGCTATTTTGCATTAAATGGTTTATACGTAAACATCCTTCTGTTCATCCTTCTCCAACTCTGGCAAAGCATCAGCACTCTTAAGTGCTGCATTTAAAAACTTACCAAAAATGAGTATCAGTAAGCCAGGGACTGTCTTATCCACCTCATTTTGGGACAAGTGTTTCAGGCTCACTGATTCAAAAACGTTTATTCTTCTCAGGCATTATTCAATCTCTCCTTTCCTACTCACTAAAAAATATTTAATTGGGCCCTGATCCTGAAAGCCCATTATGCCAGTTTCTTCCAGACAGAGCAGAAGAATTTTATTTCTGCCTCCTCCAGCATCACACTAAAGAACTATGTTACATCGACCTGGTGACAGGACTATGCTTTACTAAAATGGCTTTTTGTTGCCAGGATATTTAATCCTCCTACCCATTCCCGCATTTATGACCAAACCCCAAACTTATAGTCAGTAGCAGCTAGAAGAGAGGTTATTTTGTTTGTTTTTATCTCATCTGGAATAGGCAGGCACACAAATACAATGGAGAGACTGAAAGTCCTGTAGGCTCTGGGTGCAGTTGAAAGAGAACTAAGGAAATATACAGTACAGAATGAGGAACAGCAGACCTGGTACCTTCTGTTCATGTTCTCACCCATTCTGCATTAGTATGCTCAGGTCATCAGAAAGATGCAGGAAGCAGCAAACAGCCATCACAGAAAACTGCTCCTTATCAACTTATTTTAGCAACAAGGACTTTGATATCAGAAAGTGAATTGCAAGTTATGTAATGCTAGTCCTTGTAATAAATTCAAAAAAGCTGACATTGAAAAAAAAAGGACAAATTATATCAAATGATAATCTCTAGATTAGATACCCTCTGAATTCCCTAGTTTTTCAGCTGCATAGAAAAAAAAAAAGAAAAACAAAACAGGGACCAGATGAAACGCCTTAACCACTACCGCTTATCTTAATACAACATGCAAAGGGGTTAGTCCCTTTAAAAAGGGGCCACACAATTTTCTCCAAACCTCAGCCGCATTGAGAGGATTTTGCTCTTAGGTTTAATGTCCACTTCTGCGTGAAGGGTATCTTCACAGACAGCAGATTATAACACTGAAGCATTACTGTACCTGACCTTCCTAAATCCTTTTGACTAGGGGGACAGGGTAGAATCGTTTTGGTTTTGTTCTTCCATAAATGAATGCCTAACTTGGCAAGAACTTTCAATCCACTGCTGTATTTGGGATCCTTCCTTACGCTCAACACTTGGCCTGTACTCGCCAACCATCATGAGAAGCATCATCATCTGTTCTTTGTAACCAGAACATAACTTAGCTTATGAAGGTTTGAAATGATGTCATCTGTGCTCCCTGCATTCCTTAAAAGACCAGGAGTAGGAAAGGGAAGATGATGCTCTGAATTCTTGGCTTGCCTTCCTCAGTACAGGTCAAGCATGATGGGCGTCAAGTGCGTGTGTGTGAGAGAGAAATAGAAGCGACCCCATGTTTAGGATTTCACTAAAGAATGCTAACAATAAAAAAACCCCATTCCTATTCATACAAAAGAGGACTGAAATGAAGAAATCATACATTTCAGGCTACAAACAGTCAAGTTCAGCTTTTATTACACTGCCAAGAAAAAAGGCCTACTTCTTCCTTTAAAATTCTGGGTTGGGAAGTTTCTTAGCTTGTTAGTCATGCTGCATTCAGAATACAACTGTGAAAATACAAAACGTGATTTGCATTTAAATACTATATAGAACACAAAGCAGCCCAGACATCATTTGACTCATAACTTATATTGGACGAGGGATGATTCCCAGGCCCGAACACTCATTCTTCATGATGATCATCTTTGCTATTCATGGCTAATTGTGTAAGCCCCTACTGTATATGACCTGCTCCTGTTTACTTTTATGTTTCTCATCATCTTTTAAGGATTCAACTCTGGGAAGTTTAAGCTAGAGAGGCCTAGGATGCCTGAGACAGGCCTGCATTTTCCTATTTTAACTGAAAACACAAATTAAACCCCAAATATGAGATAAACCAGTTTTAATTAAAAAAAGGGGAAAAATTATTCTTTTATATTAAGGACATATTTCCCCATATTGGGTGACCTATCAGGGCCATCCTCAGGATTCCCTTCAGCGCCTGTAGGGAACTGAAGAGCGTTTCCCTTGCAGGAAACTTATCATCACCTATTCACAAAGGTCCTGCATGAATTTTGGAAATCCACCAGCAGAGACCTGGTTTTCACTGACAATAACTTATTGTTGCAGCATAACACTAGTAGTGTAGCCTATTTTAAACACGATTTCCTTAAATTGATGCAACATTAATAATAACATTTAATCAACATAAACATTTTAGCAACTGAATTAAGACACTGTAATCCAATCTAACGGTTTAATAGACCAAAAGAAACCAATTTTAGCCATATGCATTTTCAACTCGTTCTGTATTATTCCATGCTGATGATATACTGATAGCGTACCATGGCAACATTTATCAGAACACTTTACCATAACAGAATATTTCACACAAATATTCTGGCAAGCATCATGATAGCACTTAAGGGATGATGTTTTGGGAAGTGTGCATTCATACATAACTTAGAGTAATATATTTAAAAGTGATCTTTTTTTCATGCTGCCATTTTAGGAGTGACATTACAGTTTCTTACAGGAACTAATTCTGCTCGTTACACAACATTAAGATCATTTCTTATCAAGACTTAAAGAAGTACAGGAAGAGTCATCACCATAATCACCATCATTATCACTACTGTGCTTTTTGTCATCTCCTTTCCCATCAGAAAAAAAGTGGTGAAAGAACCTCTGCATCTTTTGTGTGTTCTAATATTTAAGCAATGTCACCAACATTCAATGCGTTACAGAGAAACGTTTAGTATCACCACTTTACCTTCTGAAACCAATCACTCCTGATGCTAGGTCCTGAACTGATGTTTTAATATTTATCATCATCATCACCCAAAGCCTCTCACTGACAGGGAGGAAATCTGTATTTATAAAACTAATGTTATATAGAGAGAAAAGGTTGTGAGGGGATGTTTACTATAAAACAGAAACACAAACTGAGTTCTTAGACCCGTCTTCATCAAACCTTTCTTCTGCATCACTGCATTTAACAGAACTGAGGAGGAAAAAAAATATTTTACCACTTGCTCTAAGCTTCCCCAAAAATACAGTAGAGTCTGACTCTAGAAAACTACTATATTCAGTACATATATTTACATGTATTTTCAAAGAAGTGCAATTTTGACAGAATAGTCATAAATCCATTAATTGCACTAGAAGCAACATAAAATTGAAATAAATAGGAAAAGGACAGCAGAAGGAACACTAAGGAGCACTTACAACAGAACAAACAGCAGAAGGAGGAAGTACTGAGAACCTGAAATTGACCTACATTGTATTATTCAGTGTGCACGGTAATTTACTGAGAAGATTTCCAGGCTAACTAAGAAGCCGTATGTGTCTTGCTTTGCCTTTAAAAGGCATCGTTCAGCACATTGCCACCCAAATCAAGTCAAAACCAGACTCCTCCGATCTCTCCAAGAAAACCCGACCGAATAAAAATTGCTCCTTGCAGCTCCATCTAGATGAGCGATTTCACACCGGAGGAGGAACAGGATGAAGGAGGAATAGGATGAAAGGATTCCACAGCCTACCAAAAATCGCTGCACATTTTCGCGCAAGCCGGGATGACCTAATTGCGGGGAATAAAAGCTGTGCATCTCGACAAAGGGGAAAGAAAGGACCCGCGGCTTCATACATAATTTATTAAGATTTCCCACCGCGTTCAGGTTAAGTCACGGACCCAGGCATCTCTTTGTGATGGGAAATCTGCGGGGCAGGGTCCGCCATGCGCCCTGCGGCAGGTTCCCCACGGCAGGTTCCACGCGGGGCACGTGGCGGACCCTGCCCTGCGGGGGAAAGGCAGCACCGAGGGGCAAAGGGCAACCCATGCCCCCCAGATCCCCATCCCACACTCACCCCACGGTGGCTCCATCGCTCCCGCAGCAACCAGATGCGCCAGCGCCCGGGATGACATGCGGGAGAGGGGGCGGGCGAGACTGCGCTCTTGCTCCTCTATATCAACGATGATGCTTCCCTTTTATATATATATATATACACACGCTACAATCAGACCTAACGGTCCACCTAATTTGTTAAGAAATACAGGCAGAGACTGATTATTAAAAAGGCAACCGCAAGTGTGCCCTTCAGAATCACAGAATGGGTTGGGAGGGATATTAAAGCCCATCCAGTTCCAAACCCACGGGCAGGGACACCTCCCACTGGATGAGGCTGCCCAAGGCTCCATCCAACCTGACCTTCAACCCCTAGAGGGATGGGGCAGCCACAGCTTCCCGGGGCAGCCTGTGCCAGTGCCTCACCGCACTCATTGTGAATAAATTTCTCCTTATGTCCATTCTAAATCTGCCACTTTCCAGTTTATACCTGTTCCCCCTCATCCTATCACCACAAGCCTTTGTAAACAGTCCCTCCACAGCTCTCTTGGAGCCCCTTGCAGATACTGAAAAATCACTATAAGATCTCCTTGGAGCCTTCTCTTCTCCAGGCTGATCAAGCCCAACTGTCTCAGCCTGTCCTCATAGCAGAGCTGCTCCAGCCCTCGGATCATCCTTGTAGCCTCCTGTGGACCTGTTCCTACAGCTCCGTATCCTACTTATGTTGAGGATTCCAGAACTGGCCTGAATGCTCCAGATGAGATCTTACAAGACAGGAATAGAGGGGCAGAATCCCTTTGAAGGCATCTCAGGCTCATCTGCAGTACAGCAAAATACTGTTTTCATGTTCTTTTCAGATATAAAGTCATCACTACTACTGGGTACTTCAGTAAAAGAACAATTATATGGACATTTAAGCAACACCAAATTAGAACAATAAGTATCAGTTCAGCAACAGGTGGGAAAAAAAATCCAGAAGACAGATGAATAAGCAAACCAATTCATGAAATTATTTTAGAACCTCCTTCCTGAACTGATCTCCAAGGATAAGGATGTATCAAAGCAGTCATGAAGAGGACTTAAAACCTCAAAGGAGCACACTACTGAATACAAGTGACAGCAGAAATTAAGCCCTATTTCAGCTGTTTGAGTTTGTACTCTGTATCTTCAGTTTAAAAAAAAGGTTCTGTAGATAACAGGTGCTATGGAGATTCTGCTTTTAAAAAATATCTAGCTCAAATACAAAAGGCAGCTTGGTAGAAACAGCACAATAATATGTCTCTTTAATCCTCCAAAAGTACTCAAGAATAAACTTAAGGGTAGTACAGTCCATCTCAACAGAATACTGTGCGATAGAAAACATCTAGAGAAGTGCAAATGTTTCTCAGCCCCAGCAAATGAATGCCCTTCCCTGTGGCACCACACACGTTGTGGAGTTATACAACCGGACATACAGAGATAGCTCATTAAAAACGTATATCCTTAAATGCCTGAGGAAATGTCATTCTTCCTATAATCATTTATCTGATTTGTATCAAACATGCAGGCTCGTCATACCTCGTGGCTGAGACCACACAAAAATCAAAGGTACTGCAGGCCTGCGTATGAATTGCACCACAAATAATTAAACGCAACCACTTTAATGTCAGCTGTTTTCTCATGGCTCCTTTTTCCAGTTACAGAAAGCAATACCTCACTCTCAGGAGAGATGCTCTTTACCAGATAACCTTTCATCAAATATCTTCACGATTAAGATGTGTAACATGACGGCATCTGCTACCTTCTCAGCATGGTATCACACAAAATCCTCTGACTTCATCCGTACGGCTGATTATAGAGGCTTTCTCACTTAAGCTGTTATGGTAAACCATTTCAAACCGAAGTTAAGTGGACCAGTATTCAAGGGTGTTTCAGGCTATAGGATTTTTTGCTACAAAGCAATAGTTCATGTCCCTCTGGTTTTTGATCCACTCAATTTCATTTCACAGAGACTGTGCTCATACTCTCAGCTGTAACGAATTATGCCATTACTCTTTGCAGATTCCAAGTTTAGAACCTAGCTGGGCCTTAGACCTAAAGACACCTTACTGAATATCTTAGTAATACAATACTGATACACAGCACTACTCCTTCTGTCAGAAAACCAAACTAAAATAATTCCAGTTGTTATTGTGCATTGCCCTCCATCCTAAAGTTATTTACATCAGGGCAAGCATACACTTAAATAAGCGCAGACATAGCACAACGCTTACATTATCAGCTGGCAAGCTGTTGCAATACGAGTTGTGGTTCGTGTAGCAATTGAGTTGGTCCAGTAATGGTTTTAAATCAAGCTCATAAGCTGCAAGTGCAATGCTGTACAGAATGACTACTTTCAGTGTGCAAAGGCAATACCAGGGAACCAATGCCAAAGAAAACAACAGAGAAATTGATATCCGATATATGTGAAAGCTAAGCTGCACATTTCTAAGCGGAAAAAGCTAAGCTTGAGAAGCACACAATTTTCTAACATCCTAAATGGAAATATCAAAGCTCAAAAGCTACACAATATATTAAATTGATCATACTGTCATACACAACGTATTCCACACATCATACTGTATTTTTCTGCAAAACTATAGTTCTTGCCCTGTAAAAAAGATTCTTCTTTGTCCTGGTACTGGTCAGTCTTCTCTGAGCCTGGGAGTCACAAGTATGAGTCAATTCAGTGCTGATGAGTGGTGCTAGATTCACTGCTCTGTAGCCCCAAGTCCCATACATATTTGCAGAACAAGTAGAGCATAAGCAGTGGCAAAAATCCTCTAATACTTTCTGCCAAGACAAGAGCTGAGTGGGAGGCAGAAAGCCTTCCCTTCACTGCTCATAGTAATGCTCACTCTGCTACCGTTTCATAATAACACCAGCTTCTGTTTTGTGTCTGTCACATGCGCTTGCTTCAGAAGCAAAATCCAGTATTAAGTGAAATTCAGTTTAATGGAGAGCATGTTATTAGGAATAAGATGACCTTTCTCATACTGTATTTTCCAGTGGCATTAGAACATGGATGTACAGCCAAACAAGCCGATGGTTCTGTGACACATACTCTTAGTTTCTTTCGAAACTGCTTTCTATGTGCAGTACTGGATCCTGCTAATAGGCCTGATAGCAATGAAAACAGTTGTTGAATAAAAAAGGGAAAAAAACACCACAGAAAATAATTGTACAGAGAAAAGTCTTGTTTAGACTTAGTTTATTTTTGGTTTAGTTAGATTTTCTACCTAGCAGAAGGAAAAAGATAGCTTTTTCGTTCTTTGAAAGATACCATTACCAAGACGGATCTAGCACTACCTGTTCAATATTACAGGGGAAAAAAAACCCTTTGAAGCCTATCAAAATAATTAAATCTCTGCAGGTAAGCTATCGAATCACAGGGACAAAAAATTTAGTACTGAAAAGTAACAGTTCAGTTTTACCACTGAAAATGCAGTAACTTCTACTATTTTGCACAAGACCCCTCCAGTCTACCAGCACAGCACTCTCAAACACCAAGCAGGAATTTGGGTCCAGAAAAGGAACTAGCAACCTTTTCATAGAACATTCGATGTAGTCCACATATCAAGTATTTCTCAACTTCTTGCTGCGTTTATAGAAAACCAGTTTGCGACCAAATAAAATTGTCATAATCCTGTTTTCCCACCACTTCTAAATAATGCTAAATAGAAGCTCCAGCAGATTATGATCGTGTTTTTATAAACAAAAAGGGTATTCCTCAAAATATTTGCTTCATAAAATCAAGACTATTACAACAGAAAACGAAAGAGGTTTTCTGGTTTTAGATATCTGGCTCATAAATGGGACAGTTCACTGTGCCTCCACGACCTCACTCTCTAGAGCAGTACCCTTCTACCTGAAAACAGCTTTTCACTATTTAATGTATTGAAAGTGATTGATATTTCATTATTAGCCATTGTATATGCACAGTACTACCCTCCTCAGAAACTCTGGGCACAGTGAGAAGGTTGAATAATAAGTTAAATTCTCTCTCGCTGTTGACAGGCGCTGTGGTTGGTATTACTCGCAAACGAGAAGTGTAGTGTTACTGACGTAAGAGATCTTGCCTTCACGACCTCACTTACTAATGAAAGTTTAACACACTGACTTACATCAGGCTGCATCTCTTAGAAAGGTGGTACGAACAGATTTTATTACAAAATAAACTGAAAACTTTTCACATCTGCCTTATATAGATGCAAATTTTATCTTAACACAGGACATGGTAAAATACTTCAGCAGCTGCTATAACGTGTCTTTCAACTTTCTTTTAAAAAATCTGAATGTGCTCTCTGCTTCTCATTTCCCTGGGAATTATGAAGTTGCTTTCACCTCTCTCACACAGACTATGTATTGTTCCTTCTGAGCCCTGTCCTTACCGTGTGACTAGGACCAGTGATAGTCTGTACATACATCAGGAATACTCGTAACCTCCTCAAATCAGAATAACAGTGTCTTGCCCATGACAACTGTATTCCAACTTTGTCCACCAAGAGTCTTTGAGAAATGTTGCATATTCTTCCTCCATACAGATGGCCTCCAACCATGAGCATCAGAGTGGAAGCACCAGAGTGGAAGACAATTTCCTCACACAGCTGGTGAGCAAACCGACAAGGGACGGTGCCCTCCTGGACCTGCTGTTTGTGAACAGAGAAGGACTGGTGGGGGTTGTGAAGGTTGGAGGACGCTTGGGGCAAAGCCATCATGAGATGATAGAGTTCTGGGTGCAGGGTGAGATGAAGAAGGTGGAAGTTAGCAGAACAGTCGCCCTCAACTTTCAGAGAGCAGACTTTGGGCTGTTCAGAAGGCTGGTCAGAAAAGTCCCATGGGAGGCTCTCCTTGAGGGCAAAGGTGTCCATGAGGGCTGGGCGCTCTTCAAGAAGGAACTCCTGGCAGCTCAGGAGAAAGCCGTCCCCAAGTTCTGGAAAAGTAGCCAGCGGGGTAAGAAACCAGCATGGTTGAGTAGGGAGGTACTAAGAGATATCAATAGGAAGAGGAGGGTCTACAACCTCTGGAGGAAGGGGCAGGCATCCCCTATAGGTGGACTATAGGGAGGAAGCGAGAAAGTGCAGGGAAAAAGTCAGGAGGGCTAAGGCCCAACTAGAAATGCAATTGGCCAAGACTGTGAAAGACACCAAAAGTCTTTCTACAAATACATCAACAGCAAAAAGAGGGCTAGGGAGAATCTCCAGTCTCTGGTAGATGCAAAAGGAACAAGAGTATCAGGGGACGAAGACAAGGCTGAAGTACTCAATGCCTACTTTGCCTCAGTTTTTAACAGTATGGAAAATTGTTCCCCTCTGTGCACAACCTCAAGGGTTGGAAGAGAAGTATGAGATTCCCAAGGTCCAAGAGGAGGTGGTTAGAGACTTGCTTGCCCAGCTAGACGCCCACAAGTCTATGGGGCCAGATGGAGTCCACCCAAGAGTTTTGAGGGAACTGGCGGATGTGCTGGCCAAACCCCTTTCCATCATCTTCCAACAGTCCTGGATGACTGGAGAGGTTCCCCTGGACTGGAGACTGATGTCGTGCCCATCTATAAGAAGGGGCACAGGGAGGATCCGGGAAACTACAGGCCGTCAGTCTGACCTCGGTACCGGGGAAAGTCATGGAGCAGGTGATCTTGAGTGCTCTTAAGAAGCACTTGCAAGAGAACCGGGGGATCAGGCCCAGTCAACACGGGTTCATGAAAGGCAGGTCTTGCCAGAGTAATGTGATCACCTTCTGTGACCGAGTGACTAAACTCTTGGACGAGGGAAAGGCTGTGGATGTATCTTCCGTGACTTTAGTAAAGCCTTTGATACAGTTTCTCATAACATTCTGCTTCAGAAACTGTCGGCCTCTGGCCTGGACGGGTGCACACTCTCCTGGGTGAAAAACTGGTTGAATGACCGGGCCCAGAGGGTGGTGTTAAATGGAGTTAAATCCAGCTGGAGGCCAGTGACAAGTGGGGTTCCCCAGGGCTCAGTCCTGGCTCCAGTCCTGTTTAATGTCTTTATCAACGACCTGGACGAAGGGATTGAGTGCACTCTTAGCAAGTTTGCAGATGACACTAAGCTGGGTGGGAGCGTGGATCAGCTTCAGGGTATGGAGGGTCTGTAAAGGGACCTGAACAGGCTGAACCGCTGGGCTGAGACCAATGGGATGAGGTTTAACAAGGCCAAATGCCGGGTCCTGCACTTGAGGCACAACAACCCTGAGCAGCTACAGACTAAGAGAAGCCTGGCTGGAAAGCTGTCAGCAGGAGAAGGACCTGGGGGTGTTGGTTGACAACCGACTGAACATGAGCCAGCAGTGGCCCAGGTGGCCAAAAAGGACAATGGCATCTTGGCTTGTATCAGAAATGGCGTGACCAGCAGGTCCAGGGAGGTTATTCTCCCTCTGTACTTGGCACTGGTGAGACCGCACCTCGAATACTGTGTTCAGTTCTTGGCCCCTCACCACAAGAGGGATGTTGTGGCTCTGGAGCGAGTCCAGAGAAGAGCAACAAAGCTGGTGAAGGGGCTGGAGAACAAATCTTATGAGGAGTGGCTGAGAGAGCTGGGGGTGTTTATCCTGGAGAAGAGGAGGCTGAGGGGAGACCTTATTACTCGTTGAGAGGAGGGTGCTGACCTCTTCTCCCAAGTGACAGGACGAGAGGGAATGGCTTCAAGCTCCGCCAGGGGAGATTTAGGCTTGAGATAAGGAAACAGTTCTTCACAGAGAGGGTTGTTAGGCATTGGAACAGTCTGCCCAGAGAGGTGGTTGAGTCACCGTCCCTGGAGGTGTTTAAGGTGAGGGTGGATGAGGTACTTAGGAGCATGATTTAGGGATTGGTGGGAATGGTTGGACTCGATGATCCGATGGGTCTCTTCCAACCTGGTTATTCTGTGATTCTGTGTGATTCAGAGAGATCAGCAGAAGAAAAGAGATCCCCTGAGATCAGAAAACTAAAGGGTCACCTTCTTTATGCAGATGCAGGAAGCACAGAGACATGAAGCACAATACATTGTTCCAAATGTATCATCCAAAATGCACGCACTCAACTCTTCTGACACTAGTCCTACAAAACCCCAGGAAATTTATGTAGTGAGAATAGAAAATCTGAAATCAAGTTGTTATTTCAAGATTTTCTACTAAACTAATGTAGTAAAATGTCATTTTTTTTTCCAGAGGGCTGTGCTACAAGTTCCTGAACCTGAGAAGATTTTTCCACAAGAAATGCAAAGAATCTTTCATGGGGGTCAATTAAGTACCAGAAAGTCATGTAATATAAGCTAAATGAGAAAAAGAGAAAAATGCATGCTGTTTAATTATTTCAGCTTTCTGAACCTCTGACATCTATCACCCGATCTTTAAATCCTTTACTCTTTATTGTTTGCAAATTCCTTAGTCCTGTCCAGAAGTACTGTGCTCTCTGAGGCATCTCCCACTCATGAGTTCTTCCCTCTCATGAGTTTTTCCATCTGCACACAGGTTTCCTTCTGCAACTTAAGGGAATGAAGATTCAAGAAGGATTGCTTCCACCCTGATGTCTTTTAGACCTAATTTGGAGCCATGGCCAAATCTGTAGTATTAGTCATGTATGTTCTAAAACCAGTACAATAATGAAGAGAGTTTGCATAGCAAACCATGAATCCAGTAAACTCCACCACCCACTTAACCATCCTTCCATCTCACCTGCATAATAAACTCCATGTGACACTCCTCTGTGTTACATTACCTACCTTTCCCCATGCCCTAATTAAGATCACATTATCCCAGAACTGTACCGCTTTGTTTCAAAGGTAGCAAGTCAGAGTAATGCTGTGCAGCTCCTTGATGAAAGGCAACAGAAAACTTTAATAAATGCCTACATTGGCTCCTGCTTTCCCCAACTCACTGCAGACATCTTCCTCTCACCCATTCTGCATTAATTTTCACAGTTGTCTCCTTATTAAACAGAAAAAAACATCCTATCAAAAAACTCCATTGCAATAACATAAAAGGAAGATAAAAAAGCCAAAAAGGCAGAAAGTAGAAATTGATCGTGCTCATTCAATCCACTATAGGGGGTAGACTTTTACAGAAAATTGGAAAGCTTACTTCAAAGATGTGAGCTAGAAAACTGATGATTTGCCTGTGAAGTACAGACATTCAGTAATCTGCTAAAGTATTGAAGGCTGAACATCTTCCATACAAAAGCTGTTGCCTAGTGTACCTCAGGGATTCTCTAGGGAAACTTTTTTCAGCTAAAAAGCTCTCCCTGCAGGACTTTGCTCACAAATACAGATTTCTCCTCTTTTCCGTGGAGTAAAAAAACATTAAATGTTTAGAGAAAGATCAAGAATTCAATGTTTTCCAATACTTTTTGGAGAGTACCAGGCTCTGGATCTGCCCAGCCTCTATTAGAGCTATGTTTTGTAATCTAAGCACTTTGTCTTAGAATACTTAGTTGTTAAGTGTCACACAGCTTTTGGCTCTGATGTACCTTTCTACCTAGGGCTGCACATCTATCAGACTGATTAAAGGTCACACCCAGAAGAAGAAAACAAGAACATACCTAGAACACCTGCAGTGACCCGAGTTACAGGACAAAGCCCTGATTTGCTGCGTCTTAATATTTAGCATCAGCTGTAAGAAGCTGCAGTACTCACACCTGTAGACGGTGAATGGATGACCGCACATGCACATGGATGATCACAATCAGTTTCTGGTTACAAATGTGGTTGATAGAGGTCATTGCTAAAAACATGGAACCGGCACAGTTATATAAGCTTATATATAAGTTATAGTGAACCCAGGAGTATCCCAGAACTCCACACTACTCTGACAAATGGAAGCTCTACTGCTTCAGTGGAATATTTTTCTTTTTTTCACTATCTTCTTTCTAGTCCTCCCTTTGTTTCGTTTTACCCAGATGTTCTAAATGCAAGAGTTGAATTCTTGTAATAAGCAATCTGACATTTTAGTAGTAATAAATCAGCTAAATAGATTTTTAGCTGAAGGTCATCAACATATTTTTTTCCATGATACTGCAAAGGAGAGCAGGTCAATTTTTGTGGAATCCTGTAAGCAAACATCTTTTACAAGAAGGTATGTTAACTACTACCACTATTTAGGTTTGCTAAGAAAAACAAAGTTCCAGCTACATGCAAGTTCCTTAAGGCCCACTGCATTAAGAAAGGCTGCGACCAGGTCTAGAAACACAAAGATCTTGCAAAGTCATGGCTGTGAGTTCTCTCACCATAAATATATTTTTAAAAATACTTAAATTAAAGCCTGAGTTTTAGCTAGAACATTATAACCATATCAAATTGATCTATAAGAACTGTCCTTTAGAAGATAAAGTGTTGACAAGGACTCCAAGGATCCATCTCACTTAAAATGTATCTTCCTTAAAAATCTAAAAAAACACCACATCCCAGTACACAACAGTAAATTACTAATGAGTTCAAAGAAGGACCACAAAAAAGGCTCATTTTGTTAAGGAAGATATGCTGTATGGTTTAAGGAGTACAGCCTAGCTGGTTTAGCAAAAAGTAGGCTGTTTTTTATTACCATATATTGAAAATACTGCTGGGTTTGTCCTAAGTTTAAAGAAATCCATCAGCTGGAACTTAGACAAACTGGAAGTGAATTTCCCAACACTGGTTTGGTTAATCCAGTCAGTAGGAGCTGAACCCACAACGTGCTAAGATAGTTTTTTCATAAATGTTGACTTTTAGCATTCTGCAGTTTCTAATATAAGGGTCCTACTGCAGTTTCTAATATAAGGGTCCTACTGAACAGTGCTGGGGTCTATTCTGGGCTTGAAATGCATAAAGGCTCATGATTCATTTAATCCAGCACGAGCTTATTCCTCACAATGTGCGTACACTCATAATGTGTTGCAACAACTATAATCAACTCTTGCACTACTGAGATTTAGCTGATTGCTTGTTAAGGTCAGGAAAGAAAGTCCTCCAGCTCCTTTCTCAGAAGCAATGCAGAACTCCACCATTAATTTATTTCTGTGTATGCAAATGTCAGCTGCTGTGGGAGGCTGCGCTCCTGCAGAACGGACTCGTGCTCCCAGGAAGCACAACCCCAGAGAGCCCTGGCCAGCACATCATTTCTCTGCTCACAGCCACACTGATCATCAAGTGTAACTGTTCGTGGCAGCTTTTGGGGTTACCTTCTGTTTTAGAAATGATCTTGCTCTCCTCAGCTTGTTTATTCAGCATAAAAGTGCTTCCTTGGATGATTTGGGTCTTGCTTCCTTAGGGGGTTTGTGGTTACATAAGCCACTGGGGATGCTAACATTTTTTCCTCCTCTTTTGGGACACCTTTTAGAGGGTTTACTGAAAATTAGAAATCTGCACTCTCATTTCAAAACATAGATTTTTTTTTGTGGCATTGGTGAGGTGGGTGCTAGAAATCATGTTTTTCTTTGGGTGTTTTGAATGAACAGCATCTTCAAATCTTAATTTTTGTAACACTAGTGATGTTAAAAAAAAAGACCTTCTTCTTCCATTGTGGTTTTGTTTTGGGCCTGTTTACATAAAAATCCAAGGACTCTATTATATCTTAAGTAACCTATTTTCTCCTAAGAGTGAAGGTGCAGCTTACTGATTGGTCAATAAGGAAAAAAATTCCAATATAAGCTGCCTTGTCCAGTTTTCAAGCCCCATGAATACTTTTTTTTTTGAAATTGATCTATCTGCTCAGAAGAAAAAAACCGCAAAATTGAAATATTCATGCCATCTCTAGGCAAGCTGCTTCCAGCACCAGCTCCATACGTGTAGCAACAGGGCTCTATGATCCATGCTTTACAAGTCACACAAAGTTCACCTTTCTTCATCTTGGAAATCACCACATGACTTCAAGGCAACAAAACCAGCATCACAGACAGCTACTACTACAAATTTACTACTACAAACTTACTACTATATCCAAGTTACTTCAGGAAAGTACTGGGAGAAATCAATTTAAGAATAAATGGGCTGATAGCCGTGTCCAGAAAAAACAGCACATCAGTGCAGCAACAGAGCAGAAAAATGCAACTAAATTTGTCAAAAAACTGAGAAGCCAGAAGTGCCTTTTTAAATTCTTTGACCTAGATACTGAGTGCACACTTGAGTGCGAGCTTCCTTTCCCCAGCCTGGATCCAGAGCTACCAGCTACTCAACTTAGATGACTGGAATGAATATGTTCCACAAATTAAACCTTAGAACTGTATGACGATTGCTCCATTAGAGTGTATAACATTGCAACTCCCTTGAACCACTCATACTAGAGGTACAATTTTAAAACTATCACTAAAAGTAAAAACATCTTACTGATTAGATACATTCTGCATCTCAGATGCCTATCCCTAAAGACACGGGAAGGGAAAATTTTAAGTAATCGCAACCATATTTAGAAAAGCTTTCCATCTCTACGCGTACTAGAAGAACACTTCTGTTTTTTTTCTCCAGACATATAACCCAAATACTACAATCTTAAATCAAAAGATCCCTAAGGCAAGTCACCTGGAACACTAGCCCTAACTAACACAGACTTAGGGAAAAATTTATTTGACACAGATCCTTCTCCTCAGCATCGATTTCCATTTTATCGACCCATTACTTACTTATAACTGTTTATATTTTTAATCAGGTGTCGAATCCCTTATTAGAAATAATTCGTATTGTTTTGATGTTAAAACTCAGACCACTCAGGTTTAAAGTTTGCATGGCGCTGAGCAATCCTGAGTGAACCCTACTAACTATAACAAACAAACATTCCAAATAAAGTAGTCTTGGAGGCAAACTTGGTGCCTGCAAATCAAGTTAAGCTGAGATCCCAAGAATTTTAAGCATTTCCCCCAACACTGAAGGGGGTAATTTGGCAAGCTAATTACCCCAGGTAGCAAGAGAAATAAAGAAATCTTTACAATAGGTATTACTTTTTCTAACAAGGAAGAAACAACAGAAGAGATCCTATAGCATTGGAAAAATCCCTTCTGTCACAGGAACTGAAACCCAAAGTCCTTCTGCAGAAACTCAATTGGCAGTAATTGAAGTTTTTAATTTAAGATTAGGTATTAATTGTTCTCCAGTCTCATTTCTTACATTTTCCACTTTCCCTTAATTTTTTGCCCTCTCTTGCGACAAGACATGCTTTGTCACTTCGAGATTCCACGCAACACTCACATCACAGCACTTATTTATCACATGATAAAACACGTAAGTCACGTCTGGATGAGCAACTTGACTGGAACTGTTCTTGTGTGCCCAGACGTGGACCCACCACACTGAAGATTACACCGACGCTTCAGTCGCATAATAAAGCACGGCTGTATAGTGCGACTTCGCTGACAACAAGTGAGCTACAAAAGCTTCCTAGTCCACACATGCTGACACTTCACCAATGTTCGTTCATATACAGAGTAAAGACTGGCAAGTGCTAGCAGTGAGCCTCATGAAAGCCTTATTCCCCAGTTCAAATGCCTGGTAACGTTCTAGACCGCCGGCTATAAGCAGCGTAACTGCTTCACTTTGGGAATCATGTCTCGTTACAGATTTGAGGCTTGCCCAACATAAATCAGTTCTGATACTTATGAGGCTTCTAGAGATTCCTGCAATATAATTACATAACAACTTGGGAAATGCAGAACAGAGGCAAGAATGATGAAAAGCACTATCCATCCACATTTAAAAGTGGTGTAATAAATCTGAAAGAACATGAATTGAATAATACACAATTCTCCTCCAAACAGTGAACTAGGTGGCAAACTGCCTACACAAACAATTACTTGGTTTTGTAAAGAATTCCGTAACTTGTAAGTCACAAGTCAGAAAATTTTCAAGCAATAAACACTTACTGAGCGAGTAACAAATTTCTACTTTCCTACACTACCTGTATTCAGAGCAGTTGACTTTCAAGGCAAGAATTAATATATGAGCAGAGAGCAAATGTAAAGCTTAGCCATGGTAACCCCAATATGCCGAATGCAGACGTTTTCCCATTATTCTCTGAAGAAGTTAAAAAAATCTCAAAACACCTGAGACTTCTAAAATACATACCAATGAATTATAACTAGGCTTTGTCATTACAATTAGTTTCAGGCCTTCCTCGCTGCATGCATACTAGACTGTTACATGGGCTTCTGAGTACCTTTAAATCATTCAAGGCACTATTTCACTGGTAAAGAAAATGATCTGGATATCTTGCTCACAAGTGAAATGGAGAGAGAGATAGAGAGAGAGAATGATTTGGAACAGTACAAAGACAGTCATCTACAGACAACTACTTTTTCATGCAAATAATGCAACACTCAAGTCCACTGGTTTTAGAGGAAGACAAGCTCTCTTTCTCCATTCAATTCCTGCTTTTCAGCTTCCAGCACTCGAAACATTTTTGGAAAAAGCTTTAGGAATCAAGTCTAGTTCTTAAGGTCTTAACAATGAAATTCAGACATTTAATTAGCAAGCCATCACTTGGACTGGCATAAACCTTTTGTCAGAGACCTAATTTCATGCCAATTCAAACACTCCATTAGTCTTATATTAACTAGCAAGAAGTCTCATAATATTCTGGCTATTTGATCGCACCCTTATGCATTAATGCAACAGTGGAGTGAGTCTAACTGAAAGTAAGGACACAGATTTACAGTGCATACGCGTTAAGCTAGGCAGGATATTTTAAGACAAAGGTAGAATAACCACATTTGTGTATGAACTGGTACTCAGGCGCACACTGTGCTTCCTGGTAGCCTGGGTGCAATTACAATGTCATCCAAGTTGGTGAAAGGTCTGACCAAATTAAAGCCATCTCATTGATTCCAAGCTGAGTCCTGATACTAAACCTCTCTAGAGCTCGTAGTGAACCATACTTAGAGACTCACACATCTGAAATAAGGACCATTATTCTGTGTTGACATTTCTATCCTGAGCCTACACAGAACTTTTAAGAACTCTTTAAAACACATAACAACAAGCAAATAAGCTGTATTTAGAATGAAATAAGAAAAATCACATTAGCTTATGTCCTTTTCCAGCTTTTATTTCTAATTCAGATCTGTGGTTTCTCTTGAGATAACAACAAATTCCAAAACACAGAAAAATGCTACAGCAAATGGTAGGGACTCAGTGGGGTTTTTGCCTGCTCTTGTGGAAATAGGAATTTTACAGACGTTTGAGCTACCACTCCACTAGACTGGGCTAAAAATAGAGCCCTATACAATGAAAGGCTTGGAGTTGGACAATTTGAAGACGAGGGAACAAAATCACAATAGAGACATTTTGCTGAATAGAAGGGAGGAGGAAGACTGGTACCAAGCAAGATGCTCCAGTCTGAGGTAAAGTAGAATCAGTTTTCTGACTACAGCTCAGTCTCATCTAAGTAACTTCATTTTCTGAAAGTTGATTGCATGTTTTTCAGACAACATTTCACTCTAAAAGTGCAAGCCCAGGGTACTGGTATGCAGAAAGGCCATTGCTTATACTTATTCCTACAGTAACCAAGGCCATCCTGGAGATAGTGCATGTCATAAGTCAAAGAAGTGAAAAAGGTCCCACCTGCAGGCAGAGGCAGATAGAAGAGGTGGCCCCAAACTGACCAATACAGTATTCATCCCACATGAATCATATTCTGCGTAAAAGTGAGATATCATAAGAGAATCTTGCTATCTTCTTTGACGGCAGACATCCACCAAGGACCTCATTTGTCTGCTTGCCCCTGATCCTGGATCTGTGCGTTCCTGGGTCCAGCCTCCCTCCTGCCACTCACCTTGCCCGCCCTGCAGCACCTGTGGTTACATACAGTCATCGAGGGATGGGGGTGTAATTTCATATTTGTATGTATTTCATTTTTAAATATGTTATTATTCTCTTACTAATAGCATTATTAGTAGCAGTATTTCCTTAAAGTTGCTTTAGTTCTACTTTCCAACTTGCAAGACTTTTTTCCCTTTCCCTTGTGGTTGGGGGGAAGCTGGAATTGGAAGCCAAATTGCTCAGTTTTAGCTGCTGATATTGGCTGGGCTGGGGCTAAACTGGGACAAAGGATTAGAGAAATAGATATACAAGGGAATTGGGAAGTACTCAAAGTTGTGCTTAATCCTGGTATTGATATAAGTCTGTAAACAGTTTTTTGTCACATTGTGTTACAAAAAAGTCAGATTAGCTTTGTGTTAAAAAGCCACTGTGCGTAAGGAATATAATATATCGATGTTAACCCCAGAATCTCATGTACCTCATGATGTTAACCCTCGAATCTCATGAACCTCAGCACTGCCTGCTGACACCGTTGTCTCAGCAGCAAAAGGTGCCACTTTTAGTGCCAAGGTTACTGGCACCAAAGCTTTTATTCCAACATTGCTGATGAGGGCTTTGATGCCAAAACCAGAATCTAACAAAATCAGCAATTATTTTTTTCGGCTGGTCTAGGTCCTGGTGAATAACATCTGCTGACAAACAATAATTTTACCAAAATTTCACCTTCACATCCAAGTCCTTAATGACTAATACAAAGTAACCAAGGAGGCTTTACATGAGCTGTTGGATCACAAGTTCTGTGGGAATCACCTTAGAGAGAATCTTGAACGTGGATCTTTCTGAGCAGGAAACACAGAAGTTGCAAACAACCTCAGTGAGACAAAGTAGGCATTTAACTCCAGAAATCCCATTATTCAAGGCATGTGTAGCATTTCCTTTGTGGAACACCTAATTCAAATACCTAAATCTTTTCTTTCCACTTCACTAAAAAAACAGAGCTAAATTCTAAAAAAACCAAAAAACCTATCCGACGAAAGAAAACAAAACCCACCAAGAAAGTCCAAACTCAAACAAAAAGAAGTTCAGGGCTCAAAACAACTTTGGTTTTGTATCCCTGCTGCTACAGGAATGGAACCACAGCTACTTAGCTTTGCCCATCATAAATGGGAATTTTCTACTTGAAATCCTAAACAGGAGGAAAAGAGACAATCTTTCCTCGGGGCAGGCATTATGGGCACGTAAAGGACACTAGAGCAGGGCTGATAAAATACAAACTTCTGGAAACTGACTTCTCTTTGTGATGAAAACGAAGAGCCCACCTGCCTATTTGAAGCTTCTACTAAATAACAAGATGATAAAAGGGCCAGCATTTTCACTGAATTAAGCAGGTTGCAACATTACACTAAAATTTCAAACCAGGAGCAGTATGAAGGTCACCCACATCCTTAGGTTCTTAGAAGGAATTAGGCAGATTTCTAGTTCCCAAAGCTTTGAAACATTGGCAGAAGTCAGCATTTAATTGCACAAAAATGTTTGCAAATGAAGGCATGCTGGATTGCTGGTGTTAAGAGCAAGTTTCTAGAATTCCAAAGTTTAACCAACCTGCATTTAACTTTTATTGAATAAAGACCAACGTGATCAACCCTCTAGGACCAATATGAATATCAGAAGAACATTCTCAATTATATTTTCAAAATGTATCCAGTATTAGTATGGTGTTTTGAAAACAAGTAACTACTGAAAAAAGACAATGTTGACTAGCCCAAGCCAAGACAAATATACAGCAGCAGTATTACACTAAGATGTCACCGGCTTGAGGCAAAGGGGAAGTTTTTTGCAAGACTCACATTTGAATTTAAACCTATACGGGCAGCACCACTGTGACCTGTCTCCAAGAGGAACAACTGAGGAACTCAGTATTTTTACTCTGATTTTGCACATTTGTACTCACAAAATACAACTTGGTGAGATTATAACAATTTCACTCTATTTTCAAAAGAGTGTCTGATTTCACAATTTAATGAATCTTTGCCTCGTCTGACACAAAGCAATAGAGGTAACCAGTTGCTGACTGAAGTGACAATTAACACTGCTGCAGTTAAAGAAAACCCTGTTGCATTTCCTGACATCCTTTCCCCAGCTGGTTTAAGCCAGCAAGAAATGAATTGCATTACTGAAATAAACCAAAGACAATTTAGGTATCTTTTAGCTCAGATTTTTTTTTAAACCTAGAAACATTTAAAATATTTAAATTATCAAGATAAATTAATTTTTCAACCTT
This sequence comes from Clamator glandarius, assembly GCA_033459285.1. NCBI lineage: Eukaryota > Metazoa > Chordata > Aves > Cuculiformes > Cuculidae > Clamator > Clamator glandarius. Next base: position 315,462 of record JAUNZM010000457.1, on the reverse strand, counting down.
TTCATTCCCATTCAAATAAAAATAAAAGCTGTTGTTATATCGCACTTTTAGAAAAAGCCTAGACCATTAAAGCATCTATCACAATAACAAATAATATAACTACTTCTTGTACAACATCAACATATCTAATCAAATTCTTATACTACGGCCCCACAGCAAGCTTAATTCCTAGAGCTACTGCATTCCAAGACAGTACTGCTACCATATCTGAAATAACACTTCTTAAAAAAAAAATTAGGAACTGAAAGTGTTTAATGTCCCTACTACTGAATTCCAATGCCACTATCTAGAAATTGAGATAGTAAATTTATTTCCCAAGACATCCTTCATACGCTCTCAAACATACCCAAAGAAAGGCACATTAATGTTAACAACACTGTAGGACTTCCTGGGATGTATGTTTAGCATGTAAATAGTTTGCACATAGAAAATAGCACATCTGGGCTGTGAAAAAAAGCCTGCCCTGTTCCTGAAAGGACCCCTACACATGAAAAGCGCCACTTCAATATGGAGTCCTCTTATAATAGCATATACCACTGCTTCTTAATGATCTATGTAAGTTTGATCTTCAGATTTGTGCTGCAAGGAATAACTAAATCCTTCCCTGTTCGCTCCTCGTAATACAAGCACTGAAATACGGGTATGGCTATACACTCACCTCAGTTTTAACTCATTCTGCAGCACACTCCTTTGTTTCTCTTAATCACAACATAACTTCTCTTCTACCATCAACACCTTTGCTTATATTCTCCTCCAAATCAAAGCACAACTGGCATCAAATGCAACTTTGCTCGCATCAAACTGCACAAGTTTGGCAAATGAATCATTTATGAGAACAGAAACCAGCTGACAAGATATTGCAAGCAAGAACTTTACACCTACAGCACAGTAACAGCTACCTATAGCAGATGAACAATCATTATAATTACTGAATTGTAGAGAAAAAAGAACTCTATAAACTATCCCAGCAAAGAAGACTACAATTGTATTATGAAGATTAGTTATTAAATAGCATTAATTATAAAAGCACAAAATGAGAATGCTCTTCACAACAACAAAAATCCCTGCACACCACATGCCACGTTACTTTGTTTTTATTAACAACCTTCAATTTCTAGGAAATAATTACAACATAAAGCCACATTACATTAAACTACTGTGCTGGACAGACTCCTTGTAATAATTCCGCTGTAGTAACACTTTGTTGCTGTCACCCTGAAGACTACTCTCTTTCTCCAAGGAGAATTAATGCAAGTAGCAATTCAGATCTGTTTGCAGTATGAATCTGGATATGAAAGCTGTTCATAGTACTTTTGTTCAAAAAAAAAATCCTGCAAAGACAATTTGCTAGGTAATTTCCAGTAAAGCTACAGAGATGCATTTAATATTGATGTATAAAGTACAAATGATTTTCACTACCATGTTGGAGCCTCTTCTAAGTTTATATAGCCACAGCCTCAATCTACATAATATTTTTATTTGCAGTAATACTTACCTTTCCATAGTCCCAAAAATCAGCTGAGGGCCACAAAGACAATCTGAGGGCTGGAGCCCCTCTGCTATGAGGACAGGCTGAGAGAGTTGGGGTTGTTCAGCCTGGAGAGGAGAAGGCTCCGGGAAGACCTTATCTCCTCTCAGTTCCTGAAGGGGGCCTATGGGAAAGCTGGGGAGGGACTTTTTACGAGGACATGTAGTGACAGGATGAGGGGGAATGGCTTTAAACTGGAAGGGAGGAGGTGTAGATTAGACATTAGGAAGAAATGCTTCACAGTGGGGGTGGTGAGGCCCTGGCCCAGGTTGCCCAGGGAAGCTGTGGCTGCCCTGTCCCTGCAGGTGTCCAAGGCCACGTCCGCTGGGCCCTGGGCAGCCTGGTCTGGTGGGAGGTGTCTCTGCCCATGGCAGGGGCACAGGAACTCGATGGGCTTTGAGGTCCCTTCCAACCCAAACCATTCTATGATTCACTTTATGAAAATACTGCTGCATAATTAAAAACAAACAAACAAAACAACTAAAAAAACCCGAAACACAAAATACAAAAGCAAAAGAATGTCACATAACCCAATCAAACAAATAACACACTGACAAACAAACCTAAATAAGAAATAAAAATCAACTTCAGCATATACAGTGACACCTCTAAGTTTTATCCTGACACGCTTACTCAGGCCTTCAAATAGTTTTATTAGATCAAAGTCACCCCCCTGCCTAAGCAGGTACTTTGCAGTCCAAACAGAAACATCAGTACAGCCTGTAACAAAACAAGCCAGAGAGGGCTTGAGGGAAACACTTCATATTGACCAACTGAATTTCCATTTATAGTTCATAAAAAAGCAGAAATATTACCCCAGCAAACAGCTGCAAATCACAAGCAAGTCATAAAACTCAGTCTATGACATGATTAACTTAAAGTGAAAGAACAAAGAGACAAAGTAGGCCCACCTGAGTAATATAACTGGATTTCTGTATAGAATTTGTGTTAAATTGGTTTTTTTTTTTACACTCTTATATATGAAAAAAAATTGCTCTGTTCTAAAGAGAAGCTCAGCTGAAGCCCTTAAATGGAAGAATAGCAGCAACATGGGATTTCCATAGCAGGGGTTTCAGAGAGGAGAAAAGGCTCATGTGATCCTGAGAACTCATTTCCATTAATAAAGGGAGAGCAAACTCACACAATTTACGCTTTCATGATTTCTTCGCACTCTCGTCACACAACAACGAAAAGTCCTAGTTTCCTTCCAGTTCCTTCCATGTGCCAGTTACCACAAAAAAGCCAACCTACTAACAGCCAAAGTCAGTTCTGTGAAACTCAGCACCTTTCAGAATGCATTTAAAGCAACCAGCACTCATACCATTAACCTCACAAATTAGAAAGCTTTTTATTGATAGCAGTTCCAGAAAAAATACCCTATTTCCCTTCAGAGCATTTAATGTATGTGTGACGAGCTAATCCTTAAGTGATGCCTTACTGTGTCACCAGAGTTCTTACGGCATAGGAACAAAACGTTCATAACTTCCAAAAAATTACAGCATTGATGCATCATTATGCTATTTCCCAAAAGCCTGAATTATTTATAGTTTGAACTATAAAGTGTATGTAAGCAAGGTCTTTTCTTCTGGAATAGATAATATTTTATCCATTTGTGGTTAAAATGCACACTTGATAAATAACACTACGCTTACAAAATACATCTCAAAACGCTATTGATCCTCAAACTTCAGCACTTCAGTTTGTCATTTTCATAAAGAAATCATACTGCTTGTGTTCTAATTCAACTGCATTTACTAATTCGGAAGAGACTCTAATCTAATGAATTTTATTTATCACCTTCTGAAATCCACAAGAAAGTAATGGTACAATGAATACTCTTTGATCTCGGAAAGTGCTCATGTTTTAAAATTTCTCATTTCCACTAGTGATGACTAACATTAAAGCAATCATTATCTAATAAAGACACAAACGGACACACTCAGGGAACCCAATTAATCTCTGGCAGTCAATTCAAATTAGCATATACTAGCCCTGTAGCCATGACCAGTAAGCAGGATCAGAGATGCTGTTGTGGTAGCACATGGAGATAACAAACCAAGCAAGTGCTGTTCTTTTTAACCTTTTTGCCAACTACCTACCTCTCTCATCACCTTCACTGAAGCCAACCCTGCTGAATATACACCTCAGATATTTCAAGCAAATGCTTACTGTCTAGTAGCTTTTATCATCCAGCTATAACTGATGCAACCTTTCAACTAAAACTGCACATTAATTACCAAACAGACCAAGTTCTACAAGAGCAAAGCATGATTTGCCATTCAAATCACTATCACAGTAATAAAAGTCACACTTGTATTCAAAATTAAAGATAATTAGGATCAAAACTCCAACAATGCAGCATATTAAATATGAAAACACTAGAAGCTGGGTATGTGAATCTGGAGGAGTCAAAGCTAATACGATATAGTAAAAGTCGTACTGCTATGTTAATACTTTTTTGACTTTTGCTAATATAATAAACGGATGATGAAAATAATACGAATTCACACAGCAAACAGCAAAAAAGATCCATGCAAAGATCAATTACAACTTTATATATTACCATTGACTTTTCTGGGTTCAACATGAAACACAGATCCAATACTCCACTGAGAAGAAGCATCTTTGTTGAAACCCCAATCTCAAAGATTTATGCCAGGTATTTCAACCATTTCAGCTTTTCTCATCCCCATCACTACCACCTACTTTCTTATTACTCTACTACTACTGATTCCCTACTTTTCAATACTATTAATCCTTGCTTTTGTAATCTCTATTATTCCCGGCACGAAGAAGATGGAATAAGATTTGGATGCTTATCAGAATCCATGAGCAAGTGAAGCAGGAGCCATTTATTCCTCTTCTGAAACCTCATGTCATGATTTCAGTAATATTACAGTTCTGGAATGGTTATGAAATATCTGAGCTTGGCAGTTCTTCAGGGCGTTTCTCCAGCGAGTTTCCTTCTTCCTCAAAAATACCAAAGCCCATTGGCCTATGAGTCGATAATGAGTCAATTCAGCAAGCCACCACTCTGCAGCAACGCCCAAGCCTGTGCTTTCTCTTGAGGGCTTCTCCCCGTATGCCCCAACACGAGTTGGGGGAGACACGGTGACATCAGAAATAGTTGGAAGATGAAAACTTCCAGTGTGCATAACTCCAAAGGGAAAAAAAACCACCAACCAACTTCTTTTTAGTGAGAATTTTCAACTTTTTTTACAGAAGTTTGAAAACACTTCCAAAAAGTTGAAAATATTTGGGGTTTGGCACAATAAAGCCCCCCATCCTTTTCAGCAAACATTGCTAAATGCCAAAATATTTTCCTTTTTTTGGCCAGAAATGTCTTTTTTTTCCCCTCCCTGTGCTCTGGAGACAGGGAATAGGAGAAGAACGAGCTACTTTTGAAAGAAAAGTTTCCACTTTGTTGAAAACTCTTTCTTCCAAACTGAAACCCAAGTAACTACTGTATTCCAAGTTCCAGCTGAGTCCATATATGTTCATTTAGTACAGTCATACTGCATTTTTAAACTTACAATGGAGACTTCATGGAAACCTAAGCTCATAAAAAAATCTTGATATACTTTTTTTTCTTTTAACATCCACAATATCCATACTCTCATTACAAAATGAGAAGTTAGCAATGTATGTTTTATTCACCAAGGCAGTCATTTACATAATTTCAGTCCATTAAACCATTGTTTATTCCAGCACAAACCTACAAGTTATTACAAAAAAAAAAAATCACACTGTGAAAACATGGCAACTTAATACAAAGAAAAGATAAATTAAATTGAGGCAACTCAAAGAAGAATAATACAAGGCACAGCACCCACAAAAAGCTGATTTTACACTGAGTTTCAGATACTGTGAAAGAAGAGCACAGAATCAATGGATTTCTACTGTATTATGTCATGAAACAGCTTCTACGGCACAGTTTGAAAGTGGGAGCAAGATGCACACTATTCTAAATCAGTGCTTTGCTTTCACTTGCCACTCATGATATTCCAGAACAACTTGCTAAGATAAAATATTTTCAAAAGCATATACATATACACCCGTGTGAATAATTCTGTTTACTGTCAGTGAGCTGCTTGAAACAAACAAGAAAAGGTACCTACTATAAAACAATCCAGACTATTTTGCTTTTAGTCAAAGAGTCCAGCCAAAATAAAGTCAGCCATATAAAGATTTTCCTTCTTCCTCATTACAGGATTAAGGAAATTTTTTTGTTAACGATGATATTTAGTTTTAAACGCAATCATAGAGGGATCTAACTCCTTTACTCTATATAAAAGATTATAGATGTAATCTAGAAGTCTTTACTGAAAGTAACTATACATCCACAGCCTTTCCCTCGTCCAATAGTTTAGTTGACTGAGTAACGAGGGAAAGTCTGTGGATGTGGTCTTCCTAGACTTTAGTAAAGCCTTTGATACAGTTTCTCATAGCATTCTGCTTCGGAAACTGTCGGCCTCTGGCCTGGACGGGTGCACACTCTCCTGGGTGAAAAACTGGTTGAATGACCGGGCCCAGAGGGTGGTGTTAAATGGAGTTAAATCCAGCTGGAGGCCAGTTACAAGTGGGGTTCCCCGGGGCTCAGTCCTGGCTCCAGTCCTGTTTAATGTCTTTATCAACGACCTGGATGAAGGCATCGAGGGCTCCCTTAGAAAGTTTGCAGATGACACCAAGCTGGGAGGAAGTGTCGATCTGCTGGAGGGTAGGGAGGCTCTGCAAAGGGACCTGAACAGGCTGGACTGCTGAGCTGAGACCAACGGCATGAGGTTTAACAAGGCCAAATGCCGGGTCCTGCACTTGGGACACAACAACCCTAAGCAGAGGTACAAACTAGGAGAAACCTGGCTGGAAAGCTGCCAGGAGAAGGACCTGGGGGTGTTAGTTGACAACCGACTGAACATGAGCCAGCAGTGTGCCCAGGTGGCCAAAAAGGCCAATGGCATCTTGGCTTGTATCAGAAATGGCGTGACCAGCAGGTCCAGGGAGGTTATTCTCCCCTGTACTCGGCACTGGTGAGACCGCACCTCGAGTACTGTGTTCAGTTCTGGGCCCCTCACCACAAGAAGGATGTTGTGGCTCTGGAGCGAGTCCAGAGAAGAGCAACAAAGCTGGTGAAGGGGCTGGAGAACAAATCTTATGAGGAACGACTGGGAGAGCTGGGGTTGTTTATCCTGGAGAAGAGGAGGCTGAGGGGAGACCTCATTACTCTCTACAACTACCTGAAGGGAGGTTGTGGAGAGGAGGGTGCTGGGCTCTTCTCCCAAGTGACAGAGGACAGGACGAGAGGGAATGGCCTCAAGCTCCGCCAGGGGAGATGTAGGCTTGAGATTAGGAAAAAGTTCTTCACGGAGAGGGTTGTTAGGCATTGGAACGGTCTGCCAAGGGAGGTGGTTGAGTCACCGTCCCTGGAGGTGTTTAAGGTTAGGGTGGATGAGGTGCTTAGGAGCATGATTTAGGGATTGGTGGGAATGGTTGGACTCGACGATCCAGTGGGTCTCTTCCAACCTGGTTATTCTGTGATTCTGTGATCTATACATATATATACATATCCGTGTATATTTTTTGAGAGCATACACAAGATACTGTAAATACAAAACGCAGATGTGTTAGTGTAGCACTAAAAGGAACCAAAAGAGAGTGCTGGTAACTTGCTGCACACAGTGGCACAGCACATGGTTGATGGTATCTGTTTTACATTCTAAAAAACTGTAGCTGTGATCTAGTTACTCGACAAACATTTTGTGCAACAGATGCCTAGGTATCAAAACTTGGGGTACTTGACCATCAATTTCAACGTATGGAAATAAGATACACAGTAAGAGACATTCTTATGCTCAGTAGTGTTTCATATTGCATTACTTTGCATATTATTCATATTGCAAAAAATAATATTCATCAAGTATATCACAATTTGGATTTCCACAGTTTGGGTTGGTTTTTCCCCTCGCCCTTTACAATACTAAGCATAAACACCTTGCACCAAACTTTTATTTTGAAACTTAATGAACCCAAGGAGAGCAAGTAATTGTAAGGTTCTTCTTGCTGGGCAGAACTATTCTATAAATAGTCTTCACTATAACTAAAGGAAAAACAACATATCAAGGAAGTTGAAGCTGAAGCAAAACAATGATCTCATGACATTCACTTTAAAACTAATATTTCTTGTGTGCTTAGGATTGGATGAACCCATCTGGCGTATTTACTTTTTCTTTCAACACACTTTAAAAATATAAGATTACAGCACCTGAATAGGAAAGAGGTTCAGTTTCTTTCCATTTCAATTAGTGACCTAATGTTACTTAACTCTTGCTGTGGCCTCAACTTACCAAAGTGTTAGCAGCCCTTCTGAAGCAAAACTTTCAAATCTGTGCATCTCCACTGGTACAAAGAAATAATACCTCTTGCTCAATCAGGAGTTGGTAGAAACAAGCACATTTATTTTTCAGAAAGTTAAAAGTTTCTACGACTCGCTCCAGAGCCTCAACATCCTTCTTGTGCTGAGGGGCCCACAACTTGATATTCCAGGTTTTAAAAGGTCACTACCATTACCTCCTTTACAGTTGTTAAGAGGAGGGGAAGAGCCAGCAACAAGCAAGTCAGTGAGACACTTTTGTACACCTGCATCTTCATTACTCTGCAGTCACACAATGAAACTGGCAATTAGAGATACCTGAACTATTTTACTTCACAATCAATCACCTTTGAAGCTACAAATGGCCACTGAGGCTAGAATGACTTCATAAACTAAGGATACAGGCAGACACCTGTACAGATCCACCCCTTATTAGATAAGGTCAGTGAGGACACGTAACAGAAGAAGTAAGCCCAGCTAAAATTGAGTTTTGCAATTAAAAACTCATATAACAGTTAGAGGAAGGTTTATACAGGTCAAAGGCTTTAAAAATGTTTTCACAGCAGACAGCAGCTGAGCTCTTCCTAAGACATGGGCCCCAGCCCTGTTGCCCTTATATTCCAGTGGTATTTTAGCTCGAGACTACCTGAATACTTCCAGACAGGTTTTGAACAACAAAACCACTCAATGAAGTCAAATTGCATTACGCTACACAAAAAAGGGAACTCTTGAGTAACACGCATGGGACTGGGGTTTCTGCTGCTTGTGACGAGCACCGGCAGAGCTCAGCGCCACTGCCCAAGTGGCAGTGCTGCCACTGGCTCCTGGGAAAGTGCCTGCAAGCCTTGGCCAGATGGGTGCCTGGCTATGACCGGCCCCGAGATGCCTTGGAAGCGAGGCAGGCAGGGTTGCCAACACAGATGGACCTGGTTAGGCTTACCATGGTAGTAATTTTGGGGTTGTCCTATGCAGGGACAGGATTCAATGATTCTTGTGGGTCCCTTCAAACCCCGGATATTCCGCAAAGGGCTTGAGAAAGTGGGCACGGTCCCCGTCTCAGACTCATTCAGGTGCTCAGAAGCAAGGTGGACAGGGCCCCTGGCTCTGACAGGCTTGTTGTAAATTTTGCAGTTGCCCTATGCAGGGACAGGATTTGGACTCAATAATCCTTGTGGGTCATTCAGTGACTTTGTGATTCTGTGACGGGCTCAGTGAGGCAGGCAGGGTTCCCATCCCAGACCTGCCCGGAAAGCGAGGCAGGCAGGTTCCCTAGCTCTGACTGGCCCTGGGTGCCCTGGAACGTTTACTGTGGTGTAAATTTTGGGGTTGTCCCATGGAGGGACACGAGTTGAACTCAATGATCCTTGTAGGTCCCTTTCAACTCAGGTCATTGCATGATTTTGTGATTCTGTGAAAGACTCGGTGAGGTGGGCAGGGTCCCCATGTCAGACTCGCCTGGGTTGCCTGGAAAGTGGGGCAGGCAGGGTCCCTGGCTCTGACTGGCCCTGGGTGCCCTGGAAGGTTTATGCTGGGATATATTTTGGGGTTGCCCTCAGTGGGAACACGAGTTGGACACGATGACCCTAATGGGTCCTTTCCAATTCAAGTCATTAGAATCACAAGACAGTCTGGGTTGGAAAGGACCTTAACGCCCATCCAGTTCCACACCCTTGCCATATCCCACTAGCTCAGGCTGCTCAAGGTCCATCCAACCCGGCCTTGAACACCTCCAGGGATGGGGCATCCACCGTATCCCTGGACAACCCGTGTCAGTGCCTCCCCATCCTCAGCGCGAAGAAATTCCTTCTCACGTCTAGCCTAGTCCTCCTGGGATGCCGCGAAGGGCCCCGCGAGGCGGGCAGGGTCCCCGCCCGGCCGCGGCCCCGCGGTTCCCCACAGCTCAGGCCTGCGCTGCGGGCGGCCAGCCCCGCACTCACCCGTCCACTGGGGCTGCGGGCGCTCCCCGTGCTCACGGGCCGTTCCCTGCCCGGGCTGCACGGCTCCTCATCCCCAATGCGGCTCCCGTGGCACCGACGGCCTCTTCCCACCCTCCCACGCCTCCTCCTCCTCGCTGCCGCCGTCCCCGCCGGGCCCCTCCCTCACCGCCCGCCGCCATCTTGCGGGGAGGGCCGGGCGTTCAGAGGGGGAAAGGCCGCGCATGCGCACGCGCCGGCGGGTCTGGGGGGCGCGCATGCGCACGTGGACGCGTGCGCATGCGTGGCCTCGTGCCAGTCTGCTCCCCACAGCCGCCTTCCTGGGGGTGGGAGAGAGCAGCGGGGACTCCCCTCAGCCTCCTCTTCTCCAGGATAAACACCCCCAGCTCTCTCAGACGCTCCTCTTGCTCTCCAGCCCCTTCCCCAGCTTCGTTGCTCTTCTCTGGACTCGCTCCAGAGCCTCAACATCCTTCTTGTGCTGAGGGGCCCACAACTCAACACAGGATTCGAGGAGCAGTCTCACCAGTGCCGAGTCCAGAGGGAGAAGAACCTCCCTGGACCTGCTGGCCACGCCGTTTCTGATCCAAGCCAAGATGCTATTGGCCTTCTTGGCCTCCTGGGCCCCTGCTGGCTCCTGTTCAACCAACACCCCCAGGTCCTTCTCCTCCAGACACTTTCCAGCCAGACTTCTCCTAGTCTGTAGCTGCTCAGGCCTGTTGTGTCCCAAGTGCAGGACCCGGCATTTAGCCTCCTTATACCTCATGCAATTGATCTCTGCCCAGCAGTCCAGCCTGTTCAGACGATAACGTCTTGTTTTAACTATAATGAATGCTGAACAGATGTGGGGTTTTTTCTATAATCACCTCTGTTTGCAGGTTCTCTCTGTCTTTATACAAGGTCAGGCAACAGCAGCTCCAAAGCTTTGAATTAGCAAGAGATTTGAGTGCTGTGATGTTCATAATGACATTAAAACAAGTCCTTGGAAGGGAATAGACAATGCATAAGATTTCTGGGAGAATTTATCCATATGCATGTGAATGGGAATTCCATTCTGTCCCATCTCTTGCCTGGCTGCACACGATGGATGGGGATCACTGCCACGTGTTGCCCAGCCCTGATAAGAGGTGCTTGGTTTCTAACACTCCATAACGAGTCTAGAGGGTTTATTTGCTGGCATTTTCGGCATCAGAGTCATAGAATCACTTGATTGGAAAAAATGTTTGAGATCACCAAGTCCAACCTTACCTGTCCACTGCTAAACCATATCCTTGAGCACCTCATCTACATATCTTTTAAATACATTTAAGGATGGTGACTCCAGCACCTCCCTGGACACCTGGTTCGAGTGCCCGATAACACTTTCAGTGAAGAAATTTTTCCTTATGTGTGCAGAGATCCCCACATTCAGTTGACTCAGGACCACTTCACTAGCCCAGCGCCCCCCCATCCAGCACGATCCTTGCTAGTGCTTGCATGCTGAATTGCACACCCACACCTGCTGTGTTCACTGCGTCACAGACACGGTGCTCCCACCCACCTGTCCCCAGCTGCTGCACCTAGACACTGTATTGTGCACACACAAACACACATGCACACACGTGTGCACATACACATAGAATCACAGAATTGGAAAAGCCAGAAAAGACATCTAAGATCATCCAGTCTGACCACCAGCCCAATACCACCATGTACCAATACTAAACCATGTCCCAAAGTGCCACATCTTCATGTTTTTTGAACACCTTCAGGGATGGAGACTGCCTAGCCTGTTCCAATGCTTCACCACTCTTTTAATATGGAAATTTTTCATAATACCTAAGCTAAACCTTCCCTAGTGCATGTTGAGGCCATTCCCTCTCATCCTATCACTTGTTATTTGGGAGGAGAGACCAGCGTCCACTTCTCTGCAAGCTCTTCTTGGGTAGTTGGAGAGAGCAATGAGGTCTCCCCTCAGCCTCCTCTTCTCCAGGATAAACACCCCCAGCTCTCTCAGACGCTCCTTTTGTTCTCTCAGCCCCCTCCCCAGCTTCGTTGCTCTTCTCTGGACTCGCTCCAGAGCCTCAACATCCTTCTTGTGCTGAGGGGCCCAGAACTGAACACAGTACTCGAGGTGCGGTCTCACCAGTGCCGAGTCCAGAGGGAGAAGTACCTCCCTGGACCTGCTGGCCATGCTGTTTCTGATCCAAGCCAAGATGCCATTGGCCTTCTTGGCCACCTGGGCCAATGCTGGCTCACGTTCAGACCTTGTCAACCAACACCCCCAGGTCCTTCTCCTCCTGGCAGCTTTCCAGACAGACTTCTCCTAGTCTGGAGCTGTCCCGGGTTGTTGTGTCCCAAGTGCAGGATCCGGCATTTGGTCTTGTTAAGCCTTACGCTGCTGGTTGTAGCCCTTCGGTCCAGCCTGTCCAGATCCCTCTGTAGAGCCTGCCAGGACTGGGGGTGGACAGCATGGGCTGTGTTCTGCGGGCAGGGCGGTCACCAGGAAGAGAGAGCTCAAAGCAGCGCTTGGATGGCTGCTGCCAGAGACCCTTCCTAAGGGGTGACCTGGCTTGGTTGTGGGCAGTAATGTTGAGTGAGGTGTAGGAGAGATGGGCGAGGAATGCTGCTTGCCCTGGCAGAAAGCTCTGTGTGCCCTCATGCAGCCAAATACAGAAGCTGAAGGAAAACGTGGGACATATCCCCAGCTGAGGGATGTGGTTGTGCCACTCTGCTCTGCCCTGCTGCAGCATCACCTCAAGTCCTGTGTGCAGTTGTGGGTGCCACAGTTTAAAAACAATATAAAGCTACTGGCAGCCAATGACAGGACCCAAGGGAATGGCAGGAAAATGTGCCAGGGGAGGTTTAGGTTGGATACCAGGAAAAGGTTCTTCACTCAGAGGGTGATGGAGTGCTGATCAGCTTCGCAGGGAGGAAGTAAAGTCACCAAGCCTTATGATATTAAAGAAGCATTTGGGACAACACCCTCAGACACACAGTGTGGATGTTGGGGCTGTCCTATGTAGGGACATGACTTGGACTCAATGATCCTTGTGGGTCCCATCCAACTCAGGACCTTCTATCATTCTATAATTCTCTGTGTGTTTATTGGGACCCTCACACAGTGGTCAGCCAGGCCGTTTCCCTTCACGGAAAACACATTGCTGATGTTTGTCCATGCACTCGGGGAGCTGTATCGTAAATGGTTCAGCTTCACAGGGAGGGAAGAGAGGTCAGTCTCTCCAGTCTCTCCTTCTGAAGGTCAGCTCTGGCAAGCCCTTAGTAGGCAACCGGCTCCTAACCCTAAGGATGAGCTGTACACAACAGTTTGAAAGCTGAGGTCCTCCCATCACTTTTGGCTTCATCATTTTCTCCACTTCCAGGTGACAGTCTTATACACCTGTATTTCACTTCTCTATTTAGGCTCAAATTTCCTATAAAGTTACTTGAGGTTGACATAGTTCCTCTGGGCTCCCCAGTGTGAAGCAGGTGTGAATCTCCGGCACCCCCAGCAGTGGGTGTCTAGGCCAAACAACTCTGAGCTTCTCTGTGCCAGCTTTGCCATCCTTGACACCCTCCACCCCGCCACCCTTTTCCTTTTGGAACTTTGTCATTGAGAGATATCACTCCTTTCATAACTACTTTCTTTCTTTTGATGTACATAAAGACCTTTTGCAAGGCTCTCTTGAAATTCCTTTTTTTCAATTCTCTTCATTTCCTGCTTAGATTTGACCTGCAGTGTTTTACAGCTTTCTGTTCTCTTCATTTGGGTCTAGACAAGACCTGCCCCCTCATTAGTATCAAAGGAATTGCCTTGCTAAACCCTCTCTCACCCCTCTTGGAGAGAGATCAGAGTAGCATCAGCTGCAAGCTGCTGTCAAACTGCAAGTATTTGTGGGAGTTAAATAGGTATTTAGAAAAGACAGCACCTACTGACAAACAGATGAAACTGTGCCTTTTATGATTTGATATTGTTTGTACTACTTCTTTCAGCAATGACACTCTAGTGCGATTTTAGTGAGATAAATTTTAGTTGTGATTTCTGTCATTGCTGTCCCCTATTCCATTTCAAGGGCCATAAGATTGTGACTTAGAAACTAGGATCATGAACTGTTAAAATCCAAGCTGATGCAAGTTTGATCAATATAATGAAAATGGGCATAGCAAACTGATACTAGGTGTTCCAAATAATATCTTTTAGGTAACCACATGATCTGTCACACTGGCTGTAGCTTTTTGAAAGGCAGTAATTCTTGGTAATATTTTTGTAAATCCAATCACCTGAATTCAGCCACCAGGCAACTAAAGTTTTGCTGGCATATTGCCTAAAATCTGAAAAATGAGAATCATAATAATTCATTATTTTAACCAGTTGGAATTTAATCAAGGAATGTCCAGCTGTGTGACAGTATAAATAAAAACAATTTTAAATGTCTCTGATGTACACATAGTAACCTTCCTCTTCATAAAAAGATAGAAAGCATCAAAATTTCTTGAATCCAGTTTATGAGAGTATATCTTCAAATAAATTTCCTCCTGACCAACCTAGTGGCCTTCTACACTGGAGTAAATGCATCGAGGGACAAGGGAAGAGCTATGGATGTCATCTAGCTGGACTTCCATCAGGCCTTTGATACACACCTCCACAAGATTCTTACTTATATTGTAGAGATTTTTATTTCACAGGTGGACTCTGATAGAGAAGGAATTGACTGGATGGCGATGGCCAAGGAGTTGTATTCAATGGCTCAGTGTCCAAGTGGAAACCAGTAACAAGTGTTGTCCCTCAAGTCCCTCTGAGGGACGTGGCTTAGTGATTGATGGGAATGGTTGAAATTGATGACCCAGTGGGTCTTTTCCGACCTGGTGATTCTATGATTCCATGATGCTAAGTGTCTGTGCTGAGACGAGTACTGCTTAACATCAACAATGACATCGTGCACTCTCAGCAAGCTTGCAGATGACATCAAGCTGAGAAGTGCAGTTGATATTCTAGAGGGAAGGGTTGCCATCCAAAGGGACCTGGACAGACTTGAGTATTGAGCCCATGCAAACTTCATGAAGTTCAACAAGGTCAAATGTGAGGTCCTGCACCTGGGTGGGGGCAATCCTTGGTGTAAATACAGGCTAGAAGATGGCAGGATTAAGAACAGAGAAGAAGGACTTGGAGGTACTGATGGATGAAAATCTGGACATAAGCCAACAATGTGATCTTACAGCCTAGAAAGCCAATCGCATTATGGACTGCATCAGAAGAATGGCCAGCAAATTGAGGGAGGTGGTTTTGCCCCTCTACTCTGCTCTTGTGAGACCCTACTGGGAGTACTGCATCCAGCTTGAGTCCCCAGTAGAAGAAGGACACGGACCTGTTGGGAGGCCACAAAAGTGGTCAGAGGACTGAATAACCTCTCCTATGAGGAAAGCCTGAGAGAACTGGCATTGTTCAGCCTGGAGAAGAGAAGGCTCTGGGAACACCTCATTGTAGCGTTTCCACGTAGAAAGGGGACTTGCTCGTAAGAAAGATGTAGAGACTTTTTATCAAGGCCTGTAAGTGACAGGACAAGGCACAGGGGTTTTAAACTGAAAGAGGGTACATTTAGTTTGGACATAAGGAACACATGTTTTATGGTGATGGTGATGAGACCCTGGAACATGTTGTCCAGAGAAAGTCTGGAATTGTTCAAGGCCAGGTTGGATGACGCTTTCAGCAACCAGATCCAGTGAGAGGTGTCCCTGTCTGTGGCAGGGGGTGGTGGACTAGATCAGCTTTAAGGTCATTTCCATCCCAGATAATTCTGTGATTCTGTTATTCATTTGTGTGTCAGGTGGAGAGCTGCAGCAATAAAGGCAACTACTATTGAAAGCAAATTAATCTTCCAGTGCTTCTTATTCAAGAAAAATGAAAATAGGAGAAAGATATGATGTAGCAACTCTTTGTTTGCATTTTCTTACTCAGTATTTCCTAAAACATCTCTGTTGAATAAATCATAAACAAGCCAAATCAAAAGAACTTTTAAGAAAATGAAACAACAGCAGTAGCCATTTATCATTTACAGTCCCTTGGTTTGTTGAAGTAACAAAGTGAACATATGCCTTTGGATGTGACGTGCATCTTTGTGCTGAAGGGCTGCAATCAGGTCTATCACTGCAGGAAAGAAAGTGGGGAGAGTATCTGCCCTAGCAGCATGAACCTGACCAGCTCACAAGTATGCTCTGAGCTTTTCAAGCAGCAGCTGCAATACTTTTGCAGTTATAGCTCCTCCCTGGCCCCTGTGGCTGAACACCTGCTGCACTGCTAGCAAAGAAAGAAACTTTGGCTTATACACCGTCTGCTTCCATGAAAGGGATAGCAAGTCCCTGTGTCAGACTGAAGAGCTAATCTGTTTCATAAAGAATAAGGAGATACAAAAGAAGTGCTAAAACAATAAGTAGTCATGATTCTCAAGAGACATGGCTGTAGCTGCTCTAAATTGTGGCACACAGAAGCATATGTTATTAGAAATCAGTTGGAATTTCCCCTAGCTGTGACGTCTCCTTTCACTCCCTTTGCACCTTGTGCTGCTGTAACTACTGATTGTGGAAGCAGACACAGGATTTACCTGAGTAAGGGTGAATGGTATACTGTAGCGGCATAAAAGTAGTAGAATACGCTTCCTAAGACAGTCTTTGAAATAATCTACTAGCTGGTCTTTTCAGCCTGATGGCCAGTCACTCATCTGAATATTATTACTACTTATGGTTCAGTTTTTCAGAGCGCTGTTCAGGTGTTGATCAGGCTAGCATTCCATTGCATGTTTGACATATGTACACAAGACATTTTCTGCCCTCAATCGGTAAACGTAAACCCATGTGCCAGAAAGACCCAAACCCCTACCAGGTGACATAAAATGACATCAGCTCTAATTCAGTAGTTTGACAGATAAACAGGGTGAACATGCTGAAGGTCTCTAGCTATTCATCTATATTTTCAGATGTTTGTTGTGAGATGGACCATTTTCAGAAGTGCTTTTCACAGGGGCAATTCTGTAGGTCACCGTGGAAAGCTCTTCTGTTGGGTCTAAGTTTTAAGTAAGTGCATGAAAAATAGTCAATGGTACTAACTGTGTTACTAATAAGAATCATATTCTCCACACTCTGTTTCTCACAGCTGGCAGTTTTTCTGTCGTGGATTTAGACAGCATTTTGTAGGAGGCATTCTGGCAACACTTATCTTTCAGGAAAAAGGCCATTCCAGAGGATCTTTAGTATTAA
Source organism: Clamator glandarius (assembly GCA_033459285.1). Taxonomy (NCBI): domain Eukaryota; kingdom Metazoa; phylum Chordata; class Aves; order Cuculiformes; family Cuculidae; genus Clamator; species Clamator glandarius. Next base: position 298,406 of record JAUNZM010000457.1, on the reverse strand, counting down.
AGCTATAGAGAGAAGAATAGATAGTAGTTTTAACAGATGTCTGTTATCAAGGGACTAGCGTTCTCTATTTAAGGGTTGCCAATCACAAGGACAAATGACCCGTAGCAAGAATGACTTCCCTTTTTAATGTTTGATTTGAGCAATTAATTATGTAATATTAAAATATCAGTCATTAAGGTACCTAGTCTTGTGCTAGATGACAGCGGACAGAGCAAATCAACAGAAAGAAATGGGAAAGAAAGACTCCACAATACTTTATGCCCAGGTTTACGAAATATAACAAAGGAAAAAAATAAGATACTTTTCAGGAGAAATACTCCTAAACTTGGATATTGTGTAACCCCATAATCCTAGAAGTGTAATTAGAACTGTAAAGTTTATTATTTTTTAATATTCTTTGTGTGTACTTGAGTATCAATAAGTCAATTAACTAGATCAGAGAACCTGAAGGAGTGAAGCGTGTTACGAATCATTGGTGGGTAGTCTGGTTCACATTAAGGTTCACAATTCTAAAGGAAAGCAAAGGAAAAAACACTAGATACTAGTCCAAAATCATCTTGGGGTTACAGGGTTAAAAATAGAAATTGCTCTTAAAACTACATAATTTTTACATAATTTTATCCTGTCAGTCTAAAGGACAGTGATAGTTGTATGGAATATGTCCAAATTTCCTGTTCTGGAGTTAAGTGGGAAAGAAAATGCAATATGAGTGTCTTGAATATTCATCAAAAATGGCTTTGGGTTTAGTCTAGAGAACGAGTTAATTTGAGTTATGTTCAAGTCCAGACATCAGAAGAGGTCTCAACTTGCACCTAAATCTTGAGTTTTCTAAAAGAAGGGTGGGCATTTCTTTTTCTTTTGTGGAAGACAGATGTCTGCATCTTTAAATAACTCTGTTCCCTCCCTTGAGAGGTAGAAAGGATAGAGAGACCCTGAAGACCAAACTCAGTTCATGTGCTTCCCCTAGCAATATCTATTAAACCCAGAGGATCTTGGTAGTTCTTGCTTTACAAGAAAAGAAGTCAATAGGCAAGGAGAAAGAGTTAGGAATTTCCTCTTGGATTACTCAAAAGAGCTAAAAAGACTACAGAAGCTGACATGTAGCAGATGGGCAAAAGAGGCTCGTAAGAACAGTTTTGGTTAGAAGTCTGCCATAGCTACCGAAGGTCAGGACACAAGTGACAGAATCTTTGGGGAAATTAGAATTCGATGGTTACATCTAAAACATTGCTGATAATCAACAAAAGAATTACACTTGGTAGCATATACTACTATAAGCATGTTAACAAAAATTGTATGAGGAAAGACTGTTACCCACCCGCATGATAGCGCTTCAGCGCAGAATGAACAGTAAAGGTAAACAGTTCACACAGAGAAGATTCATAAAATAAAGGAGTATGGTTTTGGTGATGTGGTCATTTCCAAAGCTGGAAAAAATATAGCCACGTTAAAATCTGCCTCTGTTCTTACGTGTACAGGAATAACTTATTACTGCAAAGAACAATGTGGATTTAAAATGAGCCCTAAACTCAATAAAATGAGCTAAACAAATTACTAAACAAATTTTTATGGATTCTTCCAGATAAAACAAATCTCTGTTCTCTTCCTCAATTGTTATTGATGATTAGGTGCAGCTTCAGACAGGTTTCTTTATTGAGGAAGCACCTATGCAAAAGTGTGGACTTGACATACTTCTCAACTGGTTGTGATGTAGAACAAATGAACTAACATTGCTGGTACCTGCACTTGCAGTTTTCTTGCAGGAAAAATGTTCAAAATTGTAGGAGATGGATGGGGTAGTATATATGCATGTCCTCCAGAATGTGACGTTTTACATGAAAGTCTTCATACTTTGTTTCAGCATGCTTGTGCTTCAGCACATACTACAATTGTTATTTCCACATTAAGCCTTAGTTTGTGTGAAAGTTGAGTAAATATTGCAGATACCAGAGTGCTGTTGGGGTAGGATGTGTTTTTGTACACCGTGTTAGATTCATCACAGGCATCTGAAGTCACATTAAAGATAACACACAGAGCAATTAATCTAACTAATTTTAATGTTTTGAGGTAAATTACCTGCTAGAGTTACCTGTTTCTGCATGCTGATTAGAGCAGAGTCTAGAGGGATGAAATGTCTAGCACTTACATTCTTGAATGAAAACATATGAACCTTGTCTTATATATGAGTACGTAATAAAATACAATGCAATAAAACAAGAAAGATAATGTACTTTTCAGGAACTATGTAGGAATCAACACTCAGAGATGATTTTGTGTAAAAGACATAAATTTTGAAATTTTAAATTTTAGCATTCCTGATTATTACTATTATGTCATTGGTCTGTTCTCCAGTCAGTCGATCTTTATCAGAGATATTGCTACTGTTTCCCTGCAAAACCCCTCTGTGGCCTAAATTATCGGATCTAGGTCAGATATAACCCAATTTAAACTAATGCGTCAGTATCCGTGAGATCAAATGGCTGCGCTTACAACCCTCTCTACACGAAACATTGCTTCTTTCTGAAAGTCTGCGACCATGGTTCACCGACAGCAATGTTTTTGTGAAGTTCAAGATAACCATTGTCTCTCTGTCCACACAGTATTCTGGAAAAATCTTTGGAGGATATCTAAATGAAAAGCTGCTAAATATAACTGCCTCGCTGATGCAAGTGGCAGACTTTGAGAAAAAAATACGGTTAGGGAGGTCCTTGAAAAGCTTAGTAAAAGCTTGATTTTTTTGTAGTATCCATGCTTCCTCATTTACATGACTTATTTACTGGGGTTCATATAATAATAATCAGTAATTTACAGGGTACATGTATCATGAAAGAGTATACTAGGAAGCAGAGTCTGTTTAATTATCATTGATTTGATCGTTGTATTGCAGAATTTTTTGAAACAACACAGCACAAAACAGCACAACAACCCTGAGCAGCTCCAGATTAGGAGAAGTCTGTCTGGAAAGCTGCCAGGAGGAGAAGGACCTGGGGGTGTTGGTTGACAGCAACTGCACATGAGCCAGCAGTGGCCCAGGTGGCCAAGAAGGCCAATGGCATCTTGGCTTGGATCAGAAACAGCGTGGCCAGCAGGTCCAGGGAGGTTCTTCTCCCTCTGGACTCGGCACTGGTGAGACCGCTCCTCGAATCCTGTGTTGAGTTGTGGGCCTCTCACCACAAGAAGGATGTTGAGGCTCTGGAGCGAGTCCAGAGAAGAGCAACGAAGCTGGGGAAGGTGCTGGAGAACAGGCCTTATGAGGAGCGTCTGAGAGAGCTGGGGGTGTTCAGCCTGGAGAAGAGGAGGCTGAGGGGAGACCTCATTGCTCTCTCCAACTCCCTGAGAGGAGGTTGTGGAGAGGAGGGTGCTGGGCTCTTCTCCCAAGTGACAGGGGACAGGAAGAGAGAGAATGGCCTCAAGCTCTGCCAGGGGAGATTCAGGCTTGACATCAGGAAAAATTTTTGATGGAAAAGGTCATTGGTCCCTGGCAGAGGCTGCCCAGGGAGGTGATTGATTCACCTTCCCTGGAGGGGTTTAAGGGACAGGTGGACGAGGTGCTGAGGGACATGGGTTAGTGATTGATGGGAATGGTTGGACTCGATGATCCAGTGGCTCCTTTCCAACCTGGTGATTCTGTGATTCTCAAAAGAGGAATGCTGATCTACTGCAGCTCCTCCAGCAGCTGCAACACCTGGTCAGCTGCTCCCCAGGGACCAGGGGAGGCCTCTGAACCAGTGGAGTGGGGGCATGGCCAGCGAGGACCCATGGAGCATCAAAGATCTCTGTGGGGACAGGAGTGGGTCACAGCCGCGCTGGGATGTTGACCTGTGGGCATAGGCCATGGCCAGGCCTGGTGAGGGAAACTAAGTCAGACGTGACCCTGTGGCCAGTGGGCAGGTTTGTAGTGACGAGGCAGGGCCCGGGTCAGTCCAGACGCTGGCTGGTCGGGGTCCAGGACCATGTCAACAGGCTGTGTGGCCAGGCCGGGCTGTGAGGCAGCAGGAGCTGGGGCCTGGGTGGTGTTGGACAGCAGAGCCTCAGCCAAACCCATCTCCCAGGGGACAGGGATTGGCCCTGCCTGGGAGCCTCACCCCAAAGACACCACCTGGAAGCTGCATTATCCTGTGTTGGTCTGGAGTCCTGGCCAGGAGGGAGCGTTCTCTCAAGGCCCTTACAGGTGTGCGTTAAGAACTGAGAAATAGTAGGAATTTGGGAAAAAATAGGGAAAAAAAATATAATTTTAGATCAGGCCGTGCCCCAGAAATTATGTCAGCACTTACGTGATGAGCCACACCTTAATCACAGCTCTTGTGCAATGGATGCCAGCTGGGTGTAGCGATTTCTTAACTAAAAAAATAAGAAGTATCTATTGCTAGAGACAGACTATAGATACCAGTATTACTGAATTAATCACTACGGGGAGGAATTCACAACAGGTATGTTACTAGAACTATAAGTCATAATCTTATTATAGAAGTAAAACAGGTATTTTTATGCTCCAGAGAAAGGATATTTCAACTCAGCTAAGAGTTCTAGTGTCATGTGTTTTATTTTTTAATGGAAAATAAGCTGAATGAGTTTTAGTCACAGTTCAGAAGTAAATACTTTTAAGTAGCTACTTGATTGGTTATGTGAAAAATAAAGCTGTTCTGACATACCCATTAAGTCTAGACCAGAAAGTGGAGACAGTATTTCCACATTCACAGGTGTTATACTACATTATATATACAGATTTTTTTTTTTTTTGAGGCACTGCTTGGTCACAGATATTGCTAATCAACTCGTAGATTCCAGCAGCAGTAGCACAGCTGACAAAAGCTTTCATGCAGAAAAGAAGTCACTAATGCAAATCAGTTCTGAAAGTGAGGAAAAGTGCAGTGGGATATATGCTGCAGAAGTATCGGAGAGAGATGTATGTTTCATATGCATCAGAATGTTGTAATTTGCAATAATTTTTGTGTCAGCTTGTACTACTTCATTGAATGGTAGAGCTATTGGGCACAATGCACAGATGACCTTAAAAAAGATTGGTTTTAAAGACAAACACTTTAATATTAATGAACCTGAAGGCTGTCTGTGCAATCTTTATTACTTTCATAGAACCATAGAATAACCAGGTTGGAAGAGACCCACCGGATCATCGAGTCCAACCATTCCTATCAAACACTAAACCGTGTCCCTTAGCACCTCGTCCACCCATCCCTTAAACCCCTCCAGGGAAAGTGACTCAACCCCCTCCCTGGGTAGGACTTTAATTTGCATGTGCACGTTGTGAAGCAATGCTTGCTCATTAAACCATGCTGTCGATTCCTTAGGAATCAAGAATCGGTCAGCGAACCACATCAACTAAAAATGTGAGAATATAGTGTGGCTTAGTTAAGCTCTGCCTGAAGAAGACGTTGTTCTGTGTGTTCTGAATGGGGATACCATTAGTTTTATTTGAAGCCCTTAAATTCATGTTTTTAGAAAGATAATAAGGAGTACTTCTCTATTAATTCTCTCTCATATGGAATGCACTCTCAGTCATATTTTCCCCCAGGGTGAACTATCCTATATGAGTTAGTCAGCCCTAATACGGAAGGTGTATCAAGTCTATTACACCTATCTGTGTACCTCTTCGAGTTTTACTCTATATACTTTGCGACAGAAGCAGGGGTCCATGGTGACATTGTTTGGAAATTGAAGCAGGTGATATCAGCAGGACCTTTATAATGCACTTGATCACCGATTTATTCAAAGAATGCTATTGGATTCACTTATAAAGAGAAGTCACACAAGACCTTTATTAATTCTTCTCCAGTTGAGGGCATTTACCCACATTCCCTTCGATTTTATTATTTTTTATAGGTTTCACCAACTTGGCCAATGCAGAAGTGAGGTTCACTGCTCTGTAGTTCCCCTTCCTCATCTCCTTTGGAAGCCTGTTAAAAATCAATGACATATTGACCATTTTTCTGTCCTCTGATGTTTTGGCCTTTGAGAAGAGGTTGTGCATTCATTTACTCAGCAATATCCTTCAGTTTCTTTAGAGCTATTTAGGGAATGTCATCGTATCCTGGTGATCTGATACCGTCTCTGCCAATTTTTTTTTCTTGCTTAGTGTAGTCTAGTGACACTTGGATTTAAGGCAGGTTCTTGGGCACATTACCAGAATGGACAGGCTTACATCCTTGCCCCCCTGGTCCTCTTTGGTAGTCCTTGTCCTGTTTTGTAAGTCAAAAAGCTTGATTCTCACAGACAAGTTCAACATGCGTTGGTGTTTCTTGCAAGTTAGGTACAAATGAATCATTTAATGTATTGAGAAATATCTTTGCAATGAAGTAAAGATAACTTACGCTGGTGAAAACACTGATAAAGAAGGATAGCTTACTTCCTTGTAAGTATTCATTGCTTTTCATGTATAAAGCATTATGTTAAAAATAAGTAGCATCATAGGGAAGTTTCCATCTGTAAATATAAACGTTTAATTTTTTTTTCTTTTACTTCCAAGACAACGTTGTCATCAGAAAAGGAGAAAAAATCCTAAAGATCTGTGAAATTTAAGGAAGTGATGAAGCCTAATCTCGAAGGACTTGATAGACCAAACATAATTGTGAGTTACTAAGTGCCTGTTAAGGAATATTGTAAAAGTTACACCTCTGCATACTTATACCTTTGCATACAGTTAGTAAGTATATATTTCAAGCCCATTTGAAAAAATTGAATTGCTTGTATGAAACTGTTGAATTTAAATATTTGTAACTTTTAGCGTGCTAAAACAACTTTTCTTAAGTATAGCTTAATATTTGCATCATGGTCTAATTTTCTATCTAGTACTAATCTGAGATTTATATTTCAGGCCAATTTTAGTTAATTAGGCACAAAATTGGAATAATCACATTTCTGAATCTTTCTGAAGTTTTCTGGAAAGTTAGATAGAAACACCTCCTGACCTCTATGAAGCTTGTATATCTTCAGATGCAGAATATAATATACAAATTTTTAAGCAAGTATAAGGAAAGGAGGAAATAGAATGAACTGGGATCTAACTACAATATTAGGATTGTTATTTAGAAGTGAAGCAGGAAGAGTATGCTCTGTGAAAACGTTTTGGTAAAAACAAATTTTACATCTCTCTGTAATTATCGTTGAAAGGTCCTGTGAGATCTAGCTCCAAAATACAGACACATAGGTACTATACCTCTGTGTGTTCAGGTTGTCAGCAAATTACAAACTAAAAGGCAAGGACAGTGTCCCTGGTCTTAAATGAAAGCTTTGAATATGTAAAACCAGACAAATAGAAACCAAGAGGCTATTGATACACAGTGATAACTTAAGCAAGAGAATTGGCTTCTCCTCCTCCCTTAATGACTAATTGTTGATATTCTTGGCATTATCTAGCTCGTAGCATTGATATAAAATCAGTGCAGAAGCTGAAGCCCAGGTTGGCAGAATCTGAACTGCACGTGAAAACCCTAGCAGGAGCAAAACACAGTTTGATTGACTGAATTTGTGTTTTGATATGAATATGTAATACGAAGATGCCAGTCGAAGTAACAATTATCAGGATAAATATACATAATTAGCAGCAGGGGGGAAAAAAAACCAAATATGGGGTGCATTGCCATGCAGTTTTTTTATTTTTAGAATCTCAGTTTAATTACCTCTGGCACTGTCACAGCTGTGACATGATTCTTAAGTACTTTCACTGAACAATTTGCATCTTAACAGAAAGATCGCCTCCTGTACACATCTGTCCTGGATGCAGTTTTATGAAATAATCTAACTGGCAGAACTATAAATAACCTATGGAAAAAAACCCTGTAGTTCACTTTTTATGCAGTTCATGTGAGAGAGGAAATAAGGAAGGACAGAATAGTATAGGGCGTCAATTTTACCCTTCTTCTTACCTGTAGCTGTAGCTGTTACAGGACACAGATAAATAACCAGAATATATGGGTTATCTACTACCTATATGAAGAGTGGGCAAGTCACTATGCCTTTAACTCTGACATAAGTGAAACCTAATCTGGTAAATTCCTTTGACAATTAGGAGAAATCTGTGTCTAGCAATCTGGAAATTCACATCTAATGTTTTATTCTTTCAGAATACTCAAAATTAACACAATTTCCAGAAATACCATTCAATCAAGCTGAATATGATTACTTTAGGAGTTCTGAAATGAGTTTCTGAAATGAGTACATTACCATATATTATTCAAAATGTCTCATAATGTGCAGCCTAAATTCCTGTGTTTTCTCGGGAGACAATATTAAATTAAAACCATGAGCAAAAACTTTGTAACATTAACAAATGATAATAAATAACTAGAATTAGGACTGAGAAAAGACTTTATTTTGAGGCCTTGAAAATATTTGGCTCTGGGTTTTCTTTTTTCAGATTAGTTTGCTTAAATAAATAACTCTTTGATATCCACACCTTTGTGTTTTCATTGTATTAAAGAAGAAATATTTCCATCATTTTCTTGGACTAAAAGCATAGGCTGAGAGTAGTTCCTGCATAGAAAGATGTTTCTGTTACTACTTTGTCCATCATCTCCTTCTCTCCTTTCACTTTTTCTCTATGTCTTTCTGATTTTCTCTGATTACTTAACATGTTTAGCAAAACCTGCTCTGTTCAGCTGGTACTATAGGTAGGGAAACGGAGGCACAAGAAAGACAGGTTAGCAAATCTGGCTTAATTCATGTGTCAAATGTATGGCACTGCAGGAAATTCAGGCCTCACTCGTGGAAACATTTGATCTTTTTTAAGGAATAATGCTGCACAAGATTTTGGGTTTATGTAAGCATTTCTGTGATGGATTATAGCTTAGAAACCTGCACAGAAGAATCAATAGAATTCATTTCTTTAATTATTCCGAGATCTGAGCTTGAAACTATTTCTGGAGTTGGCAAATCTGTACAAACTGTCCTATGTATGGGGGAATGTATAAAAGATCAGCTGCAGGGGATAAGTTATGCAAGCATACCTGTCTCCTCATGCTGTGCATCGTCCTGTTCTCTAACGGGGTGGAAGATGAGGGATGAGGGGAGAGGAAGGCAGCGCAGGGCTTTTTTCTGGGTCTGTAAGAAAGGCTTGACAACCAATGGCTGAACAAGATCACTGCTTCAATCAGAATGAATAGCAAGAGTCATATAGGTAGTGAGTAAATCTTCTGTCCCTTCGGTTGCTAGGCAGCCAGTGTTGGTGCAGCGTCGGATGGAACCTGGATGGATTTCCACTCCCACCACCTCGTCACAAAGTGCAGAGCAGAGCCAGTCCGTGAAGAAAAGCTGCCCCTTTTGGCCCCGTGAGCTATTGTGTATTTTCGTTACAAGAAGACAACTCTGCTCCTAAAAGACACTGTGAAGAGAACTTCTTGCTGCACTGTCAGGTAGAGGCAAGGCCAGGAAGGTGCCGTTATCACTGATACCCAGTGGGGGATGCCTGTGAGATCCTCTGTTCTGAGCTGACTGAGTTCATTCTGAAGCCCAGGAATTTGTGCAGCGTAACACACCCCTGGAAGTCCCCCTGCACGTGCAGCTTAGTGCAGCACAGTCCTGTGCCTACTCTGATTAATTGCTTTGTGGAACACCAGCTCCTAAGCATGGAACACCCTCCTGGTCAGGATTGATGCACTGCCTAAGAGGAACCGTCGTATTTTCTTTGAGAGTTCAGTGTAACAATATCCCGCTCAGTACTAAACAGTTCATTCCTGTTTGTCTTGAGAGGTGAACTTATGTTTTTAAGGCTGTAAAAGTGTGCCAAGTTCTAATGAGAGGCTGTAGTATCACAGGCTATTATGTAAGGAAAAGAAGGAACAAATGGCTTGTGTAAAATATATACACATTTTCAAATTAAATCTTACTATCTAACACCTTGTAAAGTCATTTTAGATCAATGAATGAGCTATCTAATCAATTAAATATTTTCAAAGAGAATAATACAGGTGCTTCTGTGTATGTGTTGTAATGAGGATGTTTTCTGTTTCAGAAACGATTTGGAAGAAAGTAGCACTTCTATCTGCTAAGAAATACAATACACCTCCCTTCTTTAGGTCCTTGTGGATGGATTAACATAGTATATTTCACTGCATCCTATCACAACACCTTGTGCATTATACTATTATCTAAAGTAATATTGCATTTTCATGCAGAATAAAAATAAAAAAGGAAGCAAAGTAGAACCTATCTTCCTGTTCCATCCATGTAGATATGAGTGGTTATCACAGCAATGAGACATCTGTTGACTCAGGAGTTTATGAAGATTTTTAATTCCAAACTTGCATATGTGTTTAAATTTCTTTTTCATTTGTTTTATGCTAATTTTTCTGTCCAAGGTTAACCTTATCTCTCTCCGTGTAATGTCAGCTAGCATCACTTCTTACAGATTAGTAGCAGGCATCTGTGTATTGATGTTCTGTTTACATCAGAAACTAGGTTAATACACAGACTTCTGTCGCAAGCACAGTCTTACAGTCATGTCAACATGATTTCTGGTGGAGGCAATAATTAGTGACCACAGAACACCAGGTATCTCTGCATCCAAACAGAAAGCTCTATACTTTGGAAATCACTCCTTCAGTTGCACCTCCACTGCTTACACGCTGGTATCATATTTTAACTTCTGGATATTATATTTAATTTAATGATGTCTTAACAATAAACAAATTAGAACTTTTTCATTACATTTTTAAAAAGTAAACCCAAAATTCTAGAATGTTCCTATACAGAAATGAAATGGTAATGTCAGTTAAGCTAATTAAAAAGAATCAAAGTTAAATAAAAAAACAGAAGACTGCTTTCCACATCTGAGTGGCTTCAATTCTGGCCTGTCTGTTTGGAAATAATTATTTTGTTGTTGTCTTAAAATATTGGTAAAATGTATATGATAATGAGTATTGTATTTTTACTCCTTTCCTGTGGTTTTGTTTTGGTTCAGTTTGGGTTTGGTTTTTTTTTTGTGCTAAATGTAAAGGACAGGCTACCACAACTCTGTTTCTATTTATTTTCTATTTCTCTTCTACAAATCATGTGTCTGTGCAGTAACCAATTGTCACGGTTTAACCCCAGCTGGCAGCCCAGCCTCACGCAGCTGCGTGATTGCTCCTTCCCAGTGGGGTGGGGAGAGGTGGAAGAGTGAAAGTGACAAAGCTCATGGGTTGAGATAAGGACGGTTTAATAGGAAAAGCAAAAGCCACACACACAAGCGAAGCAGAAGAGAGAATTAATTCACTGCTTCCCATCAGCAGGCAGGTGTTGAGCCGCCTCCAGGAAAGTTCCATCACGTGTAACAGTTATGTGGGAAGACAAACGCCATCCCTGCGAACACCCTCCCCTTCCTTCTCCTTCCCTAGCTTTCCGTACTGAGCACGATGTCCTGTGGTACGGGATTTCCCGTCAGTCAGCTGGGGTCAGCTGTCCCGCCTGTGCCCAATCCCATCTTCTCATGCAGAGAAGCAGAAAAGGCCTTGGCTGTGCCAGCACTGCTCAGCAAGAGCTAAACCAGCCTTGGATTATAAACCCTGTGTCCGGCACAAATCCAAACCATAGCCCCTTACCAGCTCCTGTGAAGAAAATTAACTGTGTCCCAGCCAAACCCAGACACTAATGCTACCAAAGAACGTGAAACAGCATAAAAATTAGAGTTGCCACATTGTCGCTACTCTCTCTAAAGCTTTTAGGCTGTAATTAGGTCATCATCAAGCTGTTCAAAAGCCCTTTCTTCCACATTCTAACCAGTAAGCATTACATTGAATTTACCACATCAGGATGGGCACTGTTCTCATAGAGTTTAAGTTGGAGGTCATAAGAAAGGGAGGATTTTTCACACAGACTGGGCTACTGACCATGCTAAGCTGAAAGAGGAGCCTGCAAAACATGAAGAACAGTATTTCTGTCATATTCCAACTATACTATAACAAAAAAAAAATTATTTTTGGTGCCAGAGGGCTTTCGGCAACACAAAATGAAGATAATGAAGAGGTGCTGAGTATACAACACTTCCTCTAAAAAGCAGGATGCTTTTTTCCTCAGAAAAGGGAGAGTGTTTTCATTTCCCATGATCACCATGGAGGTTGCATCAGTGTTGTTTCCCGGTGTATTATGTTGCCTTAGGGCGCTCAGTTGGTTTTGAAAGAACCACTGGCAGCATGCGACGCTCTCTGGGATGTTGCTGATTGCTGTGCCCATTCAGCATAAACACGTGCGTGTCACCTGGCAGCTTCTCCTCAGGTTCACACCTCCTGCTGATTCTGTGTTACCGTACAGTCCTTTTGCAATGGGTCCCCACGTCTATGTGTTTTACAAAGAAAATATCCCCTTACAAATTGCCCCTCGCATTTTCCAGGTTCTGAACAGCTCCTTGTTTGCTGCATTACTCTTACAATCATGAAAATGCAATTCAGCATCATTTACGAATATTAGTGTTAAGAGCTAGCATTCAGATTACTATCACTGTGCTCCTGCGGTTGGGGTGATTGTAGAGAGACGTTCGCTTTGCACTCCCTGCCTCAGTAAGCAGAGGGCAGGACATGTAATTACCTGCTGTTAAATCTTTATCTTGAATACTTTGTAAATAACAACTTGGAGTGCTACTGCAATGTGAGGATTTTATTTAGTCCTTCATGGTGTCAAGCAAGTACAGCGTAGCAACATTTGCTTACAAAGGCAGCAGAAATTAAAAGGATGTTGGAATAGACAGAAGCCTTCTGGTTTAGTCAATCCAGTTCCTTCTGGTTTTATCTACAGCCCCCCTCTTCAAAAGAAGGAGCACTGGAAAAGAATTGTAAGGAATGTATCAGACATTTTTTTTACGCACCCACATTGCAGCGTTAGGTGCTCAGAGCCACCCTCTTGCCTTTGACTAACAGAGTCTGGAAAGATGAGCAGCCAAGTTAGGCAGCGTCAGTGTCTCGGTCCCAGCACTCCTTTCTTGTCCAAGGGTCTTTCAGTCCGATTCTTTCTCTGCAACCACGTTTTTCCAAAAGGAAAAGGCTGCAGCTCTACCACATGAATGCTTCTCCCTGCACCTCAATACAATGAGAGCAGCAGGACAGGGGCTGAGCCACTCTCAGAGCCTTGTCTGTGGCTGCAGCAGCCTGATCACACTCACCAGGAGGGAGAAGCACTTTTGCCACCATTTGTTCACAGTGTAAGTGAAAATACATCCCTCGTGATTAGTCATTTCCCAAAGGAAGTGCAGGGATTTTTTTGGTATATCCTCTTCCTGGACTTGATGAGGAAAACCAGGAGTTTGAATATTATTTTTGATGGAAAGACAATGAGAGGGGTCTTAGGTAAATGAAAAGGAGGAAGGATGGACTGAGGAAAGGGAAAACAGGAGAGAGAACTAAAAGGAAGGAAACCTGTATCTTAAAAACAAAGACATTTGTTTTTAAGGGAGCGTTTTGTTATATTGTATTTTTCTATCAGTCTCTGCATATTGACACAGCCACTTTGTCAATGGTATTCTGCAGCTTCCAAAAATATAAAAGTGAACTTAGCTACTTTACAGGAGAAAAGGAAAGTAAAATAGGAGACAAACAGAGCTGCATTACAAAGGAAATTATTTTATTCAGTGAGTGAATGAAAGGGAAGAGTGACAAGAGCTTTGCTGCTGTAATTTATGCCTTTTGAGCTATATCCATCTGGGATGTTTGTCTTCAATAGAGGCAGCTTCAAGGTGGTAAAACAGGTAATGTTCATAGTCTAGAAATCATAGATCTGTTTCCTTTGATGGGGCGTTGAGATTCATTTTTAGAAACCATAGTAGAAATACTTTCTTTTATATATCCTCAGAATTACAGGAGTTAAATGTCATATAGAGGCTGTTGTCATAATATGTGCTGTTCAGGCCCTGGTATTACTGTAGTTTCTAATCAGAGCCGAATATTTAATGAAATCTCGAGAATAAAAAAAAAACCCTAGCATTCAAGTTTTATTTAGTTTTTGAGTTACTAGAGGGTAAAAAAAAGACTTGTGTTTATTTTCAAGGTTAAAAAATATAAACCACAGCTTGCTTACAGCAGGATTTCACCCACAGTTTTTAGCTTGTTTGCTCTGTCAGGGAGGTAACTGTCAAATGGAAAAATAATAAGGTCATGAATGATGCCGTCTTATCTGTAGCATAAGGGCATTTGAAATGTTTTTGCTGAAACAGGATTCTAACCAGAAATGGCATTTATTAATAGCCAAAAGGATTTTGGCCAATATCTTGTCGTATTTCATAGACATCTGGAGTCATCCCAGCGAAGGAAGCACCTCAGCTGAGGAACCTCAAGGTTGTGTCCTCCCAGCGCTGGCAGAGCGTTGCTCAGATATCAGTTCTTTTTAAGAGCATCCCTGTTAGAAAAACGTTGAATGTCTTGCTGCAGATGTATAAGGTAAGAGCTCAAGTGGCCGGGAGGAATCCTTGTGATTGGCTTTTCTGAACCTCTTACGGGGGTTATTCCTGTTTTATGCAGAGTGAGTATTCGTTATGAAACACATAAACAGTCTTGGGAGGATCAGGTAAGAGTATCACTAGGATACGGAGAACGCATCTGCAGGACAATTACCAGAAATACAGGCTCTTGCAACCTGTTTGGCTAAGCAGTCACATGATTGTGGTTAGTACAGTTCTGAGGTGAGGCTGGTGGTGATTGATAATGCTAGAGGACACAAAAGCTACTTGTAGGTGACTGAAGCGGGTTGGCTGGAAATCGTCTGGTGTAGGATTAAACAGCACCTGGGCTCCCTCCAGGGGATCCAGGGTTCCACACAACATCCTGACACGATGAGTGTTGCGAAGTTGCATTCTTTTCGCAGATACACAGATGTGCCATTAACTTCAAAAAACACTCAAAATTATTCTTTAAAAACTAGTATTTTCAATTTTACATGTTTGTCTTCTTTTTTTTTAATCATCTCTATCTTTAGGGCTCTTTTTTTTTTTTTTTGGAGACCGGTCTACTAATCACTCATTCTAATCCATGTTGTATTTTTTGCTTTAGATAAAAGTGATGCTTCCCAACAGGCTAAGATTGATTGACAGCTCTCTCATCTTTAAATATTGCAAGTGCTAAAGACACTTTCGCTTTGTTAAGTGACATGCTCTGCTGTAAATATGTCATGTACACAATATTAATATTTGTAACTCTTTACCAGATAATTCTTTGCTCTGGTAAGTGACTTTAAACAAAATCCATAACAGTAAGTATTAAATCTATATTGCTTTTTTTTTTTTGGCATTGCATTTTGGAGTTTGCTGTATCTGTAGAGAGATCTGTGTGAAAAAAAATGAAAATTCTACCTCTGTATTAAAACATTCAGTGTTTGAAGGCTGGCTCAAAAAGTCATGAATTATGTATCATAACTGACTGCTTCTTGCCTATACCAGATTAGAAAAGAATGTTTTTCATCTTATTCAAGGGCTTGTAACCGGAGAACTAAATAAATGCAAAATTTGACACTTAATTTTGCTTCAAAACTGCAACCACTAATTTCCAAGACTGAAGGAGGCATGGGGGAATATTTTTCTCACCAAACTGTTCCAAACTCGAACAGCTGTGACCTTCAGAATTTCTCAGTCTCGAAAATACAGCAGAGTTTTTCTTCCATCATCTTGTCCAGAACATTCTGTATAAACATGTTTTTTACGTCCATAACATTCTGTATAAACTAATTCTACAGTTTAACATTTGTAGTATAAATAATTACTTCCTACTCTTTTTCTTAATTTTTTTGAGTGGTAATAGAGTTTGATACTCCCTCTAATTATAATAGTAAAGTAAGATTTTGTAACAAAAAGCAGTCACAGAAATGTTAAAGGAGAAAGAATGCGACATATATTTTACTTAGCTGCTGTAGAGGCAGAATTGTGAAGGAGATCTCTTCTGCCACAGCATTGTCCAAACTTTTCAACATTGTAAGCTGTTTGGATAATATACTTAGAAATGCTTTGAGCATATTGTAGTGAGGGTATTTCCTGTATTTATGGTTCATAATCATTTCCTCGATCTCTACTTTTTCTCCTCTTGAGAAAACGAAATAGAAAGCTTTTTTTAAAACTATTTATCTCAGTCTGGTGAGAGAAAATGCGGTCAGCAGAGCTGAAAATCTGCCAGAGAACCATTGCTTTAGGTTGATCTTTGTCAAGCTGTGTTGATATCAATTGTTTACACTTATAAAACATTTTTATACTTTTTATTTTAAATGAAAGGGTGAAAAGAGCCATTGAATATTTCTAATTTGCAACTTGTCCCTACACACTCCAGCTATTATCTGGTAGAGTCCCCTAGCTATATGTCATTGCTTTCAGTCTTACATGATTCTTTTTTTTTTCTTTTTGTATTCATAATATTAACAGGCTTCTGCTATAAGCATTTTAGTATAATTCATGTTTTTCTTGCTTGTTGGATCATTACTCTTTTTAATGGTAACCCTTTTAACTCCTAGTTTCATGGACTCTTTTTTTTTCCCCCTTTAAATTTCATTCTCATTGAAACAAGTTCATTGAACTTGTTGAAGACTTTTTTTGCTTGTTTATTAAAAAAATAATGTGTGTTAAAGCCAGTGTTATGTTTTGGGGGGACTGGCTTTTGGGTTTTGTATTCTTAGAATTAGCAGTACCATGGTACAAAAAACTCTTTAATGTGAGATAGTTTTATACTTAGTTTGCTTAATCTTCAGCACTTTTGGTTTTTTGTTTTTTTAATACATTCATGACCTTTTTGCAGTTTGAACCAAACAGTTTACTAGACTAATTGTCTGTAAATTTCTGCAAGAAGTCACTGATATGGTAATGGAAATAACTTGTTTTATTCTTCTGTCATTATATCACATCATTTACCAAAATGATAGCACTTCTTTTGCCAGAGTAGAAATCAAGAAAAGATGTTAAATAGCCCAATAACAAATTACAGAGATGATGTAGGTCACACGTGTCACAAGAACTGCCTGTTTCCTCATCACCATTTACAGCTGGATATACATTTGCAATGGAAGGAAAGCGTATTGTCTGCTCTGAAAAACACCAACGTAAAAATCAAAAGGAGAATAGAGAGAGGCCAATGTTTTTCAACTTTTCCATGATCTGCTGGTCGGCGCAGTGTTTGGAGCAGCTGTGAATGAAGCACCAGATATTATGTGCCAGCTGTGCCTCTGCATCCCTGCAAACTGCAGCCCACAGATACTCCTTTAACTGAGGAAACAATAAAGCTGTCATGACTATAATAGTAGTAGTTTTACAGAGCAAAACTTGGGATGCCTTCAACTTATAAATCCATATATATTTAACGACCCATTCCCCGAGGCTCTCTTTATATTTCTGCAGACCCATCTACTCCTAAAACTAGTGACTGCCTTGTGATTGGTAGTCCTAATTTAAAAAACAGATATAAATTCTCATGAAAAATCTTCCAGAGAACTTGCTTGCACATGAGATACAGTTTGCAATCTTTTCCTGGAAACAACCAATAAAATGCTCACATAATTAATTGTAAATTAATAAATAATAAAGTTGAAGCTGAACTGTTTGCATGAATGTCTATGCCCTGCTCTAACTGTAGAGAAAAAGACGTTGTTTTGCCATGATAGCTTCAAAATAGTGACCAGCTACAGTGATCCTGACTGAAAAATCACTCTGTTGAGCAGCCAGTGATCCACCCGCAGCCACCCTGTGCGAGACCCCGTGTGTGCTGCATGGGTGCAGGGTGGCATTCAGGGCTGTGCTGCACAAATTCCTGGGTGGCAGGATGGACACACCTCTCTCACTGGAACGGAAGAGCCCAAAGACGGCTCCCACCCTCTTAGGTTTTACAGATTCTGAGTGTGTTTCTTGCTGAGGCCATAAATGGGTCAGCACCCCCGGTGCAAAATGGTGCGGTCAACAGGTCTGAACAAGAAATGCTTTTCTGGAGAAAGGAGAGTGAGGAAGAGATAAACTCTGTGCCTGACTGGCCCTGCACACAGCCATTTGCAAGGCATTTGGCTCGGCTGATTTTCCTGGTGGACTAAGAAAGAGAGGGGGAATCTTCTGCACATCTCACTCCACCCTACCCCAGGTATTTTCTTATCTCAGGAAAAATAAAGTTAGGAAATGGAAACTTGTGCTGTGTTTGAATGTCGCTGATGTGCTTGAAACGAACATGGGGATGTGTAGAGCTGAAGTTAAGTGGCCCTACGTGAGCTGCAAGCCCAGCAGCGCACGACACCCCAGGGGCAGCGAGCACTAAGTCTGTCGGTGTTATAGAGACAAGGAGTGAAATGTAACAGTACCATGTGCAAACTGCTTACGGTGAACTGTAAAGCCAGATAACTGGTTCTGAAAACACTGGTTCTGTGCAGCACTGAATGGTTCAGAGGTAAATTTTCAGTCTAGAAATAGATGAGCGAAACACAGTCACAATTTTGCAATGTGATCCTGTCTGGAAACCCCAGACTAATTATCTACTTTAGATTTATTGAGTTGTGTGTGGATCACAACCATGTGGTGAAACTGTTGTGAGATGATGTGCATGTTGTTGCTCCAAAAGAGCCTGAAATTAGACCATATTCAATATGAACAAGTTACAGTCTTATGAAATGAAAGGCTGTTCAATAGTTGATGTAATGTGATGTAATATAGTTTCAGTAAGGCTACCCACTTTTTAAAGCACAATACTCTGTGTTAATGTCTTTCTTGATTGTCACAGGACAGTCATCAGCCTTTGACTTCCAAGCAGTCCTGAAGAAATAAAGGAAGAACAAAGTAAGTAGCTTACAGTTTTTAATCTCATTTACCTTATGATAATAGTGACATTTACTTCCAAATGAAGTTACTTAACAGATAAGGGCTGAGGGGATTATAGTTCCACTGGGCTGTAAGCATTCAGCATAAAGAGCAAACTGTGATAAATAACTGCATTTATATTTCTGACTGTTGTCTACACAAGCACTGTTGAGATGAAGTCATTGACATGATTACAATAGTGAACTCTCTTGGCTAAGGGGTCAGATTTCTGAAGCTGAGATTCTTGAAAAAATAACCCTCTTTGAGGTGTGTGCCACTCCAGCTAAGGAGAGTAAATGCCTAAATGCCAGTCAGTCAGTTACCAGGAGAGAAGACAGAATCATCGAATCACAGAATCGCTAGATTGGAAAAGACCCATCGGACCATCGAGTCCAACCATTCCCATCAATCACTAACCCATGTCCCTCAGCACCTCATCCACCCGTCCCTTAAACCCCTCCAGGGAAGGCGACTCAACCCCGTCCCTGGGCAGCCTCTGCCACTGCCCAGTGACCCTTGCTGTGAAAAAATTTTTCCTAATGTCCAGCCTGAACCTCCCCTGGTGGAGCTTGAGGCTGTTCCCTCTCGTCCTGTCCCCTGTCCCTTAGGAGAAGAGCCCAGCTCCCTCCTCTCTACAACATGTCCAAAGAAGGTTTATATTTGTATGCAGAGGAGCTTTGTACTACTTTTTATCTTAGCACATACTAATACTATGAAAAGACATTTACAAGAGATCATTCCCCTCCCATTAAACTTGGTGTGACAGAATGTATGTTTTTCAGAGCTTTCCAGCTCCCTCAAGGGAAAATACTTTTTCCTTCACTGTGAATGTAAATGAATCCTTAATGATCTTGTAGAACCTATCTGATCAAAAAATATTTCATGCATAAAAAGTCAAGCTTAAACGGGAGCTGTTTAACTATAGAAAGATTTGGCATCTCTGAAAAATCCTTCTGTTCTTGTGATCAGAAATCTTATAGTGTTCAGTTAAAATAGGCTCCTTCTTAAAAGATCTGCTCCAAGTGCTTAGTCTGAGTTTTGATGAGTTTAAAGCCTGCAGGGATAGCTTTTTGAATTATAGGGAGATGAAAAGTTCCATCACAGGCTACTGATTCCGCTCCTCTGGTTCTACAGGGTTCAGCAAATCAGCAGAGCTGCACATGAGCCCCATCCTGCACAGCTCTGGATCACTCAGTCTGCAGCGTTTAGCTTCTCAGCAAGACTCTTCCCTCTGGAGTGTTGCCGCATTCCCGGGTTTTGCCGGGCTGGAGTGCTACAGAGTTAGATCCTTTCAACACGATTAGCTCTTTCATCAGCCTCAGAGATGACATGTGACTTTTGGCCTAAAAATTTCTAGGTAAAGGAAGCAAGGATGTTCTTGTTTTGGTTGAATTGTAGCAAAAAATGTGACCTGTAATGTGTTTTTCTGTTCTATGAGGCCAATTCTAGCTTTAAAATAAGACATGTAAATGTAAGCAATTTATTATCTACATAATAATGGTGGATCAATACCATCAATAAGTGAAGTTTGTCTTTTGAGATTCAGATAGTAGAAATTATATTGGTGCCGCTAACACCTGTAATTTTTATTTACATGCATCGAGTTTTGGGTTGTTCGTTGGCAAAATACAGTTTATTTTGAGAAAGAATTGTAAAAGGAAAATTGCTTTGTTGTACTGAAGTGCAAAGTCAAAGATGCAGTGGGACTAAATGGTTCCGAATTCTCTTGAAACTTCTAATTTCTAACCATCTGTTCAAATCAGAGTCTGCAAGGTCAGACTCAGAAGAAATGAGAATCTAACTTGGGATGGCTGAGGAGGTGCTTTGCCCCTCCCTGCTATGCAAACTGCTCAGTTTCTTAGCAGCCAGATCTTGAAACAGGGTTGTTGATGACACAGCAACTTACAGCAACCACAGTATTGCCCAGGTTTAAGAGATGCAGCTGTCAGATGTCAATGCAGCTGGCAGCGGATGGCAGATGGCAGTGCAACCCTTGTAAGCCTGAGAGGTCCCTGACCTCTCAGCTTTATGTTATTCAATGCTGGTTCAGTAGCATAAATAATTTAACTGAATAGTGTAATATATTTTCTTGTAAATGGAAACTGTCCAGCCTGGTGTGCTGGTAAGAGCCCTAAAGCAATGGAAAAGTGTAGGGAAGGAAGACAGGACTAGGGAAAGGACACCCTAAGTGCATGCCACCTCTGTGATTGGTGTGCCACATGTTGTCTCTTGGGAAAACGAACCCACAAACCCAGAGTTAGTCAGATGTATGCGTAGTGAATAATGCTGATATCACACCAAAGGTCCTTAGGCTGGAAAGATATGGTCATGTAGGAATCCAGGGTGTCTGCATTTGTGCTACCTGTGTCAGTGCTTGGACTCAAGCAAAGATGCTTTTGATTCATTTTTGATGTAAGTCAGGAACTGGGTTCTCAAACCTAACATTTATCAGAAAAAAAAAGAACATTCAGGAACCACAAGGACAAGAGGAACTGCTCCCCTGTTCTGAGGAGTATCACTTACTCCTTCATTTATCGTGTGAATAAAGGGGAAGATGGAACAGTCAGATTTTTTTCAGATGTAACTAGATTATGTAAATGATTAAGTCATGTTTTAGACTAGGTAATTGTTTCCTTGCTAAGAAATATGGCAAGTTCAAAAAAGCATTTGCTGTGGAAAGAACAAGAGCATAACTTCTAATCTCCATTTCTTTAATGGTAGTTAAATGATTTACTTTTCTAAGGACTCTTAATCAGCCATTGAGTGTACTAACAACAATCATACTAAAAACCAACACCTTTTTCAAAGATGGTCTTATAGGTTTGGTTAGGTGTATGACTAAAGAGAAAAGTGTGATGGCACGTCGGACTCTAAATAAGCCCCAGCCACACAGCAAGAAACACGCTGTGTCACCTGTATAATTATAGAATCACAGAATTATAGAATAGGGTTGGAAAGGACCTCAAAGCCCATCCAGATCCAACCCCTGCCATGCGCAGGGACACCTCCTGCTGGATCAGGGGCTCCAAGCTCCATCCAACCTGCCCTTGAACCCCTCCAGGGATGGGGCAGCCACCCTGCTCTGGGCAGCCTGGGCCAGGGCCTCCCCACCCTCATCATGAAGAAATTCCTCCTTATGTCTAGTCTAAATCTGCCTCTCCCCAGTTTTTACCCATTGCCCCATGTACTATCACCACAAGCCTTAATGAATAGTCCTTCTTCATGTTTCTTGTAGCCCCTTTCAGGTATTTGAAGGTCACTGTATGATCTCCTCGGAGCCTTCTCTTCTCCAGGCTGAACAACCCCAACTCTCTCAGCCTGTCCTCGTACAGGAGGTGCTCCAGCCCTCGGATCATCCTTGTAGCCTCCTCTGGACCAGTTCCAGCAGCTCCATATCCTTCTTATGTTGAGGATTCCAGAACTGCACACAACACTCCAGGTGAGGTCTCCCAAGAGAGGAACAGAGGGGCAGAATCCCCTCCCTGGCCCTGCTGGCCACGCTGCTTTGGATCCAGCGCAGGACACAGTTGGTTTCCAGGCTGCGAGCGCATGTTGCCGGCTCATGTCGAGCTTCTCATCGACCAGCACCCCAAGTCCTTCTCTGCAGGGCAGCTCTCAATCAATCATCTCCCGGCCTATATTGAAATCGGGGATGGTCCAAACTTGCTTTAGGTGACAGATGTTCAGTAACTTTGTCTATGACACCATTTTCTTTGTATTTGTCTATAAGCCCAAAGGATACAAGTTTCTGGGAGCAAAGCAAAGGGTTCAGTTCCCAACTGCAAAGCTAGAAACTCAGTTCCAGGTAAAATTATATTTAACCAAAATCGTATGAAGACAGCCTGGAATCAAGATCATGTTCTAGCTGTGACCAATATGACATTAGAATTGAAATCCTGTAGGCCAACTGAGCAGTGCTCTGCCCTGTACTCATCTTGTCTCGGGACAGTCCTGCCAGGCTTAGATGCTCACACCACTTCTGCTGGTCACTTCTCACTAGGGCCTCCTGACAGGTCAGTTTCCTCTTATAACAAAGAGGAGCTAAAATACGTTGAAATAATTTTGTTCATTGAAATATAATGACAGACAAAAATATGAGTTTAGTTATTTGAAAGATTGCATATAACACTGGATAAAAACACTTGCTATTTTTAATCCTTTCCTAAACTGTGTTTCGAGAATTCCTGACCAAGGAATTTGCCAGTAGTTTCCTAGCTTGTTTTCAGCTAGCACACTATGCCACGAAATTTAGCACCTATAAAATCACATTTTTAACATTATTGCAATGTCGGTTTAGCAATCTGTAAAAGAAATATAACTTGTCTTTCTAACATTTGTCTTACTAAAATTAGAAGACTCAAAGGGGCAATCTAAGAATCTAACATTTTCAAAAATCTGCAGAATATATTAAGATCCTTCTAACTAAAATTTATAGAAATAATTATTTCTGGGATATACCTTACCAGATGTATGTGCCCAGGCTTACAAATTTAAATATACTTGAGTCTCAGATTCTTTTGATAGGTGAGGAAAAGACATTACACAATCCTCAAAATCAGGTTATACTACCCTATACTGTACTATAATGTATTTTTCAGTATTCGAAGTGGGAAATTAAAGGGAAGTAAAAGTTCATTTTTATTGTATCTTACTTTGTAACTGAGTGGTTGACAAAGTTGATGTAAGTGCTATCACCTGCAAATGATCATTACTATCCACAATCGAACTGATTGTATGCAGTCCCCCTTTGTATCCTCAGTTTTTCCTAAGCCATTTTCATTTCTATCTTGCAAATCCCAGGCTAGACATTGGGGTATTTCTTTGTCATCTATACAAGCAGCAAATGGCTACTGGAATAAATCTATAGTTTCCATATCTCAAACCAGTAGTGATCACACGTAAGTAACTGTCCTTTCTAGCCAAGTCACTAGTTGTTTTGTCAGCTGAAAAAGGAACTAATGTGTTGGCAACAGTACTTTATGTTCAATTGTGCCAAAATATACCAGTTTGGAAAATGCTAGGACTTTATTTTTGGTTACAGTTAAGTGATACTTAGGATGACTGTTAGACATGTAATCACAGTTCCTGCAGAAGGGAAAAGGAGAATAAACACTGTACTTGACTGATGTAGCTTGAGGGATACCTTTTGTCACAGGAATTCACAGATCCGGCTCACACCTTGGGTTTATAATGGTGTAAAATGTCACTAGGAGTGAGTTTTCCTGTTGGTAATAGGGAACAGATACACATCGTGTCTACAAAGACCCACGCTGGTGAAGAAGATTGCTGCACATCAGCATCTCCCAATTTACTGGTTCCACCTGGATGAACTACGGTGTGTTTCCTAACCTGTCCCTGGTAGGTCCACCTGAGCAGAAACACAGGCAGAGTGGAGGCAGAGGTGACACATTGCAGGTGGCCAGAGAGTATCTGAGCTCTGGGAAGAACACGTACAGCTCCTGGTGGGGACACCGTTATGCCAACGTGCATAAGCCTCTGCTGCTCAAACCTGTGCTTCAACATGGAAACGGCATGGGCTGAATTCAGCTTAAACTAAATTCTTTCTGGAAAGGTAAAATGCCTGAATTATACCGTTATTAAAGCAGTGCAGCTAAATGGTTCATGAATTTAAAGGATTAACATGAGCATGTAATAGTTAATTAAGAAGACTAAGGCACAAGTTGAGTTTCAGTATGTTCCAGGGGCTGAAAATATGTGGAAAGTAAACTAAGCTTGTATAGAGGGGATACGGAGAAGAATATAATTCAGCAGTACAATAAAGAGGAAAGGAAATAATGGAGCAAGCAGAGAGGCTGAAGTGTTTGTCTATATCTTTTCCATCTCTCTCAACAGAAAAGCAATTAGACCTTATTTATGACCACTGCCTGAACAAAACATAGTTTTAACTAATGATTAAAGAATTGGCAAGAAAATGGCCTTGAAAAGAGCCTTGAAAGAATACAGACATAAGTTATGTGCATTCCAGTTTCACTCTGTAAACCTCAGTAATTATTTTCAAGATCTCTTCAAAGAAAAAGGAAGAGTAGGAGAAAGGTAACTGTGATTCTTATCTTTAAAAAAGGCAGACGGAAGGGACATCATGAAATGTTACAGAGCAGTCCCACTTGATGCTGATTCTCGGGAAGATACGGGAACAAATTATATACCACAGTTTCAGAGCATTTGGATAATAAACTAATAAGGCAAAGCTTATGTGGACTTATTGAGAACAAATCATTTCAAATCAATTGAGTTTCATTCTTGACAGTGTGACAGTTATAGTAGACAAAGTAGGAAACAGCTGTGATGTCTTTGCCTTTTATGAAAAGCTAAACTGTTGTTGCCTTTCACATTTTGTAAAGCAAACTAGTAAAACGTGTTATAGATCAAATCACTCGTACATTCATATACCACTGGTGAAAAGGTTGCTCTCAAAAATGAGCTATCAATGAGCTAGAGAGAGAGAGAGAGAATTTCAGGCTGGGTTGACAGGTTCCTGTCCCAAATCCTTTGCTCACAAGTATTTCCATTCATAATTGAATAGATGCTCTGCTTGTGCATTTTCCAGATAACACCATGATACTGAAATACAGAACCATAGGCTGGTAGCACAGTTTGGGCTGTGCTTCTTTTGATTCAGCCCAGGACTCCGTTGGCCTTCAATGCGAGTTCTCATCGCCGGCTCATGTTGAGCTTTTCATCTGATCCTTTTTTTCTTTTTTAAAAAAATATAAAATGGTGAAGGTTTATTGTATTTCACAGAGGTCTGAAGTGATAATGGCATTAAAAGGCTGTCAGTTGCATGCAGCTGGTATTTTTTGATTCCCCATTTTTGTTATCACTTATAATGTTGTCGGTGAAAGCAAGGACAGAAACCTAAAGAAAAAGCATAAGCTTTAAAGCAGACCTAGAGGTCATAGTTCGTAGTAAGGTCATTCCCTCAGTTTTGATGTTCATTCCTTTGCTTTTATTTCAGCTTGATTTTTTTTTTGTTTACCTCAAAACAAAACCAGGAAAAATTAATTTAAATCTTCCCAAGTTGCACGCAGCATTCATGAACAGAAAATTATGAAAAAATTGCTTGATATTTTTCCACATCAAGTTGTTTTCTAGGATATCAAAAGAGCCTATGAAGTGAGGCAGGATCTCTTCCAGTGCAGAAGCTAACACATCAGGCATTTGTCTCCTCAGCACTGGTCATACACGCTGCATTTAAAAAAACAAAACTAAAACAGAAATGGTAGATGGATTAGATTTTTTGACAGGGACATACTCAGTCAAAAGCTCGAAGCTTGGCAAAACCCTTTCAAAATCAGCCTGTTTTAATATATGAACCCAATGGGATACAGAAGAAGCTGTTGCATGATGATTCTAGCGACTTAAGAAATGAAAGATCACGTTGTTTTCCTCCTGAAGGGAATAGATGGAAGAGGACGGCAGCACAGCAGGGGGAAAAATTACCTCCTCACAAGGTGGCATCATAAACTGCAGGATCAAGACCTCGTTGTCTTGATTTGCTACTGTTAAAATATTGCTTTTCACTTCCCAATAAATGTTTTAGAGTCAGTCACACAATTTTTTTTTCTAAGCTACAGCTGCTGGCTTGTAGATAGTCCAGACATAGGTTTTCAGGGTTTTTTTTCTTTTTTAAGATTCCGTTCAGCGTTCTTGGTGGCACTGTTGGCATATGAACACACCCTTAAGTTCACATCTTGCCTTTTAGGTCTCTTGCTTTGTTGGTGTGTTTTGATGTTTTGTTTTCTCCACCTTTTCCTTTCCTTTGGCCTCATATTTTCATTAAAAGATAAACTGCTTTATTGCTGAGTCAGAACAAAGCGCTCTGAAAATCTGAGAAGGTGACTGAACTATCCTATCAACCCTAGACTGGGGGTCATAAGAATGCAGATCTGGAGTGTTCTGAGAAAGGACATTTTGAACCTGCATTTGCATCCTACAGTCCCAAGACCCAACCGACCACTCTTTCCAGGTAAGCAGAGCCAAAAATTTTAGCAGCCTTGGGGAGGGCTGATGACAATTGCTGTGCAGGCAATAGAAATCAAACCAAGCCCAGGTCTGCATGAGGATCCTTTTTTTTTTCCCCCAGTATGACTATCCTGGCATGTATTCCAAACAGAAAGTGCTTCTTCATGGAGGCATCGCAGCTCTTCCTTATCTGACCAACATTAAAATAAACACAGTTCGTTTATGTTCCTTCCTCAGTTGTGTCAAAGGCAAAACTCTACAACCTGAAGTAGACACAAAGGTAAAGCAGAGCCCTGAACAGTCGTATGCACTGTATGATGAAGCCCTAAAACAGGGATCCCTAGGGGATCCACGTCCACGCTGAACAGAATCACGGCCGTGTAGTAACACAGCAAAAATCAGAGCGAGCCTCTTGAGTCGAACTTCCTTTCCAGCTCTTCCCTTCTTCACTCTCTGACCCCAAAATGCCATTCAAATTAAAAGAAAAGAGTTGTTGCCAGGCAACCTCTTGCAATGTCTTGAAGACGATTTTTCATATGGATGCTAGATGCTGGTGTCTGGATGGATTCATTAGGCACAAGATGCTTCTTGGCCTGTTAATAAAAAAGAATAATAACACCTTTCCTAATCATACGTGCACTAGATTACTACTAGGCATATTAATTACTGACTGCCTTTCAAATCAACTTTTTCATTAATTTTCATAGAATGTGCGTTTAAAGTGTAAAAATTGAAATAAACTTTGTACTAATACAAGATCAGGTAATGAACCTGCTGAATAATTAGAAAAGGTAAACAGCTTTGTAACTGAGATTCTTCACTGCAGTCTTTAGTCATCCTGCTCTTTGACTCTCAACTCAACAGTACGGAAATAAGCTTATAAATATTTCCTTTGAAATTCACCTTTTAAACCAAAGAGTTATTACGATACTATGGCTTTATCTGTAAATATTGCACTTTAGCTCAGTAATTGGTTGTAACAGACCTCTCTACTTCCAGATGGGAAACAGGAACTAAACCATGTAATTTCATTTTAATCTTAATAGTGAGGAATGGAGGAGAAAAAAAGAAAAGGGAAGACTAGTTGATCACCCAGGGAGAAGGAGACTTCACTTCATTTCCTTTTTCCTAATTAAGTAATGTAATAATGGATGAGTTAAACATGTATCTAGTGGAGATTGTCCTATCATCAGTGCACTGTCAGTAAAAAAAAGTTTTCCTCCCGTGTAATTGCAAAATTGTGATGAGCACAGGAAACATTTATTAAAACCATTATTAAAGTGAACAGATTCGAAATAGCATGTTTGTAAGTAGTCTCTGATTTTGCATTTTGGTTTTGGTTTCACAGGTGAAAACTGGCAATGACTGTTGCGAAAAAGGGATCATTTAACCAACTCTTCAGATTAAAGATAAAACACATGGGAAGCGTTCCTTTGCGAATGGCACAGCAGTTAGAGGCACGGGTATTCCATTCCATTAATGGTTTCATTTTGCAAGCAGACGTAGGGAAAAAAGGTCAGAAACACTAATGCATTGCCATAAGCCAATTGGTAATTAGTTTTGTCATTGGTAATTGATTAAGCTTTTGTCACTCACGAAGATGTACCTGATAATTTTAAATGCATAAAGGGGTGGTGGTGGGGTTTCCAAGAAAAACAAATTTAGAGAGGATGCTGAAGACCCTGAGATGTCTGCCAATGATTGCAAAATCATTAGGAATACCTTCTTATCACGTGCAACAAGATTATTAAGCAAAACCGTTTTGTCATAGATAAACTCTAAAGTCTAAAGTATGCATTTCAGCTCATTTCTCATCTCAGTAATTCCTGTGGTTAATCAAATACAAAGAAAAACCATAGAGTACTGCAATATTTATGCACTGCTGTGTTTTATACACTGTATTTAGTTGTTTAAGAAAAAGAGTGGTAAAAAAAATACATGCTGCATGCTAAAAAAATATGTATTATATAAAAATGTGTTCCATTTATATAGAATTAGAGAAGATTTAACACCTTTAAATCCCCACTACCGTGTATTGTCAGGATTTGAAATAACACCATGTTATAGTGTGGCCAGTAATATGATCTTAAAATATGGAACTTCATCTCCAGTAGGTATTAAGCAACCTTAAAATAGCTTAAGCAGCTGCTTGGTTTGCACACCCATGTTGCCAGGGCCAGTGGAACTGATCAGGAAATATTTTTAATGGTTCCTTTTGTGCCCTCAGTTTCTCTTCACTTTTATAGAAAGCCCAGACATCTTTTAAATTGTATATATTTGCAAGCATTTTTATCCACTTTTAATCTTCACCAATATTCTGATCTGATACGTGCTTCTCATAGTATCCGATAAAGTGGAGCACACACATATTTGGCTCTCTGGGTGCCTGTGTGTTTCCCTTGTCTGCAGAACATGCAACCTCCAGTTACCACAGGAGAGAAACTGGAGTAGGATCCAGCTTTAGTAATGAATTTCTAATCCTTTCTGCAACTGACATTACAATCCACTGATCCAAAGGACATGGGCTTTTTTAGCTTTTTTTTTTTTTTTTTTTTTTGTGTGAAGTATACACCTAGAAAGGATGGAAGAACACCGAGTGAGCTGCTTTAGTTCTAAGTCACCACATTCTGAGATATCTAAACATGTTTTGATACAGGCACTCCCAGCTGCATCACCCACCCTATTTCTCGTAAGGCTGTAATTAGGGCTGTAACGAAGGTGGGTACACAGGCGACTAACAGAGATGCAGTTATGTTTGAGGAGGGTCTGCACCCCAGTTCTTTTCTGGAGAGGACTATATTCATGTAACCTTGATCCCATCAAAGCACAATGTCCCTTAGTTTAGTATCTTAGATTTAGTGTTTCTTAGTGTTCGGCTGCCATGCAAGCTGGTTAATGAGGATTAATGGAAACAGTAGACAGAGAAGCTTATTTAAAATTTCTACCCACAATATGATGCTAGGAATGGAAAGATCATGATTATATGACATCTTGCTTCAAGTATTCTGGGATGGATTTCTGCACCGAACCAGCAGGTCTTGTGTGCATTTGGTGTAGATAAATATCAATGTCCCTAATAAATCCTGGCTTTGGGTTTTTTTTCCAGGTTAACCTCTGGAGTTTGGTAGTCTTCTGTGGGGTTGTTTACAAATCCACTTGTGTTGTGGTACTCTTGTTTCATTTGAAGTAATCGGTATTCTTGGCAGCTCCTCCACAGAAGTTCCACTTTGAAAAAGTGGATGTGCAAAACATAAAATGAACACATCCGTATGTGCTAAATAGTTCTCTTTAATCTTCTAAGAACCAGCCCAGAAAGATACAGGGAGGAATTAAAAAATGTTCTGTACATCTGCTTGCTTTTAACATGTGTAAAACTGTCTCAGCTTCCTGTTCAAAGGCTTTATATTAAGCAATGTGACTTGGAGAACAAAGTTTAGCAGCCGAAAGGAAAGAACAAAGTCTCTTCAAGTGACCTGGCAATAGAAAACACAATATATTGTAATGATATCACAGCCAGGCATAACTTCACAGATGAGACGCACACAAACATCTGCTGCTGGATTTATTGATGCCTCAGTAAAATGTAGCATGTTTCATGGGAGATATGGGATGTTATAAAACAGAAATGTGACAGCCTTACAATAAGCTTAGAAACTCCAGCTGTTAAAAATACAAGCAATAGAAACCCAGCAGAAGCAGAACATTTTCAGGAGTTGCCCTATCTTTTCAGCTCTACCCTTACAGAGACGATTACAGATGTGGAGCCTCTACAGAAATTCTACCAGGCTACTACAGAAATCTTCCTGGTGAGAAGGAATCATCCTTCCTTGTCCACTAAAGGAACAGAGATAGCCTGTCCTCCGTCACTCTAGCTGGTCCCTTCTTCTCTGCTGACACACATCTGGAATCCATGGGCTCGGTGTCTTGGTAGCTCCGTGTCCCCCACCAAAATAATATTTCCCAGGATGGAAGGGTATTTACCAGGGCTAAACAGGCAGTGACAGAAATCACAGAATGGTTTTGCTTGAAAAACCCCATTAAGATTATCAAGAGCCCTGCTAAGTCCTCGAATAGACCATGTCCCCAGGTACAACATTTACTTGTCTTGGTTCTCTGAGAAAGAGCTGGGTCTTTCAGCGTTTATTTACATACTGTGTGAAAAATATTAAAAATTAAATATGTAGGCAACTACAAAAGAAGAAATCGAAGATTTAAGTGTGTCCTCCCTTGATCAGCAAGATATATTTTGTATTTTCCCTATAAGGGATGAAAATGCAGTTCCCATTTTGTGCCTGCCTTTTTCTTGTTCAAAGCGCTTTAACTTCTTTCCTCTTATCATTCCGTTTAATTCACCATCTGTTCACCCAGGACTTAGCATTTCCAGCTGAGATATCAAAAGGAAGACCACATTAATCAAACATTAGTCGTTTTGAAGCAAGTAGGATTTAGAAGAAACAGACGTATAAATCATGAAACCTAGTTACTTACCACATTTTCTTTTTTAGCGCTGCCTGTAGGAATGGGTGTGCTTCACAGGTTGCTGTATTATCCCGAGGTTTAAAGACTCAGGCTGCAGCGACAGGAGAATTTGCTTTTCTTCGTGACATTAAGAGGACTCAGGTGTATCTCCTGCTCACAGCTAATAAGCTGGAACCAGAATTAGTGCTGTGTCAGCACGTTTGCAACAAATCAAAGTTAACAAATACACACAGGAAACAGCAAAATAAGGTCAGAAAACACACCAGTAGAAGTCAAGCTGTCAAACAAAAAATGGTTGTTTGTGAAAGCGTTGAGGTAATGGAACCGATTGTTTTCGAAAAAGAGCATTGTAAGATAAAACAATAGGTAAAGAATGAGAAATACTAACCTGCAGTTAAAAGAGAAACACGATCGCTTCACAAGCAATTATTTTCCGCCACAATTAACATAAGCATAATTTCTCTGACCTCTATTTTTTGATTGTCACCAAGCAATTCAGAGTCTTTTTCTGTTAAATGTCCAGCCTTTGAATTTTTATAATGTATTTTTTCTTTTAACAGATTTCCATAATTAGTTCTCTAACGCTTTACCTAGTTTTCATTTAAATTTAATATAATTTATTTTGCCTGCATACTTCCTCTTTACATAAGAGGTTCCCTCCACTTCCAACCTTTCTGGCTGAAGCTGTTCTTTGCTCTAATACTGCAGCTCGCTGGGTATTCATCCTGCAGAACAAAAGCCACCTGTCTGGAGGACTTTGTTGAAGGATCAAAGACCAGCAAATAAAAGGACCTGGCCAGCCACTAGAATTACGTGGTATATTCAAGACTTGTCCTCAGACACCTTCAGAGCTCCACAATAAATCAGGATCGGTGTGCAAAAAGAGGCTGTGTTGTAGGTAAGAGTTTTTGTTGGGCAGCAAGAGGATGTGTAAAGAAAATACGATCTGTTCTCCAAGCCACCTGTAATGACACTGGACTAAATTTGAGATTTCTGAAAATCTGCGGTGTGGCTTATCTTTACACAGGTTTGGCCATGTGAGAGGCTGGTTTTGCTGTTCACCACACCCTGAGTGCCCCTCGTGCCCTGATTCTGTTTCTTTTGAGTTTTGCTGCTGCGTCCATGAAGCTTTGTATGAATTTAATGCAGCATGCTCGTCCTTCCCTTGCTTAGATGCAGAGGTCAGGACAGAAAAACCCTCTCTGACTGCAGGTAGCGGTGCTTCTTTTACCCGCTGAAAACCTCTAAGTACAATCCTTCCTGGGCTTTCTTGTCCTTTGTCAAAAGCTTGTGACCTCTAGGATCTTGCTCTGATTTGATGTGTACCTCAGCTCTGTTAGTATCAGTGGATTTGCTCCAGATTTACACTGCTCTACGGGAGCGATCGGTTTAGGTGTCTGTCATCAGGGCTGATCTCAGTTATCGCATCCATTGTAAATACAGTCCTAGCAAACAAACTCGGTAAGTCAGGCTTGCTGCTAGGTTGTTACTGTCTCCTGGTGTTTAGGTAACAGATACAATTTGAGAGTTTATTTCAAACATACTGTTATTTGCAACATAAAGCCCTTAGTTTCCAGGGTCGAACTGGACTTCACGGCTCGCTAAATGTGCTGCCCAAGTGTTTGCCTTTTATTCACATCCCTTATCAGAAACTTACAAATATTTCTCAGCTCACACCTGCCAAGCACTGACTTCAAACTGTGTATATTTTCGAAAATGTTGAAAGTTGTATCCTGCAAGAAGGATGCTCAAGGATCTGTCGTGGCAAAATTACTTTCATAGAATTATAGAATCATAGTATCGCCAGGTTGGAAGAGACCCACTGGATCATTGAGTCCAACCATTCCTATCAAACACTAAACCATGTCCCTCACCACCTCGTCCACCCATCCCTTAAACCCCTCCAGGGAATGGTACCACATCTAAATTTTACACTCATTAATGCAAAAAGAAGTATAAAGGACACAGAGTAGTTTCCTTGCGTGGGAACGCGGGATTTCTCAGCCGAAGCTGGGCCATACGGGAACCTCAGTCACGCAGAGGCTGAGGCTCTTTGCAACTCGACACGATGTAATGTGACAGATTCATCTTTACAGGAGATGTTGGTTGTGAGGGGAGATGTGTAATAATTTTATGCCTTCAGAGGCCAAGTGTGCGCCGTTTGAAATAGCAAGTAACGTGTCTTGCACTCTTACGTGGTCGGAAACAGACCTGCTTGGACCAGCAAGAAGCTGCAGATCCCACAGACCCACTATGCATTTGACACTCATCACAGGGTTAATTTATTTAAAAAAGGCTACTCTCACTAGTTGCTAGGTAACAGTGTAGTTCCCTCAGGCTTGTGATCTGCAAATGAATTTTTCTGATGATGTACTGCTATTAACTCTTTATCTTGCTGCTGGAGCCAGCATCAAAGGAGGACTCCTTCTTGAAACTCCTCGTGATGGTATTAATTTTATTGGCCTAGTTTACTCACATCATTTTATGTCACCATAATGTGATTTGCAGTGTTAACAAAAAGCTCATTTTCTTCACTTACCCTGCATGCAAATATAGTTTCCCACTATTTCATATTAGAATAAACACCTGCGGATTTGAATTATAATTGCCGTGAAACCTGAAACTTTAAATTTCTTGCTGCTTCTACACGACCCTTAATCAGGAGGGCTAAGGCCCAACTAGAAATGCGATTGGCCAAGACTGTGAAAGACAACAAAAAGTCTTTCTACAAATACATCAACAGCAAAAGGAGGGCTAGGGAGAATCTCCAGTCCCTAGTAGATGCAGAGGGAACAACAGTAACAGGGGATGAAGACAAGGCTGAAGTGCTCAATGCCTACTTTGCCTCAGTCTTTAACAGTAAGGAAAATTGTTCCCTCTGTGCACAACCCCAAGGGTTGGAAGAGAAGTATGAGATTCCCAAGGTCCAAGAGGAGGTGGTTAGAGACTTGCTTGCCCAGCTAGATGCCCACAAGTCTATGGGGCCGGATGGAGTCCACCCAAGAGTTTTGAGGGAACTGGCAGATGTGCTGGCCAAACCCCTTTCCATCATCTTCCAACAGTCCTGGATGACTGGGGAGGTTCCGCTGGACTGGAGGCTG
Organism: Clamator glandarius; assembly: GCA_033459285.1. Lineage (NCBI taxonomy): Eukaryota > Metazoa > Chordata > Aves > Cuculiformes > Cuculidae > Clamator > Clamator glandarius. Next base: position 264,119 of record JAUNZM010000457.1, on the reverse strand, counting down.
GCTGATGTCGTGCCCATCTATAAGAAGGGGTGCAGGGAGGATCCGGGGAACTAGAGGCCTGTCAGCCTGACCTCGGTACCGGGGAAAGTCATGGAGCGGGTGATCTTGAGTGCGATCAAGAAGCACTTGCAAGAGAACCGGGGGATCAGGCCCAGTCAACACGGGTTCATGAAAGGCAGGTCTTGCCAGAGTAATCTGATCACCTTCTATGACCAAGTGACTAAACTCTTGGACGAGGGAAAGGCTGTGGATGTGGTCTTCCTGGACTTCAGTAAAGCCTTTGATACAGTTTCTCACAGCATTCTGCTTCAGAAACTGTCGGCCTCTGGCCTGGACGGGCACACACTCTCCTGGGTGAAAAACTGGTTGAATGACCGGGCCCAGAGGGTGGTGGTAAACGGAGTTAAATCCAGCTGGAGGCCAGTGACAAGTGGGGTTCCCCAGGGCTCAGTCCTGGGTCCAGTCCTGTTTAATGTCTTTATCAACGACCTGGATGAAGGCATTGAATCCTCCCTTAGCAAGTTTGCAGATGACACCAAGCTGGGAGGAAGTGTTGATCTGCTGGAGGGTCGGGAGGCTCTGCAAAGGGATCTGAACAGGCTGGACTGCTAGGCTGAGACCAACGGCATGAGGTTTAACAAGGCCAAATGCTGGGTCCTGCACTTGGGGCACAACAACCCTAAGCAGAGGTACAAACTAGGAGAAACCTGGCTGGAAAGCTGCCAGGAGGAGAAGGACCTGGGGGTGTTGGTTGACAGCAACTGCACATGAGCCAGCAGTGTGCCCAGGTGGCCAAAAAGGCCAATGGCATCTTGGCTTGGATCAGGAACGGCGTGACCAGCAGGTCCAGGGAGGTTATTCTCCCCCTGTACTCGGCACTGGTGAGCCAGCAGTGTGCCCAGGTGGCCAAAAAGGCCAATGGCATCTTGGCTTGGATCAGGAACGGCGTGACCAGCAGGTCCAGGGAGGTTATTCTCCCCCTGTACTCGGCACTGGTGAGACCGCACCTCGAGTACTGTGTTCAGTTCTGGGCCCCTCACCACAAGAAGGATGTTGTGGCTCTGGAGTGAGTCCAGAGAAGAGCAACGAAGCTGGTGAAGGGGCTGGAGAACAAATCTTATGAGGAGCGGCTGAGAGACCTGGGGTTGTTCAGCCTGGAGAAGAGGAGGCTGAGGGGAGACCTTATTACTCTCTACAACTCCCTGAAGGGAGGTTGTGGAGAGGAGGGAGCTGGGCTCTTCTCCCAAGGAACAGGGGACAGGACGAGAGGGAATGGCCTCAAGCTCCGCCAGGGGAGATTAAGGCTTGAGATTAGGAAAAAGTTCTTCACGGAGAGGGTGGTTAGGCATTGGAACAGTCTGCCACGGGAGGTGGTTGAGTCACCATCCCTGGAGGTGTTTAAGGTTAGGGTAGATGAGGTGCTTAGGAGCATGATTTAGGGATTGGTGGGAATGGTTGGACTCGACGATCCAGTGGGTCTCTTCCAATCTGGTTATTCTGTGATTCTGTGATTCTGTGACCCGTCATATGTAAAACTGGGTCAATGTGTTCTATTAGCTTCCTAGCCAAGGGATGCAAAGATAAAGAGGAAGAAGGTTAAGAGGAAAGTTGAGTAACAAAGGATAAAGCATAGCTGTAGTTTTCAGATCTCATTTTCTTTGCAGCAGACATTGCAGCAGAGCAAGGTATTAGAGGGCTTCATGCTAGGTTCCTCTTTTTTTTTCAGCAATTTGTGCAGAATGGATTTCCACCAAGGCTAAAGGAGAAGCATAGGCCCATCCTTATGGACCTCGTGAGGGATGCAAGCCTAGCAACGGAGTCTGAAAAAGCAGAAACCAAAATACAGTATCATAGCACATTTTCTATCTGCATGGAATTCAGGATATTTCATGCTGCCTGTATTCACAGTGTCCTTCATATCTTCTCATTCTTCTAACATTTGTAAGTGGCCATTATTTGAGTGACGGAAAATAATGTACAGTGGTTGGGCCCCGTCATTAATTCTCACATATCTGAAGACATAAAACTACCGTCCTGCTTACTTTGAGACAATCTCCCTGCCCTGCAAGCTCATGTTTTGCTGCACAGTGTAATGCGAGTTAGTGAGTTCCAACTGCGTCACTGGATGAATTCTTCCCCCAAAAAAACTGTCATTAAATACTAAAAACAGTATCATTGCAAGTTGGCACTGTGTGGACTCCTTAATATTGTATGTATTATTGGCACAAACTAGTGCTTCACAGGAAAAAATAAAAGCTTGTCAATTTTGTTTATGTGTGAATTATTGCCTTTCTTGAAACAGCAATCTCATTCTCTAAGAAAAGCAGCTGTCAAACAAAACATTTTTCTATGAACAGACACAGTTTGTGGAACAGTCGGTATCTGTATCACCATTAGTGACAGCGAGGAGGAGTCCTAGGAGCAGTTTGAGGCATTGTCCTGGGTCTCTCTCCTAATAGACAGTCAGTTCTGCCTTGTACGGAGCGTGACGACATCCAATTAGGGATGAATCAAGGTGACATATTTGCTGCATGTTGAGGCTGCAAATAAGATTGAGCTGCGACTAGAGGTTCAATAAAAGGATAGTTTGCAACAAGGTCGTTGTATGATGTGCATCAGTCTAGGGTATGATGGTAATGGAGTAATTAATCCTTAAGGCTTTGCAGCCAACAAAGGAGAAAAATTGACTGGGGAGAGGGTATGTTCAAACATGTCAGTTTGGACAGAGACAAACATTTTGCTTATGCAGAAGACACCTGAATTCATTTTATCGCACAAGTGTGTGCAGGAAGTAAGGAGAAAAAAAACCCCAAGTTATTGAACTGTAAAAAAACTTTCAAATGAAATGCTCTATTAGATGCCTTAACTAGCAACTAGGTCATGCTGAAAGAATTCTTCTACTAGTAAAACATTCTTCCTGATTTGAGGTTAAACTGGCAAGAAAGCTCAGTGGTTCAGCAGGATGCCCTGAGGGAGAATGCTGACCATCCAAAATGTTAATGGTCAACCTGGTTTCCTAGAGATATGAAGAATAAGTATCCAGGGAGAGTACTCAAGAAAATCTAAAGACTAGAGGTGACCAGAAGAACAACTTCTAAGTATATTTTTAACTCATGAAAAATACTTATTATTGTTAGGGCTTAATGGCAGGGCAGTTCATTCCTTCATACTTAGATAAGCTGTAAAACTTCTAATTGGAAATAAAGGAGCCTTATTTAAATGCTGAACATAACTTGTAGTTTTTGTTATGTGCAAATTCCATAGTTTGAAAATTTAGTTTAACCTCAGCTTAATGAAGTCCTAGCCTTCAATTTGCTATCAAGAACTCAATTTTATAAATAAAAAAAAAATCCAAATATTCTGTTTTGGTACAAGCCAAACATTTGACTTTTTTATTTTACAATTATAAGTGTATTTGAGGATGTAGGTAGACTTGGGTTTTTGAGGAGAAGTACAAATCATCATAAACACACTGGCTTTTGAAGTAACTGATTGTCTAATAAACACTATGTTGCTTAACCTGTAAAATGCACTTGAACAACTTCCTTTTGTCTTTCTATCAGCTGTTGCTCTGTCTCACCTGAAGTACAAAAGATTCGGTCATGAGGTAGAATGCAAGGAACTGGTGGATGTTCAATATATCACCCTTCCTTCATGAAATTCCTTATAATCATTCCTAATCACAATAGATTCCATAAGGCATTCAGCTATTCTACTTTAAAAATTCTGCCATTGTCACCAAGAACTGTTAGAAAATACTTATTTACATTATCTCTCTGTATTACTTGTTCACTATCCCTAAACATGACCTCGTCATCTTCCTGTTGCTCCACCTGCTTATGTTGCTTACAATATGTTTTGGCTTTAACGTGAAAATATTGAATTTTAAAAAAAGCTTAAAGAAATTAAAACAGATAGTGAAAGGCATATGATGAAGCGGACAGGACGCCAGAGTATGACACTATTCATGATCTATAACCTTTTAATACTGCTGATCTCTGTGTGCCGGAGATTACTGCTGTGTGCAGCATGGAAAGTAATAACTTAATAAGAAGTATGGTGACTTGTTTCTGCGGAGCTCTATAAGCTGAAGTAGCCTATCAGATCAGCTTGAAGATACATATGTATTTCTTCTTAAAAATAAGTCTCCTCCAGGGTTATCTTACTTTAACCATCTGAGACTTCTCTTCCCACCTTTCCTGTGGTAATGAACAGAAAGAAGCCTTTGATGCTTCTTCCCTTATTTTCCTTTCTAACCAGTGGCACGTGTCTCTAGGGCGAAGGATGGCCCTGTTCGCATACAAAATCAGAGTTAAGTCTTGCTACCATTGAAAATGTGAAGACAAAGGCATTGATCATCCTTAAAAACTCGCACTGCTGTGGTGTTGACAGTCCACAAAGTTGTAGATATGCGAGGATGGAGCCCTTGCTGCTCCCAAGCGTCTCTCCCGTGCCTGAAATCACTTGTACCTCATTGATCCTGTGGCTGGTTCTGTGCCAGTATCAGCCCCAGACCCAGCATTTTTTAGACTGAACTGCACAAATATAAAAGGACACAGTGAGAACTGTGTCAAAACAACAACCATGTGGTATGTAACCCATCTCTGACAGTGCCCGCTGGGGAGTGACTTAGGAAACTACATAGTAATATTCAAGGTTTGTAGTACCAACGGGATGAGGTTTAACACGGCCAAATGCCGAGTCCTGCACTTGGGGCACAACAACCCCGAGCAGCTCCAGACTAAGAGAAGTCTGGCTGGAAACTGCCAGGAGGAGAAGGACCTGGGGGTGTTGGTTGACAGCGACTGAACATGAGCCAGCAGTGGCCCAGGTGGCCAAAAAGGCCAATGGCATCTTGGCTTGGATCAGAAACGGCGTGGCCAGCAGGTCCAGGGAGGTTCTTCTCCCTCTGCACTTGGCACTGGTGAGACCGCTCCTTGAATCCTGTGTTGAGTTGTGGGCCCCTCAGCACAAGAAGGATGTTGTGGCTCTGGAGCAAGTCCAGAGAAGAGCAGTGAAGCTGGGGAAGGGGCTGGAGAACAAGAGGAGCATCTGAGAGAGCTGGGGGTGTTTATCCTGGAGAAGAGGAGGCTGAGGGGAGACCTCATTGCTCTGTCCAGCTCCTTGAGAGGAGGTTGTGGAGAGGAGGGAGCTGGGCTCTTCTCCCAAGGGACAGGACGAGAGGGAATGGCCACAAGCTCCATCAGGGGAGGTTCAGGCTGGACATTAGGAAAAAATTTTTCACAGGCAGGGTCATTGGTCACTGGCAGAGGCTGCCCAGGGAGGTGGTTGAGTCCCCTTCCCTGGAGGGGTTTAAGGGATGGGTGGACAAGGTGCTGAGGGACATGGGTTAGTGACTGAGGAATGGTTGGACTCGATGATCCGGTGGGTTTCTTCCAACCTAGTTATTCTGTGATTCTATGATTCTACTGAAGTTCGGATTATCAGCAATCAGTGACTGAGGAACTCACTGCACTGGAGGTTGAATCTTACCTGTTGTGTTTACTACCGGCCCTTGAATTTGTCTGCTGTCAATTTTTCTAATCCCACTCCTAGTCTGAACACTTGATATTAAAGGATGATTAACTCCCTGGTTTAGCTGCGTGCTATGTTTATTTTACTTATTTCAGGCTTGCTGCCTGATAGCTTCACTATGTGCCCCCTGTACTTGAACAGTAAGAGACAGTAAGCAGCTGTCTCCCCTTCAGCTTTCCCTTGCCTTCTCTTCCACTTTCCCAGACTGAAGGGTCTTGGTCTACTTGGATTAATCTCATATACAAACCTAATGTTATTCTACACTTCTGATCATCTCTTTTACAAAACCCTTTGCCTCTTGTACTTCTGTCAAATGCGTTAGACCTGTGTGTAATATTGAAACTGTGGGAGTGGCAACTTTATATAGTGACACAACGGTATTTTCTGATTTAACATCTACTCTTTTCTTAACATTCCCTAGCTGCTTATCCTTTAGTGTGCTACATGCCTTTATAAGCACAACAGAACACAGTGCTGACATTTTCAGAGAACAATGACTCCAAATTCTCTTTCATCTAGATGTTGTGATTTGGAGCCTATTTCTAGGTATTTGTAATTACGTTTGATTTTCCCAGGCACTGAACTTCACTTAACATTTTACTACCCAGTCACACAGATTTAGGTTAGACTATCACGAATGGTTCAGTATTATCAGCAAATTTCCTTGCCTTTGTATCAACTTCTTTTACAGACACTTTTGGGGATTTATTTGACAATATAGTTAACTGTGCTGAATGCTGGGGATTCTGCCCATGATTTGCTTCTGTTATGAAACTTTTCCACTTATAACTGGGGTAATGATTGTAAAATATGCAGGAAAACAATGAATCAGATCCGTTTTATGCTGCTTGATTTCTGTTTGAGCCACTCCTTGTTTACACAGAAGAAGGAATATGTCTCTTTACGTTTGTTAGCTTGGTATAGAGTACTGGAGTACTAGTATTTTGTATTTAGAGTATTCTAAATGCATGCATATAGAGACAAGAATAGTTCCGAAGATTTTCTTTATGCTTATCATGTGAAATAAAAGTACTGATGGTAGGAGCAGGTAAAAAGGAAATGCTTGTAACATTTTTTATAATGAATGGCATTGCAACAATGCCACCACAGCAAATCACACTTATTTATGGATTTGCAGCAATCTTTTTCACACTACATAGAAGAGAATCAGCAAAGTATAGAGAATTTGTTCTTCACTTCCTGAGTCAGATGCAAATGAAATGCATGCAACTCACTCCAAAAAGCCTGTTTTAAAAAGTCCTTTTGATATTCTCATTATGAATGAAAAGGTGTATTGCTATGACTACAATGTACTTATAACAAATATGATAAATTTAAAGTACTATCTGTTTTTTCATGAATTTTTTAAAAGCTTGAAGTGAAAAATGTATCAAAATAAAAAAAAAAGATTGACTTAGTAAGATCTCTCATAAAACTTTGAAGATAGAAACAACAATCTTTCAAATCAAGTTTTTATTCAAATTGAAGTAGGTCATCTAGAACAGCCTGGTTGACAATAATTGAGATTTATTTTTTTTCTATGCAAACTGAAGTAAGAAAACAAGACTGAACTATATTTTTCAAAAACATGTACCTTTTTCTGGATGTGCTGATTCTACTAGAGGAAAGAGTTAAGGGAGAGACTTCTGAAGCAAAATTGTTTCGCGTTTTCAAAATCCAGTGAAAAGTAATACAACTTAGCAGCATTTTATGAGAGGACACAGAAATGAAAAGTAACGTCAGTTTGAGAAAATCAAGTGTTATATTTTTAGAAAGAAACTTTTCTGAAGAAGTTGAACAGAGTTGATGCAGATCGCCTCTGAATTTGAAATTCACATTGCATGAACCTGACCAGAAGGAAGTATTTTGCTTCTGCTCTTCAGAACTTTACCACTTTTTCTCTAAGACAGAGCCCCTTAGCATGCCCTGGTCTCTGAAGGTGCTGAGATCTCCCTGTCCTCTGTGGATCAGTAGAGGATTACACATACTGTTTGCCACACTATTTTTTGCCAGTCAGTGCAACACAACCACTCACATCCAGGGCCCATCAGATTTCTTTTACCTGCATCTGTATATAGCATTTTCTGAAAAGCTATGGGGATGCATTGTACACCTGGTCTAGAGAACAACTGAGTAAAATCAGGTAATAAGATCAGCTATTATTCACAGTAACAGGGGCTGAGCTCCACAAATTACTGTACGGAAGAACTACCAAGTTCCAAAAGGGTATGAAGTTTGTGGGATTTTTTTTTTTTGGACCTCACATCGAATACTATTTCTTTTACAGTGCAGAATATACCCCAAGGCTATAGTTTATCAGGAATATACATGACAGACCCCAGTAAACGAAGGTAAGAAGCCTTCTGCACACATTCCTTACAGTTGAGGAGTTGTTTTTTAACAGCAAAATTCCAAAATTCATCTGCATTATTTGAGGCTTTAATTGCTTTTTAAAATAAGTGTGTGAATAGATGGTTGAAGGAGGCTGAGTCTCACTAGATTCAAATTTCTAGACCTACTGTCCTCTTGAAATGGAGACATCTGTATTATATAGTCCGGGTACTTACGAAGATTTCACTTATGTTCTTTTAGAGGATGTCTTTTTGTCTTCACTTCATAGTAGCCTCCATGTAGAATAAGACTTGAGGAGCTGTCCACTAGGAACGTCACAAAAAATTAAGTGATATACTCGCTACGTGTTTGACAAGCTAGACAGAGGCTGTAGCTGAATATGCTCTGGATCAAACAGGAGTCAGTGATTAGGAAAGCAGTTGTAACTCATTGTGTGTGGTTACCAAATAATTCTCTTTGGCTTTAAAACCGGAGACTACTTGGTCAATCAGACAGTGCCCTGCTAGCTTTTTATTTCTTAAAGCATTTCCTTAAAACATCTAGAGTGCTAACTAATGCCAGTGTTGGAGAAGTAATTTGAGCTGCAGCTCTCTGTTAACACGCTATTTCACCTGGCAGCTCCGGGTTACTATGGTAACTACCAGTTGCTCATGTTTTAGGGAAACGTTCGTTCACTCTGGACAATGCTAGCAAGCCCGGATCATGGCACCAAGGCAGCGGGAACACGGCAGCTTCAGAGTGGGGCTTCTTAGCTCTCCTGGGATCATCAGCTTCAGAGAGCAGAGCTTCATTTCACCTTCGAAGTGCATTTTATAGCAAATGCTAAGGAGACTCTGTGAAACTGCACACAGAGCTGTGGAAAGCACTAGCTTGGGACAAATTTGAGGACAGTGAGGATGTTTTAAGAGCCACTTGGCTGGTAGCTTCGATAGCAGAAATAGTTGGTGGTTGCCAGAGGCTGGACACCTTCAGATCCTCAGAGAAAAGGGAAATCTTAGACCCATTTCTTACGTCCCATGGTAAATGTTGATGCCTGTGCCCATGCTGAAGCCAGTCACGCATCAGGGGCTTGAAATCACGTGTATGCGCTGTATCACTCTTTCCAGTTCTTCACTTGCGTGCGGTATTGCATTCACTCACCACAACTGCTCCCTTGTTCAGACTCGGCTGGTGTTTTCCTTTTTTGTATCCATTGATTCTGCAGGCATTGTTGTTCAGAGAGGAAGCATTAAAAAGTAGTGTTTCTAGAACTGTTTAAGAAGATGCAGTATTCTTTAGTAATGGGAAATAATTTTTCAAAGTATCTATCTTTGATTTAACACTACTATATCTATTTGTACCATTGGATTTAAAAATATTTAATTAAATTCTTGTTTAAATATAGATTTATTGTTAGAGGGAGGCATGAAAAGCAGTTTATATATGAATTTTATTGTTTTTCTTAATGAAAAAGATTTTAATTAGTATTTCAGGTGACTAAAAAATACTGAAGGTGTTGAGAAACCAGCATGTATTTAGTAGTTGTGCCATTTAGCATGGTTAACAAGATGTAGTTATTTGGATTAGAATTATTAAAACGTGTTTAAAAATGTAAATTCTAATAAAAACTGGTCAGCTGCAAAACTTTTTGTGTTGTTGCTGAAAATCTGCCTGTGTCAACCTTAGCTTCTAGAGGAATAAAAATGAAGCCTGAACAAACAATTTGGATGTTATCGCTAGTAAAAAATGAGGAAAGATGATGAAGCAGCTGCCCCTGTAAATGAGAGAACATTGGGCTACAAGATAACCGTTGGTTAAATAAACCCGAACAACTAATGCTGTTGTGAGAAAGGGATTCTCAAGCATCCCAAGGTGCACGTAAGTGAAAATAGCGATGGGTGATAAAGACGGGAACCATCCACTGGGGCAGCCTGGCCCTGTGCACACGGACATCACGGAGCGGGATGCGAGTATGCAGCACAAACCCGCACAGCCTGGAGACCTGGAAACATCGAAAGGGCACACACCGGAGATCTGCACACAATTGGAAACATCTTCTTTAAGTCAAAGAGCTTAGAGTGCTTACAGTTTCTTTGCTCAGCCACTCTTTCCAGTTCTTCGTTTGCGTGTGGTGTTGCACTCGCTTACCACAACCGTTCCCTTGTTCAGGCTCGGCTGGCGTTTTCCTTTTTTTGTATCCGCTTCCCACAACCTTCCTTATCTCTTTCAGTTCTGCTTGGGTGGCAAATACCGTTCTCACTAATGGGAAAGTGCTCAGCCACTGTCTGCTCCTGCTCTCTGTTGCCCGTGGCAACAACAGAATTTCTGGGGTATAATAGAGCAGTAATCTGTCTGCTCAATGCAGCTTTGGTAAAACTCAGCTGGAGTCTGTCCCAGGCTTGGCTATTGCCCTTGAGAAAGATGTCAGTAATTGAACACAGTCGGGAGATGACATCGGAAACTATGAAATACGACCAGCAGGGAGAGATCAGAGGATCTTGTCTGCATTGGCCTAAGGAAGCTGATGGGGCATGTGATAATAATCTACAGCTGCATAAAAGTCTGACATAAACTGAAACACTTTGCTACCTGTGCAAAGCGGGAAGGAGAAAAAGTAATGAGCCTAAATCAGAGCCAGACAGATCTCAGACAGATATCATGGAAGGTGTTCTGGTTGGAAGTGAAATATTGGGAGAGGGGCTGCCAAAAGAGACAGGAGTGGTCTTGGAGAGGCATTTGTTGTGGGAATTACAAGGGGTGAGATGATCTCTCAAAGTCCTTGCCAACTGTACTTTTCTTTCGTTCAGTAACTGCACTATTTTTGTTTCTGTCTGTATTTTACTTTCTTAGAAAATAATCTCTATTCTAATATCTTAAAGATCTGGGACGTTTATTCTTTGTTTTTTAGTTCTTTAGCACATACGTATTTATATGGGTCCCCAAGGAAGCTATTTTCCTGCGGTCAAAGGGACATACCTGCCTTTCTTGCTGTGAAGTACGATGTACGATACTGTAATACATAACCAGGAAAAAAAAAATAGAAGTATGTTTGTTGCCTGCAGTTAAAGCTTCATTCTGAGCAGAGTGAGGGCTGCTGGCCTGCAGCCATCCGGGTGAAACAGGGTCAGGAACGACACCTGGTGTTCAGAATTCCTTACAGAATTCCTTGGCTGACACTGGGATGGGGACCAGCCAGAGTAGGGAAGGGAAGATGAGTTCTAAGCCAGAGAAGAGAACAGGAGCACGACAAAGAGTAAATAGAGGTTTAGGAACGCAGCTGAAATTTACAGAATCACAGAGTCACAGAAACATAGAATAACCAGGTTGGAAGAGACCCACCAGATCATCGAGTCCAACCATTCCTATCAAACACTAACCCATGTCCCTCAGCACATCATCCATCCGTCCCTTAAACCCCTCCACGGAAGGTGACTCAACCCCCTCCCTGGGCAGCCTCTGCCAGTGACCAATGACCCTGCCAGTGAAAAATTTTACCTAATGTTCAGCCTGAACCTCCCCTGGTGGAGCTTGAGGCCATTCCCTCTCGTCCTGTCACCTGTCCCTTGGGAAAAGAGCCCAGCTCCCTACTCTCCACAACCTCCTCTCAGGGAGTTGGAGAGAGCAATGAGGTCTCCCCTCAGCCTCCTCTTCTCCAGGATAAACAACCCCAGCTCTCTCAGTCGCTCCTGTTGTTTTCCAGCCCCTTCCCCAGCTTCACTGCACTTCTCTGGACTCGCTCCAGAGTCTCAACATCCTTCTTGTGGTGAGGGGCCCACAACTCAACACAGGATTCGAGGGACGATCTCACCAGTGCTGAGTCGAGAGGGAGAAGAACCTCCCTAGACCTGCTGGTCACGCCGTTTCTGATCCAAGCCAAGATGCCATTGGCCTTCTTGGCCACCTGGGCCCCTGCTGGCTCATGTTCAGTCGCTGTCAACCAACACCCCCAGGTCCTTCTCCTCCTGGCAGCTTTCCAACCAGACTTCTCCTAGTCTGAAGCTGCTCAGGGTTGTTGTGCCCCAAGTGCAGGACCCAGCATTTGGCCTTGTTAAACCTCATCCCATTGGCCTCAGTCCAGGGGTCCAGCCTGTTCAGATCCCTTTGCAGAAACTTACTGAGGAGGAGGAATAAAAATTCTCAAGCCTTCATTGCACTCAAGCTGCAGATGCACCAGTACAACTGCTACCAGGGCTCAGGGGTTTTCTGTGCATATTCAGCAGCCTCCTCTGAGCCAGTTAACTCATTAACCCAGCCAGAAAAACAACTCTGGCTTCTTTATGCCGTGCAGCTTGAACGATAACATCTCTGCAGCTTGGACGCAGCGCAGAGTGGGACTCAGAACCTGCTCCATGGCTTGTGCCTGACGCACCTCGGTGTAAACAGAGCAAGATGTACAAGGACGGTGCAGTTTCAGAGTATTATTTTGCATCATGCAAAAGGCATGATGAAAGCTATTTGTGTTCCCTCAGCCTTGGGGAGCCTGTATAGGATAAGCTAATAATAATAATAAAATCTGGATTAAATGGCTATAAATTTCCTTCATTCCATTTTTCAACCTTTAATGAGATTCACATTCATGGGTGGAAATAAGTTAATTGGATCCTACCTAACAGACCTATCCAGATCTGTTCCAGGCAGTTAAGCTACTCTTGCACTTGAAATCTACTTTTAAGGAAACAATAAGCAGTTTTGATTTAGGTAAAAAAGAAGAAGTAGGATTAGGTTCTTGTGTATTCTGGTAATTCTTAGATGAAATAGCCTTTTAAATGAAAATGGCTTTTCCTTTACAGACACTGTTGTTTGCTATATAAGCTCTACTCCTGTTAATCCATATGAAGTGAAAATACATCACAATCTCCTGCTTGTTCTCATTTTATTGAAGCAGATGCAGCAGTCCAATATAAGTCCATATACCCCTGTAGCTAATGAGGAAAAGTAATATAAATGGTGTATTACAAACACTGTACTATACTGAATGTCTCATCTTTACTTTTTCAACACATAATTTCAAAACGTGTCTGAAGGTTTCCAGGCTGAGGAATAGTCAAAGTGGTTCAAAGGGTTGTCCACATAACAAAAATATGACTCTAGCATTTGTAAAAATATTAACATCATGAATTTCCTGTTACGCTTTGCTTGAAGAATTAGGTGGACATGAAATGGCAGAATGATTTGCACATTTTAGCCACTATGTGTTGTAATGTAACTAACTTTTTACAGTCCTTCAAATAGGTCCTAAAATTGAAGACTGTTGATTTTTGTGGCAGAGGTGACAGGTACCAGAGGGAAGTCAGACACGGGAAACACAGAGAACTCACAGGGAAAGTCCTTCATGGGGCAAAGGACTTCAAACGCTTGAAAAATCAAAAGTGTGATTCTGGCTTCTTTATTGATTCGCTCTTTACTTGACCCAGTCCTTGTTTGATTTTCTATAACTCCAGAGGGTGGTATGTTCCTACCAACCAAGAATTCTATCCTTTTCTCTTCAGCTCCAAGCAATCTGCTTTTTACTCCATAATCAGTCAAGACCTCTCTGAATAAAATAAAATCTGGCCTTAATGCCCATTACATGCCTTCATTCTCCTTCAGAAACATGTGTTTATGCCCTTACATGAGCTCTGTGTCGTTTGGGCTTTTGGGCATAATTTTATTCACATTCTCGGACTACTAGATTGAGCACAGCTCAAAGTATATGACATCCCTTTCTCTATGATCTTGTCTTTCCCAACCTGCCATGTTTTATCTACTCACTCTCCAGAGGCCTTTGATCATTGCCTGTGACTGACAATTTTTATTACCATGATTACTGGTTTGTTTTGGGGTAGCACAAATGTGACACACCAAAGACCACGTCTCTCTCCTCAAGAGTTTGTAGTACAATAAATTCATTACTTGTTCTCTGAAAAAGTGAGAAAAAAAATACTTGACACTCATAGTCTGCTGTTGTGTCAATGATTTTTCCTGTTTAAAAGGAAGTAGAATCACAGAATCACAGAATAACCAGCTTGGAAGAGACCTACCTGTGGAGAATATTTCTTCTGAATGGCTACAAAGCAAAGGCCATGATTCTGTGGACTTTGCCAAAGTGTAGACGCAGCAAGAACATGCTATCCTTGAACAAAAGTTTATGTAACAAAATCTTAGAAAAATGGAATGTGCAACCATCCAGGCAGATAAGAGAACAGGACACAGCTGTTAATAGCTAACCACATTGTCTATTATTTTCAATGAACTATCGTAAGTAAGTTTGCTGTTCTTATCAAAGGGCTTTAACCAATAGGGAGCTCAGCTTTTGCAATATGTATGAGACTAATTAACAACTATATTTAACTAGCAATGATCTCTAATAAAATTGAGCTTTGCTGCACAATGAAGCAGGCTCCCGCCTCGTGATTTCTTCCGACATTTTTGGAGCCCAAACAGGGACCAAAGACCAAGGACAAAGGACCTGGAAGGCGAACGCCAGGGAACCCGGAGAGAAAAAAGAAGAAGCGAGGTGGTGGGTGCGGACTCTGCAAGCAGAGGGGTGGCAGAAGAGAGAAACTCAAGCCCAGAGGCGTCATATAGGTGAGCCCTGCCGCTACGTGCTGCCGAAGCCTGGGGTGGCTGCAACAGTACTGATATTATATTATGGACAGGCAAGCAGCATATGATTTATTTAAAGTGTTTCTGAGGAAACGCCAGATAAAGGAATTAGATGTAGATAAGGATGTACCAAGATTGTTAGATTATGCGGAGAGTTATAGATATTTTATAAATCCGCATACTGTACATCAGTTAGGAGAATGGAGACGGTTTGGAGATAAATTATGGGATTTAGTTTTAGAAGATGATAAACCAGCAAAGAAAATGAGCAAATTGTGGAGGCTTGTCCACAATAAGTTATTGTTAGCTCAAGCAGAAAAAAGGGCTGCGGGAGAGATAAAGACAGCACAAGAACAGAATAAAATGTATATGGAATCGTGGGAGTCGCAAAAGCCAAACCCGCCAATGTACTCTACCGTCACGCTTCCAGCCGGTTGGGTGGAGCCCACTGCACCTCCTGAGGAGCAGGAGAAAGCCGAAATGCCGGTTCACAGAACTGAGCCTGGGCAAGATACTTTTGCCAGTCAAGGTCCTCCTACAGCTGTCCTCCCACTCTCAGCTCCTGAGCCTATTCTAGGTCCCGAAGAGGGTCCAATGAGGGCGGTGGTCCGGGAAAGACGGGAATTATGGACTATGCTAGCCCGAAGGGGTTTGGAGGAAAATGACACTGATCTGGTATCTGCCGCTACTGAAATTATGGCTTTTCCGGTTGTTTATACACCTAACCCTCAGGGTGGGCTCAATGCAGCTATTACGAATCTTGATTGGAAAATGTTAGCACAATTACGAACAACAGTGGCTAGTTATGGTGTAGATAGTGAGCCGGTCAAACAGATGCTTGATTATCTATTCCAATGCTTTACTGCCATCGGATATTAAAGGCATAGCAAGGCTTATTTACACTCCACATCAAAGGTTGTTGTTCAATGCTCATTGGCAACAGGAGGCTATGTACTCAGTTGCAGTTCAAAGAGGACAGGGAGATCCTGTACAGGGAATAACGTTGGACGAATTAATGGGGACTGGTCCTTACACAAGGATAGAAGCTCAGGCATTAATAGGGCCAGAAAGGCTTAGGGAAATGATGGAGGTCGCCAAACGTGCTATGGATAAGATTAAATCGCCGGCGGGAACGCCCCTGTATATGGGAATTAAACAAGGT
The DNA here is from genome assembly GCA_033459285.1 of Clamator glandarius. Taxonomy (NCBI): domain Eukaryota; kingdom Metazoa; phylum Chordata; class Aves; order Cuculiformes; family Cuculidae; genus Clamator; species Clamator glandarius. Next base: position 248,506 of record JAUNZM010000457.1, on the reverse strand, counting down.
AGGGATGAGTCCTTGGGAGCTTTTATTGATAAAGTGATGGAAGCCATTACTAAAGCTGGTGTGGCGGAATATATGCAGGCACCATTGTTGCGTCAGTGTATATTGCAAAATGGCAATAATACGACAAAAACTTTAGTTAATGGTATGCCTGGGGGTTGGAGTGTCCCAGATTTGCTAGATCGTGCCTCCAGCATGCCGACAGGTGCTCAAGCTTTTCTCATTGATGCCCTACAGAAAATAGGTGACAATTTGGAGAGGCAGACAGAATCATTGAAAAAGCATACAGAGGTTTCTAGTTCACAAGTGTTAGCAGCTCTTGCTCCACTCCAAGCGACCGCAGTATCAGGGCCAGCCTATCCACGCACATCGCAGCCGCAAGTTAAATGTTACCGCTGCGGAAAAATTGGCCATGTTCGCCAGGAGTGCTCAGCGACAGGAATATGGTGTGGACGCTGTCAATCAAATATGCACAACATAAATGCATGCAAGAGGCGGCCGGGGAACGGACGGCCCAGCGCGAGCGGCCGCGCCAGGACACAAGTAGCTGCACCGGCTGCGATACCACAGCACAACTGCGCCCCGCAACTCGAGGGAGTCTCGGTCTGGACCTGGCAGCCTCAGTAGACATGACTCTTACAACCACGAGACCGGAAAAAATACCTACTGGAGTCCGAGGCCCCATAAAAATCAAAGGAATTCCCGTTGGAGGGTTATTATTGGGACGTTCCTCTACTACAATAATGGGACTTTTTGTCTTGCCTGGAGTCATTGATCCGGACTATGAAGGAGAAATTATGATAATGGCATATACACCATTTCCACCAATTTGCATCCAAAAGAATAAACGTATTGCGCAGATTCTTCCCCTACCACAAATTACCCAAAGCCTCGAACCTCTAATGCAGAAACAACGGGAGCAAGGAAGTTTTGGCTCCACTGGAGATATAGCAATGCTACAGATTACACTCAATTCCCGGCCACGAAAAGGATGTGTTATACAGTGGCAAGACAAGCAACTTCAAATAGAAGGATTGTTAGACACAGGGGCGGATACTTCAATAATAGACAATAAATTTTGGCCCTCATCATGGCCTGTGCAAACCTCTGGAACACCAATTGCTGGTATTGGAGGATTTACAGTAGCACAGAAGACCCCTGTAGTCACCATAATTTGCGACGATCGATCTGCTCAAGCTGTCTTGGCAGTGGCCCCTCTACCACCTTCAGTGAAGTTTTTGATGGGACAGGAGGAAAAAGACATCAAAGCGATAGAATGGATTACACCTCCACTTCAAAAAACCAAAACGTTGACAACAAAAATGGAAGATTTAGCGGCATTAATACGAAGAGGGCGTATACGTTGTATAGAAATCAGTGGCAAGGAACCAGAAGAACTGCAACTTCCAATGGCAAAAGCCACGCTAGACTGGTATCTTTTGGCTAGTCCAGAATTTGCCGAAGCCATGTTAAATATGGGAGCTACAATCACGACAACACCTTTTCGCTCCAAAGTATTTCAATGGCTAGGGGAATGGGAATGGATAGCAGAACCGTTGTATTCACGGTCCCCATTGCCAAACGCTTTAACAGTATTTACGGACGATGGAAAAAGATCTCGTAAAGCGGCCGTTGTATGGAAACAAGGTGACCAATGGAAGGAAAAAATTTTGTGTGTGTCACAGGACGACACTCTACAGACATTAGAACTCTTAGCTATCATATGGGCTCTAGAGAATTTTAAGCGGGAGATAAACGTGGTATCTGATTCCTTATATGCAGTAGGAGTCGTCTCACGAATAGAGACCTCATACATCAAAGAAGTCGCCAACAAAAGACTATATACATTGTTTGTAAGACTAAAAAGGGTACAGGCAGAGAGACAAAACAGATACAGTATTATCCATGTCAGAAGTCATAAGTGGAATGAAGGCTTAGGAGAAGGTAACGCAAGAGCAGATAAGTTGGTGTCACTTTCCGCACAATTACCTGCTTATGTGTTGGCCCGAGAAAGCCATCAACTGTATCACCAGAATGCCAAAGGCTTGGCAAGGGATTATAAAATTAGCCATTCTGAGGCACAGGATATAATTAAGACATGTCCAGTATGTAGTAACCATAATAAGGGCCTAGGACTGGGAATAGGGGTAAATCCAAAAGGAACAAAAGCGAATGAAATATGGCAAATGGATGTTACACATGTGCCTAGCTTTGGAAGACTGAAGTATGTGCATGTTACTATAGATACCTTTAGTCATTACATTTGGGCCTCAGCACAAAGTGGAGAAAAGGCACGAGATGTAAAAAGACACCTGTATGGGTGTTTTGCAGTTATGGGCATCCCAAAAGAAATAAAAACCGACAATGGCCCACCATATGGAGAGCAGAGCATTGCAGACTTTCTCAAATGATGGGGAATAGTGCATAAATTCGGAATACCCCATTCACCAACAGGACAGGCAGTGGTAGAAAGAGCCAATGGGACACTTAAACAATATCTGGAAAAGTATAAAGATATTGCTAGTGTCCAAGAAATACTGTTAAAGTGTTTGTTTGTATTAAACCACTTGTGTCTCTTTGGAGATAGGAAATCACCAGCTGCGATATTGCACTATGAGCAGACGGAAGGACAACTCAGTAAGCCTAAGGCTTTGGTATACTATAAGAACCCACAAACAGGTCTCTGGGAGGGACCTGCAACAGTTATATATTGGGGACAAGGGTATCTTTGTGTCTCCACAGCTACAGGAACCTTGTGGGTACCAGCACGTTGGACAAGACCAGCAGTAAATGGACAATCCACGATCCCGGCATCTGTTCTGGTTCCACAAAGTCATCGACCCGTTGCTACATAAACTTGAAAAAGAATTTGGTATAAGACTGTTGTGTGCAGATGAAGAGGACTTAGAGAATGTTATCATCCCTCACCTGCATAATAACTGCTTTAAACCATATCAATCCAATTGCTGGCATTGTAATTCATCACAGCATAAAGCTTGGGTAAAAATATTTTGTGGGGATTGTAAAAGATCTTGGTGAGTATTTCAAACACGCCTGTCAGGAGGGTTCTGGTGTGTACAGTGTGAGAACAAATGGTTTAATGAAAATGCACATGTAGCGCTTGCTAGATATACAGAATATTCATTTCTGCAAAGTATAGCGTTAATAGAAAATATACGTGATTTACATTTGCGCTTTTGCTTATGGAAGCTTCAACATGTTTCCCGAAAACTTTTTTCAGAACGTAATTAGCGCCTGTTAGACTGTGTATGTCAGACAAAATATTGTATACCACAATACTGGCAGGTACACCCTAACAACTGGGGAAGAATAATCAGACAGTACAAAAGGTGATAGCATTGTTAGTTTTCAGACATTAGATTATTGAACAAATATTGTGTATACGTTTTACCTCTACAGGCTTTTTACTGAAGGAAGAAGTCACCTTCGGAGGAAAGAAGCCCAGCAATGACAATGTCGCGGTTGCTGCTTATTTTAGGAATCTTAATGGCCTACGGTGACGCTTTTCTACATCACATAGAGCCAAGAAAGAATATGTGGCTCACATGGGCTAAGCAAACAGGGACTGCTTCATTTTGTTTGTCCTTGGCCTCAGCTTCAGACCCCTTTCGTACTTGCTTGGTTGGTTTTCCTGCTTTGTACCCAACAGAGTTCGCTAAATACTCCAGTGGAAATTGTTCTGCAGCACAGAATGTAAGTCATTGCAGTGCGCTGTTATTAAATGGCTTGAATGTTAGTTTGCCATGGGATCCCCAGGAGTTAGACCTCCTTGGTAGTCAGAGAGTGAACGAAAGTGTCACTGGCTGCATCATTTTTGGGAACTATCGATTTAACACAAATGATATCATAACATGGTTAACTCCTAGGCAATATCCATATTGGAACGCTACGGCTATGTGTGGGCCAGACATGCAATATGGATGGGGACCAGGCCACATACGCATGTGGACCAATGAGTCTGCGATGGCCCTGCCTCCTAATGTGTTTTTGATTTGTGGAGACAGGGCTTGGCAGGGAATCCCAAAGCGAGCTTATAGAGGGCCATGCTATCTCGGCAAGTTAACGCTATTTGCACCTAATGCTTCTCTTGTTCACACCATCCGTCAAGAAATGCAGAGCCAATTGAAGACAAAGAAACAGAAAAGATCCTTATCTACGCTGTCTTCTGATTGCAATGATAATGTAGAGCTTTTTGATTTTACCTCAAATATTTTCCTTTCTTTGATTGCACCATGGGGAGTGGCACATTCTCTAAGATCCATAGAAAAATTAGCATGTTGGGTAGTCAAACAAGCAAATGTAACCACTGACATTTTATCACAACTAGCAGCAGATACTGACAGCTTGCGTCATCAGTTGCTGCAAGATCGTGCGGCAATAGATTTTTTGTTATTAGCACATGGTCACGGGTGTGAGGACTTTGAAGGAATGTGCTGTTTTAATGTGTCCACGCACTCAGAGTCCATACTGAAAAGGTTGCAATGGTTGAAGGATCACACCAACAAAATTGTTGTTAATTCTAATCCTCTAGACTCTTGGCTCAGAAGCTTAGGGCTAGGACCACGGGTTGTTAATATTGTTAAATACGCCATAGGAATTTTTGCTGGTATATTGATAATAATGTTACTTGTTCCCTGTCTGCTTAGATGTGTTCAAAACATGATAACCAAGACAATGACAAAAATGTGGCAATGAAACCTCCTGTTACAAAAACAGAATGGGGGAAGTGTGGAGAATATTTCTTCTGAATGGCTACAAAGCAAAGGCCATGATTCTGTGGACTTTGCCAAAGTGTAGACGCAGCAAGAACATGCTATCCTTGAACAAAAGTTTATGTAACAAAATCTTAGAAAAATGGAATGTGCAACCATCCAGGCAGATAAGAGAACAGGACACAGCTGTTAATAGCTAACCACATTGTCTATTATTTTCAATGAACTATTGTAAGTAAGTTTGCTGTTCTCATCAAAGGGCTTTAACCAATAGGGAGCTCAGCTTTTGCAATATGTATGAGACTAATTAACAACTATATTTAACTAGCAATGATCTCTAATAAAATTGAGCTTTGCTGCACAATGAAGCAGGCTCCCGCCTCGTGATTTCTTCCGACACCTACCGGATCATCGAGTCCAACCATTCCTATTAAACACTAAACCGTGCCCCTCAGCACCTCGTTCACCTGTGCCTTAAACACCTCCAGGGAAGCGCTGAATAGTGGAATGGTTTGGGTTGGAAGGGACCTCAAAACCTTCACTTTACAGGAATAAGAAGTTATATGGGATCCTGGGATAGTTTGGGCTGGAAGGGACCCCAAAGCCCATCCAGCCTGGCCTTGGACACCTCCAGGGATCGGGAAACTACTTCTCCTTGAGCTGTTGTCGTTTGGCATTTGTTAATCAACAAGAAAACAGTATCTAATGAAAATCCACAATGGTCTTGGATATAAGACCAGTCTCTGTTTTGCTTACAGTTGATCCAATATCGTATTTAGTCTGTGTTCCATTACATTATCACTATTGCAACATAAAGGCTGCAGAGTTTCTGTAACTGAAGTCCTGCCAAATCTGCTACCTGATCTTCCCTAGGCACTATGTGAGTTGGCGTAAAACCCTGCCCCTTTTCCATGTTCTCTTGGCACAGGCTGAATTGAGAAGACTGTTGGGAAATGGGAATGAGGAGAAGTGTCCCCCCTGTTTTTGCTGGGATACTGATGCATCTTTTTAAGTAATGTACAAGGACAGTACAGAACTAACTTTGAACGCCTCCTTCTGAGCACCTCTGCATGCATGTTCTCTTAAACTTTGAAACTAATTGTAGATGTATGTATTTATCTTTGTGTGAACCTGAAGAAGGGAAATGAAAGGAAAAGATGACAATAGATAAAACTGAAAATTTCAGGCATCTTTAGTCTTTGCACTGTAATTAAGACATTATTGTTTCTACTTTTGAAGTTGGGCACCTATATTTTCAAATAAACGCTCCTTTCTGTATAAATTGATAAAGTAGTTTCAGACAGATGAAAAAGATGTCTGGCCAGGTTTGTTCTTGTTTGGAGGCTAAGCTGTCAGTTCTCAGCCGTCTCAGGAGACACGGGTATACAGATAAGATGTGTATTTGTGCTTTAGGTAGAGATATATAAGTAGTGGTTCGCTTCCTTCTCCACAGAGATCTACTTTTCTTGCCGTTTTTATGATTTATTTTATCTCATCAGGAGAATTCCAATGTCTTTTATGTAATATTTCACTTCAGGTGTCGTACTGTCCTCTCCTCCAAAACTCGCGCTTTCCATAGCGCCACAGAGACAGAAATATCCTTCAGCCAGATAACATTGGTGCTTCTCTGTTTCAAGATTCCCTTGGGGCACCGGTATCATCATTTAAGAACGTGCTGAATAGACCATCATGGTGTTCTGGGCACATAATGGCTTCCCTGAACGCATTGCTAACAAGGTCAAGGAAATCCTGAGGATGACTGCAGTGAAATTTATGGCTCATGCTTTGAATGCCATCTAGTGGTGCAGCGATTTGCACATCTCCAGCGATATTAGAGGGGACGTGAGCCATTTCTCATGCTACTGTCTCTGTAACCCATACACCGCAAGTACCTGTGATGAGCTGAAACAAATACAGTGTGATGGATCGATAATATCAGTGAGAGACGGTTAAATGGCCCTGGGATAACTAGGAGTAAAGCTAAGCTTGCTAAGGGAGGATTCAATGCCTTCATCCAGGTCGTTGATAAAGACATTAAACAGGACTGGACCCAGGACTGAGCCCTGGGGAACCCCACTTGTCACTGGCCTCCAGCTGGATTTAACTCCGTTTACCACCACGCTCTGGGCCCGGTCATTCAACCAGTTTTTCACCCAGGCGAGTGTGCACCCGTCCAGGCCAGAGGCCGACAGTTTCCGAAGCAGAATGCTGTGAGAAACTGTATCAAAGGCTTTACTGAAGTCCAGGAAGACCACATCCACAGCCTTTCCCTCGTCCAAGAGTTTAGTCACTTGGTCATAGAAGGTGATCAGATTACTCTGGCAAGACCTGCCTTTCATGAACCCGTGTTGACTGGGCCTGATCCCCCGGTTCTCTTGCAAGTGCTTCTTGATCGCACTCAAGATCACCCGCTCCATGACTTTCCCCGGTACCGAGGTCAGGCTGACAGGCCTCTAGTTCCCCGGATCCTCCCTGCACCCCTTCTTATAGATGGGCACGACATCAGCCAGCCTCCAGTCCAGCGGAACCTCCCCAGTCATCCAGGACTGTTGGAAGATGATGGAAAGGGGTTTGGCCAGCACATCTGCCAGTTCCCTCAAAACTCTTGGGTGGACTCCATCCGGCCCCATAGACTTGTGGGCATCTAGCTGGGCAAGCAAGTCTCTAACCACCTCCTCTTGGACCTTGGGAATCTCATACTTCTCTTCCAACCCTTGGGGTTGTGCACAGAGGGAACAATTTTCCTTACTGTTAAAGACTGAGGCAAAGTAGGCATTGAGCACTTCAGCCTTGTCTTCATCCCCTGTTACTGTTGTTCCCTCTGCATCTACTAGGGACTGGAGATTCTCCCTAGCCCTCCTTTTGCTGTTCAAGCCCACGGTCATGATTTCTACACGCCTGAGTGCTGTGCAGCCCTTCAGGTTGTGACGGGATCTTATCCATGTATGTGAGACGGGGTGGAGCCTGGCTCTTTCCAGGGACAGGACCAGAGGCAACGGGCACTAACTCAAACACACAAGTTCCCTCTCAACATCAGGAAACACTTTTTTACTGTGAAGGTAACCAAGCACTGGCAAAGGTTACCCAAGGAGGACTCTATGTCCTTGGAGATATTGAAGAGTCATGTGGATGTGGTCCTGGATAGCTCTGGCTGGTCTAGTTGGCTCTGCTAGAGCAGGGAGTTGGACTAGATGATCTCCAGATGACTTCTTCTCTCTTTCTGTGACTATGGGATACTTGAGTTAACTTTGAATAATTGTTATTTTTCCCAAATAGTTACTTTTTTTCAGAATGGAAAGCTGAAGATAACAGACTTGTTTGTGCTAATGAAGAGAATGAATGAGATTATTGTCTTTATTTTCCTTATAGTGGTATAGCTGAGTACTAGGTAAGAACTGGGAACAAATGTGGGATGTCAGAAGGCTTCATGAAACATGCAATAAATGCTGTGAGAAAGGTATTTTAGTGAAATCTACTTCTATAAAAACTAATATTGTTTACTGGAATTTGTCATTCAGTCTTTTTCTTCGGCTCCTCTGACTTTGGAGTTTTCTTTGGATTTCTTTTAATGTCTTTCAAAGCTTTTCACAAGAAATTTAGTAACTGTGAATCTTTATGGATATTTGTGTGGTAGGTTTTTAGTGGCACAGTGTACTTCATAACCCAATAGTGTTTCCATTCTTTTCGGTTTTGTTAATTTTAGACACTTGTATATTGCTGTACCTAGAACCAAAACCATAAGAAAACACATCAACACTGTCATATCCAGAAATAAGACTTTGGTTTTGATTGTGGATGTGCAGCTTTTATTTGTCTGGACCAAGTGATGTGTGTCAGAATGACCTGGAACATTTGTTTGTGAGGTGGCAGAGGTAGCAGAACATATTTTCACCAAATATGCTTTATGAGGAGGGAGAAACAAAGGAGTAGAAGTGACCGTTGTTCATCATCCACTGTTCTGCTGCTGATGCTGTGTCATAACACACCCCCTGCAAAGGGAGTGATGACTCCTAACTGCAGCCAAGTGTCGAGCACATGCTGCCCTTCAGAAGCCTGAATAATGACAACCAAGGAGGTGTAGCAGGAGTTCATGTAAGATCAGCTGCAGGCACTGGCAACAGCTTTAGATGTTACAAACCAATTCCACAGCTGAAGAACCATCGGCCTATCTGGCCATAATTTTAAACCTTGAATTTGTGAAGCTTGGACCCGATGAGTGGCTATTGGCTTAATTTAAACCAGGATTTTAGGATCCTCCCCATCGGCTAGGTGTCCTCTAGACAGCTGTGGTCCTGTCAGTGTATGCAGGCCTTGATGAAGAGGAAAACCAAAGTAATTCTTCATTAAAGCAAGAAGTTCAAAGCAAGCTGATAGCATGGAGGGACATCCTGGGAAAAACTTGCATTGAGGAACTTTTCTAAGTGTTGTTCCAAATAAAGTGGAGATCCTGACTAATCATATAATCATAGAACCATAGAATAGTTTGGGTTGGAAGTGACCTTAAAGAATATCCAGTTCCATCCCTGCCATAGGCAGGGACATCTCCCACTGGATCAGGCTACCAAGCCCCATCCAACCTGGCCTTGAGCACCTCCAGGGATGGGGCAGCCACAGCTTCCCTGGGCGACTTGTTCTTGTGTCTCATCACTCACTCCCATGGTGAAGAAATCCTTCCTTATTTCTAGTCTAAATCTGCCCCTTTCCCATTTTTACCCACTGTACTGAGCAATCAAACTCTTGACTCTGCCAGTTCCCAATGACCCTTCCCGTCAAAAAATTTTTCTAATGTCCAGCCTAACTCAGAAATTTTTCACAGAAAGTGTCATTGGGCAGTGGCAGAGGCTGCCCAGGGAGGTGGTTGAGTCACCTTCCCTGCAGGGGTTTAAGGGACTGGTGGACGAGGTGCTGAGGGACATGGGTTAGTGATTGATGGGAATGGTTGGACTCGATGATCCAGTGGGTCTCTTCTAACCTGGTGATTCTATGATTCTATGAAGACAGAAGCAGTGGAACACCTTCTGGACCGAGATAATTAATAAAGCACCAGTTTATACTGAAATTTAACTCCCTTGATTGTTGATTGTTGCCTTTTCCCCCTTGCAGTCTGAAATCATAAATGAACAGAACCATCATGTGTCCGCTCATGAGTGAACCATGACAGGGACCCACCGGGGCAGGAGGAGGCTCGTTCCTGAAAAGGTGAGAGGGAGTGAATGCAATGGGAGGATTAAAGGGGAGCAGATCCTCTCTGGGAGGGTGATATGGGGCTTGGCGAATTAACCATTGATGAACAGGATAACAATTGTTTAGCCTTTTAGCAATTAGTCAGCTCGAGAGAAGCACAAAGGACTGACACTTAAGGGAAAACGGAATAGTAATCATTTAGCCAAAGCAACTGGCACTTAAGGAATAGCAGAACAGAAACTACTCACGCTCAAAGAATACGCAGGGTGACAGTTGTTTAGCTAAAGCAACATGTTTCTATAAGCCTTTATGTAGGAAGGGGGTCTGCTGCTAGAAGATTTCTGATAAGCAGGACAAGTCATCTGGATCTGTGATAAGAGCAGAAAACAACTCGGATAAGGATGGTAAGGACCCGGAGAACATGCGTGCAGATTGAAGTTAAAGGAAGTTAAGACATCCCTGAGAAGGCCCTGCACAGGCAAGAGCAGAAAGAAAACTCTTCTCAAACTCATGAGAATAAGAAGTGGGAAAGGTTATGAATATGTATAGGTGTTTTTTGAATACGTAACTGTTCACTGTATAAAGCCAAGACAAGTTGCCATGATGGGCACGCACATTGTTTTAGAGAAATAATTCTCCCACGGGTCTCAGCGCTGAGTAAACATACCAACTTTATAACTTTATAAGTTATAGAGTCTTGATTCCGCGTGTCAGGAGGGGGGGAATGCAGCCAGCGGGTCTCTCCGAGGAAAGCGGATGTGCGGGCAGCACAGGGCAAGCCATGTGGCCGCTGCTGACTCTGTGCTGCTGGGGGTCTGTTGCTGCCCTGTTCCGCTTGTGAGAAACACTCATTCACTAGTGAAATATTAAGAAGGACAAAGTCTTCGAAGCAAAAGCAATAATATTTCTCTTTTACAATTCAGCGCTGAATTGGATGCCCTTCTAAGAAGGCATGAGGCAAAGGCTGGTCACAGGAGTTTTATACTGGTTGGATGTATGTATTCATGCAGATTCCAAGAAACATCGGTTACATATTCAGGGAATATTGGTTAAACATACACAGAACTCATATCACCCACTCTCAAACATACATCACAGTTCCTTTGTGTCTTCAGAGTCCTCTGATGCTCTTTATCTTATCTCCTTACTCATTGTATCCTCTTGGTGAGCTCAGGTCTGCGCTTTGTTCCTGCTGGAGGACTGTCCTTGTTTCAACTAGTAAACAGGCTAAACTCCTCTTACAATCACAACTTTTGTTACTGCCAGCTGGCCAAGATTTGCCTTCAGCATACGTACTAGTTATAGATAAAGAACAGTGTAAGTCCTCAAAGAATATTTATTTAGGCTGGAGGTGTTCTGCATTTTATCTCTTGATACGAGAGAGATTTGTATCAGAAAATAATTAGGCATCCAAACCAGCTCCAGGAAAACTTACACGCGCCCCGGGCTTCGCGGCTCCCTCCACGGTGAGCAAGGTGGAGAAGCTGGGTCGCGCCTTCGAGCGCCAGGAGCGGCGGCCGCGAGCGGCTCGAGCTGGCGTTGCTGGTGGACGAGTGGTCGAGCGTGGGTCTGGCCAACTTCCTCAGGGAGCTGCGCTTCGTCACGAAGCTGCTCTCCGGCTTCCCGACGGTGCCTGCAGCCACGCGCGTCGCCATCGTCACCTTCTCTGGGGCCCTCACCACAAGAAGGATGTTGAGGCTCTGGAGCGAGTCCAGAGAAGAGCAACGAAGCTGGAGAACAAGGATTACGAGGAGCAGCAGAAGGAACGGGGGTTGTTTAGCCTGGAGAAGAGGAGGCTGAGGGGAGGCCTCATTGCTCTCTCCAACTCCCTGAAAGGAGCTGGGCTCTTCTCCCAAGTGACAGGGGACACGACAAGAGGAAATGGCCACAAGCTGCACCAGGGGAGGCTCAGGATGGACATTAGGAAAAATATGTTCATGGAAAACATCATTGGGCACTGGTAGAAGCTGCTCAGGAGGGGGTTGAGTCACCTTCCCTGGAGGGGTTTAAGTGATGGGTGGATGAGGCACTGAGGGGCATGGGTTAGTGATTGATGGGAATGGTTGGACTCGATGATCCAGGGATGCAGGGAGGGATGCGGGGGACCCACAATGTGGAGGTGTTTGCAGGGTAAAGGACACAGGGAAACGGAGGCTGTCCTTGGAAGACCTTGGCTGAGAGAAGAAGCAGCATGAAGAAGGCATGAACAGTTACTCTTAGACAATTGTATAACACCACATCGTATGCCTGGCCTAGGCGCCGAAAGAAGTAGCAAAACCAACCAATCATTGCCAAGAAAAAGGAGCCATTAAGCCTAAATAAAGCTCTTCTGCTCATCAGCAGTCCGTGCATCAATGCCCTCAGCCCAGTGCACGGGGAGGGATGTGGGGCGGGCGTCTCTTCAGTGCGCGAGATGTGATGGGTGAGCAGTGCACGGGGAGGGATGTAGTGCTCCCTTTGGTGTGTGGTGAGGGATGCGGGGGTTCTCCTTGGTGTGCGGGGAGGGGTATGGTGAGTGATGCAGTAGGTGTGACGGGAGCGATGCTGGGGCTCCCTTCGGTGTGTGGTGAGGGATGGAGGCGTCCTTGAGAGCTGCGGAGAGGGATGCAGTGAGGGATGTGCTGGGTCCACGAAGTGTATGATGAGGGACCTGGTGGTCGTGTGGAGAGGGATGTAGTGATTTTGTGAAGTGTGTTGTGAGGCACAAGTTTCCCTGAGGCGTGTGTGAAAGGATGCGGTGGGTCTGTGAGGTGGGTGACATGGTAGGTCCCATTGGTGTGGGGTGAAGGATGTGTTCATTCCCCTTGGTCTGTGGTGAGGGCTGGGATGGGTCCATGAGGTGTGTGGTGGGGGGTGCAGGGATCCGTGCGTTGTGCGGTGAGGGACGTGGTGAGTCGGTGAGTTGTGTGGCGAGGGACATGGTGGGTCGGTGAGTTGTGTGGTGAGGGCCGCAGTGGGACTGTGAGGTGCACACGGTGGTGAGGTGTGGCATGTGGAGGCACGGGGTGTGCTGTGGCCAGCTCTCAGCGGCAAGGGGAGGTGCAGCGAGGCATGTGGTGCAGTAGCGTGTGGGGTGGCAAGGTGTGGTGAAATATAGATGAGTCAAGTCTGGCATCTGAAGCGTCTGACTTGTTGTTCGGCAGTGGAAACCGGGTGTCCAAGAGCTGTCAGCAGGCACCGATCGCTACATACTGTCACCAGGTGACTATGTTAATTGCTGACGACTGACAGAATTGCCCTTAAGCTTTGTATAGTCCACTAATAAACAGCAGCATGTCCAGGAACGGTTCTAGACGCTGGGGCACGATCCTCTGTGGTATTAAGCTGTTACACAGTCCCATGGCACAGATTTGGTCTAGGCAGCTCCTGGGCACGTGTTGACACTGGCATGCTGGGGAGGTTTCCCAGTAGATGACTCGCGGACAGCCAGTCTACTCTGGGACATTTTTCTGAGGCTAGACCGGGCTGCCTCTTGCCATTTGGCCTTTCTGTGCAAATTAAATTAAATTCCCACAGCAAGTCTAGTTTTCTGTACTCTTTTAGGTCTAGTTTCTGGTAGTGGCCTGTAGCTGAGCATCGGGTGTACTTCTCTGGAAACATCGTAAGCGCTGGCATTTGGAGTTGATGAGTGAGACTGCAAGTGGTGCATCTCAGCTGGGCATATGAAATCGGCAAAGATTATTCTCTTCTTCATGCTTGTCAGGAGAGAGGAAGACCATTTTCTAATGTGCTCGGTGTTGAACATGGAAAACCTGCTTTAGGAAAACACATCCCTATATGCTTCCACTGTGAACTCTAGTTTCCATACAGATTCATCCTAGGAGTGCTGTGTGAAAAAGTTCAGGATGCAAGTTCAAAACAACTGCTACAAACAAAAGAGCAGCTTAAGTAATGCCGTCTCTTTTCTTCATGTGAAGTCTTGACTCCGTACCTTCAAAACTGAGTAAGGAAAAGTTCCTTTCAGAAACCCACCATTCCGTTTGATGAGCCCAACTAAGTCTCGTGGCTACAACAGCATCACGGTCATTTTACACTGTGGTCTCATAAGAATGTGGGAAGAAAAATATTCACATGGTGGCAAAGAGAACTGCAATAGAGTGACAAAGTTCAGTTTCAAGCTGCTTGCTGGCTCATAGTTAGAGATGCTGTACTGTGGTTTTGTTCAGTGTGTCTTCATCACGAGAGACAAGTTACAGCTTTGGGGAATATTCTCCTTCCTAGAGACTCTTTGGGAAATGACTGTTCTAAGTTTAAAATGCTACTTTTGGAATAAATTCAGATAACTATTTTGAGTATAACAACCAGTGTTCCCTCTGGACTCATAGACTGCCGACATTTGTTTTTAACTGTCTTTGGGTACAACTGTTATTACTTCCTCCAATATCTCTTTTTTATTTCTTACACTTTAGTGAGGGGGTTCGTCTGCTGCTACCCAGAATTCTTTGCTTCTCTTCCAAAACCAAAAGTGTCTGCAAAGCATGACAAATTCCCAAAAATAGTATGTTATGTGTCGTAGTAACAGAAAATTACGGAAAGTGCATTGCTAGAATAATCCTGGCACTTAAGTCGTCATGCAGCTCTCTCATTGGTAAGTCTCAACGTGACTAATCCAAGTCTGTGACACTAAGGAAACTACAGAGGCACAGAGATGAGTGAATTCTGCAAGGTCATCAGGCCAGTCAGTGGCTGACCTGGACTCATCAGTGAGCAGGAGCAAGATTTCCGTAACAGTTACTGTCTCAGAACATGAAGTATTAACTTCAACCCACGTTGAGCAGTCTTTCTTATAAAGCACCTGCAAATAGTTTTGAGGAAGAAACCAAGCTCACTCGTTCAAAAGCCTTTGGCTTCAGTTTTTCACAATGAGTTGGTGGGACAGCACAAAGTACGTGCGGTTTAGATCAAGCAGATTGCTTGTTGCGTTATGGACAACTGCAGAGTTACGACAGCAAGGAAGAGCTGAAGCAGAACTGAAGGAAGTGCAAACGGTTTCCAGCAAGCGTTGCTGCTGCTGATTAAGGAATGCAAGTAAAGCCCCAAGAGCTCAATAGGGTGAAGTGCTGAATTTCCCAGATGTAGGCACCTGGACTGCAGCTTTTGATCCTGAGACATAACTGCTGCCAACAGCACCCATTGCATCTCATGGGAGGGTTGTGCATTTGTTGGCAGATCAGTCATGAAATAGAAATGAGGAGTTTTGGTACAGCAGTGGCAGTTTAGCTGTGTGTTCTTGTCTTGGCATTCAAGAGTTCCAGTTAGATATGTGCCAGGATTGATGTGCTATCTTTATTGAAAATTTTGAAGCCGCACTGGATGGGTTTTGAGGTCTCTTCCAATCCAATCGCTCCATGATTCTAAGTGTTTTGGCTCCAGGTTTCCTGAAATGGAGCCGTGTTCTTGAGGAATGCTGCCCCTCTGCCTGGCTCAGCGCCACCAGCAGAAGATCCTTCGCAGAGGGCTTTGTGTTTCTTGGTTCCACTCTTCAGGGGTCAGCAAGAAGATGGCCTTCTCTGTTATGTCACGGATTGCAGGAGAGGCATCTGTTCTGAGGGGATCAAGGCCTGTGATGGAGAAAATCAGAGCTGAGATGAAGCCTCGTGTCTACAGAGACCTCCAAGCATTCCCTCCAGACCCCACCAACCCCATCCAGAGAACAGCTGTAGGGCAGGAGGACCCCAGCTACCCCACAGAGCCCTCCCCAGAGCAGGACCTGGCATGGTAGAACCGCGGCCCCTGTCCCACCAGCCAAGCCCACCCTGCCCCTCCTCACCTAGACGGATCTCTGATATCTTCTGCAGTTTCTTCTCCTTCAAGTGCTGAGCAGCAAACACTAGGGACAGAGCTCCATCAGATCCCCCTTGCTCCCCAGCACCGTGGTGGGATCAGGGAGAAGGGTGTCTCCAAGGAGGGACCAAGGGGTGGTGGCTCACCAAGGAATATCAGAGCAGTCTCTCGCACTACTTCCTCAGGAGAATGAACATATTGCAGGCTCTGGTTTAAGTAGATCTCAGCCCTCCTCTTGTCCTGAATCAGCTGGAGAGACCACAAGGGTAAGGGCACGTCCCGGTGCCTCCCCAGCTGGCCACCCCAGTCCCTTCTCCCAGTATCCCCCATTTCTGGGAGCTCTCCATCCCACAGAGTGTGGAGTAGAAGCCTTGGGTGCTCTCTTCTTGAGGCCAGGGAGCAGGGATGCATCTCCACGCCGTAGGCTCCAGACTGCAGCAAGGTGGGGGAGACCCACCCCAAACATGTGGGGCAGCCCTCGTCCAGCCTGGGCCCTGAGGTGTGGGGGATCTTCTCACCAAGTGCTCTGCGATGTTCCACGTCATCTTTGTCTGAATATGGATTTTGGGCAGTTTCAAGCCCAGGAACTCCGCCACAGCCAGGAGACCTTCCTGGGAGGCCTGTGGAGCAGCAGAATTGGGAGATGGCAACACAGCCTTGGACAGGAGACTGGGAGTGCTCCTCCTCTTGGCTTTGTTGGTGGGGCCATGGTGGACATGAGAAGAAGGTGAGACGTGCCCTGGCCCAGGTGCCTGGGAGTCTCCTCTCTGTGTCACAGCTCAGCTTTGATATCCGTACCTCGGCCACGCTCGGTGTTTTGTCCTGTATGCGAACAATGAGTGGGAACAGGGCCGTTCGCACTTTCTCCTTGATCTGCCTCTTGTGGATCCACTTCATGCTCCTCAGCTGCTTGGTGAAGAACCTGATGGCTTGTTCTCTCACCTGGCTTTGCTCCTGGCAGGGAGAAGGACAGCAGCACTTGAGAAATGAGATCTCTTTGCCCACGGTGAGCAGGAGCGTCACCATGGCTGATGAGCAGGGAGATGCTCCAGGGTTGGATTGAGACACTGGAGGTGTGGGACAACTCTGTAGGTGCAGCTGAATGGCCCCAAACTTATCCAAGGCCCACGACTTCCCACCAAAATGGGCTGAGGAGGAGCAGACCGGGCTGGTCCTTGGCAACTGCTGTGGGCCACGCAGCCCTGGCCACGTACCCCACTGCAGCTAGGGATGGAGGAGCCCTCGGGGCTCTCAGAGCAGCTCTCAGGGAGAACCTGGGCTGTAAAGCCCAGGGGAGAAAGGTGAGCAGAAGCCCCTGCTCCAGGTGCTGCAGTTGTCCATGCCCAGTGCCCATCTGTGGGGATCGCGCTCTCCCATAGCCTTACGTGATGAAAGAGGGGCAGCAGCTTCTCCACCAGCTGCACAGCGATGGAGCTGACGTCCTTCTTCTTTAGGTGACCTGTCATGTTTTGGAGGATCAACAGGGCCTTCACAACAACATCTGCATTTCTGTTCTCCAGATTCTCAGCCACATCTGGCAGGACACACTTCATTCTTCTTGCCTGTGTGAAGAAGAGAATTTCCTTGTTAGGAAAAGCTCCATGCCTGGAAAGCTCCCCAGGTGGCCACCCTGGCAGGGATGGAGCTTGGGACCATCACCCCACTGCCTGATTCCAGCCAAGGCCAAGCCACCACCTCCCCCAGTGCCCCAGCTCCCGGCTGCCCTTGGCCGCGCTGTGCTCACCGTCTCAGCTCTCTGAGAGAGCGTGACGAAACCTTGGAGAACCAGTGGGCACAAGACTGGGTTTGGGTGCCTCATGTGTCTCCAGACTGTGTAGAGTTCTGTAAAGTTCACCTTTTCAAAATCCTTGCGGGCCAGGGCCTGGAAGAAAGGCAGCGGTGAGTGAGGGGCAGAGCAGGTGGGTCTCCCTCCACTGTGCAGCTCTGGGTTCCAGCAGCAGCTGAGGCCGAGGCCACCAGGGCTTTGGGTGCTAACTCACCAGCAATGGATAGATTTCAAATACATCATAGCTGGACTGACGGCATTCCCCATTAATCCAGCTGAACAGTTCCGTCATGACTGTCTCCGCCGTTTGGGGCACGGAGAGTACCAACTCCCACATGGGCATGGATGAGCTGCAAGGCAGAGCGCTCTGTCAGCAGGGCGACCTCGGCCACCGCAGCCTGGCCTGGGGCAGCCCTGCAGGACAGGGACCCTGGACCTCAGCTGGGGTGGCCTGGCCAGCAGGAGAGGAGCAAGGGGAGGTTCTCTGTGGGGCTGGGAGGAGCGTGGTGAATCAGGGAATGCCCTGCGATGGAAGGGACCCGGAAGGATCATCCAAGCCAATTCCTGTCCCTCCCACGACAACCCTAAAACCCACTCCGAGTGTCAGAGGGCCTTGACCAAAGGCTTCCTGAGCACTGTCAGGCTGGATGCCATGACTTCTTCCCTGGGGAGCTCTTCCAGTGCTCCACCACCCTCTGGGTGAAGGACCTTGTCCTAATGCCCGACCTAATCCTCCGCTGGTGCATCTTCCTGCCGTCCCCTTGGCTCAGAGAGAAGAGCTCAGCTCCTGCTCTTCCTTCTTCCCGTGTGAGGAACCTGCAGAGCACCATGAGGTCTCCCTGCAGTCTCCTCCAGGCTGAACAGAGCAAGTGACTTCAGCCGCTCCTCACGTGGCTTCCCCTCTAAACCCTTGGCCAACTTTGTGGCCCTCAACTCTGGGCTGGCTTGGCCGCCTTTGGCTGCTGCAGGGCTTTCACGAGGCTGGAAAGCGTGGTGGGAAGGAGAGCCCTGCTTCCCAGGCATGTCCAAACCAAAGAGTCTCCGTGTCTCCCTCCCCGCAGGGAACCCCCTCCAGGCTGTCAGGGCCAGGACCTGTCTCTTGGTGGAGCGATCTCCATTAGTGTTGAAAACACCTCATCAACGTGATGCGTGGTCGCGTGGAGCAGAAGGGCTTCCATGCTCTTCCGGGAAGATTCTGTTTTGATGCCTTCGATGTTTTCATGGATGCATCTTATAACAGTGGGCACCTGGAGAGGACAGAGGTGAGAATGGAGCTGCCCCAGAGGAGCAGCCACCTCCTCGGCTCCATCCCTCTCTACTGGTTTCAAGTGGCTTCACGCGCCTGAGACACGAGTGTTAGAAGGGAGGGATGGAGGATGAAGGTCTGGCAGGACTCAAGGGTTGGGCCGTCCAGCCCCAGGCCACTTACGTCCACCAGCCAGCACTCAGGAGCACTCACGGCCACATCCAACACGTTTCTCGCTGCCTCCTTGTTAAAGACACTGGACCCTCTCAGTGCTTTGATGGCCACACAGATGATGTCGGTCTTCTCCACAGCATCCAGGTATCTTGCGAACCTCTACAGGAGGAAGGAAGGGAGATAAGAGATGTTCCCGTGAGAGCCCGGCAGCGCTGGAGGCAACACCCAGAGGAAAGTGTTGGGCTCATGGGGTCAGTGGGTGACCCTCAAGCGATCCAGGCCTTGGCCAGTGGTGCTGGAGGTGCTGCTGGGACCCTGGAGTGCAGCCTTGCTTTGGGACAGCAGGAATCTTCTCAGCAGGGACTGCGAGGCCGTGCCAGCCTCACTGAGTCTCCACGCCTTTGCTCCTCCAAGTCACCTAGCAGCGCCTCAGAAGTCCCAGCAACAGAGGAGCTCCTTACCGTGGGCACATCTCTGATGGAGAGCAAATCCATTGCAGAGACATCCTCAAGATCCTCCTGGATCTCTTCTCCTTCACTGTTTGCCATTGACCTGCCTGAAGAAGCAGGGAAGGGGCAGGAGGATCAGTAAGACAAAGCAGCTTGGCCAGAAGCTCAACGCTATCGTCACTGTCCTTAAGACTTAATGATGCTTAAAGAGAAGCAGAGCTATCAGGAGATGCTGGTGCGGAGGGATGAAACCCACCACAAGGTCACTTACTTCGTTGCTTGTGGATGAGCTTGATCAAAAGACGAAGTGCTTTCAAAGTCAGACTTTCTTTAGTTTTTAAGGAATATGGGAAAACAGAGAGATGACCAAGCAGCTGGCCCAGGATGGGGATCTGCAGCTCTTGAAAGAAGGCAGGGCTGCCTTGTGGTCTAGATTCTTCATTTGGGACCTGCATGAGGGAGGCAGAAGAGAAGGGTTGGGGGCTGCATTCCTGGAGAGTCAAGGCTTTGCCGGGCGATGCCAGCTTGAGCTCCCAGAGCAGCCAGCTGGGCAGGAGCTCCACGCAGGGAGAACTTTGGCCACTCTGGTGGTCAGGAAGGGGACGTGGCCTGGCTGGAGGGCTGCTCGCTCCTCACCTTCAGGCTGGAGGTGTGCAGCACACAAATCAGCTTCCTAATCCTGCCCAGGGCCCTCTGCCGCACAACTGGTCTCTCAGAACTGGTGAGTTTCAGAAGGTCCTGGGAAGAGAGAAGTTCGTGGTGAGCCCTGGGAGCAGAGTTCTCCTCCAGCAGAAGCAACGCTGTTTAGCTCCTGGGCTGGACTCTTCCAGGCCATGAAGGCTTCCTCTGCTCTCCACAAAAGCCCGCAGTGGGGGCCCTGCCCTAGGAGACGGGCTGCTGGCAGCCCCTGCTTCCCCAAGGAGCCGAGCACCCTCCCTGCAGCATTCTCTCTGCCTGGCGCTGAGGTGAGGACTGTCGACTCTGGAGTGGACACCCCCTTCTCCCAGGGAGAGCAGCAGCCCCTCAGAACCCAACTCGTTGCAGATACAGACCTGGACGATGTCTGGCATCTCCTGATTGAGTCTGGTGACTGGAATGATGTTGAGCAACTTCTCCATCATCCTGTCCAGGGTTCCCAGGGCCTGCAAAGAAGACGAAGAGTTGTGGCAGAGTTTCCTGCTGTCCCCCTCAGTACCAGGATCCCATGTCCCAGTGGCGGGGCAGGACTGCCACATGTCCCAAAGTGCAGAGCATCTGATGGGGGTGACAGGAACATGAGAAGAGGGTGAAGGCACGAGGGTGGGCAAGCAAAGCTGAGCATGGGGTGGCCAGGGAGCAGCTCAGAGGGTGTGGGGTCTCCTGCTGCTCATCCACCACTTACTTTGGTGTACAGGTTTTTGATGGATTGACTCTTAGAGCGGGCTGTGACTATCCAAATGAAGGACAAGACCATTCTCAGGCAGGTTTGGAGCAGGAGTTTCTCCTTGCCCTCCAGCACTGCCTTAAAGAAGCTGCAGAGACAGAGAGGAACCAGTCAGGCACTGGTGCTGGGAGCGGTGCCTGGAGGCCTTCTGTGTATGGACGTGGAACCCAGGGGTGACCATAATGGATGTTGAGGTACCTCAATTCGGAGATAGCAGACATGGCTTTCTGCCACAGCACAAGCTGGAGATGTTTGTCAGCACATTCCTCTTCCATCAGCTCCTGCAAAACCCAGCTGGTGTGGGACCTGGCAACCAGCAGCACCCAGGGCCACCAGACCCTCATCACATCATACAATCATTAAGATTGGAGAAGACCTCTAAGCTCATCCAGCCCAAACATCAGTCCAACCCCACTCTGCCTACTAATCTACGTCTGAAGCGTTACATCTCCATGTGTTTTGAACCCCTCCATGGACGGAGAATCCACCGCTTCCCTGGGCAACCACTTCCAATGCTTCTCCACTCCTTCCATAACAACATCGTTCCAACGTCCAATCTAAAGCTTCCCTGGTTCACCTTGAGGTCATTTCCCCTCGCCCTGCCCAAGCGCTGCCCTCTTCCGCTGAGCTCCTGCTTGACCTCTCACCTTGACCTTCTCCACCACATTGTAGCTCCAGAAGAACAGTTCCAGGCCTTGCAGCAGGTGGTACTCCTTGGCAGCCTGGCACAGGGAACCAACGCAGTCAAGGAACTTCAGCTTCTCGCCAATTTCCTGGCACAAAGACCAAAGAGGGAGCATGAGAGGGGGACGCCCATGGCCAGCAGGACTGGAGCAGTGGAGACGGAGACCTGGGAGCAGCAGCTCTGCCCAGGCAGCGAGGGGCACGGGTACCTTCTCTGTGCCATCAAGGAAGGTGCAGATGAAGTCGATCGTTTCCTCTGCCTTTTCATAGATGGGCAACCGCTTGACATCTAAGAGAGAAGGAGAGCAGGGAGGGCTGTGAGAGGTTGTGATGGAAGGAGACAGGAGACTCTGCTGGGGACAAAACTGGCTGCCTGGCCAGGTCCTGCTCTTGGGTCAGCACAAACCCCTGCAACGCTCCACGTGCAGCTGGGCTGCCGTGCTGGACAGGACACATCCAGGAAAGCCCTCGTGATACCGGGTTGAGGGCAGGGAAGATTCCTGTCCCCCAGCATCGCTGCCTCTGCCCCAGAGTAGGAGCTGGGTCTCCTCTGCTTGCTCCACCCCTGGGAGAAGTTGGAAGGGACCCACAAGGGTCCTTGAGTCCTGTCTCTCCTTAGGGTGACCCCCAAATCATGGAAAGATGGAATACTTTGGGTTGGAAGGGACTTTAAGGACGATCCAGTTCCAATCCCCCACCATGGGAAGGGACACCTCCCACTGGATCAGGCTGCACCAAGTCCCATCATTCCTGGCCCGGAACACCTCCAGGGATGGGGCAGGAACAACATCTCTGGGCAGCGTGGGTCAGGTCCTCGGCAACCTCACAGGAGAACATTTCCCCCCAAGATCTC
Source organism: Clamator glandarius (assembly GCA_033459285.1). Taxonomy (NCBI): domain Eukaryota; kingdom Metazoa; phylum Chordata; class Aves; order Cuculiformes; family Cuculidae; genus Clamator; species Clamator glandarius. The sequence continues at coordinate 226,193 of JAUNZM010000457.1, read as the reverse complement.
ATCTCAGTCTGCCCTCTTTCAGCTCAAAACCCTTCTACCTCGTCCTGTCCCTGCACCCCCACATCAATAGCCCCTCACCAGCTTTCTGGGAGCCCCTTTCTGTATTTGAAGCTGCTCTAAGGTCTCCCCAGAGCCTTCTCTTCTCCTGGATGGACAACCCCAACTCTCATAACCTGTCCTCATACAGGAGGTTCTCCAGCCCTCAGATCATCCTCATGGCCTCCTCTGGACTTGGTCTCACAGATCCATGTCCTCCCTGTGCTGAAACCACCAGAGCTGGACGTAGGAGTCCAGTTGAGGTCTCACCAGAGCAGAGGAACAGAATCCCCTCCCTGACCCTGGCATCCAGCCCTGCCCAGCCCACCAGGACACTTCACTCACGCATCATCAGGGGCATGATCGCGGTACAAGCGTAAGCAAAGATAACACAGAAGCTTCAGCAAATGCCTCAGCACCACGGGGTAAGACGTGAGCTCTGCTCAGGAGCTGTGAGCTCTGCTGCCTCTCCAGTCAGTGCCCAGAGAGACACTGGGAGCCTGGGGGCTGTGTCATCCTCACCTCTTGAGGGTTGGGGGGGGGGATCCCATTGTGATGTCACTAGGGGTCCCACCACAACCTGGGCAGGGGCGGGGGACATGGAAGGACGGGGTGTGGCCAGCACAGACAGGCCTTCTCACAGGTTGGCAACTTCAAAGAACGTCACGTAGGCAATTACAACATTCACGGGAAATGCAGCAGCTTCAGAAAACTCATGTCATCTGGGATCTTGTAGACAAACTCCACCGGCGTGCACGCTACTTCAGCCCATGCGTAGCAGTTTACAAGAGCCATGACTGTCTCCAAACTCAAATCCTTTCACACTGCCTCCAAGAGCTTCTACAATTCCAGAGCATTCAAATCCAGGAACAAGAGGCGTCTTGGGAGGGTTGTCAATATTCCCCTGCCGCACCATCAAATCAATCAAATCAAATCACATAGAGGGCACTAAAGGGGTCCCAGAGGTCTCCAGAGGAGTCCTGGTGGTCCTAGGGTGATCTAGAGGGATGCTGGGGGGCTCTGGAGGGGTCCTGGGCATCCTAGAAGGCTTGTAGAAGGTCCTAAAGGGTCCAAGGGGGCTCTAGAGGGTTCCCAGGGTCTCAAAATAGGTCCTGTAGGAAAAAGTGCAGTCCTAGAAGGGACCTGGCCCTAAGGAGTCCCAGAGGGCTCTGGAGGGGTCCTGACAGTCTGAGAACATTCCTGGGGGGCTCTAGAAGGCTGCTAGGTGTCCCTGCAGGGGAACTGAAGGCCATAGATAAGTACTCAGGAGCTCTAGATAGGCCTGGGTGCCTTTAGAAGAGTCCTGAGGGTCTCTATAGTGGTCCTGGCTGTCCTAGAAGGGTCCTGGAAGGCCTTAAAGGGGTCCCAGGGGGTTCTAGAGGATTCTTGGGGGCCTTAGAAGGGTCCTAGAAGGTTGTAAATATGTCCCAAGGGGCTCTAGAATGGTCATGGGAGTCACTAGGTGGGTCCTGGGGGTAATAGAAAGTCCCTAGAAGACCCTAAAGGGGACCCAGGGCACTCTAGAGGGATCCTGGGTGTCTCCAGATTGACCCTGGGGGACCAAGAAGGGTCCTGGGGGTTCTAGAGGGGTCCTAGAAGGCCCTTAACCCCAGTGGGTTCAAAAGGGTACTTGAGGCTCTCTAGAGGGGTTCTGGTGGTCCTAGAAGGTACGTAGAAGGCCTTAAAGGGGCCTCCAGGGAATTCCTGAGGGTCCTAGATAGGTCCTAGAAGGCTCTAAAGGTGTGCCGGGGGGGGCCTAGATGGGTCCCAGGGGTCTCTAGATGGGCTCCGTGGTTCCTAGAATGTCCTAGAAGTCATTTTGACTCCATCCACGGTGTTCTCAGTCAGACAGAGCAGACTCAGCGCCACCACAGCATCCTGAGTCCCTTCCCAGAGGAGGGCATTTTGGAGGTGGCACCAGCCTCGTCTGGAGAGACTCATTCCGCCGTGATGGGACAGAAGCCCAGCTGGGACAGTGCCCCTGGGGGGCTCGACGTGGTCCCATGAGAACAGCACTGCTGTCATTTGCTCAGGCGAGGGCTCGGAAACCACTGCGTTAATTCCATTTGCCACTTGGGTGCAACGAGGCCACCCAAAGCAGGGACTCCACGGCCGCTCCGGGGTCAATTTCTGCCTGGAGAAAGCCTGGCTCCACCAGGAGGGATCTGGGGAGTGTTGTCTCCTCACATACTGACTGCTCTCACGTGGGAGAGCCGAGGGCTGAGTGGGCACAGGTGTCTCTGCCCTCGGGGCAGCAGCTCAGACCTGGGGCCACCACTAGGCCTGGGCTCCCCTGCTCTTCTGCTGCAAGGCTGGCCCCGGATGGGGCTGTGGGTTCACCTCAAGGAGCACAAAGCAAACCTGCAGGGGTGCACAGGTGCCCCCAGCAGCAGCCCGGGCTGGGAGCTTCAGGGCTGGGCTTAGCCTTTGCTTCTGGGGCTTCTGCCCAGCACGAATCCCAAATGTTTCCTCTTTACCCGAACACCTCTCATCGTATCTGATGATGTGAGGATGTCTCCAGGCAGCTTTGCAGGCAAAAGAAATGGGGTTTTCAGCATCTTTAATCTTTTACTTAAAGCTTAAGCTGAAAGAAAACTGTAAAAGGACTTGATTTTTACTTTTGAGCCACTCCTTCACTTTCCAGTTTACTGACAAGGCTTCTTAGCCAGGCCAAGGGCTTGTTCCAAGGGACGGCTTTTCTCAGGGTTGTCTCCTCTCTCTGTCAACTGCAGCACAGCTCCAGATCCCACGTCAGGCTGGGCACAAAAGATTCGGCTTCCGTGTCCATGCTTGAATCTCACAATACAGGTAATTGTGCTTCTGCCTCACTGAGAATTAACTATCTTCTCTCACGTGCTTTCACAGAATTATAAAATCATAGGATAACCAGGCTGGAAGAGACCCACCGGATCATTGAGTCCAACCATTCCTATCAATCACTAACCCATGTCCCTCAGCACCTCGTCCACCCGTCCCTTAAACCCCTCCAGGGAAGGGGACTCAACCCCCTCCCTGGGCGGCCTCTGCCACTGCCCAATGACCCTTTCTGTGAAAGATTTTTTCCTAATGTCCAGCCAAAACCTCCTCTGGTGGAGCTTGAGGCAATTCCCTCTCGTCCTGTCCCCTGTCATTTGGGAGATTAGCCCAGCTCCCTCCTCTCCACAACCTCCTCTCAGGGAGTTGGAGAGAGCAATGAGGTCTCCCCTCAGCCTCCTCTTCTCCAGGATAAACACCCCCAGCTCTCTCAGACGCTTCTCATAAGGCCTGTTCTCCAGCTTCACTGCTCTTCTCTGGACTTGCTCCAGAGTCCCAACATCCTTCTTGTGGTGAGGATCCCACAACTCAACACAGAATTCGAGGAGCGGTCTCACCAGGTCCGAGTTCAGAAGGAGAAGAACCTCCTTGGACCTGCTGGTCACGCTGTTTCTGATCCAAGCCAAGATGCCATTGGCCACCTGGGCCCCTGCTGGCTCATGTTCAGTCACTGTCAACCAACATCCCCAGGTCCTTCTCCTCCAGGCAGCTTTCCAGCCAGACTTCTCCTAGTCTGGAGCTGCTCAGGGTTGTTGTGCCCCAAGTGCAGGACTCGGCATTTGGCCTCATTAAACCTCATGCCGTTGGTCTCAGCCCAGCGATCCAGACCGTTCAGATCCCTTGGAGCATCCTGACCCTCCAGCAAATCCATGCTCCCACCCACCTTAGTGTCATCTTCAAACTTGCTCAGGGTGCCCTCGATGCCTTCATCCAGGTCATTGATATAGACATTGAACAGGGCTGGACCCAGCACTGAGCCCTGGGGACACCACCTGGAACTGGCCTCCAGCTGGATTTAACTCCATTTCCCACCACTCTCTGGGCCCTCCAGCCAACCAGTTTTCCACCCAGGAGAGTGCGTGCCTGGCCAGGCCAGAGGTGGCAGTTTCCGAAGCAGAATGCTGGGAGAAACTGTGTCAAAGGCTTTACTGAGGTCCAGTCAATACACCTGCCACCCACCTTTGCCTGTGGAGACGTGCCGATCTCCACCTAGCAGGCCACACAAGCCAAGAGAGGAGTGTCTGCAGGTCTCCTCCCCTTGCACATGCACTTTCTGTTGGCAGAGATGTTGCAGTAATACCTTGCTGATGAGCGTCTCGGTGTCGGGATATGTGGGGCGAGTGTGCACAGGAGTATGTGTGTGAAATGCTGGGACAGCACCTGCACGCCTACATCTCCATGTGTGTGTAAGCAGACATGCATGGATGTGCCGACAGTGACAATGATCTTCTATGCTTGTTATGAAAAGTTCCCAGTAGCCAAGTGTGAGATTCCAAGCTGTAGCTTGGAAGGGTTCCCGGGCTGCCTTGCTGACTGTTGGTGAATCGCTTTGGGAGGGAGAAACACTCCCCAAGAGACCTGCCCAAGTGATGAACCCACTCCCCCTTCAACCAACCTACGTACAAATTTAATGCTCTAGACTGTTAGACTCTCATCGTAAGTGTTGAGAATGTTAGCCACTTTTTCATTTTAGTATTAAACTAGTTCTTTAGCTGATCAACTCCATCTTCAGGAGCAGCTCAGTTCTGGAAATATTCCCTTGGAATAGGTTAGCCAAGGAAACCTGTTGATTGGAACTACTTCCTTTAATCCTTTTCTAGTTTTCCTCTCTGATTTGCTTTGCTCTTGTTTGCATTTCATCGTGCCATGGAATACACACATAGACTGGTGCACTTGCAAATCAAACCTCACATTTAGGTTTAATTGAATCATTTCCTGGTTTGTTTTTTTTTTTTCACTAGGCTGTCAGCTGGTGGGATATTGATCCAATACTGCCCCTTTGACTTCCCAGCCACGCTCAAAATCCACTTTAAACGACAAGAGACTGTGAGAATGGATATTAAGGAGATTTGTGTCAGGGGAAGAAAAGGGATTTTAAGAGAAAAGACAGAAACTATCAATATCCACAGCCCCATATCAATAATACTCGATGTTTGCAAAGCCATAGACCAAAACGCATGGATAGAGGAAAATCGTGGAGCCCCGAGCCGGAGGCGTTATTATATCAACAGTAATAAGTGCATGTGTGACCCTTATGGCCCATGTTATAATGCTGAAGATCGGAATTCTTCTCCCACTTGGGATTGTGTTGTATGGGCTACGTGGAATAAAAACCCTAGAGAAACATCCCTTGATGGGAACTCTGAGAAACTGAAGGTGTAATTGATGCAGGCCATAAGTCTCTCACATCACACAGCCATTAGCTGTACTCCTGTAAACCTCACGACACAGAACCCAGAAGTTCTACTGGGTAAAAAGGAAACAATCTATGGTATACAGATTGAAGGCAGGGGAAAGGATCCTGGAACTCTAATTAACATTAGAGTTAAAGAAGAACATAGAGATCAAGAGCAAAACAAACTAGCTTTTCATTCATTTTATCAAGAAATGGCCACAGGAGTCAAATATGAAATCCCCTCAGTTGCCCAGAACTTGCTTACAAATCTCGCAGAAAGCAGCTAAATCTTTAAATGTCACCAATTGTTCTGTGTGAGGAGGGACCAGTATTGGGGAGCGATGGCCTTGGAAATGCCAAGAGTCAAATCTCTTGGATCCTAGCATACGGAACAATATGGACCCAGGAGGGCTAAGCAGCGGGCCCTCCAAACCACTGTCTTTGGTCGGACGTGTTGACAAAAGCCGACAGGAAAAAGAGCCGTAGGAGATTTGGTGTGCAAAGGAGTACATGTATGGAACGATCCTCAATCAAATGGGACAGTCTGGGGAATGCCACGAACTTTAGCTAAAGAAGGAAAGGATTGGACTTTGGGGAAGGGCTCAAATGAAAAATGGGAAGCTCCCTGGGGGCACTATTGGATCTGTGGAAAGTATGCTTATTCCGTACTTCCACCTAATTGGACATGTACATTAGGAACCGTAAGACCTAGTTTTTTCCTGTTACCCTCAAAGAAAGGAGAAAAGTTGGGTGTACAAGTTTACATAAATGATAAAAATGAGAATTAGTAATAGGAGATTGGAAGGATAACAAACGGCTGCCTGAAAGAATCCTTGCACACTATGATTCAGCTACTCGGGCTGAGGATGGGTCATGGGGATATCAAACTACATATCAAAACAGATTAGCTTTAGACTACCTCCTAGCCCAGCAAGGAGGAGTCTGTGGAAAATTCAATCTCACAAACTCTTGTTTACAGATTGATGAGGAGGGAAAAGCAATTGAACAATTGGTAGACAACATAAAAAAAAAAAGCCCACGTGCCTGTCCAAACATTGATGAATGGTGGAAAGACAATTGGAGGAATTTTGAAGGGTTAAAAGAGATCATCCTAGGAATAACTGTATTGATGTCCATCCTTCTACTCCTCCCATGTTGTATGGAGTTAATAAGAAATTTAGTCAAACAAATAGTTGAAAGAGCCACCTTTTCCATCATTTCAACTGATACTCTTGAGAAACAGGGTTAAAAGATGCAAATTAATCTTTTAAAGAAGAACAAAGAAGATGAGAATACAAAATCAATTCTACCCAGTTTTGAAAGACAGACACAAATCAATTTATTGCAAAAGAAGAGGAGGGATTGTGAGAATGGATATTAAGGAGATTTGTGCCAGCATGACAGGATATGGCGTTGATTGTGAAGTTGAGAAGGTTTATCTTCAAGTTTAAGCGGTTGAGGAACTCTTGGTTTAACATTTGTGCAGGGCTTAGCTGTATTGGATTGTGCTGGGGATAGGGGGGTCCGCGTTCACGGAGCCGCGGGTTCAGCCGAGGACCCCGGGGAGGAGATCTTGAGAGTCCCTGGGCGGTCCGGGAGGGGCTGGCTGCACAGGTCCACTCAGGGGAAGGAACATTCTCAAAGATGATTGTAATATGCATGAAACTGAATGAACATGCATGAAGGAACAATCTCGAAGATGACTGTAATATTCATGAATCTGAATGAATATGCATGAGAACAGATGTATAAAAAGACGTGGCAAGCGTGGTTTAGCGTGCATATTGGTGGAGCAGGAGCTGCCCACGCACCCAGCGCTGTTTTACTCAGTTCCCAGTCCTCGGATAATAAAATACTTTGCTGATGAATTGGACTGGCAGGGTAGTCATTTATAAGAGAGCTGGGAGAGAGGGGGCTGGATCCGTTAGCAGCGAGTTTGGACCCTCAAGAGTAGGGCTCGGGCCTTAAAAAGAGGGCTCTGTAAATGATACTGAGGTGTCGAACCCCAAAATTATGTTGTGTCCTGAAATGATGATGCTGCTGTACCAAACACAAAGGCTCAAACTGCGGCTCAATAGGCTCCGAATAAGGATTTGAGCCCTCACACTTGTATATTTGACTCTCAAATGAGGCTTTCTTCACTGAAATGAAGGCTTTAGAAACTAAAAATAAATGACTTCTGAACCCCTTTAGAAGCGTTTGTCTCTAAAACTGATGTTTGGACAACAAAAATCAGATTTTGTGTCCTAGAAGTGATACTCCTGGCCCTCCAATGCACCTTTGCAGCGCAAACATGCACTTTGGAACCTTATAAAGGAGGGTCTGTATCCTAAAACCAAGGCTTTGGAATGCAAGACACACCGCACCAGCCCCAGTCCCCCCGGGGTGGGAGGCAGTGCCAGGGAAGCAGGGTGGGCTCAAAACGGGGCCGGGGGCCCACTGTAAAGCAGAGCGAACCACTCAGCCCAGTATAACCAGTCTGCACCACTAATGCCTACGAGGCACATTTGAAAGGGATCACTAGGTGTCACCATAGAAAGGCTGAAATCTGTTTGGCTGGTCTGGTTGGCCCACATTTTGTCGCGGATCAATTCCAGTTATTATCCCGTCCCCAACTTTAAACAACAGCACGATTCCCAATATTATGAGTTGGAATGATTGTCTTCCTCTTGAAGGCTTGATGCCTTGTCTGGTGGGAGGTGTGGGCGGACCTCCCCTGGCAGAGCTCGAGGCCATTGCCCCTTGTCCTGTCCCCTGTCACTTGGGAGAAGAGACTAACACCCTCCTCTCTACAACCTCCTTTCAGGTAGTTGGAGAGAGCAGCTACGTCTTCCTTCAGCCTCCTCCAGGCTAAGCACCCCCAGCTCTCTAAGCCACCCCGCATCAGGCTTGTTCTCCAGTCCCCTCCAGACTCCGTGGTCTTGCTCGGGGGGAGCATTACTGTACGGGATGCAATTGCTCAGCTTGTTAGCAGATCTGAAGAGGAGGAAGGAGGAGGGTGGGGTCTGTGCTGCAGAAACCCGGGGTGCTATAGTGTCTTTCAGAGCACTTCAGAATGGCCTTGTGCTACTTCTGTGACGACTACTGAGAGGGCAGCCTGCACTGGTCCAAAACGCTAGCAAGTTCCTCTGAGTTTTACTTGTGTTCCAAAAACTAGATGCTGTATTTTTGCTCAGATACACCGTATCTGTTTCTCACTTTATCTCTGAGGAATTTAGTTTTAATTTACTAAAACGCCATGCGAGGTAGCAACGGTGTTAGGAAGGGCTCGCTGACGCCATTTCCAATGTTTCCTGCGTGACTTTGCTCTTCCCAATGCTAAATGTTCCTGCTGTGAGACCCTACAGTGTTTTTCAGGTATGCCTCAGCTACTTCCCTGTAACAAAAAGCACATTCAGAGATAATTCTTTACATGTAACTATCTCTGATAAGCCTCTTCGAAGGGAAAGATTACTGCTTGAAGGTTTTTTCTTCTTTAAGTTTGCTTTTGTTAGCCTTTTGGAGCTGAGAATTTATGGTAATAATAAAGTAAGCGGCAACTTTTGCAGTTTTTAAGGCAGCTGTTTGTAGTGAATTCAGCATCATCACATTGCTTTCCTCTGCGCTGAACATGTATTACTAGATATATCGACTAATCCCCATCACATATCTTAAAAATGGAAACGTGCTGTTACACTGTTGGTGCAAAGATTCCAAGGGGCTGGCCGAGCATTGGGAATTCAACAAATGAACTTCATGCCATTTTTGTGGCTGATGCCTTTCCCCCTGCCTGCCCTTTTGCACTTACACCTCTCCAAACCAGGACCTTTCACTCCATATCCTTGATGGGAGATGGGACGGGAGGGGGGATGGGGTGAGGGGATTAAGGCACGGACTTCAATCTGATGGATCGAAGACACTTCGCTGAGTTACATCTCTCTTCCCCATCTATAACATATGGTTTACATAGTTCTCAGCCCTCTGCTTCTCCTGCTTCCACTGGAGAGACCACAAGGGTAAGGGCACGTCCCAGTGCCTCCCCAGCTGGCCACTCCAGTCCCTCCTCCCAGTATCCCCCATTGATGGGAGCTCTCCATCCAACAGAGGGTGGAGTAGAATCATCGGGTGCTCTCGTCTTGAGGCCAGGGAGCAGGGACGCATCTCCACACCGTAGGCTCCAGACTGCAGCAAGGTGGGTACATGTGGGGCAGCCCTCGTCCAGCCTGGGACCCTGAGGTGTGGGGGATCTTCTCACCAAGTGCTCTGCGATGTTCCACGTCATCTTTGTCTGAATATGGATTTTGGGCAGTTTCAAGCCCAGGAACTCCGCCACAGCCAGGAGACCTTCCTGGGAGGCCTGTGGAGCAGCAGAAGGTGGGAGATGGCACCACAGCCTTGGACAGGAGACTGGGCATCCTCCTCCTCTTGGCTTTGTTGGTGGGGCCATGGTGGACATGAGAAGAAGGTGAGACGTGCTCTGGCCCAGGTGCCTGGGAGTCTCCTCTCTGTGTCACAGCTCAGCTTTGATACTCGTACCTCGGCCCTCACCACAAGGATGTTGAGGCTCTGGAGCGAGTCCAGAGAAGAGCAGTGAAGCTGGTGAAGGGGCTGGAGAACAGGCCTTATGAGGAGCGGCTGAGAGAGCTGGGGGTGTTTATCCTGGAGAAGAGGAGGCTGAGGGGAGACCTCATTGCTCTCTCCAACTCCCTGAGAGGAGGTTGTGGAGAGGAGGGAGCTGGGCTAATCTCCCAAATGACAGGGGACAGGACGAGAGGGAATTGCCTCAAGCTCCACCAGAGGAGGTTTTGGCTGGACATTAGGAAAAAATCTTTCACAGAAAGGGTCATTGGGCAGTGGCAGAGGCCGCCCAGGGAGGGGGTTGAGTCCCCTTCCCTGGAGGGGTTTAAGGGACGGGTGGACGAGTGCTGAGGGACATGGGTTAGTGATTGATGGGAATGGTTGGACTCAATGATCCGGTGGGTCTCTTCCAGCCCGGTTATTCTATGATTTTATAATTCTATGAAAGCACGTGAGAGAAGATAGTTAATTCTCAGTGAGGCAGAAGCACAATTACCTGTATTGTGAGATTCAAGCATGGACACGGAAGCCGAATCTTTTGTGCCCAGCCTGACGTGGGATCTGGAGCTGTGCTGCAGTTGACAGAGAGAGGAGACAACCCTGAGAAAAGCCGTCCCTTGGAACAAGCCCTTGGCCTGGCTAAGAAGCCTTGTCAGTAAACTGGAAAGTGAAGGAGTGGCTCAAAAGTAAAAATCAAGTCCTTTTACAGTTTTCTTTCAGCTTAAGCTTTAAGTAAAAGATTAAAGATGCTGAAAACCCCATTTCTTTTGCCTGCAAAGCTGCCTGGAGACATCCTCACATCATCAGATACGATGAGAGGTGTTCGGGTAAAGAGGAAACATTTGGGATTCGTGCTGGGCAGAAGCCCCAGAAGCAAAGGCTAAGCCCAGCCCTGAAGCTCCCAGCCCGGGCTGCTGCTGGGGGCACCTGTGCACCCCTGCAGGTTTGCTTTGTGCTCCTTGAGGTGAACCCACAGCCCCATCCGGGGCCAGCCTTGCAGCAGAAGAGCAGGGGAGCCCAGGCCTAGTGGTGGCCCCAGGTCTGAGCTGCTGCCCCGAGGGCAGAGACACCTGTGCCCACTCAGCCCTCGGCTCTCCCACGTGAGAGCAGTCAGTATGTGAGGAGACAACACTCCCCAGATCCCTCCTGGTGGAGCCAGGCTTTCTCCAGGCAGAAATTGACCCCGGAGCGGCCGTGGAGTCCCTGCTTTGGGTGGCCTCGTTGCACCCAAGTGGCAAATGGAATTAACGCAGTGGTTTCCGAGCCCTCGCCTGAGCAAATGACAGCAGTGCTGTTCTCATGGGACCACGTCGAGCCCCCCAGGGGCACTGTCCCAGCTGGGCTTCTGTCCCATCACGGCGGAATGAGTCTCTCCAGACGAGGCTGGTGCCACCTCCAAAATGCCCTCCTCTGGGAAGGGACTCAGGATGCTGTGGTGGCGCTGAGTCTGCTCTGTCTGACTGAGAACACCGTGGATGGAGTCAAAATGACTTCTAGGACATTCTAGGAACCTCGGAGCCCATCTAGAGACCCCTGGGACCCATCTAGACCCCCCCGGCACACCTTCAGAGCCTTCTAGGACCTCTCTAGGACCCTCAGGAATTCCCTGGAGGCCCCTTTAAGGCCTTCTACGTACCTTCTAGGACCACCAGAACCCCTCTAGAGAGCCTCAAGTACCCTTTTGAACCCACTGGGGTTAAGGGCCTTCTAGGACCCCTCTAGAACCCCCAGGACCCTTCTTGGTCCCCCAGGGTCAATCTGGAGACACCCAGGATCCCTCTAGAGTGCCCTGGGTCCCCTTTAGGGTCTTCTAGGGACTTTCTATTACCCCCAGGACCCACCTAGTGACTCCCATGACCATTCTAGAGCCCCTTGGGACATATTTACAACCTTCTAGGACCCTTCTAAGGCCCCCAAGAATCCTCTAGAACCCCCTGGGACCCCTTTAAGGCCTTCCAGGACCCTTCTAGGACAGCCAGGACCACTATAGAGACCCTCAGGACTCTTCTAAAGGCACCCAGGCCTATCTAGAGCTCCTGAGTACTTATCTATGGCCTTCAGTTCCCCTGCAGGGACACCTAGCAGCCTTTTAGAGCACCCCTAGGAACGTTCTCAGACTGTCAGGACCCCTCCAGAGCCCTCTGGGACTCCTTAGGGCCAGGTCCCTTCTAGGACTGCACTTTTTCCTACAGGACCTATTTTGAGACCCTGGGAACCCTCTAGAGCCCCCTTGGACCCCTTTAGGACCTTCTACAAGCCTTCTACGATGCCCAGGACCCCTCCAGAGCCCCCCAGCATCCCTCTAGAACACCCTAGGACCTTTCTAGGACCCCCAGGTCTCCTCGGAGCTATCTGGGACCCCTTTAGTGCCCTCTATGTGATTTGATTTGATTGATTTGATGGTGCGACAGGGGAATATTGACAACCCTCCCAAGACGCCTCTTGTTCCTGGATTTGAATGCTCTGGAATTGTAGAAGCTCTTGGAGGCAGTGTGAAAGGATTTGAGTTTGGAGACAGTCATGGCTCTTGTAAACTGCTACGCATGGGCTGAAGTAGCGTGCACGCCGGTGGAGTTTGTCTACAAGATCCCAGATGACATGAGTTTTCTGAAGCTGCTGCATTTCCCGTGAATGTTGTAACTGCCTACGTGACGTTCTTTGAAGTTGCCAACCTGTGAGAAGGCCTGTCTGTGCTGGCCACACCCCGTCCTTCCATGTCCCCCGCCCCTGCCCAGGTTGTGGTGGGACCCCTAGTGACATCACAATGGGATCCCCCCCCCAACCCTCAAGAGGTGAGGATGACACAGCCCCCAGGCTCCCAGTGTCTCTCTGGGCACTGACTGGAGAGGCAGCAGAGCTCACAGCTCCCGACCAGAGCTCACGTCTTACCCCGTGGTGCTGAGGCGTTTGCTGAAGCTTCTGTGTTCTCTTTGCTTACGCTTTTACCTCACAGCCCAACGATGGCAGAGAGACCTCCTCACAGCCTCAAGCTGGCCTGGCAGGAGGAAGAGTCTCCTCAGAGACCTCCTCACAGCCTCAAGATGGCCTGGCAGGAGGAAGAGTCTCCTCAGAGACATCCTCACATTCTCAAGCTGGCCTGGCAGGAGAAAGAGTCTCCTCAGAGACATCCTCACAGCCTCAAGATGGCCTGGCAGGAGGAAGAGTCTCCTGAGAGACATCCTCACAGCCTCAAGCTGGCCTGGCAGGAGGAAGAGTCTCCTCAGAGACCTCCTTACAGCCTCAAGCTGGCCTGGCAGGAGGAAGAGTCTCCTCAGAGACATCCTTACAGCCTCAAGATGGCCTGGCAGGAGGAAGAGTCTCCTCAGAGACATCCTCACAGCCTCAAGCTGGCCTGGCAGGAGGAAGAGTCTACTCAGAGACATCCTCACAGCCTCAAGCTGGCCTGGCAGGAGGAAGAGTCTCCTGAGAGACATCCTCACAGCCTCAAGCTGGCCTGGCAGGAGGAAGAGTCTCCTCAGAGACATCCTCACAGCCTCAAGCTGGCCTGGCAGGAGGAAGAGTCTCCTCAGAGACATCCTTACAGCCTCAAGATGGCCTGGCAGGAGGAAGAGTCTCCTCAGAGACCTCCTTACAGCCTCAAGCTGGCCTGGCAGGAGGAAGAGTCTCCTCAGAGACCTCCTTACAGCCTCAAGATGGCCTGGCAGGAGGAAGAGTCTCCTCAGAGACATCCTCACAGCCACAAGATGGCCTGGCAGGAGAAAGAGTCTCCTGAGAGACATCCTCACAGCCTCAAGCTGGCCTGGCAGGAGGAAGAGTCTCCTCAGAGACATCCTCACAGCCTCAAGCTGGCCTGGCAGGAGGAAGAGTCTACTCAGAGACATCCTCACAGCCTCAAGCTGGCCTGGCAGGAGGAAGAGTCTACTCAGAGACATCCTTACAGCCTCAAGATGGCCTGGCAGGAGGAAGAGTCTCCTGAGAGACATCCTCACAGCCTCAAGCTGGCCTGGCAGGAGGAAGAGTCTACTCAGAGACATCCTTACAGCCTCAAGATGGCCTGGCAGGAGGAAGAGTCTCCTCAGAGACCTCCTTACAGCCTCAAGCTGGCCTGGCAGGAGGAAGAGTCTCCTGAGAGACATCCTCACAGCCTCAAGCTGGCCTGGCAGGAGGAAGAGTCTCCTCAGAGACTTCCTCACAGCCTCAAGCTGGCCTGGCAGGAGGAAGAGTCTCCTCAGAGACCTCCTTACAGCCTCAAGCTGGCCTGGCAGGAGGAAGAGTCTCCTGAGAGACATCCTCACAGCCTCAAGATGGCCTGGCAGGAGGAAGAGTCTCCTCAGAGACCTCCTCACAGCCTCAAGATGGCCTGGCAGGAGGAAGAGTCTCCTCAGAGACTTCCTCACAGCCTCAAGATGGCCTGGCAGGAGGAGGAGTCTCCCCAGAGGAGCAACTCTGCCCCACAACCCTATGAGGAGACCGCGATCATGCCCCTGATGATGTGTGAGTGAAATGTCCTGGTGGGCTGGGCAGGGCTGGATGCCAGGGTCAGGGAGGGGATTCTGTTCCTTTGCTCTGGTGAGACCTCAGCTGGACTCCTACGTCCAGCTCTGGAGGTTTCAGCACAGGGAGGACATGGATCTGTGAGACCAAGTCCAGAGGAGCCCATGAGGATGATCTGAGGGCTGGAGAACCTCCTGTATGAGGACAGGTTATGAGAGTTGAGGTTGTCCATCCAGGAGAATGGAAGGCTCTGGGGAGATCTTAGAGCAGCTTCAAATACAGAAAGGGGCTCCCAGAAAGCTGGTGAGGGGCTATTGATGTGGGGGTGCAGGGACAGGATGAAGTAGAAGGGTTTTGAGCTGAAAGAGGGCAGACTGAGATGAGGTCTTGGGGAGAAATGTTCTCCGATGAGGTTGCTGAGGACCTGACCCACGCTGCCCAGAGATGTTGTTCCTGCCCCATCCCTGGAGGTGTTCCGGGCCAGGATGGATGGGACTTGGTGCAACCTGATCCAGTGGGAGGTGTCCCTTCCCATGGTGGGGGATTGGAACTGGATCGTCCTTAAAGTCCCTTCCAACCCAAAGTATTCCATCTTTCCATGATTTGGGGGTCACCCTAAGCAGAGACAGGACTCAAGGACCCTTGTGGGTCCCTTCCAACTTCTCCCAGGGGTGGAGCAAGCAGAGGAGACCCAGCTCCTACTCTGGGGCAGAGGCAGCGATGCTGGGGGACAGGAATCTTCCCTGCCCTCAACCCGGTATCACGAGGGCTTTCCTGGATGTGTCCTGTTCAGCACGGCAGCCCAGCTGCACGTGGAGCGTTGCAGGGGTTTGTGCTGACCCAAGAGCAGGACCTGGCCAGGCAGCCAGTTTTGTCCCCAGCAGAGTCTCCTGTCTCCTTCCATCACAACCTCTCACAGCCCTCCCTGCTCTCCTTCTCTCTTAGATGTCAAGCGGTTGCCCATCTATGAAAAGGCAGAGGAAACCATCGACTTCATCTGCACCTTCCTTGATGGCACAGAGAAGGTACCCCTGCCCCTCGCTGCCTGGGCAGAGCTGCTGCTCCCAGGTCTCCGTCTCCACTGCTCCAGTCCTGCTGGCCATGGGCGTCCCCCTCTCATGCTCCCTCTTTGGTCTTTGTGCCAGGAAATTGGCGAGAAGCTGAAGTTCCTTGACTGCGTTGGTTCCCTGTGCCAGGCTGCCAAGGAGTACCACCTGCTGCAAGGCCTGGAACTGTTCTTCTGGAGCTACAATGTGGTGGAGAAGGTCAAGGTGAGAGGTCAAGCAGGAGCTCAGCGGAAGAGGGCAGCGCTTGGGCAGGGCGAGGGGAAATGACCTCGAGGTGAACCAGGGAAGCTTTAGATTGGACGTTGGAACGATGTTGTTATGGAAGGAGTGGAGAAGCATTGGAAGTGGTTGCCCAGGGAAGCGGTGGATTCTCCGTCCATGGAGGGGTTCAAAACACATGGAGATGTAACGCTTCAGATGTAGATTAGTAGGCAGAGTGGGGTTGGACTGATGTTTGGGCTGGATGAGCTTAGAGGTCTTCTCCAATCTTAATGATTGTATGATGTGATGAGGGTCTGGTGGCCCTGGGTGCTGCTGGTTGCCAGGTCCCACACCAGCTGGGTTTTGCAGGAGCTGATGGAAGAGGAATGTGCTGACAAACATCTCCAGCTTGTGCTGTGGCAGAAAGCCATGTCTGCTATCTCCGAATTGAGGTACCTCAACATCCATTATGGTCACTCCTGGGTTCCACGTCCATACATAGAAGGCCTCCAGGCACCGCTCCCAGCACCAGTGCCTGACTGGTTCCTCTCTGTCTCTGCAGCTTCTTTAAGGCAGTGCTGGAGGGCAAGGAGAAACTCCTGCTCCAAACCTGCCTGAGAATGGTCTTGTCCTTCAACCGGAAAGTCACAGCCCACTCTAAGAGTCAATCCATCAAAAACCTGTACACCGAAGTAAGTGGTGGATGACCCCACACCCTCTAAGCGCTCCCTGGCCACCCCATGCTCAGCTTTGCTTGCCCACCCTCATGCCTTCACCCTCTTCTCATGTTCCTGTCACCCCCATCAGATGCTCTGCACTTTGGGACATGTGGCAGTCCTGCCCCGCCACTGGGACATGGGATCCTGGTACTGAGGGGGACAGCAGGAAACTCTGCCACAACTCTTTGTCTTCTTTGCAGGCCCTGAGAACCCTGGACAGGATGATGGAGAAGTTGCTCAACATCATTCCAGTCACCAGACTCAATCAGGAGATGCCAGACATCGTCCAGGTCTGTATCGGCAACGAGTTGGGTTCTGAGGGGCTGCTGCTCTCCCTGGGAGAAGGGGGTGTCCACTCCGGAGTCGACAGTCCTCACCTCAGCGCCAGGCAGAGAGAATGCTGCAGGGAGGGTGCTCGGCTCCTTGGGGAAGCAGGGGCTGCCAGCAGCCCGTCTCCTAGGGCAGGGCCCCCACTGCGGGCTTTTGTGGAGAGCAGAGGAAGCCTTCATGGCCTGGAAGAGTCCAGCCCAGGAGCTAAACAGCGTTGCTTCTGCTGGAGGAGAACTCTGCTCCCAGGGCTCACCAGGACCTTCTCTCTTCCCAGACCCTTCTGAATCTCACCAGCTCTAAGAGACTAGTTGTGCGCCAGAGGGCCCTGGGCAGGATTAGGAAGCTGATTCGTGTGCTGCACACCTCCAGCCTGAAGGTGAGGAGCGAGCAGCCCTCCAGCCAGGCCACGTCCCCTTCCTGACCACCAGAGTGGCCAAAGTTCTCCCTGCGTGGAGCTCTGGGAGCTCAAGCTGGCATCGCCCGGCAAAGCCTTGACTCTCCAGGAATGCAGCCCTCAACCCTTCTCCTCTTCTGCCTCCCTCATGCAGGTCCCAAATGAAGAATCTAGACCACAAGGCAGCCCTGCCTTCTTTCAAGAGCTGCAGATCCCCATCCTGGGCCAGCTGCTTGGTCATCTCTCTGTTTTCCCGTATTCTGTAAAAACTAAAGAAAGGCTGACTTTGAAAGCACTTCGTCGTTTGATCAAGTTCATCCATAAGCAACGAAGTAAGAGACCTTGTGGTGGGTTTCATCCCTCCGCACCAACATCTCCTGATAGCTCTGCTTCTCTTTAAGCATCATTAAGTCTTAAGGATGGTGACGACAGCGTTGAGCTTCTGGCCAAGCTGCTTTGTCTTACTGATCCTCCTGCCCCTTCCCTGCTTCTTCAGGCAGGTCAATGGCAAACAGTGAAGGAGAAGAGATCCAGGAGGATCTTGAGGATGTCTCTGCAATGGATTTGCTCTCCATCAGAGATGTGCCCATGGTAAGGAGCTCCTCTGTTGCTGGGACTTCTGAGGCGCTGATAGGGGACTTGGAGGAGCAAAGGCGTGGAGGCTCAGTGAGGCTGGCACGGCCTCGCAGTCCCTGCTGAGAAGGTTCCTGCTGTCCCCAAGCAAGGCTGCACTCCAGGGTCCCAGCAGCACCTCCAGCACCACTGGCCAAGGCCTGGATCGCTTGAGGGTCACCCACTGACCCCATGAGCCCAACACTTTCCTCTGGGTGTTGCCTCCAGCGCTGCCGGGCTCTCACGGGAACATCTCTTATCTCCCTTCCTTCTTCCTGTAGAGGTTCGCAAGATACCTGGATGCTGTGGAGAAGACCGACATCATCTGTGTGGCCATCAAAGCACTGAGAGGGTCCAGTGTCTT
The DNA here is from genome assembly GCA_033459285.1 of Clamator glandarius. Classification (NCBI taxonomy): domain Eukaryota; kingdom Metazoa; phylum Chordata; class Aves; order Cuculiformes; family Cuculidae; genus Clamator; species Clamator glandarius. The sequence continues at coordinate 208,249 of JAUNZM010000457.1, read as the reverse complement.
TAACAAGGAGGCAGCGAGAAACGTGTTGGATGTGGCCGTGAGTGCTCCTGAGTGCTGGCTGGTGGACGTAAGTGGCCTGGGGCTGGACGGCCCAACCCTTGAGTCCTGCCAGACCTTCATCCTCCATCCCTCCCTTCTAACACTCGTGTCTCAGGCGCGTGAAGCCACTTGAAACCAGTAGAGAGGGATGGAGCCGAGGAGGTGGCTGCTCCTCTGGGGCAGCTCCATTCTCACCTCTGTCCCCTCCAGGTGCCCACTGTTATAAGATGCATCCATGAAAACATTGAAGGTATCAAAACAGAATCTTCCCGGAAGAGCATGGAAGCCCTTCTGCTCCACGCAACCGCGCATCACGTTGATGAGGTGGTCTCAACGCTAATGGAGATCGCTCCACCAAGAGACAGGTCCTGGCCCTGACAGCCTGGAGGGGGTTCCCTGCGGGGAGGGAGACACGGAGACTCTTTGGTTTGGACATGCCTGGGGAGCAGGGCTCTCCTTCCCACCACGCTTTCCAGCCTCGTGAAAGCCCTGCAGCAGCCAAAGGCGGCCAAGCCAGCCCAGAGTTGAGGGCCACAAAGTTGGCCAAGGGTTTAGAGGGGAAGCCACGTGAGGAGCGGCTGAAGTCACTTGCTCTGTTCAGCCTGGAGGAGACTGCAGGGAGACCTCATGGTGCTCTGCAGGTTCCTCACACGGGAAGGAGGAAGAGCAGGAGCTGAGCTCTTCTCTCTGAGCCAAGGGGACGGCAGGAAGATGCACCAGGGGAGGGATAGGTCCGGCATTAGGACAAGGTCCTTCACCCAGAGGGTGGTGGAGCACTGGAAGAGCTCCCCAGGGAAGAAGTCACGGCATCCAGCCTGACAGTGCTCAGGAAGCCTTTGGTCAAGGCCCTCAGACACTCGGAGTGGGTTTTAGGGCTGTCGTGGGAGGGACAGGAATTGGCTTGGATGATCCTTCCGGGTCCCTTCCATCGCAGGGCATTCCCTGATTCACCACGCTCCTCCCAGCCCCACAGAGAACCTCCCCTTGCTCCTTTCCTGCTGACCAGGCCACCCCAGCTGAGGTCCAGGGTCCCTGTCCTGCAGGGCTGCCCCAGGCCAGGCTGCGGTGGCTGAGGTCGCCCTGCTGACAGAGCGCTCTGCCTTGCAGCTCATCCATGCCCATGTGGGAGTTGGTACTCTCCGTGCCCCAAACGGCGGAGACAGTCATGACGGAACTGTTCAGCTGGATTAATGGCGAATGCCGTCAGACCCGCTATGATGTACTCGAAATCTATCCATTGCTGGTGAGTTAGCACCCAAAGCCCTGGTGGCCTCGGCCTCAGCTGCTGCTGGAACCCAGAGCTGCACAGTTGAGGGAGACCCACCTGCTCTGCCCCTCACTCACCGCTGCCTTTCTTCCAGGCCCTGGCCCGCAAGGATTTTGAAAAGGTGAACTTTAAAGAAATCTACACAGTCTGGAGACACATGAGGCACCCAAACCCAGTCTTGTGCCCACTGGTTCTCCAAGGTTTCATCACGCTCTCTCAGAGAGCTGAGACGGTGAGCACAGCGCGGCCAAGGGCAGCCGGGAGCTGGGGCACTGGGGGAGGTGGTGGCTTGGCCTTGGCTGGAGTCAGGCAGTGGGGTGATGGTCCCAAGCGCCGTCCCTGCCAGGGTGGCCACCTGGGGAGCTTTCCAGGCATGGAGCTTTTCCTAACAAGGAAATTCTCTTCTTCACACAGGCAAGAAGAATGAAGTGTGTCCTGCCAGATGTGGCTGAGAATTTGGAGAACGGAAATGCAGATGTTGTTGTGAAGGCCCTGTTGATCCTCCAAAACGTGACAGGTCACCTAAAGAAGAAGGACATCAGCTCCATCGCCGTGCAGCTGGTGGAGAAGCTGCTGCCCCTCTTTCATCACGTAAGTCTATGGCAGACCGCGATCCCCACAGATGGGCACTGGGCATGGACAACTGCAGCACCTGGAGCACGGGCTTCTGCTCACCTTTCTCCCCTGGGTTTTACAGCCCAGGTTCTCCCTGAGAGGTCCTTAATGTGGCTGGTGGAGCTGGTGGGGAGCACAGGTCGGTCAGGAGAGCCCATTGAGGGGCCTTGGACAAGTTTGGGGCCATTCAGCTGCACCTACAGAGTTGTCCCACACCTCCAGTGACCTAATCCAACTCTGGAGCATCTCCCGGCCCATCAGCCATGGTGACACTCCTGCTCACCATGGGCAAAGAGATCTCGGTTCTCAAGTGCTGCTGTCCTTCTCCCTGCCAGGAGCAAAGCCAGGTGAGAGAACAAGCCATCAGGTTCTTCACCAAGCAGCTGAAGAGCGTGAAGTGGATCCACAAGAGGCAGATCAAGGAGAAAGTGCGAACGGCCCTGTTCCCACTCATTGTTCGCATACAGGACGAAACACCGAGCGTGGCCGAGGTACGGGTATCAAAGCTGAGCTGTGACACAGAGAGGAGACTCCCAGGCACCTGGGCCAGGGCACGTCTCACCTTCTTCTCATGTCCACCATGGCCCCACCAACAAAGCCAAGAGGAGGAGGACACCCAGTCTCCTGTCCAAGGCTGTGGTGCCATCTCCCACCTTCTGCTGCTCCACAGGCCTCCCAGGAAGGTCTCCTGGCTGTGGCGGAGTTCCTGGGCTTGGAACTGACCAAATCCCGCATTCTGACAAAGATGACGTGGAACATCATAGACTACTTGGTGAGAAGATCCCCCACACCTCAGGGCCCAGGCTGGACGAGGGCTGCCCCACATGTTTGGGGTGGGTCTCCCCCACCTTGCTGCAGTCTGGAGCCTACGGCGTGGAGATGTGTCCCTGCTCCCTGGCCTCAAGAAGAGAGCACCCAAGGCTTCTACTCCACCCTCTGTGGGATGGAGAGCTCCCAGCAATGGGGGATACTGGGAGGAGGGACTGGGGTGGCCAGCTGGGGAGGCACTGGGACATGCCCTTACCCTTGTGGTCTCTCCAGCTGAATCAGGACAAGAGGAGGGCTGAGATCTACTTAAACCAGAGCCTGCAATATGTTCATTCTCCTGAGGAAGTAGTGCGAGAGACTGCTCTGATATTACTTGGTGAGCCACCACCCCTTGGACCCTCCTTGGAGGCACCCTTCTCCCTGATCCCACCACGGTGCTGGGGAGCAAGGGGGATCTGATGGAGCTCTGTCCCTAGCATATGCTGCTCAGCACTTGAAGGAGAAGAAACCGCAGAAGATATCAGAGATCCGTCTAGGTGAGGAGGGGCAGGGTGGGCTTGGCTGGTGGGACAGGGGCTGTGGTTCTACCATGCCAGGTCCTGCTCTGGGGAGGGCTCTGTGGGGTAGTTGGGGCCCTCCTGCCCTACAGCTGTTCTCTGGATGGGGTTGGTGGGGTCTGGAGGGGATGCTTGGAGGTCTCTGTAGACACAAGGCTTCATCTCAGCTCTGATTTTCTCCATCACAGGCTTTGAACTCCTCAGAACAGATGCCTCTCCTGCAATCCGTTACATAACAGAGAAGGCCATCCTCTTGCTGACCCCTGAAGAGAGGAACCGAGAAACACAAAGCCCTCTGCGAAGGATCTTCTGCTGGTGGTGCTGAGCCAGGCAGAGGGGCAGCATTCCTCAAGAACACGGCTCCATTTCAGGAAACCTGGAGCCAAAACCCTTAGAATCATGGAGCGATTGGATTGGAAGAGACCTCAAAACCCATCCAGTGCGGCTTCAAAATTTTCAATAAAGATAGCACATCAATCCTGGCACATATCTAACTGGAACTCTTGTATGCCAAGACAAGAACACACAGCTAAACTGCCACTGCTGTACCAAAACTCCTCATTTCTATTTCATGACTGATCTGCCAACAAATGCACAACCCTCCCATGAGATGCAATGGGTGCTCTTAGCAGCAGTTATGTCTCAGGATCAAAAGCTGCAGTCCAGGTGCCTACATCTGGGAAATTCAGCACTTCACCCTATTGAGCTCTTGGGGCTTTACTTGCATTCCTTAATCAGCAGCAGCAACGCTTGCTGGAAACCGTTTGCACTTCCTTCAGTTCTGCTTCAGCTCTTCCTTGCTGTCGTAACTCTGCAGTTGTCCATAACGCAACAAGCAATCTGCTTGATCTAAACCGCACGTACTTTGTGCTGTCCCACCAACTCATTGTGAAAAACTGAAGCCAAAGGCTTTTGAATGAGTGAGCTTGGTTTCTTCCTCAAAATTATTTGCAGGTGCTTTATAAGAAAGACTGCTCAACGTGGGTTGAAGTTAATACTTCTAAATAACCGCTGTTATATTTTGTTACACTAAAATTGTTTTAAATAACTCAACATCGGTTCTTCCTAGAATGCACAACGTAAATGCAGAGCAAGAGTCTACAGCCACATAAATTAAATGTCCATTGAGGGATGTTTGGTAGATCAACTGAATTCTGTACAACTTCATGCCTTAACTCTTCCCCTGTTTTCAAAAGAGCTGCTCTAGACACCACAAAAGACATATTCATACTGTAAACCATATATGATTTCATTACAGGGAAGACATACATTCTTACCCATGCTACAGCTTTCAGCCACAAAGCAAAAACTTTAGCATCTTATATTTCACTGTCAATGAACATCTTGGGAATGCAAGACATAGGAAAAAGTACCAGCAACAAAGCTCTTTCTTACTCGGACCTCATGAAGCAGATCTTCATGTATCTTGTGTTAAAGTGGCCTACAGCTATGATCTACTTTACAGGCAGAATACAGAGGCTTTGGTGGCACTTCCTAAACGTCCAGATATGACAACCAGTTCCCTACTGCTCTCTCTACTCCTGTCTGATGTGGTAACAAGCAAAGTGAAAATCACAGACTGCCCATGGCCTGTAAATGTGAATAATACCAGTCAAGTAAAAATAATAAGAAGTTGTAGCAGGAGGAAGTTTACCCTGGGGGCTATAAAACTTTACTGGTGAGCAGGAAGGTGTAAGTAGTAATTCTATAGATGTTAAAAAGTCAATTTTGGTGAAAGTAAACTCACATTCAGAACATGCTACTACGTGTACAGATGAGTTCAACAGTGACAAAGTCTAAATAAAAATTACCCTGAAACGCTATCGAACGTGACTGTCAGAATGCGAGCTTGAAAAAATTCCTTTCACTTGGGGTTTTTAACTGGCAAGCGTGACACAGTCAAATACCTGCAATCTAAGGCTATTCTAAGAAGTTTCTGGCACACGTATTTAGTTGCAATAGGTTTCCCCTCCTGGAATGTAAGTGAAAATGGTGTGGTCTTGGTTTTTTTGCCCCAACCCTGCCACTAAGTCCTGACTCTGGAGCTCTGGAATAAACACCATATCAGCAGAACTGCAGTGCCACACAGAGAACCTCCTCGTTTTTCAGAGAAGATGGCACTACACGGATGGACAACAGCTTGTCACATTGAGTAGCTCTGCTTTTGGGATGATGTTAAATGAACGGGTTTTGCTGCTGCAGGTTCTGAGACAGTAACTGTTACGGAAATCTTGCTCCTGCTCACTGATGAGTCCAGGTCAGCCACTGACTGGCCTGATGACCTTGCAGAATTCACTCATCTCTGTGCCTCTGTAGTTTCCTTAGTGTCACAGACTTGGATTAGTCACGTTGAGACTTACCAATGAGAGAGCTGCATGACGACTTAAGTGCCAGGATTATTCTAGCAATGCACTTTCCATAATTTTCTGTTACTACGTCACATAACATACTATTTTTGGGAATTTGTCATGCTTTGCAGACACTTTTGGTTTTGGAAGAGAAGCAAAGAATTCTGGGTAGCAGCAGACGAACCCCCTCACTAAAGTGTAAGAAATAAAAGAGATATTGGAGGAAGTAATAACAGTTGTACCCAAAGACAGTTCAAAACAAAGGACGGCAGTCTATGAGTCCAGAGGGAACACTGGTTGTTACACTCAAAATAGGGAGGGGTCCTAGCAGCAGGGGATACTGGGAGGAGGGACTGGGGCATCCAGCTGGGGAGGGACTGGGACGTGCCTGTACTCGTGGTCTCTCCAGCTGAAGTAGGAGAAGCAGAGGGCTGAGGACTATGTAAACCAGAGCCTGCAGTACCTGGATGCTCCTCCCAGTGCAGTGCCAGAGGCAGCTGTGATGTTCCTTGGTGAGACATCACCCCTTGGTCCCTGTTTGGGGTCACTCTTGCCCCTGTTCCCACCACGGCACTAGGAAGCAAGGGGGATATGATGGAGTTCTGTCCCTAGCGGTTGCTGCTCAGCCCTTGAAGGACCAAAACCCGCAGAAGGTGTCAGAGATCTGCAAAGTTGAGGAGGGGCAAGGCTGGGTTGGCCGGGGCTGGTGGGACAGGGGATGGGGTTTTACCATGCCAGGTCCTGCTCCAGGGAAGCCTGTTTTGGGTAGTTGGGGCATTCCTGCTCAACAATTGTCTACTGGATGGGGGTTGGTGGGGTCTGGAGGGGATGTCTGGAGGCCTCTGTAGATGCGGGTCTTCATCTCAGCTCTGCTTTTCTCCATCACAGCCCTTGAAGCCCTCAGAACAGATATCTCCACCTCAGTCTGTGACATGACAACTGTGGCCATCTTCTTGCTGGGCTCTCAAAACAATAACCAAGAAACAGAAAGCCTTCTGTGAAGGATCTTCTGCTGGTGGCGCTGAGCCTTTCCGAGAAGAAGGCCTTCATGCTGTGGGACTGATTGATACTGAGCAATTCTAACAAGGCCTTGAAACAGAGAACTGAAAGATAAATAAAGGCCAGCTCAGTGAGGAGAAAAGATTGCCTTCTGATAAGCAATGGCCAGCTGAAAGGAGTACAAGAGCTAGTTTGGTGGGAACGAGTACCAACTGAAAGAAAAACAACAGAAGAAAAATATCAACACAGTTAATTTTATTGTAAGTTGTTTTTTTTTTAGCATGTGCAGTTGTTTAGCCAATAATATGTTAGTAATAGCTTTATGGACAGCTACCTTTAGCCAATAATACACTGTAGATAGCCTCGTGGACAGCCTGTTATACAACCCAAAAGGGTATATAAAGAAACAGCTAACTCAGTGAGGTGTCTTTGACCCATCAGATTGAAGTCCACGCCTTAATCCCCTCACCATATCTCCCCTCCAGTCCCCATCCCACCTCATTATCCCTTCCCAGTCCCCATATTTCTCCTCCCCGTCCCCCTCCCAGTGCCCTTCATCCCCTCATCCCTCCTCCCCGTCCCCCTCCCAGTGCCCTTCATCCCCTCATCCCTCCCAGTGCCCTTCATCCCCTCAATTCCCAGAGGTGTCAGGTTGTGGGTTTGGAGAGTTTGGAGATTTGCAGTGCAAATTGTCCTTTAGGAGCATTTGGAATGAGATTGGTGGCGAAAGTCACATACTGGGGGAGCTGGTTAGGGGATTTGGGGTAAAAATTGCCAGATGGGGGGACATTGAGTTGAAATTTGAGAAGATATGAGGCGAAAGTCATGGTTTGGGGCAGCTTGGGGAGAATTTGGTGGAAGTTGCACTTGTGGGCAGTTTGTGAGGGGATATCGTTTGACTTGATTCTCATCACTGCTCTGGGAGCCCCGTGCAGGATCTCCCCACCCTCCCAGGGAAACATTTCTGCCCGAGATCTCATCCCCATCTCCTCTCGTTCAGCTCAAAAGCCTTCCCCTCATCCTTTCACAGGCAGTTTCACAGACGGCTGGAAACCAACAAGCCCCTTTCCCGCCCACCCTAAACGGAGAGGGAGCGGCTCTGCCTCCCGCGCTCGCCCTGAGGCGGCGGCGCCCCCGGAGGCTGCGGCCCCCGCCCCCCGAGCCGCCCCGCCCCCAGCCGATGGGAGAGCCCCGACCGGAGCCGCCGATTGGCTGTGAGGGGCGAGGGGGGGGGAGAGACGGGGATGCTGATTGGGCGGGGGCGCTAGGCTCCGCCCACCACCCCCATCGCCAGCCAATGGGAGAGCCCGAAGCCGCCCGGTTCTGCAGCTGAAACCAGGAAGGGGGCTGAGCTCGCTGAGAGGAGGCAGTGAGGGAGGAGAGAACGTGAGGTGAAACCCACCAGAGGCCTCCGGAGATCAAAAAGAAACGGTGATGCGCGTGCGAGGGTGGGTAACAAACTGTGATAATGAGTTTTCTGGAAAATCATAGAGTCACGGAGTGGTGTGGGTCGGAAGGGACCTGAATGAGATGGGGAATAGCAGCAGGGTCCTGCCCGACGAAGGAAACCTGCTCCCCTCAACCAGACAGCAAAACCACGGATCCCCCTGATGAACAATTATGAAGTGCTGCAGGTGGAATCCAGTCCTGAGGATGAGGATGATGGTTCCCACAGCCTAGAATCTTTCCCTAGGCTGCACCATCCTCAGAAAAAGATGAAACCATCCTCCATTAAGAAGAAGAGGAGGGTGATTGTTGTAGGGGAGTCCCTCCTAAAAGGAACGGAGGGACCCATCTGCAGACCGGACCCGCTCCACAGAGAGGTCTGCTGCTTACCGGGGGCATCACTGAAGGAGGTAGCTAGGAAACTTCATTCCCAGGTCCAAGAGAGGGGCTACTGTCCTCTGATAGTATTCCAAACGGGTAGTGATGATACAGAGATTAGAAAGCCCAAAGCCATCAAGAGAGACTTCAGAGCCCCTGGGAAAATAATGCTCTGGGGCTCAACTAGTATTTTGCTCCATTCCAAGGCTAAATACAGAGGAGCTGGAAGTCAGGAAGAAGAATTTGATTAATGCCTGGCTCCGAGCCTGGTGCAAGGAAAGGGGATTCTGTTTCTTTGATCATGGGGTGGCTCACACACCCCCAGGCTTTCTTACTCAGGATGGGACACGTGTGTCTCCTGGGGGGCTAAAGCCCTTGCTACAAACCTAGCTAAGCTCATAAACCGAGCTTCAAACTAGATGTGATGGGGGAGGGGGATGAGACCAGGCTAGACAGGAGTGAGCCTGGACGTGGGGCACTGGTGACTCGGAGATGGTGTCCTGGTGAGGACCACCAGTACCTCACCACACAGCAAGTGGGGGAGAACACACCTGGGGGTGGGAAGGAAGATACGGGCACTCTGGCGCTGGCTACTCCAGTGACCAGGCAATTGGGAATAAACTCTGTTCGTTCTGTGAGGGCTGAAGGTTCGCCAGCCCAGCTGAAGTGCATTTACACCAGTGCACGCAGCATGGGGAATAAGAAGGAGGAGCTGGAAGCTGTCGTAGAGCAAGGAGGCTATGAGGTTGTTGCCATCATGGAAACGTGGTGGTGTGACTCGTATAACTGGAGTGCAGCTATGGTGGGTACAAACTCTTCAGGCAGGACAGGAAAGGTAGGAGGGGAGGCTGGGTAGCTCTCTCTGTAAGGGAGGACTTGGATACCACTGAGATGGATTGTGGCACTGAGGAGATTGAGTGCCTGTGGGTTAAAATCAGAGGAGCCCACAAGAAGGCAGATTTTATGATGGGAGCCTGTTACAGACCAACCAGCCAAGGAGAAGCAGCTGATGAGCTCTTCTATAAACAGCTGGGGTTAGCCTCTAGATCGATGCCTCTTGTTCTCGTGGGAGACTTCAGTCTTCCTGATATCTGCTGGAAGTACAATAGAGCAGAAAGGAAGCAGTCCAGGAGGTTCCTGGAGTGTGTGGAAGACAACGTCCTAGCACAGCTGGTGAATGAACCGACAAGGGAAGGTGCCCTCCTGGACCTGCTGTTTGTGAACAGAGAAGGCTTTGTGGGGAGTGTGGCAGTAGGAGGACGCCTGGGACAAAGCGATCATGAGATGATGGGGTTTTCTGTTCCAGGTGAAGTGAAGAGGGTGGTTAGCAGGACAGTCACATTGAACTTCCAGAGGGCAGACTTTGGACTGTTCAGAAGGCTGGTTGGCAAAGTCCCATGGGAGACGGTCCATAAGGGCATGAGGGAGCCCATGAGGGCTGGGAGCTCTTCAAAAAGGAAGCCCTAGCAGCTCAGGAGAAAGCCATTCCCATGATCTGGAAAAAGAGTTGGCAGGGGAGAAAACCAGCTTGGTTGAGCAGGGAGATCATGAGAGATAGCAAAAAGAAGAGAAATGTTTACGAGCTCTGGAAGAAGGGACAGGCATCTTGGGTAGACTACAGGAGGGAAGTGAGATCGTGCAGGGAAAAAAAATCGGGAGGGCTAAGGCCCAACTAGAAATCAGACTGGCAAAGTCCGTAAATGATAATAAAAAAATCTTTCTGTAAATATATTAACAATAAAAGGAGGACTAGCAAGAAAATTCAGTCCCTATTGGATGCAGGAGGGACAACAGTGAAAGGGGATGAGGACAAGGCTGAGGTACTTAATGCCTCTTCACCTCAGTCTTTAATTGTAAAGAAAGTTGTTCCCTCTGTGCACAAACCCAGGAGCTAGAGGAGCAGAATGAGGCTCCCATGATCCAAGAGGAGGTGGTTAGAGCCTTGCTTGCCCAGCTAGACACCCACAAGTCTATGGGGCCAGATGGATCCACCCAAGGGTATTGAAGGAGCTGGCGGGTGTGCTGGCCAAACCCCTTTCCATCATCTCCCAGCAGCCCTGGCTGACTGGGGAAGTTCCACTGGACTGGAGGCTGATGTTGTGCCCATCTACAAGAAGGGTCACAGGGAGGATCCAGGGAACTCCAGGCCTGTCAGTCTGACCTCAGTGCCAGGGAAAGTCATGGAGCAGGTGATCTTGAGTGCGATCATGAAGCACATGCAAGAGAACCGGGGGATCAGGCCCAGTCAACACGAGTTCACAAAAGGCAGGTCTTGCCAAACAAACCTGATCGCCTTCTGTGACAAAGTGACTCGGCTGCTGGATGAGGGAAAGGCTGTGGATGTATCTTGCTGGCCTTCAGTAAAGCCTTTGGCACAGTTTCTCCCAGCATTCTGCTCAGAAACTGTCACCTGTGGCCTGTCGAGGCGCGCACTGTCCTGGGTGGAAAACTGGTTGGCTGGAGGGCCCAGAGAGTGGTGGGAAATGGAGTGAACTCCGGCTGGAGGCCAGTTCCAGGTGGTGTCCCCAGGGCTCAGAGCTGGGTCCAGCCCTGCTCAATGTCTTTATCAATGACCTGGATAAAGGCATCAAGGGCACCCTGAGCAAGTTTGCAGATGACACTAAGCTGGAACTGTGGATCTACTGGAGGGTTGGGAAGCTCCAAAGGGATCTGAACAGGCTGGACTGCTGGGCTGAGACCAATGGCATGAGGTTTAACAAGGCCAAATGCCGGGTCCTGCAACTTGGGGCACAACAACCCTGAGCAGCTCTAGACTAGGAGAAGTCTGGCTGGAAAGCTGCCTGGAGGAGAAGGACCTGGGGATGTTGGTTGACAGCAACTGAACATGAGCCAGCAGTGGCCAATGGCATCTTGGCTTGGATCAGAAACGGCGTGACCAGCAGGTCCAGGGAGGTTATTCTCCCCCTGTACTCGGCACTGGTGAGTCCGCACCTCGAATCCTGTGTTGAGTTGTGGGCCCCTCACCACAAGAAGGATGTTGAGGCTCTGGAGCGAGTCCAGAGAAAAGTAACGAAGCTGGTGAAGGGGCTGGAGAACAGGCCTTATGAGGAGCGGCTGAGAGAGCTGGGGGTGTTTCGGCTGGAGAAGAGGAGGCTGAGGGGAGACCTCATTGCTCTCTACAACTACCTGAGAGGAGGTTGTGGAGAGGAGGGAGCTGGCCTCTTCTTCCAAGTGACAGGGGACAGGATGAGAGGGAATGGCCTCAAGCTCTACTAGAGGAGGTTCAGGCTTCACAGCAGGAAAAAAATTTTCACAGAAAGGGTCACTGGGCACTGGAACAGGCTGCCCAGAGAGGTGATGGAGTCACCTTCCCTGGAGGGGTTTAAAGGATGGCTGGATGAGGGGCTGAGTGACATGGTTTAGTGATGGATAGGAATGGTTAGACTCGATGATCCAGTGGATCCTTTCCAACCTAGTGATTCTAGAATTCTGTGATCTAGTTCCAATCCTCCTGCCACAGGCAGGGATATCCCACTAGATCAGACTACCCAAGCCTGATCCAATCTGGCCTTGAACATCTCCAGGGACAGAGCAGCCACAGCTTCCCTGGACAACCTGTGCCAGGGCCTCACCACCCTCATCATGAAGAAATTCCTCCTTATGTCTAGTCTAAATCTGCCCCTCTCCAGTTCAAAGCCATCACACCTAGTCCTGTCACCACAAGCCTTTGTAAGAAGTCCCTCCCCATCTTTCTTGTAGCCCCTTTCAGGTACTTTAAGGTCACTGTAAGATCTCCTCAGAGCCTTCTCTTCTGCAGGCTGAACAACCCCAACTCTCTCAGCCTGTCCTCATACAGGAGGTGCTCCAGGCCTCGGATCATCTTTGTAGCCTCCTCTGGACCTGTTCCTACAGCTCCATCTCCTTCTTAGGTTGAGGATTCCAGAACTGGACACAACAGTCCAGATGAGGTCTCCCAAGAGAGGAACAGAGGGGCAGAATCACCTCCCTCGCCCTGCTGGCCACTCTTCTCTTGATGCAGCCCAGGACACAGTTGCCTTGTGGGCTGCGAGTGCACATTGCCAGCTCATGTCGAGCTTCTCATCGACCAGCACCCCAAGTCCTTCTCTGCAAGAAGAAATTCGGTTTATCCATTCAACAGCATACTTTGAAAAAGATATGCTTTTCTCCGCAGGAAGCTTGCATCCTAAATGTCCTGAGATCTTCACATCCTCTGGTTTTCTGCAGACTGAGGCCACAAAGTGTCCATAAAAATTCTCAGAGCAAAACTTAAAGTCCTGGAAAGAATGTGTCTTTTTTGCTCTTGGTAAATTAAGTGTGTTACATCTTGCCACTCAGTTATCTTTACTGTTAAAACATATTTAGGTTCTGCCAAGGAAGCTAACCATAAGCAAAATAAAACAGGATCATCTGGTTCTTCTTTACATAGAGGTAACTTGTCAAAATCTTGGCAGACACTCGGTAAAACCACATCACACACAAAATTAGGTTCAATAAACAGTAGCTAAAGACAGAAATTTTCCTGCTTTGATAGAAGCACACAGATTTTACAGCTTCTAATTTTAGCTCTACAGTTTACAATAAATATCCAGGAAGTTTTATTTTATTTTGTGGAGAAAGTATGTTTAATGTCATGTCTTCTTAAAAAATCAGAAAGTAAGAGATACTTATGATTTCTTTTGTTACTACATGTGTGTTTGCAGGACTGCAGTCTTCTACAGTCTTGTTAAGCAAGGAAAAAGAAAAAGAACAATGGATTTTTACTCAGTGCCATGTCAGTTCAGAGGTCCTCAAGGTGTTTATTGCTCTAGAGGTACTAATAAATTTAATCAGCTGTTCCAGTGTACTTTGGGACCTTTCACTTTTTTTTTTTTCTGATTATTGCTGTGTTATAGATCGAAATATTTGCCTTAATTTATCATTTTTCGTATTTAAGTGGTCTTGACTGCCATGTCTTATTTTAAAGGCTCTCTGAGTGTATTGCATTCAGTGTAATGTCAACTCACTACATTTTTTAAGGAAATATAAAACTAGTCAATATGAGAATAAGTTTATTTTAGAAGTATTTTTGACAGTGGATTGTTACTGTATGATGGATGCACATGTGTTTAAAGTGTAGTAGTAATACAGAGTCTGGAGGAATTGTTAGATGATAGCATCCGTGAGTGTGTTTTAAGTAAAATCTTCATTAGTGAAGAGAGAAAAGTGAATTCTTAGAATCATAGAATCATAGAATAGTTTGGGTTGGAAGGGACCTTAAAGATCATCCAGTTCCAACCCTCCTGCCATAGGCAGGCACATGCCCCACTAGATCAGGGGCTTCAAACCCCATCCAGCCTGGCCTTGAACCCCTCCAGAGATGGGGCAGCCACCACTGCTCTGGGCAACCTGGGCCAGGGCCTCCTCACTCTCATAGTGGAGAAATTCTTCCTTATGTCTAGTCTAAATCTGCCCCTCTCCAGTTCAAAGCCATCACACCTAGTCCTGTCACCACAAGCCTTTGTAAGAAGTCCCTCCCCATCTTTCTTGTAGCCCCTTTCAGGTACTTTAAGGTCACTGTAAGATCTCCTCAGAGCCTTCTCTTCTGCAGGCTGAACAACCCCAACTCTCTCAGCCTGTCCTCGTACAGGAGGTGCTCCAGGCCTCGGATCATCTTTGTAGCCTCCTCTGGACCCGTTCCTACAGCTCCATCTCCTTCTTAGGTTGAGGATTCCAGAACTGGACACAACAGTCCAGGTGAGGTCTCCCAAGAGAGGAACAGAGGGGCAGAATCCCCTCCCTCGCCCTGCTGGCCACGCTGCTTTGGATCCAGCCCAGGACACGTTTGGCCTTCTGGGCTGCGAGTGCACATTGCCGGCTCATGTCGAGCTTCTCTTTGACCAGCACCCCAAGTCCTTCTCTGCAGGGCAGCTCTCAATCACATCATACCCCATCCCGTACTGAAATTGGGGATTGCCCCGACCCAGGTGCAGGACCTTGCACATGGCCTTGTTGAACCTCATGAGCTTCTCACAGCCCCACTGCTCCAGCCTGTCCAGGTCCCTCTGGATGACATCCCATCCTTCTGCTGTGGCACCTGCACTCATTTAAAACATATCTATAACACATTTCATACACATTTATAAGAAGCTCAAGCTTCAACCTCTGAAAGGTGTAAAACTGTATGTATAAAAGATTCTTGTTCCAAAGGCTGCTTCAATCTTTTTGAGTGGAAAATACATGACTATGGCTCTCAACAGCATGTTGAAGATCTGTAGGACCTCCCTGGAAGGACTGCAGACGTCTGGCAAGAGTGATGTATGGGCAAGTGGGCACCTGTTGAACCAGAGCAGTATGTGCTATTGTTTTCCATTTCGTTTTAAACCTCTTGCCTTAGATCTCAGAGCTTTTCTCTGCTCACCTTTTGAGCAGGGAGGTGAGTGTGTCAGATTTGTCTTTACATGAGAAGGAAGACAGACAGGTTGTTCTGTGTCTTGGTTTAACTTTTCTCTTGTTCCCTGTAAGCCCACGTGGATAAGATTAAGGAATTGCATTTCTACAGATCAGAAAAGAGTGGTGGTACGTCAGTGATAGTGATAATTGCTAAAACAGGTCATCGTGCCTCTTACTACATGTTCAACTACTAGCAGCAAATGTTTATGAGCAAAACTGTAAAAATTAGTGAGGAACGAGGTATGCTAATCTGTTTTGTCTGGATGGTTAGTCTCATTGTCAATATGTTAAAATATGGATGTAGATCACTTCATATATAGAAGTCCTTGAGGTGCTCAGTGTCTTTTTGTATGACCACATTGAAAATACTTGGTTACAGCCAAAACTGATGACTGTAATGAAGGTTTCCTGAATTGCGGTAGCTCCAGTGAGTCGTGCTGGGTACCTCATCAAACAGGTGATGGACAAACATGCCTTTATGCCCTGGTCCTGTACTTACATGCCCAAGTTAAACATGTCCATAAGTGTTTGTCTGATGAGAGATTATGTCAGTGAGTTTTCCTTTGCGGTGCTTGATCTGTGTTTATTCTTGTAGAGAGAAGTGAAAAGGAGCTCAGTTTTCTAATGGATTCAGGAAACAGATGACTTATGTTTTCCATAAGTGGTGAGCTGGCCTGATACTTGAAATACTGAGGCAGGGCTGGTCTCATGTGGCAAAGAGCTGCAAGCAGAGCTTGGGCCCTACGTTTTTGCCTATGTACATAATAGTTGTTTTGCTTCCCTAAGCTCCTCAGTCATCATACTGGTTCCTAGTATGGATTCTGTCCCCTCTTCTCCTGCTAACTTTCTCATTTCCTCATTCCAGGACCACCCTCCCAGGCTTTTACCTGAAAGGTAGGTTCTAGTACTGCTGCTGAAGCAGCTGATTAGGACATAACTTAATATATTTTCAGCTCTGTGCTCCAAATACTGGCAACAGCTGAACATAACCAACTACTTATAACCAAGGTTAGCCTCGATTCAAACAGCTCAGCTGTGGGATGATGATTTAGCTATACAAGCCATTTTAAAATTATAATTAAAGGTTTTAAAACAGGTTTTGAGTTCACTGAGCCCTCCCTCTCACTTGATTAATCAGTGATTTATACATATATAATGACTTTAACTGAGTTAGGGGGTAATTTATGTCATGATGTGCAGGATATATGGATCTAAATAGACTACAGACAGGGGAAAAGGAACCATCTGTCCTCTAGAAAACCATCCATTGTCAGAATGATTCAAGAACAGTTTTTGAAAAATACGTTTAGAAAAGCTGGAATAGACATAGCAAGAATAATTTCATATTATTAAAAACCTAAATTTCTTGTGCTCTGCAGATGACATTCTCAACAGGTTTTATTGTCGAACAAACAAGGTTACAGACCTGAATTTTTAAGCTTTTGCAAGTCTTAATATTCTGTAAGTTGTTCAGAATACTGTACGTCTATGAATGTATATAATATATTTTGTCCTGATCTTTACAGCACTCATGGGACGTTGGTTTTGCAGCATGGATACAGAGATCCCTACACCGCACTGCCCAAGTTTAAACACTATTAAAAAAGTGGAAGTGGTATATCCTGGGAGTATGGAATTATAGAATCGTGGAATCATAGAACCACTAAAGTTGGAAAAGACCTCTAAGATCATCCAGCCCAACACGATGTCTGCTAAACCACATCCTGAAGTGCCACGTTTACAGTTTTTTTTAACACCTCCAGGCTTGGGGACTCCACCACTTTCCTGGACAGTCTGTTCCAACGCTTCATCACTCTTTTGCTAAAGAAATTTTTGGTAATATTGAATCTAAACCTCCCGTTGCAACTTGGTGGCATTAAGTAGCAGGGCTTCATTTAGGGCAGGGGTTTAAAAGCGGAAATATCATTCTGTTTGCCACCTACCTACACGGCTGGTAGGGTTTGTCAAGTCAAAAATGTCCATGTGCCCTTCTCATAAGCAATATGACCAAATCAATTAACATAAGAAAAACATTTGTGCGTACTCTTATATTTGCACATGTGGAGTTTATACGATTTTTGATACGACAACTCCTGCATGCAAACTTCATCCGGTCCCGGGATGCAGTTCCAGAGCCCCAGCCCCGAGCCGCCCCCAGCTCCAAGTCACCCCCCAACTCCAAGTTCCCCCCCATCTGCAAGTCACCCCCGTCTCCAGGTCATTCCCCCATATCCAGGTCATCCCCCCCACCTCCAAGCAGCCCCCCATCTGAACCGCCCCCCCCACAGCAGCCCCCCCCAGCCCCTCTCCATCTCCGAGCCGCCCCCTATTTCCAGGCTCCCGCACTCGGCGCGGTCCCTGCGCCCCCGCGCCCGCTCAGCACGCAAAGAGGAGGCGCAGGCAGCCGGGAGCGGCTCCTGCCCTAGAGGAACGAAAACCAAACAAAAAAAAAAACACCGTCTTTTTTTCTCTTCTTTTTTCTCTTATTTTTCCTTTGTCATCCTTTTTCTCTTTTTTCCTTTTTTTCTGTATTTGTTTCTATTTTTCCTTTTTCCTCTTTTCTCATTTTTCTTTTTTCTTTTTAAATTTTTTTCTTTTATTCCTTTTTAATTTCTTCTTGTCTTTTCCTTTTTCTTTTTTTCTTTTTTCACTTTTCCTTTTTTATTTTTCATTTCTTCTTTCCCTTTTTCTCGTTTTTCTTTTTTCACTTCTCTTCTTTCCCTTTTTCTCTGTTTTTTATTTTTCACTTTTCCTTTTTTATTTTTTCTTCTTTCCTTTTTCTCTGCTTTTCTTTTTTCACTTTCCCTTTTTTTCCCTTTTCTTTTCTTCTTTCCTTTTTTCCTCTGGTTTTCTTTTTCATTTTTCCTTTTTTACTTTTTATTTTCTTCATTCCCTTTTTTGTCTGTTTTTCTTTTTCCGCTTTTCCTTTTTTATTTTTTCTTGTCTTCTTTTCTCCTTTTGTTTCTCTGTTTTTCTTTTTTCCCTTTTCAGTATTACTTTTTTGTTTTATCTTTTCTTTTTCTTTTTTTCTTTTTTTGTTTTATCTTTTTTCTTTTTCTTTTTCTTTTTCTTTTTCTTTTTCTTTTTCTTTTTCTTTTTCTTTTTCTTTTTCTTTTTCTTTTTCCTTTTTCCTTTTTTCTTTTTTTTTCTTTTTTCTTTTTTCTTTTTCTTTTTCTTTTCCTTTTCCTTTTCCTTTTCCTTTTCTTTTTCTTTTTTTCTTTTTCTTTTTCTTTTTCTTTTTCTTTTTCTTTTTCTTTTTCTTTTTCCTTTTTTCTTTTTTCTTTTTTCTTTTTCTTTTTTCTTTTCCTTTTCCTTTTCCTTTTCTTTTTCTTTTTCTTTTTCTTTTTTTTCTTTTTCTTTTTCTTTTTCTTTTTCTTTTTCTTTTTCTTTTTCTTTTTCTTTTTCTTTTTCTTTTTCTCTTTTCCTTTTCTTTCTTTTCTCCTTTTCTTTCTTTTCTCCTTTTCTTTTCTCCTTTTCTTTTTTCCTTTCCTTTGTCGTCTTTTCCCCTTTTGTTTTCCCGTTTCCCCGTTTCCCTCCTCTGCGTGTGCGTTTTCCGCGCTGTTCCCGCAGGGCGCGCTGTCCCGCGGTGGCGGGCGGGGCGGGGCGGTCCCCGCGGGGCCGGGCGCTGCTGCCTCTCCGCCTGCGGGCGCCGCGGGGTGCGGAGCGGGCTCGGAGCGGCCCCGCAGCCGGCATGGGCTGCTTCTGCGCCGTCCCCGAGGAGTTCTACTGCGAGGTTCTGCTGCTGGACGAGTCCAAGCTGACGCTGACGAGCCAGCAGCAGGGCGTCAAGGTGAGCGAAGGGAAAAGGGGCTGCGCGGGGGGCGAGGGGACGAAATTCCCAACTTTCTGTGGATGGGGAGACGCGCGCGGGCGGAGCGGAGCTGCCGAGGAGGTTTTGCTCCCGTGGTTATTTCAATAAGCAGGTGCCGACCCCTCCGGAGCTCGCGGGACGCTCGGGTTGGGAATTGTGCGTGCGATCTTTAAAAAAAAAAAAAAAAGGGGGGGGGAAAGAGGCGTTTGTGTCCGCGGGCTGGTGCGCACCCGTGTGAGTCACTGCCCGCTCCCTCTGCTCCATCCCCAGCCCTCCCGGGAGCGGCTCCCCAGCCCCGGGTGAGGGTCCCGGCTCCCCTCCAGCCCCGGGTGAGGGTCCCGGCTCCCCTCCAGCCCCGGGTGAGGGTCCCGGCTCCCCTCCAGCCCCAGGTGAGGGTCCCGGCTCCCCAGCCCCGGGTGAGGGTCCCGGCTCCCCTCCAGCCCCGGGTGAGGGTCCCGGCTCCCCTCCAGCCCCGGGTGAGGGTCCCGGCTCCCCAGCCCCGGGTGAGGGTCCCGGCTCCCCTCCAGCCCCGGGTGAGGGTCCCGGCTCCCCTCCAGCCCCGGGTGAGGGTCCCGGCTCCCCTCCAGCCCCGGGTGAGGGTCCCGGCTCCCCAGCCCCGGGTGAGGGTCCCGGCTCCCCTCCAGCCCCGGGTGAGGGTCCCGGCTCCCCTCCAGCCCCGGGTGAGGGTCCCGGCTCCCCTCCAGCCCCGGGTGAGGGTCCCGGCTCCCCTCCAGCCCCGGGTGAGGGTCCCGGCTCCCCTCCAGCCCCGGGTGAGGGTCCCGGCTCCCCAGCCCCGGGTGAGGGTCCCGGCTCCCCTCCAGCCCCAGGTGAGGGTCCCGGCTCCCCTCCAGCACCAGGTGAGGGTCCCGGCTCCCCTCCAGCCCCAGGTGAGGGTCCCGGCTCCCCTCCAGCACCAGGTGAGGGTCCCGGCTCCCCTCCAGCACCAGGTGAGGGTCCCGGCTCCCCTCCAGCCCCGGGTGAGGGTCCCGGCTCCCCTCCAGCCCCAGGTGAGGGTCCCGGCTCCCCTCCAGCCCCAGGTGAGGGTCCCGGCTCCCCTCCAGCCCCGGGTGAGGGTCCCGGCTCCCCTCCAGCCCCGGGTGAGGGTCCCGGCTCCCCTCCAGCCCTGTGCCCAGCAGCCTAGTTGGTGGGAAATAAAAGCACTTGTAGATGAACTCTTGTTCTGAGTAGTCGCCTGGCAAACGCTAATGAGCCCTGACAGAGCATGTGAAAACTGAGATTTTTCTAAAGGCCCTTGACTTGGTCGTGTTTGGTTAAGCCTGATGACAGCAAATTGCATCTCTCAGACACTTGAAGCCCTTGTTCGAAAGCTGGGGACGTGAATTTATTATCAGTAATAAGAACGTGGTTTCAGTGTTGGATCAGAAAAAAAATAAAAATTAGTTTCTCTAAAATTTATTCTTGGAAACGGCTAATCTGTTTTACCTAAGACATTCAAAGAATAGAATTCTATGTGCCTGTATGTTTCAGCTTTTATGATTAAAGTTTGGAGAAAGGAGAACCCAAAGGGAGGAAGAGGGTTTCTGAATTTAATGGATCTAATTTTACCCCTAATCTGTGGTGCTGTGAGGTCTACGTGTATTAGGAATTGTCAAGCTTTGCTGAATCAACCACCTGCAAAAATCCTCATAAGCCTGTGGTTAACGCAGAGGAATGAGCAAATCAGTGAGATGCTGGAGTTTGGTACCTACATGGGGTCTTTGAATTATGAGTTTAGACTCTTATGAAAAACTTACCTGTGTGTGTGCAGTTGTGGGTGTGTATGTTGTGCATTCATATATGATTAGCTGCGTGAATCTAGATCGTGAAAGGTGATGGATTTATGCAGTGTTTAATAAAACACTAATGTCCCAGGGAGAGAAAGGGTCTGAAGACATAACTTTTTTTTTAAGAATGTGTGACTTGCAGTGTTGGAAACCATCTAGTTTAAGACAAGGGTGCTTCTTCCTGACATCCTCAGTGCGCTCTGCCTGTGGCCTGATGCTGAAGATTTCACCCCTGCTCTGTCTTGAATACAACCGTGGAGCTGGAAAAATGTGTGGATCTGATGGAAAAGTAGTAGTTTATTAACACCTTGTGGTAGGCACTGCAGGGAACTTTAGGGGAAGGAAAATCTCTGCTTCTGCAGCAGCCTTTTTTTTTTTACTTAAGATTAAATTTGTATAACATGAAACCACACCCCAGCGCTGAAGCTCCATGAACTGTTGAATGCTCACGGAGAGGAGCTGCATAGCTCTTGCCAGCTAGTGGTTTCCACCATGGTGTTCTCCCTTGCAGAAGAGTTTGTGCAGTTGCACGTGGGAAGCAGCTGAAGGGTCTAGCTGAAGGGTAACTACTGGTTTTCCTTTAGCTGTCTTAGTCCTCACCTGAGTCAGTGCCCTGATCTGCTTTACAGCTGGAGGAGGGCAGAACTGGTTCTTTACACTGAGTCCTGGCTTATACCAGTTTAAAACTGCTAAGGGAGCGTTTGTGTTGGTTTCATTCTACAGGTTTCCACCCAAGTTATATGATTATATCTCAGTAAAACTGATGTTGTATTCTGTCATTTGGCATGTTTTAATTCCACTGTTAGCATGTACACATCTAAAAATCCAGACTTTCATATCTGATTTTGTAGAATTTCACCTTTAGCACTGAGATATAGATCACAAATATTCTTACACATTTTGTTTTAACACAAAGATTTTCTTAGAACTTCAGGTTCTGGATGTGATCTTTCTTTTGCCTTCACGTGTTTAGTTGGGTTCACAGCTACACATAAAAATTATTATTTCGGTACTGTTTCACAAATATTAAATGTTACATTACAAAAGCAGAAATTTTAAGTCATTGTAGAAGCCGCTTCGTTCCCTTATTTCCCCCCAAGCAGAAACATGTCTGCTAGAAATTAAACCCACAAGTTAATAGCTATTTACAATACGTCCTTACTTGATATTAGTGGATTCACTCCTATTTGCTTTGAACAATGGGAGGTGGAGCTCTGTGATTGTAGGAGTCCTAGGCAACTTTATTCCTTCAGCGAACCTGAAATAAAGGCATAAACTAGACTCTTGTTTCTGAACTGATGCAAAGTTTAGAAGATGCATTGCTAAGTCTGCAATTTCTGGCTTGCTTTGCTTGGCAGCAACTGTATGCAGCAAAACACGACTTTTTAAAATTGTTTTTATTAACACATTCTTGGTACTACATTGGGCTTTAAGTTGTGCTTCAGATTAAACCTACGAGCAGAGGTGGGACAAGACTAAGACTTCGGGTCCAGTTTAGAGTTACTTATCTCTTCTCTGTGGATTTTGAAGACCTTGTTAGAGAAAGGAAAGAATTGGAGATTGAGGTGCAAAGAAGTGCAGTAACTTCTCCAAGGTCATGCAACGGGTCAACATCAGGGGCAGGATAAAGTTCCGAACCTTTTAGTCTGGTGGCAGCAGAGAGTGTTGTCGGCCACACTGTCTCGGGGGGGGGGTTTGTGATGATCTCATTGTAATTGCTGAAGGTGACTTTTGCTTTTCATACTTTGTTTCTGTTTTCTTGCTGTTGCCAGTGCTGTCTTGCTGTTGTCCCTTTATGTCTTTGTGGTTTAAGGTCAGAGCACTGTTGTGTGAAAATACGGAAGCCTTCAGATTTACAGAAGGCTGATAATCAGAACAGGGCATCAAATACCTTGGAATCGCCCTCTTTAACATTTCTCTGTAGCACACTAACCATAAGAGATGTTTTGGAGAGTACGTGTTTTGAGATAATAAAGCAACGGCATTTGTTAGCCTGAAGCAGCTCTGCTACAGGTTGTCTCCTCAAGGTACGTGATCTCAGACTGGGGCAGCTGTTCCTCTTTACGCATTGAGAGATGTTTTTTTAAACAGACTTTTGGTATAAATAGGGCAACAATCAGCTGAAAAACAATCACTTTTCCAGGACTGTTACTTTGACTCACCTTCATGTAGATTAAACACTAATTTAGGCACTTTTATGGTACGTACTAACTAGTTTATTTGTTGGAGTCACAAGAAATGTCAGTAGAGTTTTGTCATGATGCTTCCACAAACTTGTAATTGGAGGTCAAGGAGACCTCTGTGGGCCCTTAGAACATACTGCTCGGAAGCCTATTTGTGATAAGCTGTTTCAGAAAGAATGGTCATTCCGTAATGTGTACGTAACGGGAATTTAACAACCCTTTCACTTATATATTGTGAAGACATTACGTAAGGCAAACGTTTGTCTTCTCTTCCCTGAAGAAGTTAAAAGTATTATGAAACAACTCTCTTTTATGTTTGTATGTCTTTGTTTGGAATACAGTTCTTCAAAAAATTATGAGCTACTTCTTCAGTGAACGGGCTCTCTAATTAGTCCTAAGCCATCTGGTCACTGCTTTTTTGAAGTGTTCCTTGAAATTCTTCTCTGTTTTTGTGCAGTCTGAAGTCCTGTTTTCTTGACATACAGGATGGGCCAGCAGCAAGTTTCATTATAAGAGAAATGTTGAACAATATAGATACACTTATTCTCCCTGGAAGATTCTATTTACAGTATGTGTTCTGTAATGTTATTTTATTAGGGATTACCATCTAATATTGATATTCTGGCCACCTACTCGCTATGTTGAAAGTGTTAATTGCTGCTTCTGTGATATGCAAGACTGCCTTGGTCTGCCACGCGTGACCGTCCATACAGCGACACATTTCATGTTTTGTAAGCTACATTTACAGGTTGAATCTCTGTGTAAAGTACTTGGTTTCCAAAGAAAGCATGTGATTGTTGTCTGGGAAGTAAGCAGGCAGATTTCTATTCCTGATGTTTCACTGAGTATTTAACAAAATGAGTTCAAACAACCTAAAAGTGGCTTCAACACCTCAACGTGGTTTAAAAAAATAAAAAAAAACCCAAAACACATGCACAAAAATAACTGAAGTGGTAAAGTGTCTGAGGTTAGGAACCATGCTAAACAACTCCTTATGGGTTAATCAGAATGTCGTACGTGTTGTAAAGAAACTTACAGATAACCGATGATATGATTTAGTATGAAATATAGAAACAGGTAAACATATCATTTCCTAGAAAGTTTTCTGTGGATTATTCTGTCACTGTTCTCCTTTCTCTCCCCAGTGAAGCTTGTTGGGTTTTTTAATGAACCTGAGCAATTAAAAATGTTCCAGCCTTCATACTTTCAAAATTTAGTATATACAGAAAATGTGGGCTGCATTTTTGGATCAAGCCAGTTTAGCTCCAAGGACTTGGAGGAGTCAGTATGGGAATGGTAGGCTCCTGTTTTTTCCCTGATGAAAATGCTTAATGAATGTGCCTATCAGCAAGAAATACAGTCCCGTGAATAGAAAGGTCATACATTTTATTACTTATTCAGATTGAGAGTTAGCATTAGAAGTTAATTGTTGTGAATTTGGAATCTTATATGTGGTGGTTTTGTTGGTTTATGCTTCTGTGTTTTGAAAAAAGGAAAGTGTATTTCTGTGAGAAGTTTTCTTCATTGTGCAGTTACACTATTTCAGAAATCCTCAAAATCTTTTTAATAGTAGATTGCTATTGCTTTCTGCCTATAGTAATTTGCTTACCACCTGCAGTAATTACTGAACTGTAGTATCAGAGCTACACATGGTAAATCATATTTTTTCTTTTGCCCTGTTTGGTATTGATTAATAAATACTTTCAAGGAAGATTATTATAGATACTCAGAATATTATTTTGAAAAGATTAGTTAATAAACAGTGGATTGGTTGAAAGTGATTCTTGAAATCTAGCTGAAATTCAGCTTTTTTTTAAACACTGAAAACACTGTTTAGAAAAACTGATACCATTTGAAGTTTTGTTTGCAACCTCATAATTTGTTTTCTTTATAAAGCTACAGTTTTCTGGTAAGTATGTGTAATTTGCACAGCAGCAGGGAGAATAAACAGATTATATTGTCAATGTAAGTGTAAATGAGTATGTTTTCTTCAGTGTTGTAGATCTAACACATGTAAGCATTGTTTGTAAGTTACTGAGACTCCATACCACTTCCACATTAGAAAGATGCTATTCTTTATCAAATTTCTGTTACAGGTACAAATAGTCACCTAGTTGCACACTGAGTACAAGATGGTGCATGTGAAATTGCACGTTATTTCAGTTTTGTAAAAGTGGGCTTAAATAGTGCACAATTCTAGTTGAAGAAGAATGAGGGACAAAAGGGCTCCTTGCTGTTAACTGTTTCTCAAAATAACTGTCACATATTTGAAATAGATTATTAATTTCACCAGTGTCTTTACAGATGAGACCAGCAATTTTGAATACTCTATGGAATAACCGTAAAATAAATGAACACTGAGATGCTTTATTTTCCCTAGGTGCACTTAACTAAATTAATGAAACCAGCATGACAGCAAGAAGGAAATCCATTAGCTTTTAAATGAAGTTACCTCTTAGGCAACCTGAGGTTTGACCAATAATATTGTTAACGGGGTCTGTTTTACTGGTTTCAATGAGCCATGATTTTTTAATACAACCAGGGCAAATGTGAGCTGTATGAGGTGGCCTTTTTATTAAATGCTTTTAGATTTCTGTAGCTTGGATTGAGATTTCTTGTATTAGATTATTTGGTATAGTTAAATACCATATGTTGATGTTTTATTTATTTTAGTTTATTAAAGCTCTAAAGTAAAACTTAGCTGCAGAATTACAACTCCTCCCCTCAAGAAAGAAAACTTACAAAAATTACTGTGTGACATGAGGGAAATTCTTGAAGAGAGTAATTTGAAAGGTGCTTCACAAAATAATTTCATTAAGAAGCTGCAGTTGTACGTCATTTCACACTGTAAAATATCCAAGGTAGTATTGCCATCCAGATTGAGGTTTCCAAAGTGGTATTGAACACGCATGAGAAAATGAGAAGTTATATACTGGTCATGCTGCATCATCACTAATATCCATTGTTTTGGTAGAAAGATAGGAGATTAATGTATTCTCCTTCAGCCTTGTCACTTGTTATTTTTTTTTTTAAATTTAAACTCTTATTTTCCTCAAGTGGATTTTGTTTTTGTAATGACAGAGCAGCTATATTTTATTAAAAAGTGAGGTCTTTGCAAGTGAATAGTCATATTTCAGTATCTGAGTAGAATTTTGCAGACTTCATTTTCATTGCATATTTAGATACAATGAAGATTGTAATTTATGTATTGATTGTGCTTTTGTTCCCATTTCTTCCCTTTGCATTCTGCATTGGGGATGGTTGGATGCTGGAGGCACTAAGGTCAAAAGGACACGCTTGGGGTCAACCCATGCTATTATTTAGAAGTGAAAAACCAATAGAAACATTGCAAAATGAGAGCTCTGCTCCTTCGGCTTTCTGTGGCGTTGAAAGGGGGAGCCAGGCTGTTTTGCAAAGTGGGAAATGTGCCTTTTATCTCTAATAGAAAGCTGTACTGCTTGGTTTGCGACCAAAAATATTGATTTTTTTTTTTTAAAAAAAAGCTAAAATTTCAATATCACTGCAAACGCACCCTGTCTTGTATTGCCTGTTGTCTCACTGATCAGAAGTAGATTGTGCTTATTGAACCTTGGGGAGGCAGGTCCATCCTTGTACGAGAATGGGTCAGAGTGCCCAGTCTGGGGTTTATAAGGGAGCACAGGCAGCAGTCGTTACTTAGGCAGTGGATTTACATTCTTTGTTTGCCGAAAGTAAAAAAGAAACAGTAATAATGTGGAGGTTAGAAATCAAGAGGCAGAAACACTTGAGAATATGAGTAAGAGGAAAACAAATGCTGTGACATCAAGGGAAGAGATCTTTTGTGAAATGTAATTCTAGTAGTACCTTTCCAGAGCTGGAAAAAAGACATCTGAGTAGTTTCTTTGAATTAATAGTACATATCATCATTATTGAAAATAAAACCTAAAATTTAAAATACCTCTGTAGGGATTTTTTTGATCATTCTTCATGGAAGTCTTTAGGGAGCTGAATGCATCACTAATCTACAGTATCAAGTGTGTCCTCTCAAAGCTTGGTTGTTAGAAATCTCAGAGGTTTGTAAGAATTCCATTTAAACAGACTCTTTCTTTCTTATTTCTCCTGGTGAACGCTTTTTAATCTGTCTTGGTGTGACATGAGGGAAGTGCATACAAGTGGCGAGCTCTCCCTCCTATTGGGTATTTGTTTTAGTTATGTTTAATAAGGAGAATCCTTTATATTCTGTGAAATTCAACTACACCTTCAACTTACAGTAAAAAATATATAGTGAAGTCCTTACAATCATGGATGTTTATCAATGTCAAGGAGAAAGAGGGCCATGTTTTTTTATGGTTCATGTACTTCTTTATTTGTTAGTATTTTTCTTTTAAACTTAGCAGGGTTACAAATTGCTCTCAATAAGCCAGACGAGAAGATACTGTCTTCCCTGCAGTTTTTGAAGTTCTGGTTATGTGGGTAAAAATCTCTATGTGGCCAAGTGAGCCAGTTTGATAGTAAGTGGCTCAGCACTTTACCATCTTTCCAGTATTCTCAGTAAAATGAGAACTAAGTGCACTGAGGGATAAATTCTTTGGCTGTGTGACACAGAATGCCTTTTAGTAATGGAAAAGGAGGATCTTTCTATCTCAATTGCAGGAGGAGGATTTGGAAGACAGAAAATGGCAGTTGTCCTATGTAATTAGTGGTAAAATTTGGTATGGCCGCTGAAGTGTATAAGCACATGCATTAATACTTTGCAGAACTAAAGGCAGTTGAGCATCTTGCAGGGTTGAGCCAGAAGGAAGATAGTACCAATAAAAAACACTGGACCTGGTTCTCATTTTCCACATGCTATATATTTCACTGTAAGTTCTTGTTTATGTCTGATAAGAGGCTATTTGTAATGTCACCAGAAATATTGTCTATTTATAGCAATATGCACTTCTTATTAAATATTGAATATGTAGTTAATTATTAATCTTTTAAATAAGTCAGATCTCAAAAAAATAGAGTTCTGGTTTTGGTTCATTGGTTTTATTCAGATTCTCGGTGTCACAGTGTAAAAAATTGGAATTGACTTCTTTCTTATTTGGTGCATGAATGGTGGCTAGAAGGAATGCAATGGGATTTTGTTCTTTTCCCCTCCTCGAAATACCAGAACAAGAGTTGTTTTCATAAGGGGCTGTATTCAGAACCACAAGGGAAAATACATGGGTTTTTTTATACCAGGAAATTGATGAAACTAGCTGTTCAGAATTAAAAAAATTGAGGACAGGCACAGGTGAGTAAGGAGGAGCAAGTTCAGCATTGACATTCAGCTTGAAGCACACAGTTAGGTGTCCCTTCTGAAAAGATGTAATTTCTGACTTTTGGCGCAGCGTGTGTAGTGAGAAGGACCTGGGGGTGTTGGTTGACAGCGGCTGAACATGAGCCAGCAGGGGCCCAGGTGGCCAAGAAGGCCAATGGCATCTTGGCTTGGATCAGAAACGGCGTGACCAGCAGGTCCAGGGAGGTTCTTCTCCCTCTGCACTCGGCACTGGTGAGACCGCTCCTCGAATTCTGTGTTGAGTTGTGGGCCCCTCACCACAAGAAGGATGTTGTGGCTCTGGAGCGAGTCCGGAGAAGAGCAACGAAGCTGGTGAAGGGGCTGGAGAACAGGCCTTATGAGGAGCGGCTGAGAGAGCTGGGGGTGTTTCGGCTGGAGAAGAGGAGGCTGAGGGGAGACCTCATTGCTCTCTACAACTCCCTGAGAGGAGGTTGTGGAGAGGAGGGAGCTGGCCTCTTCTCCCAAGTGACAGGGGACAGGACAAGAGGGAATGGCCTCAAGCTCCACCAGGGGCGATTTAGGCTTGAGATTAGGAAAAAGTTCTTCACGGAGAGGGTGGTTAGGCATTGGAACGGTCTGCCAAGGGAGGTGGTTGAGTCACCGTCCCTGGAGGTGTTTAAGGTGAGGGTAGATGAGGTGCTTAGGAGCATGATTTAGGGATTGGTGGGAATGGTTGGACTCAACGATCCAGTGGGTCTCTTCCAACCTGGTCATTCTGTGATTCTGTGATTCTGAGAGCAGACTTTGCACGTCTACTTGGGGGCATCTGCTGCTACTTTCCCAGTTTTTGTTTGTGCTGACGGTTCTCGCTTCCTGTGGGTTTCTGTGTCTGATTTGAGGGTGTCCTGGGCTAAGTGGAGCAGCTGATCACGTCTGTGCTGCAGTGCACACAGCCCAGACCTCCCCTTCTGGGGTCCTTTGAAGTCTGCTTGATGCTGACAAACAATCTTTTGTCTGCGTGGTTGGTTTGTTTATTCAATACACCAGAATGAAGGAAGGCCGAGTCGCAGGCTGTCATAACTCTGACTGTCACAGCATGACTGTGAGGGGTGAGTGGT
This sequence comes from Clamator glandarius, assembly GCA_033459285.1. Classification (NCBI taxonomy): domain Eukaryota; kingdom Metazoa; phylum Chordata; class Aves; order Cuculiformes; family Cuculidae; genus Clamator; species Clamator glandarius. The sequence goes on along the minus strand of JAUNZM010000457.1, from coordinate 179,283 downwards.
ACGTATCGAGGTGCTCTGGAGGCACACGCACCACTAGGCAATGTTGGAGGCTGCCTGGAACGACTGAAACCAAGGTATTTACTCACAGCAAATGATCCTTACAGCTGTGCCTGCATCTCTCTTCCGAGGAAATTAGGACTCCGTAGAAGGGGACATGGGAGACATGTAGACTAAGTTCAGTAGTAATGATCAGGAGAAAAAGGTCCTGGACAAATGAAGGAGCAATGCAAATAGACAGGATGGTTACACTTGCAAAAACCCTTTTTCATATCACTGTTTCCTCTGTGAAAGAAGGGAAGAAGAGACCTTTTGAAGATGTGTGTGAATGTCCTGACTTGCCCTCAGCTTCTAGGTTTAATTTGCATTGGCTGCTTTGGGTAGAGAAGGTGTGCGCTAGAAGGTGTTTTTTAATGTTTTCAGGATGAAATAAAGCCCTGAAGTTCAAAAGATCAAATATTTTGCCTCCGTTTTGAAGTCATGTCAGATTCTTTAGCCATATTCTTCCCCTTGTTCTTTTTTTCTTACTAGAAGTCCTTCAGGTGGGACATATGCCTTTTGTTTTAGTCTACAACATTAAAGTTGGCTGAGCACTTAGGTTCTCTTTTCAACTGTATGTTCACCTGGAACATATCCAGCTCTAAAGCGATAGGGTCATACTTGGAAACAAAAGCTTTTGGTGTCCTTCAAAGTACCGCATCTCTTCTGGATGATTTTGAGTAGTCTTTTGTTCTTCTGAATAAAGGCTGGATGAACTATACTGCCTTTAAAATCACCTCTACAAACTGTCTTTCTCAGAAAATAGGAGGTAGTCTCTGCTCTCCCAACGCTTCAGATAGGCAATTTTCATACTATTAAGAAAATCATCTTGGCCTTGTGATTCCTTGGGCTGTTCCAGCAAAAGCCAACTCTTTCCCTCAGGCAGTGATATGGCAATAATATCTTTTCTTGTGAAAGGAACAGTGAGTTACCAGGGCCTCTCCTTGGTTTGGGAATTCTTGAAATTGCAGACCTGGTTTCAGTCATGATGAAGATAATGGGTGTTTCAGTGTGCATTGGCAGCAGCTTCAGGAGGAGCCAAACTAGACCCAATTTATCTGCAAGCAGGCTCAGTTTGTAAATGAGGACTCTGAAAGTAAGATGTTTTAGGTCTTGTATGAAAACGGTAGATGTTGTTCACACAAAAGAAATGTATAAACTTTCTACCTTTTAAATAAAAGTTAAACTTTTTCTCACTCATTCTTGGCCATTCATCAGCGTTCAGATCTTGAGTCTGAGTGTTTAGAGCATGCAAGTTGTGTTTGTTGCTTTCATGTCTGAATCTTTATTCTGTGATCTTATATCTGTTTTTTCATTTTTCTCCCACTTTCCTGAAAAAAATTCTGCTATAGGAGCAGGTTTCACAAACTGTCTCCTGAAGACTTCATTTAAAAACAAACCGCAATGCAAGCCGTGTTTGTTTATGGTGCCTGCTGCTTTGTGAACCAATGAACAAAAGTCAGCATGGCTGGTCAGAAAAATAATAGGTTTATTTTGGACATTGTGTGCATGTCTGTACAGAAATTGGAGGAGCCATAGTGAAATTAGGAAGTTTGGGGAGAGAAATCTATAAAACGTCAAAAGGGAAGAACACACTGTGTGTGTGTTTGTATCTAATCCACCAGTGGATCAATATAATTATGTTGACATTGGTGGAGTTTCTTCCACCTTTGCCTTCAGTGGATTAAGGTTCTTCATTTTAATATGCATTTTTTTTTACATCAGTCTCACCACATGGAGCAGATGGCCTTAGCATTGCTATTTGTAAGAGGAAGGACATCTAACGGGCTACTGCTTATTATGTAGTTTGTCAAGTTTGCTGTGTTTCGCAGTCCTTTTTTTGCATACAGAAAGAATATAGGATAAAAAAATCACTTGAACTGTAGAAAAGTAATATAATTGAATCTCGAACATTTATTCCTGTGTGAACAAAAACTGGTGTGAAAGAATGTACTCCAGCAGTAAATTACAAGAGCTAGCAGAGTGTACAGTGCCTTTACGAAGCAGGTATTTGCTGTGAAGTTCACTGCACATACAAATGTGATTGCATTTTGAAGTCAGTTAGGAACGGTTACAGGGGAACAGGAAACCTGACTGGCCTGATACAGGCTTTTTCTACTCAGTATAGGCTTGCAAAAAGGAAAAAAAATCATAATGCAGGGAAAAGCATAATTCTTCTTGGCTCTTTTAAGTGTGAAGCAGGAGGAGGGAACCAGAAAAATGATTTAGAGGAAATTGCAGCAGTGATTGTTTCAAGTGTACACAAAGGAAGCCTTACACTCTGTCAAGAGCCCTAGCCATTCTCCATCTAGAAGAAAGGACCGAGCATTTAATTAAACAATGCCTTTGACTTTTGTTAGGTCATACTCCAGTGTTCATGATGCATGTTGATTCAGGTTATTTTTCAAGTGTAGAGCTGTGTCCTCCTGCACAAAGTCGGAGCTGGATTTTTTTGGAGAGGGATACCTTGTTTGAGTTGAGGCAGCGCTGGAGCACACAGATAAAACATCAAAGCACTCTGCAAAGAGCCAAGGCAGACGCAGCCGTGCCCCAGAGAGATCTCAGTCTGGGGCTGCAGAGTTTGTGAGAGAGCAGATTGACAAGTGTGGGAGGGGAGAGGTTTAGGATGGAGGAGAAAAGAGCCCAGGCTGTCAGTTTAGGGAATATTGTCTCTAGGCAGCAGAATGGCTGATTAGTCTGGGATTATTGCTCTGGTCATACAAATTTTTAGAGTTCTGCTGTAAATTGCACCAGGTGTCTGCCCCGAGTTACAAGTACGTATTATGGGTAGGCTGGACTGACATCTACCCGGTTATTGTATGGCTGTCACAATTTTGATGAAGGGTGTTCTGTTTTTATCGCAGAAGAAATATATAGGTAAACCAGCATGGAAACAGTTTACACTACTACAAATGATTTTATCCTTACCTAGTGTAACCTTTCCTTAAGGGAGAAAGATAACAGGTTAGCATTAGCAGCTCACCGCCCTTGCCTGGGGCAGGCTGGGAGGGACCTGCACGGTGCTTCCAGGAGCAGTGTGAATTGGAGAAGGTTTCCAGGCGAGCCTGAAGATTTTAAGCATCTCTAACATGAGGCTGCAAAGAGAACTTGTCTGCCAAAGGCCTGGCAGGTAATTCCGTGACAAGCACTGACCTTATCAAAACACAGAACCCACAATCTGTCAAATCCGTTTGATCAACCTGTCAGCCCTGACAGCCCATTAAGCCTCCAAACCTCAAGATATTCTCTCCATCCAAAAATTGTCTTTCTGACTGACTGGATGGGCTTTCATGGGGAGAAAAATACAGTCGCGATGTAGTCTGTTTGGCTGCATATTATGATAGTGCTCATTGTCATCACGGTAAGCTGTGCACTTGTGGGAGAAGGAATATATTGGAGAAGGTTAAAGCACCTTGAAATGTATCTATCTATCTATCTAGGCTAATGACTGGAGCAGAAAAATATTTTAGTGAAATAACAGGCTTGTTTGAACTGTGGTGGAATGTATTACTTTTATTATTTTTTTTCTTCATCTACTTCATTTAGTTAGGAGACTGGATATGCTTAAAAGGATTTTTTTGTTTTGAACTAAGGTTTGTTCTCGTTTTGAGCTCTGGATTCAAGTGGGAATTGTATCCTCTAATGACACTTGATTAAACCAAAATAAGCTGAATCAACGGTTGGGGTTTAGTCAGCTCACACACATTCTACTACAGGAGAAAAATAATGATACTGCCCTTTGTTAGAGTATCTCAAATGTCATTTAAGCAATAATGAATCAAAGCAAGCAAAATACAGATGCATATGAAACTGAAGAAATTGCAAGGATATGATCTTGATATGAAAGGTCCTGCCAATGTCAGTATTATCTTGTATCAGGTGATCACAGGTACGGTTGGAATTGTACACAAAGGGGAAAGGCCTGATGTTTATTTTCAAAAGTATTCAGGTGCTTGCATAAGAGTCTTTCAAAAGTTCTTTCTATAACTTGTGCTTGGCAGTCAGGTAATTCTGAGAAGCTGTTTCAAGCCTGGGTTACCAGTTACAGAGTAAATATCAGCACGGCAGTGTCAGTTACAGTGAAGTGCCTTGATGATGCCTGATGTATGATAGCTGGATCCATCAGCTGAAACTGGGAAGCAGCATCTTAGCAATTTATGAGTTGGCATTTTCTTACTTAATGCTAGAAAAAAAAGATAGAGGATTTTAGTTCTAAGGAGCAGCTGCTGCTGACACGAATGTTTGCCTCTAAGTAATACTTCAATTCTTCACTTAGGGATATATTAAAACTGTATTTCAAAAGGAAGATTTGACTGTCGCAGAGTCATTTATGTAGTTACATAGAGCTGAAGGTTCTGTGATTCAGGTAGGTGTGTTACCTTATCTAAAATTAAGATCTTCAGTGGGACTACAATACCTAAATCTTTTACTTGCTTCCAGTACTTAAGGGCTCTGCTAATTTTTACAAGTTTCTATCAAAAGCTTTGAACACGTGATCAGGCTGGTAAGTGTTCAGCTGTGGTACCTATACACATGCATGAATAGCATTTAGTAATTTAGTAATTCAGTTTAGTTCAGATTGCAATAAGAGGATTTAGTTGCATTACTTTTCATTTACCGTTGGCTAAGAGCTGCACGTGTTGTGGTAATGGTAGTCCAGTTTATATAGGTATGTTCAATGGTCTCTGATTTCTCTGGAAGACATTGAATCTGCTATGCTACGGTCTGGTTCTTACAGTGGATTTTATTTTGGTGTTTCTGTCAATGCAAATTCTTAGAATTTCTTTCTTCCTCTTATTTAAAATAATTTAAACTTTCTGTTGTCATGGTTGCAGAAAGAAACTCAAAAGCACGGACCCTGCTGACTTCTAAAACAAGTAAGCCTGCATATTTCTGTGATGAAGCTTAGAATAAAAGCAAGTGTTATGGTTTTCTTTTTCCTTGAAGGTAAAGTCACCAGTTCTCAGTGGCTTTGATTGCTTCTGTGGAGCAATAGGGGTAGAAGGAATTAGATGAATAGGCTAAATAGTCAATTTATAGTGAATCACATTAGATGAGGGTATGGTCACAAATATGTGTTTTGGTCTTCAGAGATTCTTTTGGTCTGGTCTGGTTTTGAAAATCTCAACTAAAGGAGCTTCACAGTAGCTCTGCTGCAGTCCTTTGTTACTCTTCTAGTTAGAAAACCCTCCCTGACATCTAGCCAGAGCCACTTTTCTTTTCAGTTAAGCTGCTTTCGGTTTTTTCCTAGCTTCCATTTGCTCCTTAACCTTTTTAATACTCTTTTTTTATAGCATGTTAGGAGACGTGATGATAGGAAATGCTGGAAGCTTTGACCTCAGACAGGGATAGACACTCAGGCAGTTGTCTGGCACTCAAGATGAGAGGTTATGTATATATGGAGCATTAGGTTGTATGCAGATGTCTTTCTGTACTATCTCATATTCATGTGTCTAGGGAATATATCAGGACTGGTTTGCTTTACCTTAGCTTTTTTTTTATTTGCTCAGGGTTTTTGTGCACCCCTGCAAAACTGCCATTTACCAACTGTTTCTGCAGTGTGTCCCCACTGGAGTCCTACTTGGCAGTTCTCTTTTGTCTTTCTCGAGTAGTTCTTCTTGTTCTGTTATTTCCTTCTTGCATAATAAGGAGAGAGGACTAGATTAATCTAAATAATCTTTTGCCTCCTCTAACCTTTTTTTGTTTGCTTTTTCCTCTCGTGGTAAGTGACAGAAGCCTCCCAGCAAGTAGATGACAGCAAATACTTTGCCCTGTCAGTGATACAAAAGCAAAAACCTTTGAGCAGGAATTCTATCCATGATCGTTACGCTGTGTTTTCCTCAGAGCCTCCATGCAGAGAGGACTTAACCTCGTGGCTCTGCCAAAGCTTTGGCAGCTTCTCCTTCCACCTCCCCTGGTCCAAACCACAACACCCTTTCCAGATGCTCGTCATTATCTCTGTGCTTCGTGCTGGCTGTTCTTAGAGCACTTTAGTTGGCAGCTTTAAACTGAGGCAAGCAGGGATCCAGCAGAGATACAGAAGATGTGATATGACGCATTCTTCTGAAGAAGATGGTGAGGAGACTGGAAACTGGTAAGAGTGGTCTGCTGGCCGAAGTTTTGAGGTGGTGTGTAAACGAGCAGAGTGTGGTTCTTGCTTCTAGCGGTCTAACCTCCTTGAGATGGTTTGGACTTCAAGACGTTGCATTAGGGAAGCAGGAAATTATATTTCCTTTTTTCTTGCTGTTTTGTTTCATTATTCTGACTTCAAACTTTGGGAGTTAGGGACTAGAAGATGTGTGTTTTACAATCACTACCACAGGGAACTACACTGTTTTGGCATTCTTTTTATGTCTCATCTCTGTAAGTGATGATGATGGTGATAGTACAGAAGGGGCAATTGATATGAGGGGAAACAAGCAGTGTGATGTGAAACAGCTACTTTATATTTTAATTAAAATCAATCTTATCAGATATAAGCCCTTCTACCAGGGACACGTTCTCATACCATTCTTTGTTAGAAGATCTGAGAAGACCCTGAAGACTGGAAATGCGTTCAGACAAAAATCTGGGTGTGTATTAAACCTCAAAGAACAGGAGTAGACTTAAAAAAAAAAACCAAAACAAAAGCAGAGCCAGCAAACCTCACCACCATCACTGCCAACTTCCTGACCCCTCTCCCCTTAAAAAAAAAAAAGCCTGCGGCTGTAGACATATTTACTTCTCTCTGCAGATTTAATTTATAAGTTTGTTGACTTGCTTTTATAGATCTGGTTTTGACATCTCCAAGACACTGTTGAATCCCATGTCCCTTTCTGTTTGTAATAGTTCATATGCATTCACTTTCCAAAGGTAAAGCTCATACTTCTAGAAAGATTTTAGAAAAATCATGATTTCTGGGTGAGCCCTCTGCTTTCAGGAATTTCCTCAAAGTGAACTTAGGTCTTCAAAGGCTGCTTGAAGTTTGGTGTCAGGCTTTGAGGGACCTGGATATGGAATGCCTTCTTAGTAGGAAATTCTCATCTTCCATATTTGAAAAGTTGTCTGGTGTCTTTGTGGTAATGTTTTTCTTCTGGCGGTGTAACATTAGGCTGAATCTGTAAGTAGTTTTAAGCACCTTTCTTGGCAACTGCTACCCCAGCAGCAACGTTACAGAAGCAGAAAAAGGGCGTTGAACCAGTAGTTTCCAGTGTTGTTCTGCTCTGGGGTCAGTTTTAATGAAGTTCTGTAGAACTTAAGAAAACAGTTTGTGTTTGTCTCTGATTTGTCTCTTGGCTTGCTGAGGTGCTTGTCTTCAGGGACAGCCTGTTTTGAGTTACCTCACAGGGAAGGAGTAGTAGACCCATTCTCAGCACTGGTGTTGTAGTTGAATTTTCATCATCTGCCCCCTTCTTTTATCATCTCGAGGTCCTGAGCACAGTAGAAATAGAAATGACACAACAGAGGTAAATACTCACTTCCATTCATGCTTCTTCCAGCTTGGACTTGCTAGTGTAATATTTGTATCTGTGGCTGGGAAGGACAAGAGGTATGTTAAAAAGACCTTTGTAGAACTACTTGTTCTCAACAAAATAAAGAGAAAAAATGTTTTTGATTTAAAAAGTGTGTGTTCCTTGAACTGTGTCCTAATTATGCTGCTGCTCCTATGCATGCTGCTCCTCTCCTCACTTGGCCCAGCCTGAGGTCTGCTTTAATGTACTCGGGTTGGCTGTGGTTCCCGAGGAGTCGTATGCCACCTGGCTATGGCTACAAGAGGGCTTATCCCAGCCACTCCCTTTCCCTACCCTGAGAAGGTGTTGTGGGCAGGAGTGTGTGGGATCTCCTGGATCGCAGCCCACCAGGGTGCCCCAAAGCCAGGAGCCTCCACAGGGGAAGCTGCTGAGAGTTTCCACTTTGAGCTTCTTGTGGCACAGAGAAGGACTGAATGCCTGCTGACCTCCTTCAAATGCTCCTGTATCCCTGTGACAAAAAGTTTGAATGACCCTACCCAAAGCCATGAAATTTTAAAGACAAGTATTAGAACCTCTACATTGAAGCCCATGTGCTTTGTCAGGAGCCTTCTCTACTTAAAACCCTCCTTTAAACAGTGTCTTTTGTAAGTGAAATGTGCTAGTATTTTGCCTCTGAAGCCTTTGCAAAAAAGTTACTTGCACAAGCAAAATATGAATATTCCAAAGAGAAGTTAGTTGCCTTTAGTTAATTTACAAATGATGAGTTTATAGTTAATCTTGCTGAAAAGCGTTTTATCATGCTGTTTCACTTAACAGAGAGCGTATCACAGAATCACAGAATAACCAGGTTGGAAGAGACCCACTGGATCGTCGAGTCCAACCATGTTTTTTTCCTCCTACTCCTCTGAATCAGAAATACTTCAATAAATGCTATTAAACCTACCCTTTTTCCTTCACCTCATATATAGGGCTGTATTTTGGAAGTAATTGTTGAAAAATATGTATGCTGAAGTGTTAGGAATTTGATTTCTTGTCTCTGGTTTTTCTAGAGCTATTGTTTCTTTAAAGAAAAATAAGGCACATCAACTGAAGATATGCTGTCACCAAAAGTGTTTCCATTGTTACCTTTCAACTTTATGTATTTATTAAACTTAATGATTCATATCTGGGCCCAGTACTGGCTTCCATTTTGTTGACAGGAGAATCAGTGCAACCGTACTTGTCGTGCTAGGAATTGTCGTTACAAGGGTTTACAAAAATATAGTCTCTCCAATGCATTTTACCAGTGCTAGGAAGAACTGTTTCTCAGTACCTGCAGAATTGCTCTGCACATCCTTCTTAATAGGCTCTTCATTCCAGAAGTTACAACTCGAAATCCTATCGTATCATATCGTTCCATATAGACTCAAACATTTTACTGTCATTAATAAAATCATTGAATTGCGTGTCCCTTTTTCTTTAATACTGCTCCCTTTGATCTGACAAGTTCTGTAGTTTGCTTGATAGGCAGCTTATGGTGCAGGTATAGTAAAGTGTTGGCACTTCTGTAATTAAGCTTAGACTTAATGGTGGCAGTTCAGTTATGTTAAATTATTTTTTTCCTTATTTTACATAGAGAAATTAATATCCTAGTTTTATTCCTAGGCCAGATATGTTCGCAGTAGCAATTCTTGATAAACAGAGCACTAATATATATATGTGTGTGTGTGTACAGATTATATGTATGCATGCACATGTGTGTGTATATATATAAAACATATATATATCATATATGAAAGACAACATATTAAATATATTAAAATTATAGGGTAACTGAAAGGCCAGAGCTCTTTTCCAGGAGACTAGTGATTGAAGAGCATAGCATGCTGAAGGGCTGCTGAACTGCTGTAGCTATCCCTAAAAGTCTGGAAGGTATTTTTGAACCCCTTGTAACGGAACAAAGGGTGCTCAGTGTTGTCATATGAGTTAGCTGATGATAGGATGAAAGTTACACAAGTGTTGCCTGGCTAATGTGCGATATTAGTCATCTTCACTGACTAGGATGTTGTAACTTTGAGGAGTTGGAATTTCATCTTCGTATACCTAGTTTAGTTAAATGTGGCACTCTTGTGACAACCAAGTGAGTTACAAACTCCTCCCACCCCCAACTTCTAGCTTTCCTCCCCACTTCTCTGTTGTTTGCATGAGAGTGTATTTGTGAATAGCTCTTTGCATATTTTCCCCTACCATAGTGATCTAGCTTAGATGCACGACTCTCTTGTCAATGGAAATTTTTCCACTGATTTCAAAAGGCTGAGGATCGAACTGTTGTCACTTTCTCCCTTGTTGATGAAAAACTTTGATAACCTTGACAGGGTCCTGGAAAAAAAGTATGTGTGTGATTTTCTCAAAAGAAACTTTAAAAACTCTTGTTTGGGTTATGTAAATGTTGTTCTAGCAGAACTGGAATTGGTGGGAAAAGCTTCAAAACACTAGTATTCACTGAGATCTTTTAATTTTAGATGCAGTTGTGTGCACATGTGTACCATAAATATGTGTTACTCATTTTTGTCAAGAAACTAATTTGACATATAAAACCAGTTTTACACAAACAAAGCATGGTTTAATATAATATTGTGTGACTGCATGAACTTGTATTTTAGCCTTTAAATCTACAAGTAGTATATTGTTTCACATTTTCCAGTATCTTTTTTCAGAAAGCATAAGGCTGGGATTTTTATATGTGGTTTTCAAGTGTTGGGGACATAAATGTTATCTTACGTAGCTTTGTTAGATTTCCATTGACTGTGCATTAAGCTTGTAAGCTATGGAGTTTGTAAATCACAGAGTCACAGAGTGACCTGAGCTGGAGGGGCCATACAAGGATCATCAAGTCCAACTCCTGTTGCTGCATAGGACAACCCCAGCATGTGTCCAAGGGTGTTGTTCAAATGGATTTTGAATATTCTTGGGTTTAGCACCGTGACTAATTCCCTGGGGAGACTGTTCCAGTGCTCCACAGTGAAGAATATTTTCCTCATGCCCCACCTATTGCTCTCTCCAACTACCTGAAAGGAGGTTGTGGAGAGGAGGGAGCTGGGCTCTTCTCCCAAGTGACAGGGGACAGGACTTGATGGTTGGACTCGATGATCTGGTGGGTCTCTTCCAACCTGGTTATTTTGTAATTCTGAGAGGAAATGACCTCAATCTCCACCAGGGGAGGTTCAGGCTGGACATTAGGAAAAAGTTCTTCACAGAAAGGGTCCTTGGGCACTGGTGGAGGCTGCCCAGGGAGGGGGCTGAGTCACCTTCCCTGGAGGGGTTTAAGGAATGGGTGGACGAGGTGCTGAGGGACGTGGTTTAGTGTTTGATAGGAATGGTTGGACTTGATGATCCAGTGGGTCTCTTCCAACCTGGTGATTCTATGATTCTCCCCTGCCACATCTTCCTGCCATTCCTTTGAGTCCTATAACTGGTCACCAGAGAGAATAGATCAGCTCCTTTTCTGCTTGTAAACTGCTATGAGGTTCCCCCTCAGTCTCCTCCAGGCTGAACAGACCAAGTGACTTGAGCTACTTCTCATGCAGTTTCCCCTCTAGACCCGTCCACAATGTTTTGGCCCGTGTTGGGAGCACCCCAGGTCATGGTTGTCCCTCTTGGCTGCCAGGACACACTGTTGGCTCATGTTCAGCACTCCCAGATCCCTTTCCGCAGGGCTGGGCTCCAGCCTCTCACTCCCCAGACTGTATGGACAGTCAGGGTTGCCTTGTCCCAGATGAAAAATCCAGCACTTGCCTTTGTCAGACTAAACGTGGCTATGAACTGCCCAGCTCTCCAGTTTGTCCGGATACCCCTGCAGGACCTCCCTGCTCTCAGGAGTGCCAGCAGCTCCCCGAGTTCCGTGTCATTAGTGACTTAGGTAGTAAACCTGAGAGTCCTGCATCCAGGTAATTTATGAAGATATTGAAAAGTACTGGTCCTAAGATGTTCCAGAACAGATCTTTTGTATGATTTACATTATTTGTATATGTTTTATCTAGGATTTTTTCAGTTTCTTCTTCAGTGTTTATTCTTTGCAGCCTTTCTTTTCTAGTTCATTTACCAACTGGCTGAAAATTTCAGTAATCGGTCTTTTCTTGTTGCTTGCGATGGTTGCTGGCTGCACAGTGTTAACATTTCCAGGTATTTCTCTCTATGACACGGAAAACAAAGGTATCGGGGAAATCGAGTCAGTGCAGACAGAACTGCTTACCCAGTGGCAAGACCTTCACGATAGCAGGGAGCCTGAAATCTCCCTGGAAGCAGAGTTTTCTGAATGACATTTGCAGTGCTTTGCCTGAGTAGGCCAGGTATGTTTTCTGTGCTTAGTTTGAGTGTGGTGTTCTGAGCAGAAGCAGGACCATACTGGGAAGCCGTTGGATATTCTCTGAATATTCCCAAAGTTTCTATTAGTGTGATGTTTTGAAGTGGTTTTATAGCTGTTGTCTGGATTTTAAATAGTTTGGGGATTTGTAAAGGAAATAATATTATAGTTCTTGGTTCATGACAGGTTTCGTGGAGCATCATTGTGTAACTAATCTGTCTTGACATGACTGCAGGGTGCCAGTCTGGGCTTGATGAAGTCAGGTATGTTTCTGACAGTGTCACAAAGGAATACAGCCTTGGCCAGTTCTAAAAATGAGTAAACAACAGCTCTCAACAGCACGCCTGGCTCAGCGTCAGGGAATTTTGTAGGGTATGCAGATGGTTGCAAACGTGGTAGCAACTGTCTGGCAGAGGAGTTAAATTTTTTCCTTCATCCCTTCTTGGGCAAATAGGGGTTACTAAAAAGTCTCTGTTTCTAGATCACTTCAGGCAAGTTATTCTGTCCCGTATTGTGTTTGTGAAATAATAAACAAGCTTATCCTTTCACCTGTGTGACAGTAGCAAGCCACAGAGAAGGTAGGGACTGGAGAATACATGAGATTTTTGCCTTCTAGATGGTGGATTGTATGATGGGAATATAAAGTCAACCCAGGCTGCATGCTGTATATTTCAGCTGGATGGGAGTGTTCTCTAATCAGACTTAGGTGCAGTACCTAAGGGAAAGTAAAAATCGTGATTTTAACACCAGTTGTAGATAAACAGCACAAAAAATTTATGTCTGACGGGCTGTTTTCTGAACTTCTGATTGTGCAGTGCACTCTGTTTGCTGCTTGGTACCTATTTCATAGAATCATAGAATCACCAGGTTGGAAGAGACCCACCGGATCGTCGAGTCCAGCCATTCCCACCAATCTCTAAATCATGCCCCTAAGCACCTCATCCACCTTCACCTTAAACACCTCCAGGGAAGGTGAGTCAACCACCTCCCTGGGCAGACCGTTCCAATGCCTAATGACCCTTTCCGTGAAGAATTTTCTCCTTATCTCAAGCCTGAACCTCCCCTGGTGGAGCTTGAGGCCATTCCCTCTCGTCCTGTCCCCTGTCACTTGGGAGAAGAGCCCAGCTCCCTCCTCTCCACAACCTCCCTTCAGGTAGTTGTAGAGAGCAATGAGGTCTCCCCTCAGCCTCCTCTTCTCCAGGCTAAACACCCCCAGCTCTCTCAGCCGCTCCTCATAAGGCCTGTTCTCCAGCCCCTTCCCCAGCTTTGTTGCTCTTCTCTGGACTCACTCCAGAGCCACAACATCCTTCTTGGGGTGAGGGGCCCAGAACCCATTCTCTTCTTATCTTCTTTTCTTTTATCCTGTTTTCTTAGGTAGTCAGTGTAATTTTTTTTTTTTCTTGCTTTCCCTCTCCTTGGTCACTTGCATGTGTTTGTTACGTTATGGTCTTTCTCTCTTTCTCACCATATTGAGTATGATCAGATGGTGGTTCTGTGGAGCCAGGAATTCCACAAGTCGAATCTCACAAGTGTAAGAGTAGGAGGGCAGAGCACAGGAGAGCTCATACGCTGCTTCCAGAAGGCAGATGTTTGCACTACCCCATCTGTTAGGTAGGAGAAGGCAGAGATGAACAAAGTGCTTGTTAATTCATGCACAGCATAGTGTTTGCAGTAGGAAGAAATAAGGAGCCGTGCCATCTCTCTGCCTCTTTCTGTTCTTGTGCTTTGCCTCCGCTTAGCTCATCTGTGGCTTTCTCCTGCCTGGTTGCAGCTCAGAGGACACCCAGGACTCCAGTTGCTACTGGTTTCTTTCCGGTTTGTTGCAAGAATTAAAAAAAACTTACTTCAAGCAAACAAACCATGGGGCTGAAATTTTTATTCTGTTGCTCAGCTCTGCTGAAAGTAGAGCTCAGCTGCTGTGTGTCTAGTTGCTTATCAGTACATGAAGTGCACGACTGCTTTCACTGGAGACCTTTTGGTCTCAGGCAGGTGGCTTTCAAGCAAGAGGCAAATTTGATAAAGGGCATTTTCTCATTCACTCAACCAGATCCCACAAGAAGGGAACTCTTCATTTTAGTCTTCAAAGTGCGTCCATGGCTGTTACTAATCTTTGCATAAAAAGTCATCAGTATAACAGGGTTGGTTGAAGACAGTTAATACTGAGTGTGTTGCTGCTGATCCCAGGACTTCCCAGCCTGTGCATCTTACCTGCTGGGTGTGTTCGTGTGAGCTGTGTAGCCGTGCCTGTATTCCCAAGGTGGAGGCGGTCGAGTTGATTTGCTGCATTGCAGTGGTTAGAGTTGTTTGCAAGGAGCCTACGGCTGACGGCAATTAACAGAGTCACCCCTTTTAGTAAATCCAATTAGCATTTGTACAATTCATTCCCATATTTTTTTAAAACAAAATCCATTCTCCTCCTGGTTGTTCAGTTCTTTTTGAGGAGGAGAACTGGCGGGCAGTTTTTAAGTATCTATTATCTGGTTTTGGTGTAGATCAAATCAGTTGTGACAAGTTGAAGTTCCATGTGTGTCTTGCATGTGTGAGTCAAAGTGTGACACTTTAAAAGCTCAGAGTACTTTATGTCCAGCAAACAAAGATAACTGTGAACATGGAGTCTGTGAGGTCTAGTATTACACAGATAGATAAATCTGAGTGAAATACTGATACTGGAACCTGACAGAGAGGATGAAGTCTGAAAGATCTGCTCAGAAATAGCTTCTGTTTATTTAATCTAAAGAACTCATTAACTCTTTAAGTTCTTAAGAAAGCCGCATCTATAAGAAGAAAATACAATGGTTTCCTTTTATGGCAGATTTTGTTGAATTGAAGCAAAACCCCTTCTTGACTGTGAAGGGAAAGAATTTTGTTTCTGTTTTAAGTGCAGATTTGAATGTAGCTTCAAATCCAGAGCAATGATTATATAAAACTACCCATCCTTTAGCTCATTTTTCCTGGGTTATATAGTTCCATAAACCTGCGGAGCCAGATCTAACAGAACAGCCTGTCTGGTAAATTAACCCCAAGAAATTAAGTGCTTAAAAATTGGCATTCATCTTCTTTCAGACAAAATGCATTAAAATATTCCTTTTTACCTGAAATGAAATTATTGTTTTCTTGAGCTGCTGTTATTTTTGTTCGATTGTTTTACCTTTCATATAATGAAACCCAGAGCCTCAAGATATCTACTGATGTAGCAATTGCAATGGGATTTAGAAGTCATTTTTCCAGCTCTTCTGCATTGTTCCTGCTCATTTGAGAGCACCTTTTATCCCTCAGCTTTTGAATGCAGTCATGCTTTCTTACTATTAAAATAAACGACTTTTCTGTGAATAAATCATAAGGAATAATGAAGAGATGTAGTCTTTTGGAAACAGAGAATGGTATCTGATATTGAAGTGGGAGAGGAGGATGAAGTGACCTAGTATTTACTAAATTATTATTTATATTTGTGTGTAATGTTATGTAATATGACATAAAGCACAGTAAGTGAGGTATGTTTCGTGTAAAATTTACCTTAAACTTTCTCAGGGGATCTGCAGAAATTTCTGTAGGTTCTGCTGCTGTTTGATGCAGTGGGAAAACCTGAGCACTATCAATGCCAATGCTTTGAACTACAGAAAGCACAGTTTTCCTGGCAAGTGGTGCCTTTTCACCCCTTCTGGACAGAAAAAAATAATGAACTCCTCCACCACAGAAGTCTGTAGTGTCAGGATTTCACTCTTCGCTGTGGTACATAATTTGTACATTCACTTTCATGGTAATGTGCCTCTCGATCCTTTGCAGAGTGATTCAGGAGGATTATAGAGAGTTTGACTGGCAATGAACCCTTCTGCTTCCCCTGGGAAGATGGCATTAGGAATGAGTAGTGATGTAGGATGCTCATGGTCATGAGTGAAATGAGGCTTAATCCAGAAGGAAAAGAACTGTTGAGGTCTGGTTTGGCTAACGATATATTTGACAGTCAATATGTGTATCTCAATTATTTCTCTCCTTTCCTCTGTCCTTTTCCACTTCTACTCCTGTTCTTCAATGTACCCACATCCACATAAACTCATTCGTTACCCGTATCTTCCCCTGCTATAAGCAAACTAGGCTCCATGTAAACATTTATAAACTGAGCAGTGGGTGTGGGTTGTAGCACAGCAGTGAGTGGGAGCAGAGACTTCAGGAAGGTCTACTGGATGCTGCTGCCAGTGAAGAAGAAGTGGGAGAAGGTGCAGAGGTGTGGGCAAGGGTAAAGGAGAAGCACCTTGAGTGCAAGGGGCATGGTTAGAAATAGGTAGATGGGAATAATACCTACTGCATGGTGAAAGCCATTTATCTTGGTCTGCGTGGATCATACCTGCTGATAGAGAACGTACCCTGGGAAATGTCCTCAAACAAAGAATATTTTGCAGGTTGTTGTAGTTGATGTATGTTAGGAGGTTTATTGTTGCTGATGCTGGCAGCTGGTTAGGTGTATGAGTGAGCTGATAATGCTCTGAGGAAGCTGGAAAGATGAATCAAGTGTCCAGGCTCTGGAATACGTGCTTCTGATTTATTTGTAGACAGCCACATGTCCTTCACTGGAGCTGTGATCATAAACTACAGTAAATACATCTTTCAGTGTAGAGTGGCATCCTGTTAGTGGTCCTGACCCAGGAAAAAACCTCCTGTTGTGTCTTCATTAGCTGCTGGTAACTCAAATATATGCAGCGCTGCCTCTCCAGTAATTTGTTCTCAGTTTTTAAAAAGGCAGTGATGAGAATGTAAGGTTTCAAATTAACAATTACTGTATTACCTGTTAGTTTGTTTGACATGTTTATTATCATCACAGTTATTTTGTTTAATGTTTAATGCAGTTTTGTGTAGGTAACTTTCACCCATTTGAACTTAGCGAGAACTGCTGGGTGGGCATCTGACAACCGACCAAGTCAACCCACCATAACAATAACAATTTTTGACAAAAAAAAATGTTAGCAATCTTGTTCCCTTGGATTAGAATTATATTACTGTAAAGGGTTATGATGACACTGCTTAGGGACTACTCTAGTCCCTAGAGTCAGGATTTTATTTCTGTTTAAAATTTGTTGTGCTGGGTATAGACCAGCAGATTAGGAATGAAATTGGATTGGAGTTTATGTAAAGTTTTTATTTTTCTCAAAGAAGCTGAAAGTTTCTGATTGAAATACAGGTTAACTGGTTCCTGGAACCTCCTGTTCTGTCTTTTTACTTGAAATAGATATAGAACGGCTTAGGACTGATTCACCTGTTCTTCTGGATGGATGATGCAAGCACTGTCTGGAGTAAAACTTGACAATTTTTACATAGTAATCATGAAAATTGCTCTTACGCTGCTTGTAGCAAACTCCCCTGCTGGGAAGCTTGCATGCCACATAGTAAAAGCTTCACAACTTCCCATGCCAAAGGCAACTGGCAGGCACTGCTGTCTGGCCGTAGCCTTCTCAAACTTGCAACAGGTTTGCTGCATATTCCTTAACCTCAAGGTAGCTCTGTGGCCTGCCAGAATCATGTGCTCTGGATGGAGGACACAGAGGAGTTGGGAATCTGGAGATGCTGCTGAGATGTCTCTGTCTTGTAGGCTGTATTTCAAAGAATTAGGGAGATCTGAATGAGACAGTAGCATCTGAATAATTAGGTGTGTTTTCATGCAGGTGAACGAGCCAACAATGTTAATGGACCACTTTAATGCCAGTTGTCTATACTCTTAATCCAAGTCATTTAAAACACTTGGAAATATGTTCCCTTGTTTAAAATGTGTTTCTTTTGTGGAACCTGACCATGGAAAATGGTATGATTTCTACTAAGAGACAACCTCCTCATCCACAGCGTAATTTGTGGATTTAGACTTGATTCAGTTCTGTTTTATAGAGGAATTGGACCCATGCCTAATGTAACAGCTTTAAATCAAGATTTGCTGGCGTATCTGTGTGGGGTTCAATTATCTCAATATTCCTTTCCAACACATGCCTGGGGCTGCAGTACCACAGATTTGGGCTGAAATTTTGACTTAATTTATTTTACTTCTAAGAGCTTTGCAAAGATAAGAAAATAAAGGACCAGTAAGATAAATATCTTTTCTTGTGCATTATTAACATAGATGTCTTATATACTGATTTATTGCACCTGTTTAAACCAGTGTACAGGTGTTACCTAATGAAGGCATCACTTAGCTTGCTGTCTATGTAGCAGAGATTATGAAGGAGGTTCTGAAATAGTATTTCACCTTGGGAGATTAGCTTGATATTTTGGGTAGTGAAATTACATAAGGTTGGAATGTTTTCTTGCACTTTTTCTTTATAAAACAGTAAATGAAGAAGTATTAAAAATGTAAGCATAAAGTTTTAAGGAGTATGCAGGCTTCAATGAAACTTTCCTTTTAAAAGTTAAACTTACACAGTTGTGATGGCACCTAGCACGTTATTAACTTAGCCAGGACTTTAAAGTTACTGTGCTTTTTTCACCTAAGAAACATGACTTGCCTTTAGAACAATCAGCTTTTAACAAATTTAGGCTAAAAAATGTAAAAAATAATTAATTTAATTACAAGTGTTGTTTTGGAGATGATTTTTAAAGTGTGAGGGTGCTATATAGAGTGCTTGTGTTTTGCGGGCATATAGGACTTGTTTCATAGGGAAAAAAAGGAAAAGTATAAAGTGAGATGAATACATTTGCAGTCTGGCATTCAACTTAATATTTTTCAGATACTGTCTTTCTGATTTCCATATCTAAATGAAGGTTGAAGAATAATTTTAACTTTAAGAATAATAATAGATATATCCACAGATTTGGCTCTGCAATGCTTGATCTGTAAATGTATAGTAAGAAAACTATGTCTTCTAGCAAAAGTTACATGTGAGAGAGATGTTCTTCTTTATCAACAGGATGTTTTTAAAAAAAACCCCAGAATTGGCTATCTGACGTAGATTTCAGAAATTAGGCCATCAATGGCTACAGTTCAGTGCTAAATTCTGACATATCTGGCCCTTTTTTAATTTTTGCCAGTTCACGAGCAGTAATTACTGAAGAGTAAAAGATTGATTTTCAGTTTCTGTTGGGACTGGTTCGCTTTCCTCGTCAGGTTAGTAAGTGTAAGCAAATTCAGGGTTGCATTGCCTTTCTCAGGGGAAAGTCTTTTACATTGTTCTTTTACAATAGGGGTGATTATTGCTAGGCCTGGGTAAGCTGTCCAAACAGTTTTCTCTTTTCAACAGTAATAGTTCATAGTAGAATAAAAACATGAAAGACAAAAGTAAATGTAAGAATTGCAAAGTCAGTCATCTGTGTTATAATTAATGCTAAGCTATCAGATCATAGTGTGCTTGAAAGGGCTTCTATGTGGGTCACTGAGATGCTTGTGCTATTGTTTCAAAGTGGACCTGTTAGCACGGTAATTTATTGAAAACAAGCTGCTTGAACTAAGAGACTTCTGTTAATAATTATAAAAAGGAACTCATGACAAATACTGCTGGCCTAGAGTTTTCTAACTATTCTCTTTTGAAAATCCTCAGAGCTGACATTTCTGTAAATTGTGCTAAAGGTAAACAGAGATTAATGGTATGATTGACTTTATAACCTGTCTTTTGTTGTGTTTGCTTTTAACTTGCTGGTTAACTCCAGAACTTTCAATGTAGTTCAGAGTTGTGGTTAATACCTAAAAGCTTTGGATAAATTTTTGACTCCTGCTTTCCTTTTGTATAAAAATAAGCAATATAAAAATGAACATAACATATTTCCAAGAGTGTAGTCTTTATGAGTGTGTGCACTGTGAATTAATAATATGCTATCACACGTGCATTAAACTGTTTTTCAGTTTATGTGTTTATACTTTCAAAATATGTTTTGAAAGCTAAAGTGAACAGCATTTGGCTAAACAATACTTTATTGTCTTGGAACAGTGAGTGTACTGCTTTTAAACTTCTCAGTTAGAAAGTGCTGGTATTCATAGAATCATAGAATAGTTTGAGTTGGAAGGGACCTTAAAGATCATCTAGTTCCAAACCCCTCTGCCATGGGCAGGGACACCTCCTACTAGATCAAGCTGCCCAAAGCCCATCCAACCTGACTTTGAACCCCTCCAGGGATGGGGCAGCCACCACTGCTCTGGGAAACCTGGGCCAAGGCCTCACCGCTCTCATCATGAAGAAATTCCTCCTTATATCTACCCTAACTCTGCCCCTCTCCAGTTTATACCCATTGCTCCTCATCCTGTCACCACAAGCCTTTGTGAACAGTCCCTCTCCGGCTTTCTTCTAGCCCTGTCAGGTACTGGAAGGTCACTATAAGATCTCAGAGCCTGCTCATCTCCAGGCCGAATAACCCCCACTCTCTCAGTGTGCTTGTTGACTACATGTCTGTACAGGCTCTTTCAGGAATTGGGAGTTTGTAGACCATTTTCCAATGGATTTTTTTCCCCCCTAGTGGCATGCATTTCTTTTAATATACTCTGTATGAGGAAGAGATTTCTTATAACAGTCTTTAAAGGAGACATAGAGGCATCCTTACTCCAAACTACTGTTTCTGTTAATTTGTGTTCAATTCTAATTTCAGCCAAATGCAAGCAGGGTGATGCAGCATTACTCTCATCTGTAGATTGTGTAATGTATGGCTGCTGTCTCTAATGGGAGAGGCTCCATAACCCGTGGGCAACCTGCTGCTGCACTTAACGTATTCTCCAGTAAGGAGTTTCCTTTACTGCATCTCGTGATAATTTCCTCTTATTACTGTGCATCTTTGATAAGACTCTGGCTCTGTCACTTCTTGCTGCAACTACATCCTTCCTTCACTACTTCTCTGCAATGTAGACAAGTTGTAGACAGCTGTTATATGTTCACATGCTGCCACCCCCCTGCCACCTTTGTGACCCTCAGGAGAACTTAATCACAGTTTATCTTTGTACTGGAGCTGGGTGAACTTACTGTTGTTTCCTTTAAACTATAACCTACCAGAGATCTTTCTTTAATTTATGACTATAAGGTTGCAATCATTCCTTGCTTTTACATTAACACTAATGTAGTTAGAGAAGAAACTTCAGGTTGAGTGGAAAACTCAGAAGACATGCTGGGTTCCAATTGCTGTGATGATCTCTGTGACTGGGGTTATTTTATGATTGTGTGATTCTATATCCTTGCAGTTTTGTCTGTTTGAATCCCATCTCATGTCTATTGATCCTGTCCTCCAGGTAGTTTTCGTTTTTTAAAGTGCATCTATGCTCTTCCTTTGCACTTCTTAATTTTAGACTGTCATTTATATTAACTGCAGATGTGCAAAAGATGCTAGGTGGTATATGTTCCACCTTCACCCTTAGAGCAACTTGTTTTGGTGATGTTCCCTTAAAAAAGAAATTTTTCTTTACCTAACCTGCGTGTTTTGCAGTTCCTCTACTAAACTATACTTTATCCAAATAAATCAATCGCATGTTCTCAAACCAGACATGTTACTGAAGCTCAGACTGGGGAGATATGCTGTCTTTTCTCTTCTGAAAATCGTTTCTCAGTGATGAAGATTGATTCCTTAGTGTATCAGAACACCCTCCAACAAGCAAAAATGTGTCTTGGCACGTTCTGTTACCTGTGTGGCTTTAATAATTGTTTCTTCAAAGTTAGTTCTAAGTTTTGTATGGTAGAGAGGCCAAAGTCACAGTGTGATATAACTTAGGCATTCATAACAGAGCGAAGAGTAGACATAAATTTTCTTATGCTTGTCCATACATAATATGCAAAAAAGTTATCTTTTATCACTGTCTAGATTATGATGATAATAAATTGTGAAGACTTTTGGTAAGTAAATTCTGATCTTAATGATCCTAGCACTCTCCCAAAAGTCAGTCTTACCTATTTCAAGTCCAGTTTATGGGGGCAGGCAAAAATAGGTGTTATGATATCTATAAAATGACTTGGAGGAAAATACTTGTCCTCTTCATACTTCTAGCGACAATCTAGCCTGCTTGTTAATTTTAATGAGGCATCTGTTTCCCAAGTAAATCACCAGAAGAATTTGGCAGCAAAGCAAACTTTTCCATAAAACAGAAATCGTAGACTTTCCAGTGTAAGTTCATTAGGTCTTGGGTGGACTACAGGAGGGAAGTGAGATTGTGCAGGGAAAAAATCAGGAGGGCTAAGGCCCAACTAAAAATCAGATTGGTCAAGTCTGTGAAAGATAATAAAAAATCTTTCTATAAATATATTAACAATAAAAGGAGGATTAGCGAGAATATTCAGTCCCTATTGGATGCAGGAGGGACAACAGTGACAGGGGATGAGGACAAGGCTGAGGTACTTAATGCCTCTTCACCTCAGTCTTTAATTGTAAAGAAAGTTGTTCCCTCTGTGCACAAACCCAGGAGCTAGAGGAGCAGAATGAGGCTCCCATGATACAAGAGGGGGTGGTTAGAGCCTTGCTTGCCCAGCTAGACACCCACAGTCTCTGGTGCCAGGTGGGATCCACCCAAGGGTATTGAAGGAGCTGGCGGGTGTGCTGGCCAAACCCCTTTCCATCATCTCCCAGCAGCCCTGGCTGACTGGGGAAGTTCCACTGGACTGGAGGCTGATGTTGTGCCCATCTACAAGAAGGGTCACAGGGAGGATCCAGGGAACTCCAGGCCTGTCAGTCTGACCTCAGTGCCAGGGAAAGTCATGGAGCAGGTGATCTTGAGTGCGATCATGAAGCACATGCAAGAGAACCGGGGGATCAGGCCCAGTCAACACGGGTTCACAAAAGGCAGGTCTTGCCAAACTAACCTGATTGCCTTCTGTGACAAAGTGACTCGGCTGCTGGATGAGGGAAAGGCTGTGGATGTATCTTCCTGGCCTTCAGTAAAGCCTTTGGCACAGTTTCTCCCAGCATTCTGCTACGGAAACTGTCACCTCTGGCCTGTCGAGGCGCGCACTGTCCTGGGTGGAAAACTGGTTGGCTGGAGGGCCCAGAGAGTGGTGGGAAATGGAGTTAAATCCAGCTGGAGGCCAGTTCCAGGTGGTGTCCCCAGGGCTCAGAGCTGGGTCCAGCCCTGTTCAATGTCTTTATCAATGACCTGGATAAAGGCATCATGGGCACCCTGAGCAAGTTTGCAGGTGACACTAAGCTGGGTGGGAGCATGGATCTGCTGGAGGGTCGGGAAGCTCCAAAGGGATCTGAACAGGCTGGATCCATGGGCTGAGACCAATGGGATGAGGGTTAACAAGGCCAAATGCCGGGTCCTGCACTTGGGGCACAACAACCCTGAGCAGATCCAGACTAGGAGAAGTCTGGCTGGAAAGCTGCCTGGAGGAGAAGGACCTGGGGGTGTTGGTTGAACAGGAGCCAGCAGTGGCCCAGGTGGCCAAGAAGGCCAATGGCATCTTGGCTTGGATCAGAAACGGCCTGGCCAGCAGGTCCAGGGAGGTTCTTCTCCCTCTGCACTCGGCACTGGTGAGACCGCACCTCGAATCCTGTGTTGAGTTGTGGACCCCTCACCCCAAGAAGGATGTTGAGGCTCTGGAGCGAGTCCAGAGAAGAGCAACGAAGCTGGGGAGGGGGCTGGAGAACAAGAGGAGCGTCTGAGAGAGCTGGGGGTGTTTATCCTGGAGAAGAGGAGGCTGAGGGGAGACCTCATTGCTCTCTCCAACTCCCTGAGAGGAGGTTGTGGAGAGGAGGGAGCTGGGCTCTTCTCCCAAGGGACAGGGGACAGGACGATAGGGAATGGCCTCAAGCTCCACCAGGGGAGTTTTAGGAATATCTTTTTCACAGGAAGGGTCCTTGGTCCCTGTCAGAGGCTGGCCAGGGAGAGGGTTGATTCACCTTCCCTGGAGGGGTTTAAGGGACGGGTGGACGAGGTGCTGAGTGACATGGTTTAGTGATTGATGGGAATGGTTAGACTCAGTGATGGGTCGGTCTTTTCCAACCTGGTGATTCTATGACTCTATGATTCTATTCTATGATTCTAAATTAGTGCTTAGTTTAGTAGATGTTATCTGTTTAAATGCTTCAGTGAAATACTGTTTTTTTGAGCAGCATCTTATTTGTGCAGTGAATGTAGCATTAGGACACAATGAATTGAGTATTTGCTGTCAAAATGGATGTGTTGCCAGTTGGCTTGTCAAACTGAAATATTTTAAAGCCTAGTTGTGCCACTTGGTTTTGACAGTGGGGTTATATACCTTTTCTCCTTTGTAACAGATCTGAGAGCAAACATCGTATAGAAGAGCACAGTAAGACTTACAATATTTTACCATTTGCCATACCAGTTGTGTTTTTGACTTTTCAACAGCTGTGCATTTAAGCTTCTCAAATATCTCCTTTAGATATGTCACCTGGAACAGTACGGCCTACTGCTTTGTAACAGTTGTTTGAACACTGCATGTTTTCAGGTGTTGTGAATTGCCCTGTGAACCTGGTTTTTTTTCTCTTTTTTTCCTTCTAACCTGAAAAAAGCGATTGCATGATAAATATAAGATTCACTGTTGCATTCATTGTGGACTTACTTAGTATAATTTGCCTAGTTAACATATTTTAGCTGCTTGGATCTTGGTATTGTGTGATGATACAATGCCAAGGAAGAGAAGGTTGGATTCTCCTCTCACATCATTCAGCTCTATTGTTTTAAGTGGATTTGTGCAAAAAAATAAGGGGGCAGTGATTGCTCAAGTAAGTATTTGGGTGACTAGCATTTTGTTTCTTATTACAGAGAGGATAAATGATGATGACTGTAAATATAAAGATGAAAACCACAAAAATTTTGATGCTTCCTGAGGTACTGAGCAAAGAAGTCATCAGATTAGGAGGAGCTTCAGTAATTATCCTAAAATTGCATCTGGACAAAAGGAAGTCAATACAAACATGCAAATATCTTAGTCTCTGCATATTAAGGTGCTCTTGCCTCCTTACCTTTAGTGTTGGGTGTACTCCAGTTTCAGTAAGAACATGCAATGTTTTCTTTCTTGCTAAGTGTGTTTTTTAAAAAATAAGATTTAATCCTGTAGTGAAAGACTAAAGCAAAGTGATATAGAGGGCATATATTAAACCATTACCTCAGGTATATAGTGATGAGAAACTGCCTTTCTCACCTCCAAATACTGTTGTGTTACTGCAACTCTGGACAGAACAACTGATGAGTTCCCTTCGTTTAGCCAGGCAGTAGAGTACAGTATTATTTCTGCTTCAAAAATGTGGAGTTGTCAAAACGAGCAAATCTGAATTAAGCAAAACTTGTATCTCAGTTCCTGAGTAGAGCAGCCTGGACGGACTGTTCTCAGTGTGGCTGTGCAAGTGAAGGTGATGCTTCCTCCTGTTTTAATTACTTTCTGTTGTCTGTGCTTGATTACCATGCTGTGCTGCTTCTGTGCCAAAATGCGACTTCCTCAAATCCATCAATTCCCTTTCTTGAGGAAATGTCAGCAGCTTACTTCAGGCTTTGATAACATCTTCAAACCATGATGCCAGTGCCACCTTTACTCACCATGTTCCCAAGGGAAGTTTTTGCTTTCATGGCAGCCAGTAACAGACATATAATAGCTGACTTCATAAAAACCTTCGGACAACTGAAGTGGATAGATGTGAACAGTTTGAATGTAGGAGGTGGGCAGTTCTTCATTCTGTGAGAATGTCTGAATGTGCCTAGGACAAGGCAAACCTTTAGTGTCCACCTTGTGTATTTTCTGTATTTTGTTAGTTAATCTGGATGGTCGTTGATCATTCTTCTGCCGATGAAGTTTGGGTTTTTTTCAAAATTTGGATTAGAATATAAGGAAGATATTGGAACAGTGTTGTCCACTTATCTATGAAAGAGAGCAATCATTATCTCTTGTGGGGTGTTGCATAGCAGCAGGTCCAGGCTTGGCCTTTTAAGTGTCAAAGCCACTGACACTAGGTAATGAACTCCTCCTTAATAAGTG
Organism: Clamator glandarius; assembly: GCA_033459285.1. Taxonomy (NCBI): domain Eukaryota; kingdom Metazoa; phylum Chordata; class Aves; order Cuculiformes; family Cuculidae; genus Clamator; species Clamator glandarius. The sequence goes on along the minus strand of JAUNZM010000457.1, from coordinate 153,586 downwards.
GATGAGTGACATGTACATCACTGGCATAGTGTTATATTTCTTCAGAACCAAGTTAGATCTAAGTCTTGTATTTTTAACAGTGTAACTGTGGCCATGAGTTGGCCATGTTTCTGTTAAAATCTCTGGAATTTGGCATAGTTGGATATACCAAATGGCTCGAAGGCATGTGCTGTGGCTGGGGTAGCTGATCACTAATGCAGTGTAACTCGTATGGTTTGGGTGACTCATTTATTTTACTACTGATTTGATACCTAAGGCCCAGCAGATTTCTGATGGTAACATCACGAGGCTATGGTGAGTAAAAATCCATTAGATTTGTGCAGTTAAATGATACTGTGCTGGACTGGTTTATTTTCAGTGAAACCAGGTGAGTTATGCCCCCAAGAAGAGCTCAGCAGGGTAGGAGCAGCTGTGTAGGCTGGTGTCTGTCATCTCTTCAGCGCAGGGCAGGCGATGTGAGGCACCTTTGGTGTCTGGGAGAGCAGTGGCTAGATTAGTTATAACTGGCAAACTGAGTGAGACTGTCCTTGAGGGCATTTGTTTTGTGGGTATTTGTATTGCACGAAATTGTAAGGTAGAGTTTAAAGGAGAGCTAAATGAGTGCCTTTGTCCTTTTTTATGGCGGAGGCATTTGAGCACATCGCAGTGGCCTGGGAGCAGAGTTTGGGAGAAATAGTGGTGGGATGAATCTGTAGTGTGGAGTAGGTGGGTACTGGGCTAATGCGTCTGAGGAAGTAAAATGTTTAGTTTAGACTTTTTATGGTGGAAAAATTTGACTGAAACCTACCTGGGCGGTTTTGACTCATGTAGAACTGCAGCTTCCAGTGGGAAGACAATCTGCTTGCAGTCTTAGTATCTGTCCTCCTTCATGGGATGAAGTTTCAGATCTGACCCTAACTGGAAATCATCACTATTTTCAGGGCTGCTTTACATAGCAAATAATAAAACAGACTCCTCAACTTTTAAGCTTAAAAATAATTTTGGGGACACATTGTAAGTGTTTACATTGAGATATAGATATATATATGTATTTTCTAAAGTTCTGATTTTGTGTATTGTCTCATGTAACAGCCCTGACATGATTATTTTCAGCAGATCAGTTTTGTAAGAGTTTATATCACCAGAAAAAAATGACACAAAAATTAAAATCTTTATTTTACAAGGAAAGTTGCTTGGTAATATTTCACTATACAGTATGAATGTCACTGACTTTGTAATAGCTGTTCAAGAAACACTACCTGGGCATATCTCATTTACTAGTTCTGTGCCAAAGTGATGAGTGTAGGCATGGGTAAGGTCCACATGAAGTGGCATGCCTTAAAAACTTAGAGAAATGGTGCCTCTTACCTAAAATGCGAAAGGGCACTCAGGGGCTATTTCTTCATTTAGTCCTGCTAAATATGCTGCCAGTTTTACTCTAAGTAAACCATATCCCTCAGGCAGTCAGATCAAAACTGAAGGCTTCTTCAAACAAAAGAGGTTTTTGCCTTTGGTTTTCAATGTGAACAGGATCGTGTCCAAATTACATACTAAGCTATATTTAATGTAGAAAAAATAGGTAATGCTTCCAGGAGTCTTGTATTTAACACAGATCACAGATGAGTTGTTTTGGCTTCAAAAACTGGATATAACCAAGTACATTTCAAGAAAGATAAAAATGTAAGTAGAGATTTTATGTTTGAAATTTAACTATCTAGTTCACAGAACGTGTTATAATTTGCCTTCAGTAAAAGAAATGCACTAGGCATACCCAGTACTTTAAATTAGTTCACTTTGAAGTGTGATCATTTGAGATTTATCTATCTGTGGCAGAGTACAATTGCAAAACAACTGGAGATACTCTGATGGAGACTCCTGACGATACAGTAGTGGCTTACCTGCAAGCTTGTGATTTAAAAAGAAAAATTTTTACAATTGGTCTTTGGTTTCATAGGGTTTTTTGTTTTGACTACAATCAGCAATTTTGACTCCATTAGATTATTGGGAGCAAGCTGTCAGCTGTTTGCTTCTTGGCTCCAAATGTAGGTAATTAAGGTCATGATTCCAGTGGCTCCACTGTGAGCCACAGCTGGCCTAGTGCAGAGTTTAGGCTGATGGGTTAAAAACTTATTTCTCGTATTAATTTAAAACCCTCTGCCTCCAAAATCAGTAATAAAATTCATATTGAATAAAATAGGATTGGATTTTCACTCTAACTATCAAGATTGCCTCTGAGTGAAAAAGAGTGAGCTATTTTCACATCACTAGTGTATTCCAAACAGCCTTTTTAAAATTTCTGGCATTAATTGACATTCTAATGTGAAATATGTTTGTGATTACATGTCTGTACTCAGCAACCTGCTTTAGAAACAGGTTTCCTTCTTGCATGAGTTGTGTGAGCATATTCATGCAGTACAGCAGATAGCCACCCCCATTAGTGAAGGATAGCATGCCTGAGACATTTTATTAATTAACCTCTTGAGTCTAACACAGAAGATGCTGCAAGGATGCATTTTTCATTACAGTCACAATATTTAGACTATGACTGCTGAGGGTTTAACTACTCATATGTCTGAACAGGTTTGTTAATGAACAGACATACTCGTTAGTTTTGTACTAAATGTAGAGAAAGAAGGGTTTAGTTCTATAAGAATCTCTGTGCTGTATTTGTCTATGAATTTTCATGCTGTGCTTATTGCTAATCTGCCTGTCAGCTGGGAGTGAAGAAATTCTCCCAACATTGCACATGTATATAATGTCTTCATATTCTTCTTCATGGAGCTGTATTACAGAAGCACTGATAAAGTCACATTTTTATTTTTGTTTCTTCAGTATGTGGAATACTTTTGTTAGCACAGGTAGGCAGACAACACATATATCAATATATAGAATCATAGAATCACCAGGTTGGAAGAGACCCACTGGATCATCGAGTCCAACCATTCCTATCAAACACTAAACCATGTCCCTCAGCACCTCGTCCACCCGACTCTTAAACCCCTCCAGGGAAGGGGACTCAACCGTGTCCTTCTTATGTTAGGGGCCCCAGAGCTGAATGAAGGGCTCCAGGTGGAGTCTCATGGGAGTGGAGTAGAAGGGCAGAATCACCTCCTTTGATCTTCTGGTCCTGCTGTCTAGGGTAGGGTTGGCTTTCTGGGTTGCAGGTGCACATTTGCTGGCTTGTGTTGAGCTTCTCATTAGTTGACACCCACAAATCCTCCTCCTCAGGGCTGCTCTCAATCCATTCTCTGCCCAGGCTGTAACTGTGCTTGGGGTTGCCCTGACCCAGGTGTAGGACCTTGCACTTGGCTTTGTTGATCTTCATGAGGTTTGCACAGACCCAGCTCTCAAGCGGAAATACCTCTCTCAGAAGAGATTTCCTCAAGCTTTATCCTGTAAGAAAGCTCTCTCTTACCATCCCACTCAGTGGCCACTTTTTCATTTGTGAAACTCTTGTTTCTGGTGCTTTGAGTTTTGGCACCGGAACTGAAAACAACTTTTCTGTCTCTAGAGCTGTCAGACCTTTCTATGTTACCCGTCCCACAATACAGCACTATGGAGAAGTTTCCTGGCTTGATTTATGTGGGGACAAGGGCAGGAGGGAGTGAAGAAGTAGGTTGGAGAAGGCTTAAGTAGAGGAAGGAAGAAGGTCCTGTGATTCAGTGCACAAGAGTTCAAAGGATATGGAGGAACCAGTGGCTGTGGGAATGTGACAAGGTATTATGAGCATGGAGACTGCTGTCTGGAAAGAGGCAGGTGACAGGAGAGGACAAGGAACTGGGAAGTGGTTAGGGAAAACAGGAAAAAAAACCCAAAACCCTTGCGTGGTAGGTGGTTCACATTAAGGACCTCAGAGCTGGCAGCCAGGGATGAGGAAGGATGCCAAGGAGCAGGTGATGAAAATTCTGTGCAAGTTGTGGGGTAGGAGGAGAGAAAACTGATGGTAGTACTGGCACAGTACCTAACATGCAAGGGACTGAATTAGCAGTTTGCAGGTTGGTTTGAAATTTTATTTTCTGTGTCATTATTTGAACTTAACACTCTACTTTGTATGCTTATGTGCACGCGTATCATTCTTCAAAAAAGCCCTGGCTCAGATTCTGTTTTTTGTGAATATGTAGGGCTGAAATCTACAGGATTCAGGAGTTGATTGACAGCTGAATGATTCAGGAATTGATTGATAGCTGAATGAGGCACCCTTGCTGTAAGTGTGAGGATGAGGGGGCAGGCAGCACTGGTCAGAGGCTGAAGAGCAGCTAGGAGTTGTGATGGATGAGTCCTTTTCATCCCCCTGTGTTGCTGCGGGTCTGTTAAAAGTCCTTCCTTTCCCATGGAGAAGCTTTTTTGTTTCATTCCCAGTCAAGGTTGTTAAAGTTGAATGCAGCCCAGTGCCAGTAAAATGGTAATATGAGCCCATGCAGTGTGTGGCTCTGCAGAGCAGCGCTTCAGGACAGCCAGAAATTCTAGAAGAGACAGGAGAGAATGCAGGTGTATAGAGTTCCCCATCAGCAGCATTACAGCCTGCTAATGGATAACTTATTCCTGCCCTGATGCAAACATGTAGACTGTTTTATTGTGTTGTGGGATTTGCTGATGAGCATATCTAGACAACTATATTTAGTGCAAAAATAGTTGCAGTATCTCTTCGATTGCTCTCGTGAGGAATGTCTGGTAAAAAAAGTGGTGTTTTAAAAGCTTCCAGTTTTTAATTTTTTTAAAAAAAATTCCAGATGGTTATTGTGAGAAATTGTAATGCACGTTATGTTTCCAGTAGAATCAAATCAGTTTTATAGGAAGCACCGTGGCAATTGAGGTAGCAAAGCTGTACAGAAAAAGTATTTACATTTTATAGGATAACAAATTTATCCCTTGGCTTTCTGTGAACACTGCAAGAGTAAGTAATATTTTAGTGTCAGTCAAAATGAGCAGTTAAACATCATCAAACTGGAAATAAAACTTAAGTAATTCAAATGGTATAACATTTTGGAAAAGCTTTTGGTGGTCGCAGCAAATCATTATGCAGACTGTAAAAAAACAGTGTGTGTTTCCATAAAAATATGTTCAAACAGAGGTGAATCTTAAACTGAAACTAAGAGCTCTCATTTATGAACTGCATGTGTATATATATATTTATTTATGTAAGTATATATATATTTTATACATATATATAAATAGGGGTGTGTGTATATATACACACACACACACACAAGTTGGTGTTGGTTGGTTGCAGTGTAAAGTCCAATGAATTTAGTACCAAAAGATAAGAGTTTGAAATTGACAGATGGAAAGAAGTATCTTGACTAGCCTGTAGGAGGGCAGCAAAGACCCAAAGACATGTGCATTTTGAAAGACTTTTTTACTAACATTTCCTTCCCTTTTTTCCCCCCCTATGTCAGCAGTGCCAGAGCCAGAAAGAAAAGGAACTTCTGTCCTTTCAAGAAGTGAATTTTCTTTTTCTCTCTTCCATTAATTTTGCAACTGAGAAGGATTCCACTCTTTTTCTGATAACGTTTTCTCTGGAGCTGCTTGTAAGGTCTCTCAACAGTACAATAATAATAGACAGTTCAGTTAACTGAGTCAAATGATCAACAAAACCAAGTCTGACACTAACACCTCAGCTTTTGAAGAAGGAAAATCGGGATTTTTTTCAAAAATATTTTGTACTGAGCTTGATGGAAGGCTCCAAGATGTGAATTGACTGGAAGACACAGATTTAAACCTGTACATTACAACATTGCAGCCCATAGTCTTGAATGAGGGGCATCGAAAGAAAGGTTAAAGAAATTGGGAATTTATTTGGGAATTACCATCATAAGTTGCTGACTCCATGACCAGAGCTTTGAAAAGAATTAGCAAATGAAAAGTGGAGGCTAGAGGGGGAAAGAAAATGTGGGATGACACATGTAAAATTCAGAAAGCAGCAGAAAAAAAGTATCCTAGGAAACAGAAGAGGCCATTTACAGTTAGGAGTCGTATTGAAGGAGAAAGGTTAACAGTGTGACCAAGGCTGAGAGCAAGTGCTAAGCTGGACTCTGAGTCTGGGCTTTGCTTGAGGAGAGGGAATATGAGATTGTGCTGTGTTCTGTGACCAAAGACTCTTGTGATGCTTTGTATAAATAAGCTTTGGCAGATATGTTCAGCTCTGACACCCAGCTGTTTATTCTGAAAAAAATAAATAGCCAAATGAAGGATTAATAACATGTATACTGATCTTCCCATTCTCCTCTTCCTAAAAAATCCCCAAACAATCAAACATAAAAAAAAAATCTAGTAGTTTGATCCAACTTATAACAAGACTGTAACTGTATTGCAGTGTTACTGCTCTACTTAACAGCTGGAGTAGTAAAATCCTGAAACACTCCAACAGAATGAGTGTCTCCTCTTTAATTTTTAACGTTTTGTCATTCTGAAAGCCTTTCAGTATTTAGCTCTTTGCTGACATTCTCCCTTGACAGATTGCACTTAAAGCAGTTAATCAAAGCATGTGACATATTTCAGCTATAAGACTTTGTGTTCTAAAACTGTTGTGCATAATAGGCTTAATGTGCTCCATAAAAATGCGTGCAACACCCGTTTTAAAAGAAGTGTTTAGACTGATGACTGCAGGAGAAGTTAGGAGTGTTAGAAGTGAGGCTTTGGTACTTAAAAGTGCCTCCTGCACATAGACAGAAGTCATGAATTCTATCAAAGAGGTGGGATAGAACCAAGGAGACCAGAAATAGATGATTAAAATGAAAAACTTGTGCCATTGCATGTATTATTTAATTACTTTTTTTATGTACACTGCTACAACCCATCTAAGAAATATTGGTTCACTAAAATATAAGAAATAAAGGAAATGGGCTAAAGAAATAAAGCGAAACAACTGATAACGTCACAAAATCGAAACAGAAAATGCTTTAGAACAGATTTATTTCAATGTAAGACAAAATAAGCAACATCAAGAATAGATTTTTAAAGTTGCAACTAATTTATATGAGAAAGTTTTCAAGGAAGGTATTCTGAGGGTTTTGCAGAAACCACGTCAAGAAAATAAACAAGAAAACATGGGATTCTTCCTTTATTTGGAATGAACGCACCAAAAGTAAGCACATCATCTTCTCTCTGTTAGGAGAAAACTTTGCAGAGGCCCTTCTGAGGACAGCTCAGGCTGTCCTTGACCCCAGCTTCCAGGAGAAAAGGGCCTCCTCCTGTCTTACAGCTTTGCAGCCTCTGGTGCGTCCAGTGGGAGATCTCTTCCATATTCATAGGGAATTGTTTAAAATAAATCTGCCAAGTGCATGAGAAGTGCATGCATTATAAGGTCGTGTGTACTTCTCTTCTGCCTCTCCAGGTGCTTGTGGTCTGTTTCTGCCTGCCAAGAAGATACACCAGGTTACACGGCTATGTCTGAAAAGTATTTTCTCAAAAGTAGAAAAATTATAGTAACCAACATCTTACCTGTTCCAAATAAGTGAGTGTATGCTATGTATTTGAATTACATTATTATTATTATTGTAATGATTTCTATCCTTGATGTAGGAATTACTCAGAGTGCATGTGAACGATGGAAATGAGCATTAATATTCAATTCTTTGGAAGAGCTCTTTTCTGTGAAAAATTCAAATGCATTCCTGTTAGTACCTTAATTCATCTGTCATATGGTAAATATAGATGTTAATGAACTGGTTAATGTTAAAATTAGAATACAGATTAGTGAACAGATTTTTAAATGAAACTGATATGGCTGGAATCCCTCTACACAGAACTAGTTGCTGTTGTTTTACAAAGTGTTGTTAACGACTGATGAGAGATCAGTTTTAAAAAATTAGTAAGTATTTAGTTATATTTCCAAAATTGAGTTGTCATTCCATTACTTATTTGCTTGCTGTAATTGCCCTTTGTTGTCTTCCCTAGATGTTTATTCCCGCTTAGAGCATTTCGTATAACATGTGTGCATGTACAAATTGCATTACTATACTGTGCAAATACAGCTGCTTCTATCTGCTGCCAAGAAAAGGAGCCCACTGAGCTCAAGTAGTTTCCTATTAGCCAAATATTTTCTCAAATGATTTTTTTAAAACTTTTTTTCTCCTATATATCTTTTCACAGAGTTGAGTAGATCAGTTTATATCTATCTTTGACAAAGCCTTTAAGTGTACTTCAGCCAGTAGTTACAAGAGGAGAGGTTTAATTAGCTGGAAAGCTACGTCCCAGAAATCTTCCCCTCTCTTAGGGACTTGGCCCCTTGGATTTCTGAAAGTATTCATAAATTTAAGGCAGATACACTAATTGCAAACTCAAACAAATAAGATGCACCTTTGGACATTTTTCTAGAATAGCATTTTGTAAATGGAATCCATCAGACTGACCATTAGTAAAAATGAAATGATTCTACAGACATCTTAACATATCACGTTTAAAAGTCACTGCCGTATGTTGCAGCAGACAGATCAGACACTGTGTTGAGTTCATGGGAACAGAGATGGGGAGGTCTGTAAATTTCTGAGGCATTCTCAGAAAAAAAATCTCTGAAAACAAGCCGGCACGTTTGCTGTGAGGTAAGTAGAGAGGGTATGGAACAGGGCAGGTTAGATGGTGCATTTATAGAATGTATACTTAGGGCAGACTGTGGTATTACATTTGCATGTGTTAAGTGCTCAGTTTCTGCAAGTATTTACTCCTCCTATGTGATTAGGTTGGGGGATGTCTGCACATATAAAATAACAATAATGTAAATTCTTCTCTGTTTGGACATGCATTCTGCAAATTAAGGTCTAACTGTTTTATCTCGGTGAATAATAGTAAATATTTAGCATCATTAAAGATTTTTCTGTGCTTGAACATGCAGTGTGCAAATTGAGGTCTGGCTGGTTGACTGCCGGGGGAAAAGTGGTTCTTTACATTGTTAAAGACCACCAAGAACTTTGATTTTAGAGCCTTGTGCCTTGCTGCTTTTATATATGGAAGGTGATGGAAAACTGTGGTGGTCTTTTCTAAGCTTAAGGTAAGGGAGGAAGACTGGATGAAAAACAGCAAGAAAATGTCATTTGTGACACCTGTTTCTTTCCAATAGATTCTTAAGAATGGTTGTGGTGGGGGTAGGCATCTCAAAAGGCAATGGTTTTGTTCAATCAAAGCTTTAAGCTTTTCTTTTTGATTGAAAGCTCCTGAATTAATCTGCATCTTCTATAGCATTTATGAGATTTTAAGAGGTAGAGTCTGGGGAATGAATTACTTGCAGGGAAAAGGTTTCATCATGGGTGCTTGAGCTAAAAGAGGCAATGTGGGTTTTATTTAGTTTTTAATTAAAAGAGGTGTCACTATCTATACCGCTTTTCTTTCAAGAAAGGGGCTAGCATCCTACTGAGGCAGACATTGCTGCACATTTGCTTTGTCTTTAAATTCAGTTAACACAGATCATGGTCCTGATTTGGCCTGCACTGCTGTGTACAATATAAAGGAGAAAATTAAAAAAGTATCCAACTAGAAAAAACTTAGTGGAACTAAAAAGCAGTGGGCAGTGTGGAAGATAAGAATTCCTGGTGACTAAACACACATTAATGTGAATATGTTAAGATATAGTACAGTATGTACCATTTTTAAAAGAACAAATTTTTAAATTAAAAGAATAGCATTAAAGCAGCTCTCTCCTGAATGTTCTGGCTGATATTTTCCTTAGCCAACAGAAACCTGCCTTTCTGGTTTATGAAGCCATGGTGCTAACATGTAAAGCAAGATGTTATGACTCATTGAACAATTCTTTGTTCTCTCTTGAAAGCGTTGCTGGTGATATTTTCAAGTATACCTGGGTTTACCCATAAGCGTGCAAGCCTCCAGCAAGTCTGAGCTTAATTTAAGGCACATTATGTAATTTTTTACAATGCTCTGTAATGAGAATGTAATCCTGTTAACATTTTTGATAGTTTTAGTTTGCAGTTTTGTTGGATTTTGACGTGATTTTATCAGGAAAAATAAGATGTCTTTTCTTAGTTTGTAAAACTTTCTTCAAATGCAGTAAAAATATGTTTCAGGACTGCAAAGTAGCCACTCAGGGATTCATCATCAAAACTTCGTTCTTAACTCCACCTGAAGAGCCAATTTACCTGCATGAAACCTTGAAATCATGTGACTTAAAAATTGGGGACTTTAATTGAAAATGAGGTTGCAGTGGTTTCAACAAGGGTCAGGGTTTTACTTGAAGAGTGCTCCTCATTCCTGGGAAAGTGTGAGGCCAAGGAGGGTGAGACTAGGAGGGTGTGGGGGTGCCTGCTGGCTGTCATCCTGGTGATTCCCTTGGGAAGCGCAGCCTTCTGTACGCGCCGGCATTGCTGGAGGAGGTGGAAGGGGTTGGTGAGGAGGGCTGGGGAGGCTGCCTCACGCAGTCTGCTTTGGCTGCATCCAAAGTGCTGAGCATCCTGCTGCTGCAGGGGTGGAGAACTCCCAGCCTTTGTTAAGTTGGATGGTTTTGTTCAGCATTCTCCCACACCTGTTTCTACAGTACCTGCAGTGATGGAAGTGTTAACTGAGCCGTGTCAAGAGAATAAATTAGTAGGCATTTATGTTTTCTTTCAGCCTAGCAATATAAGTAAAAAGTAGTAAAAAGGTTTTTTTCTGCACTTACTATTTATCTCTGGAAGGAAAGGAGTCTTTAATTTCAGGCAAACCAGGTGCGAAATGTGGATGCTTCTTGGAGATAACACAGTAGCTTTAGCCTTTGTGGGAGGAAACTTGTCCCAAAGACTCTTTTGTAGAATCCGTTGCAGTCCTTGGTTAACTGAAGACGACTCCCAGCCAAGAGGTCTGGCTGAATCCTAAAGTGGTGCAGAGTTATGTAAGTTAAACTCCTGTAAGACTTAGCCTCTTTGTTTTGATCTACCTTTCACAGAATCACAGAATCACCAGGTTGGAAAAGACCCACTGGATCATCGAGTCCAACCATCCCCATCAAACACTAACCCATGTCCCTCAGCGCCTCGTCCACCCGTCCCTCAGCCCCCTCCCTGGGCAGCCTCTGCCACTGCCCAATGACCCTTTCCATGAATTTTTTTTTCTAATGTTCAGCCCCAGAAGCGTCTGTTATACTAAGGTGCCTGAATGGAAAATTGACAGCCTCATCTTTGCCACTGGATTACTGTTTCTTAGTTCTAACTGACACTGTGAATAACATAACTGGCCAGACTAAGAGCAGAAATCTTATTGACAGCAAATCGCTGTGTGCTTCCAAACGACAGAAGCTCAGCACGCCTTGGTGGGCACCGCTCTGTGTTTCCTGTGAGCTGTGGTGCAGGCAGCCCTTTTTCTGACTTTTGCAAGGGTTTACTAACCACTCTTTGGTTAACTGTGGCAAAACTCCGTGGCTCAGAGCAGCTCATGGTAGAGCTATAATATTCTTTTCATGTTTAGGGCCCACTTGAAAGTGTCTCCATTATTTATTCACAAGAATCATTTGGAGTTGTTTGCATTGAGTTTTTCCTGTGTCTGTTCCTAGAGATGTCTGTCCATGTCTGCATTCCCAATACATTTATATAACTGTTTAAATGATGCTGAAAACAGTTCAAGTACTGAAGATAATTTGTCTTATATGATACATGAATGATTAGATAACTATGTGCTTTTTAGTAGAACATCTCTCCTGCTTCTTTCTGTAACAACTAATGTAAAAATAAAATTAAGCAGGGCAATTGCTGCTTCAATCTTGAATCCCTAACCCTAAACCCTAACCCTAATAATTAGACTTGTATATTTAATTTTTTTTTAAGATGCATTATTTTGTTTCTATCTTTTGCTGCAGTGCACATGATAGTCACTCCGTAGCTAAGAGGGGTTGACTCTTATCTTGCATTTTTCTTACAGCTCGAGTTCAGCTTCCTGTTGAGGAATGCTGAAATGAGATTTAGGAAATTTCTGGTTACTTTGATCCAGTTTCCCCCTAACTTGTTTTCTTTTTTGTGGCTGATCTTGTTATATGTGCTGAGAACGTGCAGTTAGAGTTGCTTAGTGTTAACCTTTACAATGGCTTTACACGGTTCCACACTGAGAACATTTTAAGAACATCTTCTGGCTTAAACAAATGTTTAGTAGATCTGATGAAAAGCATGGTTACCTAATTCCCAGCCTACTAGACATGTTTGCCCTGCCATGGCTTTGCTTTCAGGGTGGCCATCTGGAACTGTTGTATTGGCCCTGCCTGTGTGACTCCTTACAAATCCTGTCCAAGTGTACCTGCTGAAGAAGAACGGATGCATCTTCTCTGCCATGTGATTGGTACTTTACTGGCAAAGCTAAACTACATGATTTTAAATTCTAATACCATTTTAATTTTGAAATAGTTTGTAGGCTAAAGGGTGAAATGGCACAAACAATAGCTCACAGCTTCCTTTTCATCTTTCTTTTCTCTCAGGTGATTTTGCTACGATCTAGAGGATTCAAACTGGTTTATGAAATCAAATTGATTGTAAACTGGTTGTTGACAATGCGTCTTTCAAGTACATCAGTGCTGTTCAGTGTTGTGTGACTATGCAGTCCTAGTGTAGGGCAGCTTTGGCATGCATTGGTATTTTGATGTCTATGTATATGTATGAATGTATATATGAAGCAGTTAACCAAAATCTAATGATGAGTTATGTCCATATTTTCTTGAATTACGAGCTGTAATAGTGAAGGGCTCTAATTGACTGGGGATCATTCTGTGTAATTTTCAGTGTTCCTAGTCTATTTATTGTTGGCTGCCAGGTGAAGCAACTAACAGGGGCATTCAAGTGGAAGTGAGTCCTCTGTAATGTATTTTCAACTGCATAAGGTTTTTTGTAATATAGTCTCCAGCACTGTTCACAAAGACTTGTGTAGACCCTTAATAAAGTACTGGTTAAAGCAAACAACAGGATTATTTCAACTCCGAGTGTTGGATTGATCTCACTTCTGCTATCAAAAAATACTTAAAAAGAAAACAAATAAAACCTAACTTTCTTTACAAAAAGTAGTAACTGAGTAGCTAGTGTTCTATAATGTAGATCTTAAGAGCAAAGTTTTGGCTCCTGATCTTCATTGTTATAGTTTGAGTGACAGGCCTGTACTGGAGGGAAGAGTATGATTTTAGAATTAAAATTAAAATGTGATGAGGATTAGATTTTTAATCAGAAAATAGATTTTCTAGACAAATGCTAGGTTCACCAGCATCATTTTATGCAAGTACACTTGAGCGGGGTTTTTTGTTTGTTTTCTATTCTGTAACTATTGACCTGCCAGCCACCTGATAGTATTTGCAGAATGATTGATTAAACATGTATCAGGACAAAATATTTTCTTCTCTACAGCTGAAATTTTTGTTAAAGGCACTGGGAACTGCCTCCTTTATTTTTTAGACAAAGCTAACTGAATGCATGAATGCCACTGCAAATAGCTGACAAAGGCATAGGATCTTTGTGAAAAGGCTCTGTAAATTCTTTCCCACAGAAGTCAACGAAAGGGTCGGTTGTCCTGGGCTACGTATTTCGTCACTTAAACCTAGTGGAGATTGATTACTTTGGACTGCGCTACTGTGACCGAAGTCATCAAACAGTGAGTAAAAGGCACAACAGACTGCATTTTCCATCTGTAAAACTTACCCTGTTAGAGCCATTTTCCTGTAGAGCATGAGACTCTCATATTTTCATTAACTTCCACTATTTCCTGGCTCAGGTTTCTAGTAGTAACGACTTTGTGTTTGTTTGCATTAAGGTCTTGGAACAGCCACTATTATCTTAGATAGGAACAGAATAAAATGCTAAGTGTTGTTGAAAACCAAACCGAGAAAGTATAAAGAATACTAAGTTATGATATGAAAGCCGGATGAATGTTTGTCCGTTTCAATACTGTGTCCTGAAGCCAGTGCGTGGAGCCCTGTGCTGTCTAGCTTCCCTTGGCCCTGCGGCGTGTGGAAAGCAGTGGCCTCGCGTGCGTCACGGGCTGCCCCGCATGGGCTGCTGGTGGAAGCGAGCACATTGTGCAGCTGGTGTGCTGGCTGCCTGGTGACTGGTGAAACCCCAGCAGTCAGGATGTTGGCAATAACACTCTGACTCTGCCTGAACTGGCTCTGTGTCCTGGAGCCCTTGCTCTCTTGAGCCTTCTTGACGGGGACTCATAAGACATCGGAGAGTTTTTTCCACCAGGAGATTACAGTCCTGAATAGGCGAGAAAATCAAAACTGTGCTGGGTTATTTCAGCCAAAGCAGGCAGTGTCTCAGGACAGTGCTGTCTGGAGTGTCTCCCCCAAAAAGTCCAGTGCAGGGCTGCTGCAGTTAGAGAGGAGGAACAGGGATGCTCAGTAGGTGGGACGGATACTGTGTCCATAGGTACTGCCTTAATTTTATACAGGGAATAATGCCTAGCCTGTGGTTAAATTGAGTCAAGCAGTTATGCTTTTAAAGATACTATTCTGTGCTGAGAGTACTGCACAAGCTCCACACCTCAAGAGATGTCGTATTTCATCAAAAGATAATATGTTATTGGATTGGCTAAATACTTGTCAAATTGCTCTGTTTAGCAGAAGTTGAACATGTAGAAACTGAAGTCAGTCGGTACTAGCAGAATGTTATTGATTGCTGCTGAGAGCTACAGACTGGCCTACTCAGTATTTCTTTATTTCTATGCCATAGTACAGACATCTATGAATACAGTTCCTTGATAGGCTTCTAATCATGTTTCATTCCAAGGAGATGAAAGTCAGATTCATGTGTGAACTAAAGGTAAACTGTTAAAAACAGTATTTCTGATTTCCTGAGGAAAATGAGGTGTGAATGAAAAGCAGGTAGGTCTCAATTTTGTATTTTCTTTTTTCCCATTGAGGCAAATAAAATAGAAGTTACTATTACTGAGAAAATTTCCAGAGGTATACACACTGTGTATTTAATAGTGTATATGGAATTGTGAAAATAAGAGAAGATTACGTCTCTTCTTTGAAAGGCTTAACTCATAAAGGCACATTCTAGGATGCATCCTGCTAACAGAATGGATGATTTGATTGTGTGATGCCTGTGTATTTTGTATTATGGTAGCAATTAAAAGTTGATTGGTTTATCTGGAAAGTTCATAAATGAGTAAACCTGTGCTACCATATTTAGTTTTATGGTTTTTGTGGCAATTGTTGCTAGCTTACTAATTTTACTGAAATCTTGTAAGCCTGTAAGAGTGGCTAGTCTAAAGGGAAAGCGTCCATGCAACAAACAACACCTTATGCTTTAGCTGTAAACAAGTTCAGTTGTGCTCTGAATATGGCTAAAACTCTGTGGGCTGTTGTGGGAATTAGTCCTGAAATGTCTGGCAAGAAGCCTGGATTTGAATTTTGGATTGGATGTGTTTTGGATTGACCATGGTAGATTTCCTAAGGCAAAGGGAAAAAGGTTAGCTTGCTAATTAGTTTTAAAACCATGCTCCTTAGTTAGTCTCAGACAGAAAAATGTGTTTGGAGGTTTGGCTGCCTATTAATACATTGCTTGTGGTGTGGAATATTTTACTATTTGCTCTGTCAGGTTTTTTGTCATACTATGTATTATAACTGAATGATTAATAAAGCAGGGTGGACAAAACATGAATTTTAAAGAACTCAGCCCAATCACAAAAGAAACAATTTTTTATTAAGAATTTGAAAGAACTTGTTTAGTTATTTTCCCCATTACTTTTGCATGCCTCAGCGCTTCCAGGTGGTCTTTTAAGTGCTGTGTTGGTGTGCTGCCTCTTATGTGGGTGGTATCGTAATTATTTTGGTAGTACCAGTAGGGCTCTAATCAGTGAACAGGGTTTCACTGTGCTATGTAGTGTAGGAATGCATAACATTAAAATGGTTTCTTCCTGAACAGCTAATAAATATAATTAGCAGATGAGAGAGAATAGCTGGATGCAGCAAACAGATTGACAGAACTGGATGGTGCTAGGAAGGCAATAAAAAGTAGGATAAAGTATAAGTTGATAAGCCGTCTCTCACCTAATGTTTTTGTCATACTACACATATTTCTTCTTATTGACATTCCAGATGCCCTGGAACATTCCATCTTAAAAGGGCAGTATTTAATTTGCAGAATCAAGTTCTTAAAGGTTAGGGGTTACAAGAACATGTTCTCCATGAAGTGTGTAAGCTTGTACATCTTATGCTCTGGTAAGACAGGCCTTCTAAGGGAAAACAAGAAGTGTCTTGTAATAATGTGATGGGTTGACCCTGGCTGGGCACGAGGTGCCCACCAAAGCCACACTATTACTGCTCCTCCTTAGCTGGACAGGGAAGAGAAAATATAATGGAAGGCTCCTGAGTCAAGATCAAGAGTGGCGAAAGATCGCTCACCAATTACCATCATGGGTAAAACAGACTTGTCTTGGGGAAATCAGTTTGATTTATTACCAATCAAAATAAAAGCAGGATATTGTTAAAAAAAAAAAAAAAAGTCAAAATATTTTCCTGATTTCTCTACCTTCTCCACCCCAGCAGCGCAAGGGGATGGGCAATGGGAGATGTGGTTAGTTGATCAAACATTGTCTCTGCTGCTCCTTCCTCCTCAGATGAAGGTTCCTGATAGTCTTCCCTGACTCCAGTGTGGGGTCCTTCTCATGACAGACAGTCCTCCAACATGAATCCTTCCCATGGGCTACAGTTTTTCATTAACTGCTCCAGTATGAGTCCTTTCAATGGGGTCATAGGTCCTGACAGCAGAACTGCTCCAGCGTTCGCTGGGTGCCTCCACCTGCTCCAGCGTGGCATTCTGGATGGGCTGCAGGTGGGCATCTGCTCCACCACGGACCTCCATGGGCTGTGGGTGGAACAACCTCCCTCGCTGCGGTGTTCAACGTAGGCTGCAGGGGAAATCTCTGCTTTGGCACCTGGTGGATCACCTCCCCCTCCTTCCTTGCTCATCTTGGTGTCTGCACAGTTGTTTCTCTTATGTATGCTCACTCCTCTCTCCAGCTGCAGTGACTTCTACCCCTTCTTAACTGTGTCGTCCCAGAGGCACTGCCACTGTTGCTGATGGTCTTGGAACGCAGTGGATCCGTCTCGGAGCTGGCTGGCATTCACTGTATTGTACATGGGGAAGCTTCTGGCAGCTTCTCTCAGAAGGCACCCTCGCAGCTCCCCAGCTACCCAAACCTTGCCATGCAAACCGACTACAAGTAATGACTTAAAATACGACATACTGTAATTATTTAAAAATATTGTATTACAAAACTAGAACAGAATAAACAGAGGGGTTGTGTTAATGCTGTAGGTTGTCAGCAGTGTTTTCCAACCTCTGAGTGCTTTGTCTGACTAACTATATGTAGTCTGCGTCCTGATCGACAGCACTTTTGTCTTCTGCCAGAAATGTGGGATGTTGTGCCCCATCTGGTATTTTCAGACAAGACACGATCACCAGAATCTTTGCTAAAGGAGCTAAAGGCAGCTTAGGAAGCTCTGTCCTGCCTTGTACTCTGCCATCACTTTAGTGTTTCCGGAAAAGAGCAGTGATGAACCTCTATTTTAGTGAGGGAGGGACCAGATGCTGGGTCGGGCTGGTGTTAGGAGGGTCATGCAGGTCCCTTGCCTCCTGCACTCCTGGTTCTCACCGTGCTGCAGCTCCCAGGTGCTACCTGCTGAGTCCTTTTGCTGCTGCCTTTGCGTTGTCTCCAGTGTGCCCCAGGATAGTTGTGCGAGTTACTCCTCTGGCAGGTGGCCAGTAATTTCTGGAGGCACACGAAAGAGAGGATGGACATGGCAGTTCTGTGCATAATGTCAGGAAAAGCTGAGCAGAACCAGTGAGGGAAAGGGTCCTTTGGAAGCCCAAGGGCATTCCCCTGTCAAACCACAAAAGCATACTGAGAAGAGTCATCGTGCTGGAAAAAAGTCTCTTACAAAAAATATTTTGAAATTCATTTATTGCAGAAAGCTAGATGACCAAAAGCATCTTAAAGGTGTGTTGAAAATTAAATTTTTTTTCTTTTTTTTTTACTTCCAGAAACCTGGCTGTGTTTAAAATCTCACGTTGGTCAAGTTACCTCATCATCATCCCTAACCGAACTCTCACACTAAATCTGCTTAACCTTAAGCTGCAGGAGGCATGTCTGCATTGTACAGCCAGCTGTGTTGCAAACATCCATTTCTTATCCAATATAACAAGCTGTTATATTCACAGTGTACAGCGTACTGATATTCTTTTAGGGCTTTGAGGGTAGAAATACAAATATAAGAAGCTGTATCACCATGTTAACTCAGCATCACAGCCAGGATGGTTTCCCCAGCCTCATTCAGTTCAGGTGCAGTGCTGTGTGGACGTCTGCGTACTGCTCCAAGATCTGCAGCTCATATGGGATGGGCAGCACGCTGTCTCTGTACCATGCACCCACTATATAGAGCAAATATGCTTTTTCTTTCTCCCCTGCTATAAGGAAGCTCTTTTTTGAGCGTACAGACCTGTGAGCACAGCAGGTAGGATGTGGCTCATGGCTATATATTTCGCCACCTAGGTCTCATTTTCTAGAGAAGCTGAACTTTCTACTGTGAGTCGCTGTGCTGCAAGGGTAGATCAGCTTAGCTATGGCAAAGCCTGAGCTATGAATTGCATATCCCAGCTGTGCATATACCTGGAAGATGTTTCTTGATCTGTCGAGCGTGGTTAATAAATTAAAGGCAACGTGCCCAGAATGCCATGTTACTAACCAAACTGGATAAGGTAGCAGGCTGAGCAGGCTGTGTGTAACTAAACGATAAAAAGACAGTCATGGTTTTAACAAAAAATTTCTTTACAATCATAAATGTTCTATAGGGAATTACTGTGCTGCATATTTTGATCTCAAGATCTTAGGAAAACATTAACTGTACTTAGTTTGTATCTTATTTTTGTAAGGATTTTTGGTTTTGTGTGAATTTGATATTTGCCTCTAATGACAGTATACTAAAAGAAAGAAAATGACTTGTTGTGCTTGTTAAAATACATAGTGTATCCAGTGAAAAGAAAATGGAGGCTGGTGCTATTGATTAGAAGCTAGAAATTTTGGAAGAATGTTAATGGATTTAAACAACCTGGCTGAAAGTGATAGCCAAGTGAATTAAAGAGGCAGTAAGAGTTTTTAGAGCATAGCAGGATCAACAGGAATCTCATACTACTGATCTAGTACTGAAGATAATCAACATAACTTCAGAGTCTAATAAAGAAAATCAGAAGTATTTTATGAATTTCTTATATAATAATCATGGAATCATTTGAATTGGAAGGGCCCTCCAAGCCCATCCAGTCCCACCCCCCTGCCATGGGCAGGGACACCTCCCACTGGATCAGGGGCTCCAAGCCCCATCCAACCTGGCCCTGAACCCCTGCAGGGATGGGGCAGCCACCCCTGCTCTGGGCAGCCTGGGCCAGGGCCCCCCACCTCATGGTGAAGAAATTCCTCCTTATGTCTAGACTGAATAATAAAGATGTCTTGAACTTAGCAGATTTAGATTCTCTGCACTGAACATTTACAGAAAATAAAAACTAATTCTGGTTATTAATGTCTTAAATTGTGGAAAAATCTTGATAATTTCAGATTATAGTTCAAAAATACTGGGATTTCTCTTGAAAGCAGTAGTTTTACCTGTTGTAAATGGGAACAAAAACTGGCGTGTGTGGCATGAATTTTGCTTTATGTATTTTGCTTGCTGAGAGGAGAAAGTGTATCTGAGATAAACTTCAAGAGCTTAGATTTTCTAGCGGAACCTGTCTCAGCCCATTGTGAGGGGGTTGGAACTAAATGATCTTTAAGGTCGCTTCCAACCGAAGCTATTCTGTGACTCTGCGACGGGTACAGCTTTGTAAGAATATGATTAATACAGCTGAGAATTTAGTTTGAAGTTGATAGATTTTTCTCCACCAGACACTTCATTGATTGATACCATAGCAAGCTTTTCAACCTGGTTAATGTTTTGTTTCAGACATGTCCATGGAATTTGACCGAGGTTTAACCCTATGCAGACTCAAGGAACTGAAGATACTAGATTTGCAGAAAAAATGTTTGCAGCCATTGGAAAGGGCTAAATATGAAATAGTACATGGTGTTTACATGCGTACTGCTTACACATCTGGCTTGTATGGGAGCCAAATTTGTGAAAGCACAAAGGACGATAGAGCCTGTCTATTCTTAGAAATGCTGTGCTTTAAAACATCTTTATTAATGATTACTACCTAAAAAATAAAAAGGAAATATTTTCTTTAATAACATTGTACTTCTGTAGTTATTAAATAAAAAATATTGAATTAAATTAATACTATATGGACTTTGTAAAAAAACAACTAGTCAACGAGTAGCCCATCACTTCAGTGAAGCGATAGCTGCATTGATTGTGAGTTGGAAATAATGATTCCTCCTCCCCCTCCATTTCTGTAAATTTTAAATTCCCCTTTCAGAGTCACAGAATTTATCACCTGCACTTGTATGGGTATATACTGGTGCCTCTCCTCTTTGCAGTGGTGGTGAGCTGTTTATAAGGCAGATAACCCTTGCTGCCCAAGCAGGAGAGATACAGGTGGGAAATCACTGAGAAGCCACAAGCTGGCTGCCAAAGAGATGAAAAAATATGAGGCTGTGTGTTGGAGCTACTTTGGCATTCATGACTGCAGAGTTTGTTGTCAGCACCTGCTGTGCAAGTGTATTGGATTAGTAAGGCACTCTGATTTTTTTTTTTTTTTTGTTCCATTTCTCTTGGCACTTCAACATTTGAGCTCAAGATTCTAACTATACCCAACGCTTGTTTATATGTATATGCAAATATTTAACATGCATCTAATATACATTATGTATGCGTGCCTATGAATGCTGAGAGAGCTTTGGCATAGAGTTTCATGATTTTGTAGGTGTTCTCATTGTTGTTGCCTGATGCTGGCTTGAAAAATGCCTTTTCATTATCCATGAAATTCCATTCATCTTTGGCTTATAAATGAAATGTTTTGATAGGAATCGCTGGACACGATGATCCTGTGGATCTTTTCCAACCTACTGATTCTGTGATTCCGTAAAATCTCCCTCTCCTCCCCCATCCCTTGCATTCCTTAGGAAAAATTTGACAGCCTTAAAGATGATAAATAGCTGCACAGTGGTTTTAGGCATGGATTCGTGGTACTGCACAGTACTAAATGCTAACTGGGGAAATGAAAAGGCAGGCTAGGTTCTTGCCTCTTCGCCACCGCTCTTGTCACTGCAGTAAACAGGCCTGACCTGAACTGTTTAATTTCACCTGTGCAGCACGTGGGTCTAGATGACATGGCACCCTCGGAGGAGCATATTTCCTTGAGCCAGCTGGTGCTGCTTTTCGCTAGCAGGAGTAGCAGCAGTCGCTCTGAGTGCTTGAGAGTGCAGTTCCTCCTGCTGGCTCCATTTGGAGGAAATGTTAAGCCTTACAAGTAACCCGGTTTGTTCCTTCTCTCTTTTGTTTTCCCTGTGAATGTGAACATCAAGCTTTCCCTCTGAATTCTATCCTCCACCCCCAAGCTTGGAAATTGCCTTCAGAGGACTGCACAAAGGACATGATTTGACTTGCTAGTTGAGTGTGGCCTAGTGATAATGAAGACGCAACTCTATTTTGACTGTATAATCTACGTGTGCCCATACTCTTTAATGACCTGGCCCAGTTCTGGTTTGTTTCATGGCAGCCTCTGAACCTCATGGATACAAGAGGTGGTGTAATTCAGGTTGCAGAGACAACTAGAAATCTTCAGCTGTTCTGTGCTTGACTTGGAAAGTTGAATGGTGATTCAGTGGTATAATTTTTTTCTTTTTAACAAACAGTCAATCTTCCTATGCATGTAAAGCTAAACTGTGAAGAGGTCTGTAAGGTAATATATCAGATTTCAGTTCAGTTCAGGAGAACATAAAGAATAGATGTCTTCTGTGATAGATTTTGAAAATCTTGCAGTGTAACACAAAGCTTTTGATGGTAGGCGAGCTAAGTTGTGAAAGTGTTGTTCATAGTGTGATGCCAGTTTTGGAAAGAGTTCAGACTACATTCTGACTGCATTGCAAAGCCAAAATGTACACTGCAGAATAATTTTTCCATTTTCCACCTATTGACTGTAAAAGCTCTGCTGGCCTATTGTGCTAGCTCAGATTATTGCTGATACAGAGTTCTAGAAGAATGTTTGAACGAGTGTAACAGGTTTTTTTTCCTTCCTACCTTCTGTTGAGGTTAAGAAGGTTTATATTTGAATGATTACTGGATGTATTCAATGCATGCATATACTGAATATTTTTTTCCCTCAAATTTAGGAAATCTTAACAAACATTCCTGGATTTGAAATAGTAATGGCGAAGGTGTACAGCCATTTCTATTGCAGGTGGATCATCAGATAATGGAAGTATTTTTTTTTCATGTTTTCCTCAAAATAAGGGTATTTGTTGCAACCACTTATGAAATAAGTTGCTTGAAATTTTTCACTAAGATGCTTTGTAGAGTTTTTCCCTCCCTTCTTTATGCTATTCCTTCTAATTCTGAAATTCTGTAGTCCAGAGAAGGTGGTTGGAGAGTTGGGGAAGATTTTTTTTTCTTGTTTCATGATTTTGTTGTTATTCTTCATAGGTTAGTACAGGGATGCAGGTAAGGAGTTTCTTTATTCATTGATGTACCTAAGTCATCTCTGATACATTCGTCCAACTAGTCCTGTAAACCATATGGTGGAAGAGTCTGTACCCTCTGTATTTTGGTGCCAATTTGCAGTCATCCACTCACTACTAGAAACTGTTCCCAAAAATAAAAAATAATTTTCTTTGTTTCTAGTTTAGCCAATTTATTCATAATTAGTGGACATGAAAAAATATTGATCTTTTATGTTCTTATAGAAATTTCTCAGGTGTTGGAAGAGTGCTATTATGCCTGTTTTCACCTACAGTCTTTAGGCTTTCAGAAAACAAATGAAGCTGCTTCATTCATTCCTTCCAGGTCCTGTCTAACATGCTTTGTTGTTGCTTTTGTTCAGTTATCCTGCTTAGATTAATCTCCCAGGAGAAAAATAGCAAGGTTGTACATATATAGATTAGCTATAGTAGATTAGGTAGACACCAGTGGGTACTTAGCGTGATACTTCTGCAGAGCCAGCTTCTCACAAGCCTGAGGTGTGGGCTTCTTAGCAAACAGATTTCCTTTTAGCAAGACCCCTACCCGCAGAGAAGATATGCAATGTTAGATTTGTACAAAGCTTTTCTGACTGAAGTGTGCCAGTCTGCTAATAAATACCAATATATGAATAAATATAGAATTGCAATAGTTCTGTAATTTATTAATTTTCTATGTTAAGTGACTAATTTCCTAATTATCTGTCTCACAGTACTGGCTGGATCCTGCAAAGACCCTTGCTGAACACAAAGAACTGATAAACAGTATGTATTTAACTTGAGCACATAGAAGATACCCGAAGGTGAAGTAGTAGAGGCAATGTTCCATATGTACAGTCCGTACAACATTTAAATTCTTGTCACAACAGACGGATAGTTCTTAAAAAGTTCTATAACTGCAATTCATAACTGTATCAAAATTTCACACATAGTTTGAACATCCTGTCATTTTCCAATGATTTGTGTGATTATTGTCCACAGATTTCTCTGTGCTTAGATTTTATTTTAGAATAATAAATGATACTATCCTCAACTTGTATATTTAATTCTATAGTAGCTGTGGTACCTCTATTATACAATACCATGCCATAATCATCTTTGATTCCCTTTTGGTTCTGAAAGTAGAAGCAGTACCTCTTGCTGATAAAAGAGCTTCTGCTGTTGCTGTCACTCTTCAGATATCACAGATACAAGATGTGTTATTTTATTATAATTAAGAAGGACTTGGAGGCCTTCTATAAAAAAAGATGTGGAAGTGGACCCTGCATGGAATTGTAAGAATTTCAGTACTGAGTTAACTGAATCTTTCATGAGAATAACGTTTTTATAAGTTAATTAGAAAAGCTTTGCCAAATGTTTCTTAATTAAAGTGGCACACAATTAAAATTCCTCCATAAGATATTTGAATGTGTGGAAGGGATTAGTATTCAGTGTTCTTAGTTATAAGAGGGAATCACATTTCATGCACAATTACAGTTTTCAAAAAGTTTCAGTAGTGGAAGTATACAAAGGTCAAAATTGAGCAGTAAAAAAAAGTTTTCTTGGTAAGATGGTAATTTAGCAATTAAATCTAAAGTTAAATGTTCAAAATAAGCAAAAACTCCAAGTAGGTAGAGAAGCTATGAATAAATAAACACCAGACTAGAAAAATAATAATATTTTTTTAACCTGTGTAATGGGTGTAGTTGTATGAAATTATTGTGTGGATGTAAGATTTTTCCTAAAACTTTCAAGTTTCACAAGATATTAAGATACTCTTCCTAGTAGCTTTTTTGTAGTCAACTAGTCATAAGTCGTAACAACAGTTCATAACAACTAATATTTGCACCAAATATTTTTTTCCCTCAGCTGGACCACCATATACTCTGTATTTTGGCATTAAATTCTATGCAGAGGATCCATGTAAACTTAAAGAAGAAATAACAAGGTACAGTATTTAATAAGAGTGTAATTTCAGGATAGTAAACTATTCCAAACAGGTACATTTTGCTGTAGTGTATCTGGGCTGGGTTTTTTTCCCTTCATCGTGTGAACTTCTTTCTCTTTGGGAAGAGAATGGTGACTGTCTTCACAGTATTGGTATGAGTGACTATCTGGAAACCCAGGATGAAAAGGTGCTTTCTGGTGCATCAAAAACCGAAGGGACTTGATATGCATTTGTGGGTTTGCTTTTTGGTTTTTTGTTGGTTTAGGGGGGGTTTTAAGGAATGCATTGTAACATGTGCATTTATATTATGCTATAATCAAATTTGGAGTTTACTTGGATATCAAATATAAATACAGGGAATGTTCTTTATTGGCTGTAGCTTAAATTCCGGAGCTGTTTTTCAAGAGGATTTCTTCTGATCTTTCTAAAAATATGTGGAGGAAATTGAAGAGTTGCATGCTTTTGATTCTTTTAACTAAACTTGACCCCTATGAAATATAAGGATGCACACACTAACTCATACGCAGGCATACACACAGACACATACACAGACACGTTTGCCTGAACTAACTCACTGTGTTTTCTGTTTGCTTTATTTATGAAAGATCTGAGACAACTAGTTTTACTTTCCAAAGGAAATTTTAGAGTTTGGTGGGCAAGATTAGTGCACTGACTTGCATTAATAAAAGCCAAAATATTTCTTCTGATGTCCTTAGAATATGACACATGAAAATTTGTTAGGAAGCATACAGGGTTTTTAATTTTCATTAATCAAAGGTGACAGTTGTTCTGGCACAGGCTGAATACTTTTCTTGTACCAGAGTAAGAAAATTCTTTTGTTTCTTTACTGACACAGCAGGAATGCAAGTCTCCAGTATAACAAGATTGAGGCTGGCCTGGTAAAAATGATAAACTGTGACTTTGCAGGTGAAGACTGTAAGCTTGCTACAGTGTGATGAGCCTGTACCATGGAAGTTTGACACAGTTTTCCTCTACTTTTCCAGAAGGGTTTTCCACCCTGCTCACAGGGCCCTGGGAAAGGAGCTTTGGCCACCGAACCTGTTGTGATTGCTACCTGGGAGGCAGGGTGGCTTTCTGTCTGGGAAATGACAAGGGGTAAAATTACAAAAGCTGTTTCTCTTTGTCTTGTGTTAAGGTCAGTCTGTGATTCGCACTGCTAATTAGTTGTGCAAATCTAGTAAAAAAAACATTTTAGTATAATTAGTGAGCCTATATTCATGTCAGTATAAGGTTTGATCATGCCGCATTTGCGCCTTAGAAAGTAAGAAGGCAGGCATAAGAAAGTGAAATGCTTATATCAACACTTCAGCAAAAGACATGGAATAGTCAAATGCCCTCAACATGCCTGGGCTCTTATTCCTATGGGCTTTTAAACCTTGGAAGGAAGGTATATCTCTTCAGGAAGAGTATAATATTAATAATAAAACCTCCTTCTTCTTAGGAGGGATTAAAGGCCATATCTTTCTTTATTATAATAATTTTCTGCCAAAGCGCGTAATTCTAGCAACTAATTGTCACACAGCTGCTTGCTCACTCCCCTCATCTGGGACACAGGAAAGAATCAGAAGAGTAGAACTGAGAAAAACTGCATGGGTTGA
This sequence comes from Clamator glandarius, assembly GCA_033459285.1. Taxonomy (NCBI): domain Eukaryota; kingdom Metazoa; phylum Chordata; class Aves; order Cuculiformes; family Cuculidae; genus Clamator; species Clamator glandarius. The sequence goes on along the minus strand of JAUNZM010000457.1, from coordinate 127,504 downwards.
GATAAAGAGTGTAATAGGTAAAATAAAAGCTGCCCATGCAAAGTAAACCAAGGAATTCATCCACTCCTTCCCGTCAGCTGGCATGGGATGGTTTAACACTATCTCCAGGAAAGCAGGACTCCATGGTTACTTGGGAAGACAAACACCATCACTCCAAACATCCCTCCTGTCCTTCCTCTTCCCCCAGCTTTTTATATGCTGAGCATGATGACTTAGAGCTGGGTCAGCTGTCTCAGCTTCTTGTGCACCCCCAGCCTAGTCACTGGTGGGACAACCAAGAAGCAGAAAAGGCCTTGGCTGTGTCAGTGCTGCTCAGTGATAGCTAAAACAACCCTGTATTATCAATGCTCTTTCCAGCATAAATCCAAGCCATAGCCCTTTACCAGGTACTGTGAACAAAATAAGCTCTATCCCAGTCAAAACCAGCAATGATGTGTTAAGCTTGTTGTGATAACAGATGTGCTTCCAGCATGTGTTTATTATATTAGTGGATATGAGAGCGAAGTCTGTTTTATTAGATGATCAGTGTGTTACATGATTAGTATTTGCAAATAACGAAAACCTGTCAAACTTATAATTGCTTCACAGCAAAATCTGTATGGCTTGTAGGCCGAACCTGACACTGAAGTGCTTCCTATTAACATTTGCTGAATGTATTTGCTAGAGCAAACTAGTTCTTGGACAGTATTATGTACTCATGACAAACCTGACAGGGCACCAAGATGAGGATGCTTTAGCTACATGTTTGGACAAAAGACTTGGTTTTGTGAAGAGCTTAGTGGCTTCAAGGAATTGAGATTGTTCACCTTGTAGGAGTCACTTAAGCATTTAACACTTGGCTCTGACTGGTTTTTGGCGATAAGGTGGTGTTATTTTGCAGCTTCCTGTCATGCTTTGTTCTGAAACTAGACCATGAGAATGCAGAAATACAGATACCTGCTATATGGAAAAGACATTTGTAGCATCATATGGTACGAAGCTTTGCACTGAAGAGCTGCAGAAGAGCTAACAGAAGGATGGGTTCATATCAGAAATGTATTTCATGTTCAAAAGGAAGTGCTGTGTGCTCCATGGTAGATGTAAAATCACGTCTGTCGTTATTATCATTCTTACAGAGGAGATTTGTCTGGTAGGACTCACAAGCCTAAGGTAGAACCAATACTGAGATATTGCTTAGAGGGAAGAAACGCTGAGTGTATGTGCTTTGTGATGCCTAATATATTCCCAGAAAGTTATTAGGCAGTGTTCTGGTCCTTTATGGTGGAGAATATTAGCCATTTCTTTTAAGGGTGGACATTTCTACTATATCTGTCACAGCACAAATGCTGGGGGATCATTAAGCAGGACACTGGCATCCTTATTCAGAGGATCACCTAGGCTGATAAAGTCTAGTAATTTGATTAGATAGTGAAAGATGTGTAGATCAGCTGTAGTTACACCTGCACTTTGTGACTTCCCTGAAAACAGTGTAGAGACACTTTGAACTTGCAGATCACTCCAAGATGCTTTTGTAAGTAACTTGTACTAACACAGAATAAATTACTTGCAGTAGCTGAGTGGCTCTACATAGATAAGGTTGAATTAGTTAATACCAAAAGTTTTATATGCTTGTATGGATGACCAATTTTTCGTTAGAAAGATAGCTTCTCAGTATTGTTCTCTTTTGCATGAACTTGGTGCAAGAAATTTGCTTAGGATCATGTGAGACACTACTTAAATAGGCAAAAACCCAAACAAGATTTCCCGTAAATGAGTATGGGGAGTTGCAAAACCAAGCAGATCTTTTATATGTTGGCCTGGGTTTTTTGTCTTCACTTTCCCTTCACTTTTTCGTCTGTTTTGTGCATAGTGTTTCACTGTAAGTGGTCTCAGTATGTGCTTCATCAAGTGCAGAAGCACGTTACGACTTTAAAAATTACTTTTTTACCCCTACTATCTCTCTGCCAAGAAGGAGAGTCCCCTGTGCTATGAGGGCTACAGTTAACTGCTGATGGCATGCCCATCCCTTTTCTTCATGGAAATATGGACTTATGGAAATATGGACCATCAAATCTGCTTGTGTTGTAGAGTGTGTAGAGAGGAAACCTTTGAGTCAATAAATATCCAATACTCAGTTCTCCCTTTCGCTAATCCACTGATCAGGTTAAACTTTGGCTCTTCAGTAGGTTCGTTTATCATTTTTCTAGCCTTCTTCCTCACTTCCTGACTGCTCTATGAAAGTCAAAAGGGTGAAATTACACTTTTATCTGCACCATATAAGCATACGGGAGAACTACAGAGTGCTCCCCTACCTAGATTCTTTCTCTAGGTTAATCTTAGTTATTCCTTCAAGGTCAATAGGAGAAAAGTAATTCAGAGCGGAAAATGGGTTTTGACTGTCACAGAGTTTAGTATGAGGTATGTGTTCAGTAGACTGCAAGATGATGAAACATTTGTTGGTAATATTGAAATAATAGCTTTGGTTTTTCTCTGTTTTAGGTATCAGTTTTTCTTGCAGGTCAAGCAAGATGTTTTACAGGGCCGTTTGCCTTGTCCAGTCAACACTGCAGCACAACTGGGAGCGTATGTAATTCAGTGTAAGTTCTCATCAATGGAGACTTTATTTCTTTTAGTCTTGTGTTATGATTAATTTTAAGTGATGACTGAAGACTTCACTAACACATTTTGAAACAGAACAGAACTAATATGCCTGATCTCAGCTAAAGAACTGTAAATACAAGACCATTCTCAACAGATAATATAGAAGCAATATAGAAGTTAATGCGAAGAAGAAAATGAAAAGTCAGCCTGAAGACTGTCTCTGCCTTGCTAGGAAATACCTTACCATATACTTAAGACTTTATGACATACTCTAGATTTCATATAGAGTATGACAACCTCGTGAGGAGGTTTACAGATTTGATGGGCTATTGGCAGCCTCCAACCAACAAAGTCTGTCAAATAAAAGATTCTTTCAAAAATTACATTATGTCAATATAAATATGCCTGTGCTTGGAGGGAGGACGTGTTTTGACCTAAAGTGAAGAATTTTAATCCTGTCTGTCATGTATTTGCATTCACCCGTCACAAGTAGCTGTTCAGAAGTGGGTGTTAAATCCTGCATGGTTGATAGAACTAGCAATCGATTAGAAAGGAGCTGTCTGTCTACCAGTTAGTTCTTTCTTTCCCAGTACAGCACAAGCTCTGTATTAAAACCCAATTAGTAACCAAAATTCTTAAGATGAGCCATGCTGGCACCTGTGTCTGTAATTTATTTTATCTTAAGTTTAGCTTTCAAATGAGTGATCTGTATTAAGCAAAGATTACTTTTGTTATTGGTGGTCTAAGTGTGACTCAACAACACTTAATACAACATAAAACCCAGTCCTACTTTCATTTCCATTTTCGAATAACAAAACAGAATGATTTGCATTTGAAGTGGGAGTGGGCATTATATAGAATTCCATGGTACGTTGTATGTGTTTCTGAAAAGCTAAAATTTCAGGCAGTTTTTATTTTTGTACAGTTATTTTTAAGTTCATTTTACCATCCAAGAAATGTGACATGTCATACTTTTAAAAACTGCTTGCAGTGCACATTTAACTTTAGTGCTTTCCCTGAAAAGGTACTGTAGGTATGAAGCAGAAAAATATGTAATGATGATGACAATAAGAAATGAGTAAACAGAATGAATTCTTGTCCTTTGGTAATTTTTTGTAAGGTAGTTACAGCATGGGTAGCTGTTGTTTTGATATAAAATCCTGTGATTCTAATATCAGATATTCTACTGGAAAAACAATGAGGAAGCTCACACGAGTGAGAAGAGTTAAGGCATGGCAAAAATTACCTGCAACAAGTTAAAGTTAGTCCTGGCACCAGCAGACAAACATTCGTGTTGATTATAAAATATTGTCCTTTTATTTAAAGCCTGCAGTTGTTCAGAGTGTACAATGACACCTAAGAAATCATAGAATCATAGAATGACCAGGTTGGAAAAGACCCATCAGATCATCGAGTCCAACCATTCCTATCAAATACTATTACACACACCCGGGACGGGCAAGTTGGTACCAAGTGAGCAACACCACTCTGGGTCCATCCGAGTGCTCCAAAGCTCACACCTCTGTGACAAGGGGACCCCAACGGTGCCTCAGGCAGTTCCTAAGAGCTCCCACCTTGCTGTAAACGACTCAGAAATCTGGGATACCGGGCAGCCAAGCCCTCCCCAAGCAGGAGCTGAGCCACACAGTGGACCAGTGAGAGGTTAACCATTCCCCAAGCCAGTCACACACCTGGCCACAGCAGGACTTCCCCAAGCAGCCACAGACCCCATATTGGGACCAGTGCCACCAAATGTCTGTATCAGATATTGAAAATATGAATCTGAAGCATCAGCACTGAGGTCAATGGCTTTTGCAAGGTTGATGTGCCAGATGGTGCTTTTTTAATATTTCCAAACTAAGATGAGGTGCACGTGTGGGAGTTCAGTAGCAGCTGAAGAGCTCCGCTTCTGTAATGATACCAGTGGTGCCTTTCCCAGTGGAGCCAGGAGCTGCTGAGATCTGGAGGAGCTGCCAGGGCCACGTGTTCTTCCAGAGTCCTCTACCCATGTCCCGCTCAGCCACTGCCTTGCTTTCACCATGCAGGTTGTGCCTGCCTGTTATCTTTGGTTTCCAGGCAGATCTTGGCCTTAGTTTATGAATTGTTTCCTCCTTTTGTGGCCAGACACTCTGGACTATTATAGGGGTGATGGTGGAAGAATGAGTATCCGAGGCACAGTTTGCAGAATATACCAGGTTTCCTATTGGAAATGCTGGAATTGTTGCTGCTGTAGGCATTCCTGACCTTGTTCCTGCTGTGGGCAAGGACTACATTTGTTTTATTTTTTTATGGAGGCATGCTAGAGAAACTTCTCAACATCTCTACTAAGCAGATCACTGTCTTTTTCTAGAAACATCATTAAATTCTGGAAATAAATGAGTTATTAGATGAGTCCTTTTTTTTTCTTTACTCTTGAAGCCTCCATTTGGCTGGTTTTGGCTTAGTGGGCATAGGATAGAAACCTGCCAGAAAGCTTTTCTCAGAGAAACCCACTATATGCAGATTTTACTCAGTGCTATTAAAAAATTGAAATACTTCTGCAGAGTTTCTCAGATAGAAGCAGTTAGAGATAAGATTGGTAGAAGTGAGTTCTGACAGAGGTACATATTTATTTTATAATTGCAGAGCAGCATGTAAACTGATACAACTAATGTACAGAAATTCATGGTTGTTTCAAAGAGAAACAAATCAGCTATTCATTAGGTTATTTTCTTTAAGAAACTTTTTTTGAAAATAATTTTGATTTTGAAAGTGAATTTAACGTTCAGGAACTGTATCAATACTTTATTGAAAAATGAGGTCTTCACAAGAAACAAAGCCTACCCTTAGAAGGACATACCTCTAGGTGTCTCAGAATATTTGTCTTTATTTGCTTTCCTGCGCTGACATATTAGGAGTCCCAACAAGAGTCTGTCTGTAATATTACAGCTTATCATGAGGACACAGGTATTCTGAAAACTAGACTTTGCTTCTAGACTTGCTTTACATATGCTGCCAAATAGTATGTCACCAAATGTGTCAACTTTGATGGCTTGGACAAAGTTATATCTAGTTATGTAGAAATGGTAGATTTCTTCTTAAAACCTCTAGCTCTCTGAACCTTCAATTTCTCTTCTAAAATGATTGAAGAAGTTATTTCTTGGCTTTATGTGCACTAATATCAACAATTACATGCTCTTTGCTTTTTCTAACTGACTACACGGTAAATTGACATTTGAAAATAGGCAGCTTAGCAGCAAATAGGCAGATAATATGACGTATGTTTTAGTTAACATGAAGTGTTAAAAATAGGTAACCTTTCTTTTCTTCTTGTGTCCTCTAGCTGAGCTGGGGGACTATGACCCCTATAAGCACACTGCGGGTTATGTCTCCGAGTACCGCTTTGTTCCAGACCAGAAGGAAGAGCTGGAAGATGCCATAGAGCGGATACACAAAACTCTAATGTAAGATTTCAGTACTGTTGGGAACTTGACAGATCACATCAGATTCCAAGATGCGTAGTAGGTGCAGAAGGGAACAGCTTGTACTGTAGAGTGGAGGTCTCTAGATCCAAACAAAGAACATGGGGCATCCAGTAATGTCCCTCAGAAACAGAAAACAAAAAACATCTTACATAATTAGAATTGTTCATTTAGGAACTGAGTAGGACAATAACTGGAAATACAATGTCTGTCAGGACTAGGTATACATGTTTCAGAACCAGCAATTTCAATAGCACTCCTGTTTCCTCTTAGTTTCATAGTAGAAAAGAATGAAATAAAAATCTATGAGTTCAGTTCCCTGTTCCAGGACAGATTTCCTGCATAATTTTAGACAAATTGCTTATTATGCCCATGCCTCAGTCTACTGTCTGTAAAATGGAGATGATAAGATTTCTTTTCTTTGTACTGACCTGTGCATTCAAATTAACTGTTAGGAGAAAACCACTTTTAATCCAATAATGTACAGCACTTGGTACAAAGAAGCCTCTATTTTCTTGCCAGATCCTTAGCTGGGGTAATGAAGGAGTGCTTGTAGCAACCTGCATGAATCTTTGTGGAAGCAGCTCGCATTGCGGGAGCTACCAGGAAAGTGGTTTGTATGGTTTAAGTGGTAATCTCAGTTGCAGCATCTGCATGAATTAAAGAGACAGTTTGGTTTTACAATCATGAAGTCCTTATGTTTTATTAACCAACGTATCTTGCACAAAAAATATTGGCAGTGGTCAATGTAATGGATTCCACTGTAAAGAAGAACGTATGGTTTGTAAGAAAAAAGCAGCGCCTAGAAGAAGAGGCAGCAGGCAGCATTGAATAACACAGGCCATTCAAAGTGCTGGTTTCTGGACAAAGCCCAAACAAATTCCACAACTTAGCATGTGACCTTAAGCAGTGAGAACACGGGGTATCTCATGAGCCTTGAAATAATAAGGTTGGTTTAAACTGAACACAGCACTGCAAAAGCTCACAGGCAGTGAAACTGTATCTGATGACGTTTCTTACATATGAGAAGGAACTGAGAAGAAACGAATAAGTTAGAGTTATGGTAGCTGGCAGGAGCAACTGTTGAAGAGATTGCAGGATGAGAATATTAAGTGCACTGTAGACACGAAAAAGGAGAACTGCAGAGATCTGAAACACATATGTCAGCAGACCTGTGAGATTCATGCAATTCCAACTTAACCTTTGCAAAAGGTGGAAAAGACAGATTCATTTTTGTAACAGAGATGGCGAAACTTTAGTTCTCCATCTTCCAGTTATTGGAATAATAATCACCTTGGACACTGAACGTGTGAGTTTTACTATCATCGACATTCTGGATAATCTCTGCTTTATGGTGGGTCCCCAGATGCTGATTTGGGAGTCAGCTGATTTTCTGTCAGACTGTAATCTGTACACACGATGCCTTCCCTGCATTACTTGTCTATGCGGTGGGAAGCAAAACTACACTGGCAACTGGGGAATCAACTGGAGAGCCCAACAGACAAGCAAAGCTCGATAATAACAAGTAACTTCTAGCCCATTCTGTCAGTGCTTGAGGGAGGAACAGTGGCAGCAACATAGACAGGAAAAACACAGTAGTCTCATAGGGAAATTTGAGCAAAGAACATAATTACCAGTAAAGAAGGCAAAGCCAAAAAGTGATGCTATGTGAATGTAGGTTAAATACTAGATATGTTTGCAGCAGCTGTGTAAGCAATCTTCTTAAAGAGAAGGTTTAATGCTACACTGTCTCTAGGCATACAAAAAAAAAAACTCCCCAGCAATTCAAATTTTTGTCCCATTTACTAATTTTTAATAAGGGCCTTCTATGAAATACTTTTAGTGAACTTAATTTTAGGCTGAGGTGCTTTCAATGTACAAGTAACAGAGGCCAGACCACCAGTCACTGGGTGAAAGCACTGGAAGTCAGAGAAATTTGGCTTCCCTATCTACTGTTCTAAGTATTAGACCACAGGCCCTTCACAAATGCAAAATGTGAAATTGGTTTTGAAAACAAAACATACGGCAGAAGTTCGACTGTACATAGAGCTAAATAAACCTCTACTTGCTTGTCTCCAAGTTCATGCTCCTGGTAAGTGTAAAGAAGCTTTTTCTAACAAATCCAGGTTAATTGCATTTGTGATATAGCCATTTATTGGAGTGAGAGCAATAACAAACATTTTATGAGTGTGTTCATCATTATTTTGTCAAAGTAATGCAGAGATAATCAGATATAGCTGTCTTGTGCTTTGATCAGGATTTCTTGATGCTCTTGCTATAATGAAGCCACAGGCTGGGTAAAGGTTTAGTCATTTTTTGCCTGTAGTTTTGCATATTGATGCTATTTGTACCTTGTTCAGTGAGAATAAGTATTAACTCAGAGACACAGCTTTTCTCTTTGGAAAGTTCAGTAATTGGAGTCTGTACCAGTTGCCACATTGACCTGAGCCTTCTTAGGGAAGAGAATCTGTTGTTAAAAAATATTGTGTGTGGTTGTCTGACTGCTCCATAGAAATCGATGAATTATGGAAAACTTTGCTACATGTCCTTATGTGTAGATCTGCTGGAAGGCCAGGAGGCTCCAAAGGGATCTGAACAGGCTGGACCGTTGGGCAGAGTCCAATGGGATGAGATTTAACACGGCCAAATGCCGGGTCCTGCACTTGGGGCACAACAACCCTGAGCAGCTCCAGACTAGGAGAAGTCTGGCTGGAAAGCTGCCAGGAGGAGAAGGACCTGGGGGTGTTGGTTGACAGCGACTGAACATGAGCCAGCAGTGGCCCAGGTGGCCAGGAAGGCCAATGGCATCTTGGCTTGGATCAGAAACGGCGTGGCCAGCAGGTCCAGGGAGGTTCTTCTCCCTCTGCACTCGGCACTGGTGAGACCGCTCCTCGAATCCTGTGTTGGGTTGTGGGTCCCTCACCACAAGAAGGATGTTGAGGCTCTGGAGCGAGTCCAGAGAAGAGCAACGAAGCTGGTGAAGGGGCTGGAGAACAGGCCTGATGAGGAGCAGCTGAGAGAGCTGGGGGTGTTTAGCCTGGAGAAGAGGAGGCTGAGGGGAGACCTCATTGCTCTCTCCAACTCCCTGAGAGGAGGTTGTGGAGAGGAGGGAGCTGGGCTCTTCTCCCAAGGGACAGGGGACAGGACGAGAGGGAATGGACTCAAGCTCCGCCAGGGGAGGGTCAGGCTGGACGTTGGGAAAAAATTTTCACAGAAAGGGTCATTGGGCACCGGCAGAGGCCGCCCAGGGAGGGGGTCGAGTCCCCTTCCCTGGAGGGGTTTAAGGGACGGGTGGATGAGGTGCTAAGGGACACGGTTTAGTGATTGGTGGGAATGGTTGGACTCAATGATCTGGTGGGTCTCTTCCAACCTGGTTATTCTGTGATTCTGTGAAGTAGAAAAGTAATGTTTTTTTCTGCTCCAGAGACTGGAAACTGGGGCACAGAAATTTTTTTGGTTGAACATCACAGAGGTTTTGTTTGAGAAATGAAACTTAAAATGAATTGCGATGTAGTAGGCCATTGATACTAAGCAATGTGCATTTATCTCTCAAGTTTCTGTAGTCATTAGTGTAGTAAATCAGATTAAGATACATTTTCCTCAGAAAGTTATAGCCTTGAAGATGAAATTCAGGTGAGGGTAGAGTGTTTGAAAAGAGGAGAAATAATTCTTTTAACACTATCTCTAGTGTTTTTATATGCTTACTGAACTGGAGCTCCAATACTCTTTTGCTACTTTGCTGCAGTTAGATGTCAGGGATTTGACAGCATCAGAAAAGAGAGTGAAACTAAGGTACACTCATTGCTACTTCAGCCTGACTTTCATCATCATCACCACTGCCAGCACTGACTGCTGCACAGGTGGCAGTGGTTTCTCTGGTTAAGTTAGACACTAGGATAGCTGAGGCCATATCCCAAATTATCACACCTACAAGAGACATTTTAGGACAGATTTGGGATATGATTTAGGAGAACTTCTTTATCCTTTCTGGAGCATGGAAGCATGGGGTTTTTGAAGAAGGGGTGGTATAGCTTGCGTTTGCTGGTTATGACCAGATAAACTGATTTTGGTAACAGGTTATCTCTCAGGTTTTTTTAAGCAGCACACAAGCTATTCAGGGATTAATTCAGGATATGGTTTTAGAGCAAGTTTCTAAATCAAGTAAATTAGGGAAGTCAAGAGTTGGAGGTGAGCGGTTCCAACTGCATTGAGTCTCTGCAGCCTGCTCACTGCAATTGTTGTCCCATGTATAAAAAAGCACAGCAATCCCAAGGTCACATATCGGGTTGAGGTGATCTAAACTGTCATGCACATCTGGAAGAGCAATCAGTGGCTTCAGGACTTGCACGTGAGGACATTCATGGTGCTGGAGCAGGGACACGATGAGAGACCTTGTATTAGCCCTCTGATATTGCCAGTTCAAGGCTGCAGAAGATCTAGGACTGATACTTGGCAAGTGAGCAGTTGGCATATTTTAAATTGGTATCACGTGCTGTCAGTGGGGCATAAAGAAAGCTAAAATGTCCCTGACAGCTTTGAGAGTATCTTTCAAAATTGTTTAAGGAAGTCAGCAGCACTCAGTTGCTCTTTGTCCAGCTGAATGAGGGGTACATGTCAGCTGCATGGCTGTTAAATTACCTGCTCTGTCATTACCAGCTGCAACGACAGTTTTGGGTTTGGGGTGTATTGGCAAGCCGTATGGTGGTGAGGAGCATTTGTGTTTTCATATGTGGTAAGAAGGAAACACTTACCCTTTGTAATGGTGGGAATTGTTTCAGTCCCTGACATTCACCTCTCCCCTTCACAGTCTGTCTACTACATCTGCATTTCAGAGAACTTCTTCCTCCTGCTTCTGTCTGCTTCCTTCAGAAGCTCCAGCTCACATCTTTATTTTATTTAATATTTTTGCAAATGTTCTTTCTTATAAATTGTGTATTACTGTAGAAGTATGTGTATGTATTTTTACGTGCACACACTTTTATTTGACATTTGACCTTTTGACACAGAAACAGATGAGAATAGTGGAATAAGCGCATCAGGATTTTTCTCAGTATGATCACTAAGGAAACAGTAACACCAGTATTTAAATTGGGGTTGGATTCTAGCACTAATTCAGTAATGAGGTAATCCACTTTGCTGCCTGCGAGTTCAGTAAGGCAATACTGCTCCAATGAACTTTTTGCTTGCATTTCTGAGAGCTATCAATATTTTTTTTAAAAAAAATCAAGCTGTGGAGTAAGTGCTACATCAGACATGGATGAAGAGCTTGAAAGATGTGACGGTACTGATGTGTTGAATATCCAGTGTTCTGCGTATTCTGAATGCAGAGATAAATCACAGGGAAACCCTGCTCCTACTGGGAAATCCAGCTCTTGAAGGAAGGGATTTCTCTTACAGGCTTCAGGTCCAGTGCATTCCCATGAGTCCCTGGAAAGGAAGGCCAGCACCTAAAACAGTATCAGTCCTGCGACACAGATAAGATGGGCTGAAGCACCCATCTCCCAGATATAAAGAAGGGATTTACATTACCTATACTACCGTATTCATTTTAGCTCTACTGTTTCGTGTCTTTCCTGGGGGATGTGCCTTTTACTTTATCAGGCATAATCCAGAGTTAGGAAAACCAGGAAAGTAGCTGCTAGGCTGGAGAGAATGGTGAGACAAGAAGGACTTTTCCAGGTTTGAGTCAAATGCTGAGCTCTGCTTCACACTTCACATTGGAAAGGTGACAAATGCAGTGAAGTACTTCCCCAAGAGAAAAATCACAGGGTGAAGCAGGAGGTGCATCTTTTTGACTCAGTGTTTTCACAAGCTGTGCTGTCCCTTTCCTATAACAATCCAGTAGCTTTCACGAAAGTATTGAAAAGGAGAGAAGACAAAAAATGCAGTTTCAGTTATTTCAGGCTGAGGCAGAGTGTCTTGCTCCTATATGAACAGCCATTATTAAGGGAAGAAAATGAAGACTTCGAATTTATTTAGTCGGTTTGTTACTTTTTAAAATAAATCCCTCATCAGTGATGTCAGCTATGTTCCTAATAGACATCTCCCTCCAGTTTTCCCCCATTGTTTCCTACCAAGCAGTCAGCATGCAGTTGATGGCAGTTTTTAACTGATGAATTGATATTTGCTGATAGGAAGGCAAGCTGGATCTTTGAAAACAGGAAAAAAAATTCCAGACTTTGTTTTCGCACCAGCAGACGGGTATGCCACTGGCATGACTTCCTGTAGACAAGTTTTCATGAGGAAAGGAGTGTGTTATCTGAAGTCATGAACACTCCTTTCAGAAATCCTTTGTAGCTTCAACACAGCTGTGGGGAAATAGTACCCCAGCCAGTCATTCCATTCCTGCCTTGTTAGTAACCATGTCGTATTCGGAAAAAAGGCATAAATTTTGCATATTCGAGACTAAAAATGGAACATCTGAAGTGTATTTGTGACAGACGGGAAAAGATTGGCCGCTGTAGAAGGCATACATTTTATAATAATAGCATGTGTCAGTGGTAGGATCGCACAGCAAAAATATAGTAAAAGTTTGTGCCTGCTCTCCAGTCTCAGTTTGAGAAAGCAGAAGTGTGCTGAAAGGATAATGATAGTTTACATGGAGGGTGGAAGGGTTGCATACCTGTCCAGCAAACTAAATTTATTTATGTGACCTATTTTAAGATGTTGGCTGAAGGTGTAAAATTCTTACACAGTATTTTGTTTGCAGGGGTCAAGTTCCTGCTGAGGCAGAATTGAACTACCTAGGAGTGGCCAAGTCCTTGGAAATGTATGGAGTGGATCTCCATCCTGTTTATGTAAGTAATGGTTAAATATTTTAAACTTGGTAACAGTGAAAAAAATATTTGTGCTAATGTGGGAAGAGTATCTACCCAGTTTAGTTGCTACAGAATAACTTGAAAGGAAACACTGTACTTAAGAAAAGGGAAGAAAGGGGATTGAGGGGATTCACCAGTCATACATGCAGAAGCCTAATGGTTTTTAGATGGAAGTCTGTGATTGTATGGCACCTATAAAAGACAATCAGTTATACTCTGGGAAAAAAACAATTCAAATTAATAAGAAGTAATTAGTGCAAGTGTCAAGGGAGGTGAGAGAGGGCTATAAACTTTGTCATTGACACAAGAATTCGCAAATTATTCTTGTGTAAATAACAGCAAGTGCATCCTGAAACTTTTTAAATAACGTTGCAAAAACTAGAGCAGAGTAGCAGCAGCATATCTGGCTTTTTTAATATTCATTACGAAGGTTTTGCTAAAGATCCAGAGTACATTTCCAGCTTTTCCTCTGTTGTATCATTTCAAGTGGTTTATAGTGCTTCAACAAAACCCTCTACTTCTTTCGTAAGGATTGGATCCAGGTCATCACCTGGAGGCGTTGTGATCCTGGCAGAAACATCATTCTGTTTTGTTTAAATAATTGTGCTTTTGGCAGGGTTTGGTTTTTTTTTTAAAATAGAAGAAAAAAAAGACATTCAAATGAAGAGCTGTAATGTAGATGGTTCAGTGAGTTAGATGTCAGTCGTTTGTAAAATTACTTGAAAGAAAATAGAGAAATCAAGATACTACCAGAAGATTAAGTATGTACTTCCTAATGAAAATTGTGTAGCCTGCAATGTGAAATATTTTTTAATGTACCCTGTGGCTTAATTGTATTCATATCCTATGCTCTGTGCCCTGCCCACCCAGAGAAAGCTGGGGGAGTTACTACAACAAGATTCAACATGATCCAACATAATCATATTGCGTTAGCAGAGCCTGGAACATTTTTTTTCCCTGAGCTTGCTTTTGCTGAGCAATGAGATCCCTGCCTCAGTAATGAGGGGTGAGCTGTAATATGCCCAAGTCTAACCCCTGAATTCATCGTTTGTGTTTATGTTGCAACAGCAACAAAAGCCCTCATTTGAGACTGAAACTGCACATGTGAAGAGATGTAGTTCTTTTCCTCACTTGACCGTATTAAAAGTAAAGCTGCCTTTGCTAGTTGGTTCACAGCACAGAGTTAGAGCACAGGTTGAGCTTGCGGAGGTGCCCTGGAGCTTTCTCACATCAATAGTCACACAGAAGGACATTTCCTGCACTCAGTCTGTCTCACAGTTGATAGTTTTTGTAGTTTACGCTCTGCTCGTTGAGAGCTCGTGGGACTCCTCCTCATTAGCTCAAGCAGGCTGATAAACAAGCTTCTGCAGTTGACTGAGACTTCATGCCCTGTGATTTGCCCTCTTCCAAGCGCAGGGTACATCTGCCTTCGGTCGCTGACCATACGCCGAGGGGGTGGAGGCCTCCTTGCCACTTGGCACAGGGTTATTCACCTTATTCTCTCCTGATGCAGTTTGCCATTCGGTTGCTGACCTCAGGAGCAGTTTTCTTTGGAGGAGATGGTGCGCACGGCTGCTCCCTTCTGAAAAAAAAACCTGTGCTCTTTAGTCTCACCAAGCGGCTACTTCACAAGGTAGCACTAAACCTTCTCTTTTAGAAAGGAGGCAGCAGCTGTTAGGTTATTTTAGAGTAGAGCAGGTCAGAAAATCACAATTTACCTTCAGCTGACATTAAGGATGCCTGTTGTGCTCACATCTCAATCAAGAGTTTAGTTTCTGAATTTGGGCCGTTTGCCAAATAGTGGAAAGTAATTCCTTAAAAAAAAAAAAAAAGCTATTGTTTTTCATTGTGCTATGTGAAGTCTTCCATCCTTTCCCTCTCTGCTGTTCTTTCTCTCCTCTTTGCCCCCATGCCTACAATTTTTGTGTGGGAGTTTTTGTCAGTAGATCAAATACTGTTTTGCCATTTGAGAGAGAGAGAAACGGGATGTTCAAGTCAGTCATCAGGTTGACTTACTCACTAGACCTTTCTGTTACAGGGATAAAACTTGCAATCATATGAATGACAGATGTTTTTATTTTCTAGGGTGAAAACAAATCTGAATATTTTTTAGGATTGACGCCCATAGGTGTTGTTGTCTACAAGAATAAAAAACAAGTAGGAAAGTATTTCTGGTACGTATAATTTAAATTTGCAGTCTGTGCTAAAATAGTAACAATGTTGCTGTATATAACTGTATGAGTTATGATATCTATTTGAAAAGGGTAATTTCTCAATAAAAATAAAGGTATATTTTAAATTCCAAATCTTTGTCTGGATTATACATATGTCAAGTGTGTTGATTTTATGTATATCAAATAATTTTAATTATTTTAAATTTTTTATTATTTGATAATCCAGGTACTGAAAAAAGTGGTTCACCTCTGTCATACTTATGCCAAATGTTTAAATATTGCTAATTTTCTATTGATATGTGATGCATTAATGAAAAGAAATCTATCTCTGAATTTTTTTTGTTTTTCCATATAAATATAGATATAAATTTGTATTTTATTACGCATAAAACTAAAGTCTCTGTGTCTTTTTTTCCCATATTGCAGGCCTAGAATTACAAAAGTTCACTTCAAGGAAACACAGTTTGAACTTAGAGTCCTGGGAAAAGATGTAAGTTTTTATTTGAGCCTGAAAGAAAAAAATAATCATAGTTCTAATGAAGTGGGGAAATTTTGGTGTCTATCAAAGTCTAATTTATTTTATTTTTAAATTTACTGCAAGAAACCAGCAAAGTGAAATTAATGTTATTCATAGTTACTGCAAGAAAATTACCTTATCGTCAAGTGTAGTATGTTCCTGAAGGGGAGAGAACTTCAGCAGAACAGTACTGAAGTGGGAATTTTATAACAAACCTTTTATCATTTTGTATCATGCTCTGTAAATTAGAGTTGACTTAATTCTGCAATGCTTTGTTTATGATGTTGCATAGTGGTTTTAAACTAGACTAAATCTACAGGGAAAGCTAATATTAACCAAAAAGTGGATGGAGGAAAACTTGCAAAGCTGTTGGGCACAAGTGATCTTGTAGCTTGGCAACAGAAGCCACAGAATGTGGCTCAAACCTGATTTATCAGAGGTTAACTTCATTGTGCTATTAGAGTGTTTGAGAGAAAACAGGGTTGGTTCCAGTGGAGCTAGGATAGCAGATCAGTAGCAAGGGAAGGAGTTTTAAGCCAAGATCAGTGGAAAAAGGAGAAATATATTTGTCACCTGTGAAGCGTGAAGGGCAGGGGCAGGACGAGAGGGTGGGGAAAATTATGAAGTGTAATAAAACAGTTGCAGTCAGTATTTGGTTTTTGGTGTCTAGGTGAGTTATAAGTTTAGTTTGCTGAATTATTTTCTGAAAAAACTTAGGAGTCTCTTTGGACTGTCAGGACTGAAAGTTTGCAGTTTTGAAGAAATGTGATCCTGCTGGCAATATTCCCCTTTACTGATTACATGTGCGTCTTCATTCACCTGTGCAGTGGTTGTTGTAGTGGTCACAATTTTTCCGTAAGACCGTTTGGTATCTTTGTTACATTATGGGAAATGTAGGTGTATGACTGACTGGTGGTCTTGATTCTGTTGTGGACAACATTTCTTAAGGCTCTGCAGACGTACTGGCAAGTTTTCCTTTTGTTACTCCCAAGTGTTTTGGTGTGGTGATCTGTGGGAATTTTATTTCTGCTGGTATGTTTGTTGAAATTGGAGAGTTGTTTGAAGGCCAGGGGAAGGTTGGGAAAACTTTTCTCGATGTTTCATGTGAAGGGTGAATGCCTGTTCATGTATAAACAAGTCCGTGTTTGACTTAAAATGAATTGCATTGAAGTGATGCTGTAATTTCTGTTTGATGGCACATACGTATGGGTTTTGTCTGATGCATGTGGAATTGCAAAGTTTTAATAAGCTGAGCAGGAAACCTGGAAGCTTTGGAAAATGTGCTTAAGTTGAGACTGTGAGTATTGATGGCTGGTGTGCACTCACTATTGTGATCATAAGGCAAACACTTCGACAGCACTTGGGTAATTTCAAGTCTTGACAAGCGCTTTTAGGAAATTTTCAAGAGAACAGTAAATACAAGGGTGTATACCATCATTAAAATATCCTTTGCAACTAATATTCATTTGAAGTGTTTCCACCATGCTTCATACCCTAATAAGATCAGAAAAGGCCAAAATGGCCGAGAAAAATCTTCACTCCCTGTTTTTAAACATTGTGGTGGAGTCACATTGAACAAAATTACATATTGGAAAAAGTAAACAATAGACTTAGTCTCTGGATTAAAGCTATTGTAGCAATTCATGCTGTTCTGCACGCAGAGGAGGAAAAGCTCATCAGTGTATTTTTACAACTGCATGTTTCACTACTCTTCGACAACTTAATTCACAAACTCTTTTTATTCCTCCATTTTTTTGAATAAGTGCTACCACTTTGTCCCTCATCTGCCACATGAGCTTGCAGTACATGACAGGAGAGTAAAGGTGCCCTTTTTACTTCACCCTTCCTCCTGGGCTATCACTTTTTGGCCCAGGGAATGAATGCTCCCCTTGTTTCAGATGCAGTGTACCAAGTCTGGAATGTGCTACGTGTTACCAGTTAATTAGCAAGAATGACAGAAAAGATTCAGGAAGAGAAGAAATAATGGAGACTTTCCTGCTTTTTATGTGAAGCTTTGTGGCATATAGCAAAGGAGTTAACATTGTGTAATAAGAAGAGCCCATTATTTCTGAGTATAAGTGCTTTGTGTGGATGACGTTCTCCGTATTGTAGTGAAAAGCTGGATTTTGGTTCGTATTTCCACAGACTTGCTACCTTTATTTGCACTGATGGGCGCCTCTTACAGGTACACCTGCTCATCAAGAGGAAGCTATTGGTGTTTTTGGTACCGATGAAGCATTTTTTTTTCCGTCACTCAGGCTGAATTGTTGTAACTTCTTCATCCTCCTTTTCAATAAGTTTGTCCGAAGTCTTTTTCAAACCTACAGGAAGAATTTGAACGTGTACTTCCCACTGCAGGGGTGTAAGTGGACATCCTGATCTTCTTGACGGATGGCAGACATGGCAGTTTAAATGTACAGGTCCATGTGTTTAGGCTACCTAAAAACCACACTTCTGGGAGCCTGTGTCAGATATATTTATGTTGAGTTTGTTGTTTATGTAGTTTCACTTTTCGTAAACTTGATGATGTACTGAGCACAAGATATTTATGTTTACTTTCTTACAATAACATAAGGCACTTCACCTTTCCTGTCTTGTAGTGTAATCCCTTGTACTTCTTTGTATCTTTCATGAGAACATTTCCTGTACATTTAAATTCTTTATTTCTCCTGCATACCTGTTGCTGTTTTGTTCAAGCATGTCCATTGGTATTTTGGTTTTATCTTTCAGTACTTTGTTTGTATATGTATTATCCCTAAGACCGTTGCCATTGCCCCTTTGTAAAGAAAATATTGCCCTTAATATTTGCTGGTCTGTGACTTATCCTCACACGTGAGACTAATGGTCTCAACCAGCTGACAGGAACTCTCTTTCCGTGGTGTTAATCGTTGAGTTAGTATTTCTTTGTCCCCGAAACGGACCCGTACTGTGAATTCTAAGCTAGAAACATGATAGGCTTTCCGTGAAACCTCTGGATATCAGCATGAAATGAAGAGCCGTTCCCTAGCAAGGACTGCACAGGATTCTCTGAACACAACAACTGCAGGGAAGCCTTGTAGATAAGGAAAATGTATTTTTGTGCAGTTTCCTTTAAGGAAACTGAGAGATCCCTGTGATGCCTGTGCACAGGTCCTGTAGCATAGATATCTGTTGAGCAACCTTGCTGGAAGTGATCCAGTAATGCAGGTGGCTGCCAAAGGCCTCCCCAGAGCAGCAAAAAGGAGCTTGATCACAAAGTATGCACTGTGATACAGTGGATCATCGAAGGGATGCACAGGGCTCCTCCTGTGCTTTCTCCCTGTGAGGAACATGCTATATTCCCTCGATTTTTCTCTCAGCTGAGGACATGAAACAAAACAGAGAAAAAACCATGCTTTGATGGATTGTGTAGTCTGGGAAAGTAAATGTAATCACATGCAGAAGTGAGAGATGTGGAGCTGTTTTGCCTTTAGGAGCCAAGCACTTCATTGCTGTTCCCTGAAACTCCGTACTGTTTTCTGTAACAGCAACTTTTAATTTGGTTGCTCTGTGTCTGCAAGTGAATGATTTCACTCCTTCACAGAGTTTATGCAAAGCTTCTGTACTTGTTACTTTTCATGTTTCTCTTTCACGAAACAGAAAAGTGTTGAATGTGCAAAACGCTTGCTTTCATTATTTTTTGTTGTAAGAGATGGGTCTTTTGAACGTCTGCAATTTTTGTTTCGAGGGATTTTAAAATTTGGGTTCTTTGAAGTCAGAACAAACCTCCAAACTGTGCAATTAAAACTTACTTTCAAGATATGCCTTCCTCTGCAGTTTTGCTTAATCAAATGAAGAGGCCCAGCTCAGCTGAATTCATAAGGTGAACTTGGTAAAGACATTTTCAGGAGCAATACAAACCACTATTGCATGCTAGAGGAACTTCAAGGCAATTCCAAAGCACATAGTGCTCCCCATTCTGGTTGCTGAAACTTGTCTATAAATACAAGATTGTTGTGTTCTTTTAAGTAGTTTCAGAAAGCTCTGGATATAAGCTTCATTTTTTAATCTTCTTTTATAATTGTCATAAGTCTGAAAAGTAATTACATTGATCAGGTGGTTCAGCTGGACCCTTTCTTGTCCTGTCACACGCTGTATTCCCTGTGAGTTACAAGTTCTAGGTAGGACTTTTTAGTTTGATGTGTTCTTCTCACAGTTTCTTGGGAAGATGGAACGGGGTCTAAAGCGATGTTCCTCCCACTCCAATTTAGCTTACATTTCAATTCCAGTCAAAAAATAAGATTTAGATGTTCATTATGGTTTAAGAATTACAAATTACTTCTGTGTCACTTACAGTTCCAAGGCAGTGGAGGGTGGAGGAGAGCAAGCACAGTGCTGTTAGCGTGTCATGTAGAACAATTTTGGCTTATTTTGGGTGATTGTGGTGATTTCTTGCCTTTTCTTAGCCCCTGTCTGAGCCACTAGAGAAGGATTGTAAGATTGTTCAGGGCTTCATAGCAGAGTTTTCAGTAAGGAATTCTTCTGAAGGAGAACTAGGCTTAAAATTCATGTATGAACTTAAATTAATTTCCCCTAAGGTTTTGCTGCCATCTTTTTTTTTTTTCTTTGTAATTTCTTCTTTTGTCTTGCTTTCATTGGTACAATATGAAACTGGGATACATTAGTTTCAATTTTGACATGCTTGATGCAAACTAGCACAGTATCATTAATTTTAATTCCTGACTTCTATAATGTTCATAAAGATTGACCTCGGTTAATGAGTAATAATCAATTATCTGTTACTTAAGTTATGATTGTTATGCATTATGTAAATATATGAAAACCGAATATTTCCTACTGGAATTAACAATTAATAGCAACCAGGTGTTTGCCTAATCTGGCAAAGAATAACATTGGGAAGCAGTAGCTTCAGAGCTAATGTTAATATCTCTGTTACATATATAGGCACGTGTATTTTATGTACAAGCAGTGTGCTCTGTAATGGGTTAAGTAAGAACTTAAGAACTTAACCTTAACAGGCCTTATGAGGAGCGGCTGAGAGAGCTGGGGGTGTTTAGCCTGGAGAAGAGGAGGCTGAGGGGAGACCTCATTGCTCTCTCCAACTCCCTGAGAGGAGGTTGTGGAGAGGAGGGAGCTGGGCTCTTCTCCCAAGTGACAGGGGACAGGACAAGAGGGAATGGCCTCAAGCTCCGCCAGGGGCGATTTAGGCTGGACATTAGGAAAAAATATTTCATAGAAAGGGTCATTGGTCCCTGGCAGAGGCTGCCCAGGGAGGGGGTTGAGTCCCCTTCCCTGGAGGGGTTTAAGGGACGGGTGGACGAGGTGCTGAGGGACATGGGTTAGTGATTGATGGGAATGGTTGGACTTGATGGTCCGATGGGTGTCTTCCAACCTGGTGATTCTACGATTCTATGATTCTAACTGCATTAAGTTTGACAAGGGCAAGTGCTGGGGTTTGCACCTGGGACATGGCGATCCTTGTTGTCCATACAGACTAAGGAATGAGAGGCTGGAGACCAGCCCTGTGGAAAGGGATCTGGGATTCTGGTCGACAGTGAGCCCTGGCAGCCGAGAGAGCCATCCGTGTCCTGGGGTGCATCAAGCCAATCGAGGGAGGGGATTGTCCCACTTTCCTTTGCACCAGTGCAGCCCCACCTTGAATATTGTGTGCAGTTTTGGTTGCCACGGTATAAAAAGGATATCAGACTACTGGACAGTGTCCAGAGGAGGGTCATGAAGTTGGTGAAGGGTTTAGTGGGGAAACTGTATGAGGAACAACTCAGATCACTTGTTCTGTTCAGCCTGGAGGAGGCTGAGACAGCAGATTGCTGCTCCCTCACACTGGGAGGAGGAGGAGGAGCAGGCACTGATCTCTTCTCCCTGGTGACCAATGGTAGGACCCAAGGGACTGGCAGGACCTGTGCCAAGGGAGGGTTGGGTTACATATCAGGAAAAGGTTCTTCACCCAGAGGGCGGTGGAGCACTAGGAGAGGCTTCCCAGGGAAGCAGTCAAGGTGCCAAGCACAACAATGTTCAAGAAGCATTTGGACAATGCCCTCAAACACATGGTGTGAATCTTGGGGTTGTCCCATGCAGGGACAGGAGATGGATTTAATGATGCTTGTGGCTCTCTTCCAACTCATGGCATTCTGTGATTCTACGATAAGAATCCTCCTCATGTTATATAAATACTCAGTGTGATTAGGAAGAGTGGTTTGTGCAGGCAGGGTACCTGCTGTGGGTTTGGAGATTTCTTCTTAATTTTCTCAGCCTGGATTGATGGGGAGGAATATATGTCTTCTCACAAATTAGAGCAGCTAAAGCTCACTCTAAATTGTAGGTTTTCAAACTGTTTTTGATCTGTGGACGGGTGCAGTTCTCTGTGAAATGTGTGTAACTTAGTTGGCAGTGGCCTCATCTTCAGAGTAATCCATGAGCTTCACAAGCAAGGGATCTTCTGGCTCCCAGAGGGAGCGGCTGTTTCCATACGTGTGTCTTCTCTTCCAGGCAGACCTGAGCCTGCCCTGCCGGGCACCGAGCTAACTGGACACAAAGCAGCTCTGAGCTTGGAAGCAGTTTAGTCGGACTGGCGTGACAGAGCAAGCCAGGAGCTGTTTGCAGAGGGCAGCGTGGGCACTCCTGAACTAGTGTGTCAGCTCTAGCTGTTCCAGAAGCATTTTGTAGCTAAGCAGAGTAATGTCCACTCTGACTTGTCTCTTTGAACACTTCAGGAACTTGCTTTCAGATTTCAGTTTAAGGTGGGGGAGTGTATGATGTATCACTGTACCAATTACCAGCTGTTTAGTGGAGATCCCCTGCCAAATCAATCTTCTGGCTGATTTGAGAGGCAGCATTAAACAGATAAGGGCTGTGGCTATGTGTTTGAACGTACTTATAAGCTTGTGTATATATAAGCCACTGATAAGCTCTCTATATAAACTCAAGCTATCTGCATCCCCTGTGCTAGTCTCTCTGTCCTCCCATGGGTAAAAATGCTGGTGAGATTGAGCGTGTTTTGCAGACTGCAGGACAAGCTTTCAAAGCATTTAAAAGGAAAGGAATAGTTTCTGTTTGTCCTCACAGTTTTTTAGTGTCTTTCCTTTTGCAGGTTGAGGGGACGATAGTCAAAGAGCTGAACAAGTAGATACTGCTGCCAGGGCTCTGCCTGCTGTTTGGGGGCTGCTGCCCGTGTCACCCGGCCCCTTCCCTTGCTGGTGCGAGTCACAGACGTGATCAAAAATCACTGTACAGAAAGAACTGGCTTTCTGCTTGCTTGGTGAGCACAATTGGCTTCCTGAAGGAATAGACAAACACCAAAGCTAGTTCAAAGGAGAGGAGAGATCTTCAGCGTGTGAGGACAGCCAGGACCATTCTGGAAGCAGTGAGCCCTCATGGTTTACAGTGCCTCACCGTTACCACACTGGGCACTCTGAAAGCAGCAGGAGTAGCTTGTGAGACACCAAAAAACACTAAATGAGTTTGGAATTGTCATTTCCTATAAATCATCAGTAAAAGTGTAATATGTTTTGTTCATATGAATGAGAACAATAAGAAAAAATCCCAGGTAACTCTCGCTATGTGTAAGAAATAACAGTTGTTCAAAATGCTAAAAATCTTACCTTTTGTTGGGAAAAAAGTCTATGGTGTTAACACGTAATGCCATCTCTGCTTTACCTATATAAATAAATTTCTTCTGTCAAGGGGGAAAGATGAAGCCTGGAAGATACTACTGATTTCAGGACTGCTTACTTTTTATACATGCGTTTATAAATTGTGAGGGTGATGACTGCATGCTTGTCCTAAACCTAGATATGCTGGATGCAATGACATATTGGACTTATTTGCAGTAAGTTACTGAATCTTTTACAAAAAAAGTGAAAAACAGTAAAGGAGTTATGAACTGTCTCCTCGGTGTTCATGAAAGTCCTTGGAGATGAATATTTCAGGTTTTCCTTCTGTTTAGCAAAATCTAACTATTCTATGTGACTTATAACAAACACCCATTCTGAGGGAATAGTTTTCAGAAGTGTGCTTTTCCTTCAGATTCAAATGAATAAAGCTCAGAGTGTTATCAGAAAGCTTGTTGATCTGTCCACTGGTTTTTAAGTAGTTTACTTTAAAAATGTAAAAAAGCAGTGCTGTCTTGTGGTGGATAGACTCTTGTTTCTGGTTGTTGGAGGAGCAAGAGCAATATGGTTACTCTTGAAAATCGAATATAAATAGATTTTTCTCCTTGGTAGTCTTCAAGTTTCTCCAGAAAACTATTTTTTTTTTCTCTCCCCCCCCCCCCCCAGTTACTTAGATTTTATTTTTCTATTTTAAAAGAGCTCTAGTTTTTAAGCTTCTGGGTTTACTTTTTATAAAGTAAGCTTATTTTTGCTCCTAGTTACCCCCCTTATGAATTCTGCAGAGAGATACTACACGAGTATACTTATGGGACTAATCTACTATATAATAATTTTATGCTGCACATAACAATCTCAGATTAATCCAGTTTCAGCTTTCTCAGTAGCCATATGTCTTACTGTAGTCCTCGTTATTGCTGTGAAGCCCTAGAGAGGAAAATGTGCTTTTGAGAGAAGTCTAGATAATTATTTTCATTCCTTGGGTATTTCATGGGACTGTTCCAGCCAGCCATTAAACTAAAATAACCCATGGGAGAAAACAAGCTCATGTGTATGTCTCCAGTATGTGTTTTGTGTGTGGTTTTGTTTTGTCAGGGAATGAAATGTCAGTTATTCTAACCACAGGTGCAGAGATCTGTTGTTTTTACGGTTGCTTGTTACAAGGTAGAGGAAAGGCAATTTGTGATTTTTTTGAGGCTGCCTGACAGCCTTTAGCAGAGATATAATTGGCTTTTGTTAGAGATGAAATTTTGAATTCTAGAGAACATACTGAATTAGTTCACACTTTGCAAGGTGCTCACAGGTCACCATTCCTCATTAAATGAAGAGTGGGAGAAACCACAGCTCCTTGCCTGTTTATGCATGGCACTGCAGAAGCAGCACATCCATTTCCTAAAATCAGCTGCCAAAATGGTATGAATCATCCCCCCTTTCTAATTCACATACTAGGGAAATAGTTTTAGGAATCAGCTTTGTTATGAACTGTATAGTACCACGCTGAGGATTCACAGTGAGATCACTGGAACTATACATCCTTGGTGCAAATCAGTTAGAAAACCAAGCATTTAAGTTTACTGAGTGACAGATACTGGAAATGTGTTTTATGTGAACGTATTTGAGTGTTTAGCTTCTTGGAAACAAGCAGCATGATGTATCTGTTGCTCTTTCTTGTCCTTTGGAAGTATTTTGTTGTTTGTATATGTCCGAATTCTCATTCATTTTTCCCTATCTTCTTCTGGTGTCTCCTGTACTGACTGCCAGTTTCTAGTGAATAAGTTTTAAGCTTTCTTTTTTTGCTGTCTTCCTTGAGAGATTTTAAGGTATATTTTATGGCTTTTATATTTGACCTTTTTTGTATTTTGGATGTTCTGAACTTAGCTAGTTTTTTTCCCCTCGTCTTTTTTTTTTCCATTTTTGTCTTGGTCTTCTCTACATGCATGTTCTGCACGTTTTCTTTCCGTGTTTTGCTTTGTGTTTGTGTGTCACAAATCTTTTGCTTCGTTTCTTCACTTATTACCTTTTTGAATAATGTTAAACAGAGCCTTGGGAGCATACTTTAGCTTGACATCTGAGCTGCATTTTTAGAAAACATCAGAAATATAGTATTTGAAAAAACATTGTGGTATTTAATTATGAAAAAGCTGACATCTGGAAACAAGAATGAAGAAACACCAGTGTTTTGATAGTCTCCTTTCTCTTCTGTTTTTCTCTATCTAAGGAATTGATTATTTAAATAATTATTGTCATGCAATGAGAAACCAAAAAGAAAACGTCTTTCAAATGAATAATTCTGCAGAATTATAGGCCTTGCTTTTCTTCATAGTTACATCTTTTCTTATGTGCATTGGTATGAGATGGTTGGTTCTTGTGTGAAGGTTGACCTCGCTGGCACAATCCCTTATAAAAATCTTGATTTGTTTTGTTTTGTTTTCAGTGCAATGAAACTTCATTCTTTTTTGAAGCCCGTAACAAGGTCACATGCAAACACCTCTGGAAATGCTGTGTAGAACATCACACATTTTTCAGGTGAGCAATGCAGAAATTGTAGTTTTGTTAACAAAGGGAGGAAGTCTGAGTAAGAACCTTGTTATACCTACAGAGTGTTTAACACAGGCTTGCTGCCTAGAAATACAGTTTTCCTTTTGATCATGGAATGCTCTTAAAAACTGATGCCTTCCCTTTTCCTACAATGATCTGAAACAATAACTGTAAAATCAGGTAGATTGGTGGTTTCTTTTGTCTTAGGATTCTTTTCAAAGCAGCAACTCAGATTGCATGAAGTAGCCTTGAACTGAAGTATGAAGAAATGTATATGGCAGGATTTAAGTTGCTGTGTACATCTTTATGTGTTTAACCATCAAGTTTTGTGTAGCAGCATTGACTTGAGTGAGGCCTTTGGATTGCAATACATATGTTTTTTGCATAGAAAGGCCCATTGAATTTTCTCAATGCTTTGCTAACTTATTAAAGTGTATAAAATGTTTCCACTATTATACATCTCAAAACACTTTCTTCTACCGTTGCACAAACACAAACAGAAATGTGCAAGGGTGTCTAGCTAGAAACTGGTCAACGGGATGCTTGAAGTTGGCTTTGAAAGGGCTGTAAATGAGTAAGCTCAGAATCCCTCCTGCAGTCTCATTTCTGCTGCATGATGTTTCTGTCTGCTTTTATGAAACATTAATTGAAAAGTTGCCCTTGCCAACAGTTTGCAGTAGACCCTGAAATATAGGGATGTGAAATCGAATGAGGTGGGTATAAGCATGCAGTAGAAACATGGCTTTGAGGGACTCTCAACCCCACCAGAGTCTGGAGGTAGGGATGAAGAGGAACTATAGCAGAAAATTATTTGTTTGGAAGCTAAAGTTTGTATTTTTCTTTTTGTGGGAAGGGAATTGTAATTTATGCCTATCTATGTAATTTACTCTGTTTTGGTTTTTTT
Source organism: Clamator glandarius (assembly GCA_033459285.1). Taxonomy (NCBI): domain Eukaryota; kingdom Metazoa; phylum Chordata; class Aves; order Cuculiformes; family Cuculidae; genus Clamator; species Clamator glandarius. The sequence goes on along the minus strand of JAUNZM010000457.1, from coordinate 100,908 downwards.
GGTTTTCAAACTACATAGAGTGCCAGAGAATGAATCAAACTCTATGTCAAGAAAATTCAGCAAGTTTGGATCCATGGGTTATAAACATCGGTACAGGTGAATTTATTTCATTGTTTAAACTTCAGTTAAGTCCTTCTTCATTCCTTCTTTTCTCCTCTTTACTTCCAATGAAAGAAAAGCCCCACCCAGACTATAACTCAGAGCAATTCTGCTGACAAACCATGAGTCAGGGCCATTTTAACAGACTTCCTTTGGGAGTTTGGCAGTTTTGGGGCAAATATTACTTACTTCTCATTTTCCGTATCCCCAGAATTGGCCGAGGCCTGCTGTAGCCTATAGTGAAAGTGAGAGAAGCCTTGGCAGTGCTTTAAGTTAAAATATCTTCATAAATCCTGAAATTACATTCATGTCCTAAAGAGTGTTTTTGACAACTGGGAAATAACACAACAAGGAGGCATGCTGGCTGCTGCCGTTCTTCTGGGAATTAGCAAAGGTTTGGTGCAAAGAAATGTTTAAGTCTGTAACTGTGATACCCTTCTTCGGGGCTGCATTTGAAATATGGCCAAGGATCCTGATCCAAATGGGTTTGTCTAATCCTGTAGTGATATTGCTGGTGAAGTGTGATTGATTTAAGAATAAAAACGAGGACAGATATGAAGGCAATAGGATGTATCTTTTCTAACTTGAGTAGCTGGCAAAATTGAATAAGAATTCAAGGCTGCAAACCATAAAAGATCATAGAATCCTAGAATAGTTAGGGTTGGAAGGGACCTCAGAGATCACCCAGTTCCACCCCTGCCACGGGCAGGGACACCTCCCACTGGGTCAGGATGCCCAAGGTCCATCCAACCTGGCCTTGAACACCTGCAGGGATGGGGCAGCCACAGCTTCCCTGGGAAACCTGTTCCACTGCCTCACTACCCTCATGGGGATGAAATTCCTCCTTACATCCAGTCTAAATCTGCCCCTCTCCAGTTTATACCCATTGCCCCTCATCCTATCACCACAAGCCTTTATGAATAGTCCTTCTCCAGCTTTCTTGTAGCCCCTTTCAGGTACTGGAAGGTCACTCCAAATTCCCCTGGAGCCTTCTCTTCTCCAGGCCGAACAAGCCCAACTCTCTCAGCCTGACCTTGTATGGGAGGTGCTCCAGCCCTTGGATCATCCTTGTAGCCTCCTCTGGGCCCGTTCCAACAGCTCCATCTCCTTCTTATGTTGAGGATTCCAGAACTGCACACAACACTCCATGTGAGGTCTCCCAAGAGAGGAACAGAGGGGCAGAATCCCCTCCCTGGTCCTGCTGGCCACGCTGCTTTGGATCCAGCCCAGGACACGGTTGGTTTCTGGGCTGCGAGCGCATGTTGCTGGCTCATGTCGAGCTTCTCATCGACCAGCACCCCAAGCCCTTCTCTGCAGGGCAGCTCTAATACAGTAAACTTCAGACTAAGGGTGGATGGGAAGCACTTTATCTCAGTTTTAGCCTGAGTTAACCAAGCAGACAATATGAGATAAAGGGCAGATAATACTGTGGTACAGAGTAAGATGTGGAAGGGAGAGCGAGTATTCGATCCTCTAGCTCCTGTTCCACAGACGACTGGCAGAATATAGGAAGTAATAAAAATTTTAAAGTATCAGAAACGCAATATTTTTTACTGACTTTTATGGAAACTTTTAAAGTCTGTCGAAATGACAGAGTCTTTGTCTAGTGAGCAAAGCACTTGATTTGGCAATTTTTTACCACTGTTTTAAATCCTATTCTGTCACATTGGCTGAGCAATTTTAAGCTATATAATTTATGGCGTGATTTTTGGAATTGCTTCAGAGTTGTGTATTCAATGGACCTGAAAACAAGGGTGGAAAGCAGCAAATCAAAACCACATCTGAAAGCTGGGCCTCCTTCTTCTTTGATTGTCATTTTCCCTGTTTGTCAAGTGAAGGAAAAAAAAACCTTTTTCATCTTTTGTAGTTATTTTGAACCTGTTGGGTGAAAAGGCCCATTTAACTATAATGACAAATTCTAGAGGTTTGTTCCATGGTCTGCAAGTATGCTGGGTTTCTTGGGGTTTAATTATGGCTTGTCTGTCTCTCCTTCCTGTCTGTATTTCCACCACCACTCTAGAAATATAAGGATTTGTAAGGCTGATAATTATTAGTTAGGCAGTTCTTTGTCAATTCCTCTTAGGAAGACTGTTCTCAAAACAAGAAAACCATAACTGCCCATTGGTCTATCTCCTCCTGGATTGGAATATTGGTGGTAGGTATTAAGAGCAGTGTAGTAATAGCTTTTCTATTATTTTGTTGTGTTTTCAACTGGCAGGACATCTTTGCATATGAGCACAGACCCTTCTGTTCAGCTCCCACGGCCTGACCAGCGCATTGAAAGAAGTCGCAGCAAAACTTACCCCAAAAGAACACAACAGACAGGTAAGTCCTTCTCTGCTGGACCTATGGAGACAAGTCTTCTTTGGTCTGTGGTTTATTTTGTCTTCAAGAGGCAACTCAGAAGTGCTACAGTGTCCTCAAAGGTCTCTGTGAATGGATACTGTCTTTTACCTTAGGTCGATATTTATATCTAGCTTTAACTGGATAGAGAAACTCCAGCTTTATGCGTGGAGATAGAAGAGATGGTGTGGATCAAGCATGATAAACCCCAGTGTTTATAGATCTGCTCTAAAGTGTGAAAGGGAAGTTTGACAATAGGCAGGGAGAACATGTTTGCTTTCTTTTCAGGGGCCCTCTCTCTTGCTAAAGAATTTATGTCTCTGTGTCTTGGTTGACATCCTATTGTTCCAGCTGCTTGTAAGGTGTCTCGCTTGTACATCCTCTTCCCGGTTCCAGGGCGATATCCCTTTGTCTTAGTTTTAAGTGGAACAGAAGCTAGTGCGAGGCCCTCTGCAATTTTAACATGCTTCAGATATGAGCTAGAAATCTGTTCTGCATGCTGAAGCCCTCAGCAGAAGCTGAAAGTTTTTTACAGGTATTAGGAGAAATGTATAATATTAAACACAGATTAAACGAGTTATGCCCAGAATAATGGATGTCTCCTGAACTTGAACAATAGAGGCAAAAAGCTTTTCTGACATCAATCTCCAGTTCCTGTGACTGTGCACATATCCTTTTCACCTAAACTGGTTCATGAATATAGCAAAGCCCATTTCACACAATAAATCAAGTCTGTTTTTTAAGTAGCACTTAAAGCTCAATCTAAATTTTCTTGTGCAGAATAATTTGTATCTTAGAAATGAGCCTGGCAGTTTAAACAGCTTTATGAGATACTTAAAACTTTACCTGACTGAAATGTTAGAGAGAATAATAAGACATTTCTTTTTTAAAAAAAAATTCCTTTTGCATAATGAGATCATGCCAATAATTATCATTGATGGCTAGTCTTTTGTTCTTGATTTTGTGTTTCTAGTATGTGTAATAAAATTAAATATGCTTTGTTCAACACTTGTTCTAGACTTTAAATGGTGTTTTTAGTTTGCATGTATTACATATTTCGTAGGGTGGCATATTTCTGCCAAGTGGCACTTAAATTAGAATCCATCTGGACATGGCTTCTAATTTAGTTTTTTGAATTCAAAATCAATGTTCTGATTATTCTCTTCAAACCCACTAACAACTTACAAATAGTTCTTATGCAGTAACTTCCTTCTACAATCTCCACGTTCAGCTTCTTTTCTCACCTGCTCCTTTACTTTTTTCCCATAAGATTCCGAAGTCAAGTGCATGAAAAGCTTCCTGTCTGCATCCAGTTCAATTCACCGTTCCGATTCTGATTTTGGGGGGTTTTTGGTTGAGCTTTTTTTTTTCTGTATTTCTTGGTGCCAGTAGCAGGACCAGCCACAACAATGGTTTTGGGAGCAATTAGATGATCCAGTGGCTGCAAATGCAGAGCTGTACCACGTGCAGTTTGCATTGTCTCCATCGTAGAGGTGTTCACGAAGCCCTAAAACCTCTAACCTCTGGCATCTTATTAAAATATTTTCCCCAGCTCCTTCTTTTTCTATGCATGTTCTGGTGCTATTCTGAGTTACATAGTTTGTGGGTTTTACACAGTTTTTCTGTCCTGAGGGTAGAGGTTGGCTATCTTTTGCAGAGCTTAGTCTTGTTGGTCTGTTGAAGTACACTAGGTCATTAGGACTGCACCTACTTGGTGAACTTTCAGTTAAGAGCTAGAGTAGGTGCCAAGACAATGATAGAAAATATTTACTGTTATGTTTTCTGTAAAAATATTTGTGCATTTGGAGAGGGGTTGAAGGAGATAGTACTGTAAATACAAAGAAATTAGCTTTCCTATATCAAAGCCGCTGACTGATTCGCCTGGTAGGATAGACAGTGTAGACAGTTCGGCTTTAGCAGGGCAGTTTATTTTCCTAGAATCCAGATTACAGTGGTTTAAAATGCAGTAACCTCCCATTTTTCGTTTGCTTAATACATTTCACATCTCACTTGTTCTAGGGTTAGTGGAAAAGTCAGACCAGGGAACTACTGTGTCTATGCAATCAGTGCTTTCCTATTAGCACTTTTATGTGTGTGTTCGTATATTTAGGTTAGTGTTCAAGGTGGAGTTCACTAGGAGAAAGGTGGTTTTGCTTTGTTCTCTTAAATCTTACATGTGAATGCATAGCTGGTTATGTTTTCTCAATCTCCTTCTTTCATTTCACCTGAGAGAGAGCTACAGTTGCATTTTTTTCTGGTTGCAGTTTATAAGCTCAAATGTGGAACAGAATCCCTAGTTGTTATGCTTTACCCTCTTAGGGCAACACTGATCAATGTTCAACTTTTGCAACAGTGCGAAGGGTGAAAGCATTATTCGTTTGGCTGAATACTGCATGTGAAAAGCTCATTGGGAATGTCGTCTCTGGACAAACATTGATATGACCAGACACGTTGTCACATGTCAGAGTTTGTTCAGTAAGGAGAACCACGTTGCTCAGGGTTTGGTTTTGTTTAGTAGCTGAGGACTTGACTTGTCCCTGCCTTGCACACTGGCTAGTTGTGAAAACTAGTGTAACGCGCTGCCATTCTGATATAAAAATGAGGCGCAGAACCAGCACAAGGTATTAAAATTAATACTGTCTGTATTATAGTAGTCCCTAATCAATCACAGGCAGTCACAATCCTTGCCTTGACAAACCTGTGTATTACCACAGGTGCCACCACCCTCATTCATGGTAGCTACAACTGTTGCTCTGCTGCATTCAGAGTCACGATTTTTCCCCCATAAAGTTGTGTGACTGGGTTTGAAAGTTAAGTTTAGAAAAGTAGATGTTGAGGTACTTTTATCTATTTACTTTTTTTTTTTTTTTTTAACCCTGAGCTTTACACGTTAAAGTTTATTAGTAATCCCTGGCTTAGTGGAAGGATGGATATAACCACCTCTGCTTTTCATGCACGTGATGTGTGATGGGAGGTGCACAAACCCTTGAGGCTGCAGGTTTGGGAAATAAACATTATCACTGAGTAAACTACACTAGTGTAGACATAGGGAAGTCCATTCATTTTTATGAGCTCTTAGTAACACACAGTTCCAAGCATGAGCTTTTACTACTTGTTTTCCTTCTGATCACACTATCTTCTGCCCTTATTCATAGATTTAAGTACAAATGCTACTTACAGATAACATCACTGAAATGACTTTACTTGATAAGAAACAGGTATGACAAGCTAATTAGCTTGCCAGTCTCCAGAGGTTTTGAATATTTTAGTTTTTAAGAATCTAATAGTCTGTTTAACTTGAATGCACAAATCTGCCTCAAGATGACTGTAAAAGAGAATCAAAGTATATGCATTCATCTTATTAGAAAAGTTCAGTGCAGTGAATGCTGACAGTAACTTATCAGACGAAAGGTAAACAAACAGGAAATCCTGCTGAAGTGAGATGTTCAAGATTTTTCTCTGTCTAAGGTATTCTTGAGAGGCCTATTACCAAGGCATGCAAAAAAAACAGTGGTGAGGATAACTTACTGCAAAGGGGTTAGTGTTTGGACAGTTTTTCTGGAGTCTGTCCTTTTGTGTTATTGTATCATACAGAGGTGTGCGTCAGTAGAACAGTATTGTAGTTCATAGATGAGGTGGAACATAAAGATAATTATTGCAGTTTCTGTAAGTGAAGAGAGAAAGCTCTTCACTAAGCTATTTTTTTTGTACAAAAGACTGCAACAAGAGGGGTGGGTTTTTTTGAAAAAGCAGCGCAGAGGTCCACATTGTGGGCAGCAGTGGACTCAAACATGGCTAATACGAGGTCTTGTCTCAGTAGAAACTTGTTTCATGTTTCTGATGAATTCTGCCTGTGTATGATAGTTGCTGATCTGTTGTCTTTTCTTTGGTTTCCCTCAACTAAAGACTTGTTAATACAAGAGAGTGATAACCAGTGAACTCAACAGCGAGAAGAAACTGCTGCTTTTGTAAAGATTTACTAGAAATGGCTCCTCCAAAAGCTGAGGTTCCCCATATAGGCTCTGCAGCAACAGCCTGAATGAGGAGCACTCAAGTCGTTGCAAAGGCATCACAGAGTTCCTCCGCTCCGGTGGGCTGACTGTGCGTCACATAACCTTCCAGAGACAATCTCTTGCTATTCTGTGTCAGCAGAATTGTAAGACGATTGCTGAATGTAGCAAAGGATAAGTCCTGGAGGTGGCTCTTACTTTTATAGCACTCAACCCTTGGCTTTTTTTCTCACAGTTTTTCCACAGCTCTGACATGCTTTGCAGCATGAGTTCTAATTGCTCTATCACGTTATGAGCACACTGAGGGGCTTAATTGGAAGCCACCTAACTTGTGCAGTAATATGTGAAGCGCTGAAGTTATTTCCTTTGTTTGAAAAAGTCATATATTTACTGACCTCAATGCTTCCATGGGGCAAATTATTATAGTGGATTACTTCATCTTACTAATTTGATGGCCTAGGAGAGGCAAGTTGTAAGTGTCTGCATGCAGAAAAATAATGGTTAAAAAGACTGAGGTATCCTTGTACTTTAACACTTTGATCTACTCCATTTTCATTTCACTACCACTACTTTCCTTGGAGATGAGAAATTTATGCTTCCTGTTTTTATGTGCTGTCATCTTTATTTATTTGTGGTTTTTCACTGTAGTTACACTTCTTTTTTTTAGATAAGAGTTTTTGCAGCAGAATTTTATGGCCTTCTTGAAGATTAGTGATTCTTTTTGATAATTTTCTCATCCACATTTAGTCAAGATAAGTTTTTTGTTTAGTGATTCTCTCTTCTCACCAAGCAGGTCATTCTGGCAATGTAGCTGTTGCTTCCTTCTTGAAAATGGAAAACAACTTTATGGACAATTATAGCATCATAGAACCACAGAATCATTAAGGTTGCAGAAGACCTCTAAGATAATCCAGTCCAGCCATCAGTGTAACATCACCTAACCTACTAAACCATGTCACAAAGTGACATGCCTACACATTTTTTTGTCATTTCCAGAGATGGAGACTCCATCCTGGATAGCCTGTTCCAGTGCTTCACCATTCTTCCAGTAAAGAAATTTTTCCTAATAGCCAATCTAAACCTTCCCTGGTGCAGCTTAAGACATCCTATTGCTTGTTTACTTTAGAGAAGAGACCAAGACCCACCTCACTACAACCTCCTTTCAGGAATTGTAGGGAGTGATAAGGTTTCCCCTCGGGCTCCTTTTCTCTAGGCTGAAGAATCGCAGTTCCCTCAGGCACTTCCCATAAGACTGGTCCTACTGGCCACATCCTTTCTCATACAAGCCAGAATGCAAAGCTTTTCAGAGTCTGGAGAGTTGGTTGTCTCTCCGTATGAAGTAGAGGAGTCATTCAGAATGGCAAAACTTTACTTACATTTCTACTGTGAATCTGTGCCCATTCTGCATTTCCTTCTTCAGAGCATTCCAAGTTATTCCTAATGCTCGTGCTTGCATAAACAACAAAAAGTGCCTTGAAGGAGCAATTATCGTACAAAACAGGATTCAAGCTGCTCCCCTCCCCTGTCATGCATTAGTCTGAAAAACTAAGTAGGGAAAGATATAAACTACATCATTAAAAGTGGTAAACACATAAAGGGCTTGGCTGAGTGGCTTAAGGAAAGGTGACTAATGCCACTTGAGACCCTCTGCAGTGTATGAAGCATCTTTAGAAAGTGTATGAAGTATCTTTAGTGGCAATTGATGGCCAGGCAGGATGCCTTAGGGTATCTCAAGTATTTCTGCTGAAGCAGAGGGGAGCCAGAGACTTTGTATGTCAAAGAGGTGGTATGTGAAGGTGAGGGAGATAGTGGAGAAATTCTTTCTCTGAGATTGTGGGGATGGCTAAGAATGAAACATCTTGCCACAGTTTAATTTAAGACATTTCATTATTTGATTTTAGTTTTAGCCAAACAAAAAGCCTTTTAAGTTCATAGCACTGTATTAACAATACTGTTATGCTGTTGCTTGTGCCCAGACGACACAGTTTTTCCTTGTTAGCAGTCTATACAGGCTTCAGTCAATCTGTTTCATTATCTTTAATGAACGTGCTCAGAATCCTGCCAAGAGCTGATGTACATCATCAGTGATGTTAGTTTGTTTTTTTCCTTAACATTTATTTCTGGAAATGGTAGCATTTTGTAAGAAATAACTGAAATTGCCAGTTAGATGGAAAGAGAATGTGTGAAATGAAGAAAAAAATACAGATGAATATTAATAGTGCTGCATGATAACTGAAATTATGGCACTAGTAGGAACAAACTTCTCCTGATTAATGTATTGCTACATACCACGCTGAACAGAACAGTTCTTGTTTTCTTCATGATATTGGGCTGTGTACATCTGTAGAGCATAATTATATCACACCACTTTGACATTAACCCAATATGAAATATCCAAATGCCCTCGGCCCTCAGTGCTCCCAAATCATGAATACACAAGTCTGTTTCTTTGGAGTCTGTTATGTTTGGGGTCAAAAAGAGAGGGAAGTGCATGTTCCTTATGCTTTTTTAGGTTCCTGTTTGTGGCTCAGGTGGGGACTTAGGTGCCAACAGTTTGAAAAGTGCAGGGTCAAAATGGAAAGATTGTTGGGCAAAAAAACTGGAAATGAGGCAAATTACATTCAAATAATGGCCAAAGGTTTCTGACTTGTTGAAACCGATCCTTAGATATCTCTGTCAGTGTTACTCTTTATTATTGTCACTGTATTTTTAAATATTAGTTTTCTAATCCATTGATTTATATTTTTATTGTCTTAGCTTACAGACATGTTAGCATTGTGTTGCACTGTGTTGCTTCCATCAAGCTGAAATCGTTTCTTCGAACAAGCTTATTCCTCTTGCTTTTGCATTCTAATATAATGATTATTTTAGTAGCCATAATTATTAAATTGGAGATTGCCAGGCTTTTTTCATAGCGTGTCTTTTCCTCATACTTCTCTTCTCATTGTTGACTGAGCAGGGAATTCCCTTCTGGTGGCAATGGCATAATATCCCTTTATAGAAAACAACTTCAAACTCCTCTGTCTCATGCGGAAGAGTAATGACTCTGTTAACTCTATGTTAAAATTTGTTGTGATGTTACATAACTAGAAATAAGGATAAGACACAAGTGTGATCTTTATTCACCCTTAGAAGGCAGAGCGTGCACATGTCTTGTGTGTCATTTTATCTTTCATGCTGCGCTGTGTTCAGCAGGTGATTATGCTAATCAGCTGTGACACCGTATATGCTACAGGATTGTTCTGTTTGTGTTTGGTTGGATATCTTTTTTAGGACCTAAGAACACGAGCCAGATTACAACAAAAGGCGAAAATGAAGGAACGACCAAAATTATTGCACCTTCCCCTGTGAAAAGGTACGTAGACCAGCAGTTCCCTTCTGGATTATGGGAGACAGTGTATTGCATTGGATAGGGCAACACACTGAGGAATCATTAGTAGCAGTTTATCCAGCCCTTGGGTTTTGGATTGTCTGATGTCGCGCTGCCAAAGGTAAGACAGCATTATACAGTAATAAATTTTAACAAACCCTAGTTTTCTGATGAACCTGGAACAGGACATTGAGTTTGTAAACCCGTGATTAGGGCAAGTTAATGGGAAGGCAAACAGTCTCAGTTTTAAATGTTAAAAAAACAGATAATGACCCATGTGGCACTTGTCAGGGTAGTCCTGTGAAGTCCCATCTGTCTCTCTGTGGGAGCTTGGGCCAGCAGGCAGGGCCCTCGGATCTTCTGCCTCTTCACAGGGCAAACTCTGCTTGGGGCGCGGGGGCAGCAAAGAGCTGGGCATTGCCACTTTTCCAGCAGTGCTGTTAATCTTGTAGTTCATTGCCCATTCCACAGGTAAATCCAGGACAAAACTCATGAGTGCTTGTGCCTGATCCTTATGAACAGTGAATTGTCAGGGTTTCTCTGGACTTGCGTCGTCTGCTGTGTTTAATTATCAGTGCTGAAGTGCACCTCTCTGGTTGTTAGGAATGTTTGGAAGAAGGAGGTTCACATTCAGAAAGGGATTTGTATCCACACTCTTACTTTTAGGTGGAATTTGGGTACCTTAATGAAAAAAGAATGGTCTAAAAAACAATGAGTCAAAAACTTGGCACACAGCTTTTTTGCTAACTCGCCTGAATGTCTGTCCCTGCGTGCCCAGTAACCCTGACAGGTTATTTTGAGCTGAGCGCCTCTGGCCTTATCTCTCCATTGAAGCTCTGGGCTTCATGTCGTTATCTGGACTGACCTTTGAAGAAAGGTCTAAATTTACTGCAAATTGTTGGTGGATAGTGTTTCCTATTGCCTAATGTTTAGCCAGTTGCCCCTAGAAAGAGGAGCAGAGTGTAATTGCTTCTTCAGTTTGAGAGAAATTGAATCCTGTTTTCTAGCCCTACAACGTGCCTGCAAGGAGGTTTCAAAGAGGACAGAGTGTGGCTCTTTCTTGTGCCCAGTTCCAGGGGCAGAGGAGGCAGTGGGCAGAGACTGGAACAGAGAAAGTTCCCTCTAAACATCTGGAAACTCCCTGTCACTGTGAGGATGATCGAGTGCTGTCACAGGTTGCCCAGGAGGGGGGTGTTCTACATCCTTTGAGACAGTTCACCAGCTGCCTGTGAATAGGCCTGAGCATCTGGCTGTGGGTGGCCCTGCTGGAGGAGAGAGTTGGACCAGATAACGTGCAGAGGTCCCTGCCAACCTCAGCCATTTGGTTGTTCTGTGGTTCATTAGGAGAGAGCAAAGTTCAAAGCAAAAGGTACTCCCATTCCAGACTGCAGAGGTGAGCATATGGAGAAGGGATAGGAGCCCTTCGAGTATAAATTTGTAGCAGTGAACTGTTAAAAATAAACGGATAGGCTGCTTGTGGAGCAAGGACCAGAAAAAGGGGCTCTCAACATGGCAACTTCAATGTTCTTGAGTTTAGTTTCTTACCTTGATAGTTTAAAAGCTGTTCACAGTCAGATCTTCACAGTTCTAAATAGTAACTTCCAGCAAAAAAAAAGCATTGGAAGTTGTTTTTCTTCCATGCTTTCTATTTAGAAATTGGTTTGGTTTTCTCTGTGTGTCTGTCTGCACATGTAAAACCCCTTTCAGGTTTGCCAGTCCTCATATGCATGACAGGCAGCCCAACATGCTTTGTGAAGAGTTTACAGCTTGGTAGCATATCTTGTGTAATTCTTGCATTAATTTTCAGTAATGCTTACAGAACTTCTTTCAGGAGCTCTTCCATTCTGAATTTTCGTAGTTTAACCTGTCATTCGCTGCTGAGATACATAGTTGGTAATTTCTCAATAAGTGTAAATCCAAGCTAAACAATAAAAGCTTCAAACAGCAGTAATAACAACTGGAATTTAGATCCTAACCTTTTCACGTACTTGGAATGAGCTCAGTCCCTTTTGCAACTGCATTCCTGGAGGTAGATAGTAGTATCTGAAGAGCTGCCATATGCTAGCTCTCTAGCTGCAAGTGTGCATCTGCTATGAATGAATAATGACTTAAGAATCTCAGGCAGTGCATTCACCTTCCAGGACCATCTCTTTCTCTCTCTCTCTCTCTCTCTCTCTTTTTAAAATTTGAGAACACCATTCAGATTTCTTCAAGCCCAACTTCAGTCTAACTATTATTGTTAGTAGTTTAAGTTGTGCAAAACCAAATGATTTTGCAATATCAGACTGAAGTGTATTTACTTGATTTACTTGTGTAGTCTGTAGTAAACACATATTTTTAAGACTGGAAAGATTGTATGCCCCTATGAGTCAATAATTAATGGCTAAAGTATTAAGGAAACTATTTAACTGATAAAGTGTAATTTAATTGCTTTTCCTGATGACTTACTGTAGCTTTACATTTTGTGCACTGTGTGAGAATTAAATTATTAACTCAATGACCTGTACTAGCTAAACACTGAGGTTAAAAGTGGATTAGTGAGTTAAGTAGGCAGAAGTCCTTCATAAAGCTGAGTCTGTCAACTCCTCCACGGTGCAAAGAACTCTGGCTTATGTCCTCCTTTCCGTAAGCATCTGTAAAGGGTTTTTTTTCCTGCTGAAGTTGCACTTTGGAAAGAAATGTTGTATTAATGCTTGCAGTGGGTTGCTGTCAGTAATAATTCTTGAAGACCTTAGTAGAAATCAATGTGGCTCTCTAGTTCTGTATCAGGTGAACTGCTTGTTCATGTAGAAAGCAAGGTCTGGAGATGATAATACAGCAAAAGCGTGACTAGTCTTAGGCAAGAAGGTGGGTGTAAAAGTGTACTTCAGCTGGAAGCCACCTTTCGGCACTTGGAGTGGCAGTGGGAAGGCTGTCCAGGAGCATTAAAAGGTTGGAAGTTGTAAAAGCCGGCATGGCACTGTGAGAATGGTAAGAATAAAGGAAATACTGGAGCATCCTGCTGTTTTTCCTCATCTGGCACAGGTATGATAGGAGACAGGTTGCAGTGATATATCTCTTGAGCCAGGTGACTGTCTGAGTGTTCTGGAGCTTTAACTTGCAACAATCAGTGAAGGCAGCTCTTTAGTGTTGTCAGATCTGTGCTCAGTGTCCAGCAAAAAGAAAACGTAAGGACTTAACTGGGGGGGGGGGAGGGAAGAATGTGCTACTCTGTGAACTTTATCACCCCTGCCTTTGTTTTCTTCCATCTTAAAGAGAGTGCTGTAAACTTGGAGAAATGGCAGAGAAATATGAGAAGAGTAATCAGAAACATGTAGTGACTCATATACTGGGAGAGATTATATAGCCTGTGATTCTTCAGAGAAAAGAGATGAAACTGCTTGTAAAAATGTATTAAAAATATAGAATGGAGTTTGTGATGAGGGAACCATCATTCATAGGGCTTGCTTTCTTTCTATAAGCACAGAACTAGTGAGGAACACAGGAAAGAAATTTTGAAACAGGTGGAAGTTTTGAAACAAAATCAGATAATTATTTGTGCCATTGTTAAATGCTGGACCATACAGCTACCAGGCACTATTTAGCAAAAAAAAAATCAAAAACATTCAACAGGTGTTTAAATAAATCAGTCAAAGTAAGTTCCATCAAAAGCAGTGTAGAATAAAAAGCAGATGAAGCCTCTGGTTCAATAATCTGTTAAATACATATTGTGGAAGAGGGAGACAACATATTGTGCATTTGCTCTCTTATACTTTTTGTCTAATAACTTGTTCTCATTTATTCTAAGACAGGGCTGATTTTTTTTTTACCTGACTGCAACCATAATTATGAGTTTGTAGGACTGATATTCAGGTTGGGTTTTTTTTAGCTTCCAATCTCTCTTTCTAGCAGAGATTCTTGAACATAGCAGCTGTTCGCCCTCTTTCACATAGCAGGCAAATAGCTGTACACCGGGGTGGGTTTCTGTAGAGAATGTATGCCTCTAAGATTTGTTTTGAAGAGGTCAGAGGGAGAGAATGTGTGATCTATACACTGTGGGTTTACAATATGTACATATGTATATCTGTACTTTTATTTAGCTTTAAAAAGGTGAAAAATGAAAACAGTCCAGAAACCCAAAGAAGTAAAACCAGCGCACCATGGGAAGAAAATGGCCCGCAGAGGTAAGGCGAGGCATGATGTCATAGGTATTATGCAGTGCTAAATATCATGCCATGGCAATAGGTTGAAGGACATTGGTATAATTTATTAATGTATTAACAAGGTCGCAATTAATCTGTATTGCATATAAGAAGACAGGTCCTGTGATGGATAAATAATCAGTTGAAGATTAAGAAAGTAAGTGTTGGAGGAAGTAGTGAGTGGATGAGAGTTGCCAGTGGCTTTCCACAGAGATCTGTTCATAGATCTTATGAGTAAGTATATTGTCAAAGACCTGGAGAAGGGGTGATAAGGCTTATTTGTGGGACAGAATTGTTTAGGGTAGCGAAAGTTGTTTCTGGAAGGTGGCAGAAAGACCCCTAAAGTATGAGTGACAAGTCACTAGATGGTGGCTGATGTTGAGCCAGTGAGTGTACAGAGAGGCACATGGGGTACAAAAGAATAACCCTAGATCTCTGAGTAAAACAAGGTGCTGTGGAGTTGTGATGAATAACTTACCACGCGTAGGAGACCTGTGGTCCTCCTTTACAAGGGATGCTGGAGGGTAGTGGATTCCTGGGAGAAGCTGGGTGAGTCATGCAGGAGAAATCCCCAAGGGCTTCTGAAGACGGAGATACAGCATCTGGCTCAGTTATCCCCCTGGACTGGGAATAGTGAGGGACTGAGAAAGCAGTCCCCGAAGAAGCTGTGTCATACGTATTCAAATTCTTGCTTACTGTAGCTGGTTGATTACATCCACTGTTGGAAACAGGCCACTGAACCAGATGGTACATTAAGCGTATTCCAGCACGATCCTGCTTTCACATGATGATTCATATCTATACATCGTGCGTCTTTTGAAGCACCAGGTTGATATACCCTGTGTGCTCCTTCTGTAAACATTTTAGAGCAAGGACAAGGCAGTGTGTAAATGTTCTCTTGCCAGGATTGACGTTGATTTGTGATTTTTTGAATAAAAAAGTGGTGTCAGCTTGTCACGTTCTGGCTCCAGTGTTAAAATTGCTCTCAGGATAGTGGGAAGTTTGGTCCTCCAGGAGCCAAAGAGTGGTAGGACTGAGTTTTTGCAAGTCTGCCTGTTCTAGAGGACTGTGCAGTTTTAGACAATTCAGACAAAGAAGCAGAATGTATGCTGCACAGAGGCATTCACAGCTTCTAATGATAATTCTCATTGAGGTGAACTGTGGCAACTTTTCAGCTGTGCAGAAGCAGGTGTATCAAATTTGAAGGCCAGAGAGTTTTATGAAAGCAGAAGGAAATAACTTAACTGGAGTTTGATGAGAATATCACATTTAGCACATAGTTGTTGTGAAAAGTGCTAATTAATCTTAGATAAAGATGTGTGGTTGAGTTTGGCATCCTACCTCCAAAAGGTTGTGGAACACCAGTAGACCACTTTAAAGTGGTATGTACTCCACTGCAGCCTCTGTTATGCTGTTGGAAGACGCCCTTACACTTCTTAGGAAGGTGTCACTGGATAATCCACACGGACATTTGATAATCTATGTCTAATTCAGTAAAAACCCAGCCCACTGGGTCTCATCTAGGCTTAAATACCTCACCTTAAGCTGGAACAGCAGAAAGCTGAAGCTGAAATTATTTCACAGTCCCAAGCATTAGCTTTGTGATGGAGATCTGTTGTGACAGGAACACTGTTTTCATACTTATATCCTTGGAAAATGTAAAAAACAGAGGTGCATTTCAATGCCTAGCTCTGGGTTGGGTAACGTACTAAAGCACAGAAATTTTATGCTAACAGAATATGTACATAGTTGGTTCTACATTTTGTAAGCTTAGAGCCATTAGTTTGGCAATGCTGAGGGGTCTCTGTCCTACATTTTCCAAGTTCAATGTGAAATATTGCTGGGAAGCAGTACGGTTGCTATTTATATGGCACGCGCACACACACACGTTCATGTATAGCTGAATATATATCTGTGTGTGTATTGTGAACATTCTCAGTTTTGTAAGCTAAATCTCAGTTCCTTGGCTTAACACTCATAGAAGTTTTAAAGCTAACTGTTTGTTCTTCCTTTTTGATTCTAGTGGGCTGTATAATTCTCCCAGTGATCGCAATAAATCACCAAAGTTCCCTTACTCTCGACGACGGAACCCATCAGGTGGCAGTGAGAATGAGTCTGGACAGCCAGTCCGGAGGAGGTAAGAGCTGCAGGGTTAGTTACTGTTAGCTTCTGACAACAGAAATCTGGAGGTCCTACATGTTCTGCTTCTGGAAACATAGCTGAGCCCAGGGAAAGGGGTACTCCAGGGCCCATTTGTTAGTCAGAGTAAAAGACCTTAGCAGGAACACCGGATCTGCTTTTGGAAAAGAAGCTTTGGTCAGGCATTTGACTTGTGTTCTGTTCTGGGTACTAGGAAAATCATGTTAGAACTATGAGAAACTGCAGTACTGGTAAGTGCAAGATCCTTTCAGTTCCTGCAGCTGTTTTTTCCCTTGTGAAGGAAAGGTTTGATGGATGTTGACTGCTTGACAATGAATTTCTAATACAGAGCAGTATTTTGTTTTAACTACACTGCTTAGCACTATGTGTGAATTACTCTGCATCAGAGAGGATGCCAGCAAAAATACAGTTATGAGATACTTAATGTATTTTTACAAGGTATGTGCTTAACTGAGTAACTTAGACAAGTAAAATTAAATGAATGGAAATTCTGTGCTGTGTATCTTAGAGTGTGCTTTAAATGAAAATTACAGAAACAGTTCTGAAGTGATGTAGGTTTGAGAGTCTACGTGTTACCTGGGATAATTTGTCCTGCTGAGAAACTGTTTTCCTTGCTAAGGTACCCTGATGCTCTGATCTACTGTGAAATATTGACAGGGCTTTTAGGACTTGTAGCAATCTTTTAGGACTACTTTGTGTGCCAGAACTTTGGAATTGCATCTCTCCTGACATCTCTGAAGGTGTTACCTGCTTGGCTTTCAAAGCCAAGGCTGACAAAGGAATCTTAAGATGCAGCTGTATCTATGAGAAAATGTAGTTATATGTGGAGCTTTTTTACTTGTCAGGTTTCTGAGCTGCTCCAGATCTTTTATCTGCCCTTAGTTGTCTAGAAAAGGGGTGAAGAACTCATCCATGGAGTGTTCTTAGTGACCTTGTGTCTGTGTTAAAGTTTATCAGCTCTCTGACTCAGTACAGTCATGTTGATTTACCCTGCTGGATAGAGTCCTTGTAAGTATTAACTGCAGTGTATTTCCTGGATGGGTTTTCTGATTTGTTGCTGGCTTAGTCATCAGAAGGACTTGTTTGGCTCTGTAAAGACAAAGGAATAGAGACCTGCAGTGCAAAACTGTTTTGTACCATGAAAAGAACGGTGTCTGCGCACTACGGTATAGGAAATTTTTCAAGATACAAAGTTTTTATTACCTGGGATTTACATTTGGCTGGTCTACTCAGCAGGCAAGTGGTCATGCCAAAAGCAGATTTTCTTTTGGATCACCACACCAACAAAATGTTTTTAGAAGTCTTATCTCATATGTTAGACCAGAGGACTGACAATAGTAGGTAGATTCTAACCTAATTATGTCTTCCTGAATCTTGGTTTTGTTCCTGTACTTCCCTTTTTCAACTGGTTGATAACAATAGCTGCATTGTTTATGCAATCTTTACTGAAACTAAGAGGAAAACATCAGGCTTTGCTATGCTAGAAAACAGTGGGAAACTCTAAAGGCCAGCATTCCATGCTTAACTTTGCATGTCATGGATTTACAATGAGACCCTGAATGTGAACACGCCTTCACAAATTATTGTAGAAGTGTCTTGAAAAGTTTTATAAAAGAATGTATGCTTTATTTTCTGCCTTAAATAATACTGGAAGAAACCCCAACTTTGTAAAGTTTTTTAAAGAAAAGTTAGGAGTTTTTCTGTATTTGTGTTGAATGACCCCCTGGTGTTTCATTAAAACTTCCTTAATGTCACAGGAAAAATCAAAACAGTGGCGAAGATTCAGATTTGAAGCAAAGGAGAAGGTAAATACATTATCTATAGCAGCCATGAAACAATATCTAAGGTACTGGTAATCTTTTAGTTCTTTGCATCCCCTCCCTTCCTTCCTTTCCTCCATATTCTTAAATGTTTAAAAGGCTAATTGTTTTCCACCCATTTAATTTTTTCTTTGCTATTTTACTTTTCCTAAAATGCTCTGTAGCATAACCTCATCACAGCACAGATTCCTACTAGCTGCCTTGCACATTGTTACTACACCGTGGTAGAAGCAGTTTGTAGGAGTTTACTAAGGACTTGTCTGCCACTTGAAAGTCAGTTCCAGGGGTGTTAGCCTTGGGAATTTCCATCTGCAGGTTTTATTTTGAGTTCTCCAGCCTTCCAGTCCACTTCTATTCAATATGTTTTGAAAGTGAATGTTCAGTCATTTGAGATGAACTGTGCTGCGATAGGTAGGTGCAGAGGTGTGTGTATGTTCTTAAAGTCTTTTGCACTGTGTTGCCCATTTTTTAGTGATTTTTTTTTCTTAAGCTTCTTTTTTCCTTTCTCTGTGCAGTCGTTACTAGTTGACACATTTCCAAATAAAATGCTTGTGTGAATTTGGGTGTGCCCTTCAACCACTTCAGCTTCTGACAGATTACTACATCTGGAATTCCCTGATGCCACATCTGGCTGCCGTGGCATTGTGCTGTGCGTCCCCTCACTCCACTGCCTCCTGTCCCCACTGCTGGGAGAAGGAGGCAGTGCAATTCATTCCCATGTCAGAGTCTCTAGGCGCTAGGGAAGGCGAGGAGGCACTCCCAGGATCTGAGTCACAGTAAAGTAGCTCTGGCAGACAGACAAACTTCTCTGGGACAATTACAGGAAGTTAAGGAAAGTGCTCATGTACTTTGCACCTTTTGTAAGATAGCAGATTCTTTTTTTGAAGGATGTTGTCATTACAAGCTGCCGATGATGGTTCTGTGGTAGATGTCCAACACGTAAAATAGAGGGGATTTAGTTAGATACCTCAGGTGGAAAACCCTTATGCTCAGAAAGGACTTCTTTGCAATGACTGTGCCTGCTGTTTTACATTAGAAATGTACAAGTGTTTTATTGTATATTGGAACAGACCTTCTCACTTCCTCACAATCTGGCTACTCTTTTTGCATTTTAATCAGAAAAGGACTGCAGCAGAATATAAGCCTTCTCTGTCAACTGTTTCTCTGAAAAACAAATCCTGCAACCCACTCCACCCCTAGACTCCATCCTGGACGGCATTTGTTCCGTCTCTCTTGCCAAACTGGCTATGCCTTCTGTCTTGCCGCTTCTGTCAGACCATAAAAATACAGAAAATATCAAATATATTGTACAACCAAGAAACTAAGAGGGGAAAAAAAAGATGGAACATGCTTTGTAATTGCCAGAGATCTTTATGATCTCATGTGTTCTTGTACCTGATGCAGGAAACTACCTTTGTTTCAAATATTGGTATTTTATTCAGTTCAGTAAAAGCTGATGTTTAATATTCAGTGAAAGATAATATCTGACAGCCAACACGAGAAGCTGCCACTCAACTGACAGCTCAGCGGCCCTTCTGTGTCCCACAAGTGCTTTTCTGACAGGAAACACAAGGTAATTTGATGTGTAGTATCTAAAAGAGGGATCAGATTTCCATTCCTGAAAAGCTACAGAAAAGCTTACCTTGAATTTGAGCAGATAGGATGTTTTCTCTTTCACTTCCTCCATGGTGTGATTTTTGCTGCCTTCGTACCTTACGGGATAAATTGCTTAAATCAGAATAAGAAAATACTTGAAGTGCTGAGATATGTAGAAGAACAGAGGTGCTCTGATGACCTGGAAGTCTGAAAGAACAGTGTTGCTTGGATGACCTGGTAATGTTGAGATTCAAGATTGATACAATGGTTATTAAACACCTGATAAGATAATGCGGGGACAAAAGTGTAGTTTGGGCATGTGAGGTCTCCTACAGTGCTGGGGCACTTACTGCTCTGGAACTCTCCAGAGTGGTGCTTGAGCCAATACCTTCTGGACACCATATTTTAATCTTCCTTTGGGGCTACATTTTTCTGTAGTAACATACTTCTTTCTTATCTCCATGTTCATCTTCATCCATAAATGTGTATTTTTACAGGGGAAACTGAGTCTCTTGAGGCTCAGTATGGATTTAAATTATGAGACATGAAACCTAGTACAGTGGAGAGGTTTCTTCTGTGGAAATCTCACTTTTCCAAGGCTCTTCTCTGCAGACAAGCTGATTTTTTTAGGCTTTGGTTGTCCTTTTATTCTAAAACATTTCCATTTGAATGCAGCTATTTGAGTTAATGGTTTCGTAGTTTGTGAGAGGGGTGATCAGACTCCATAGATTCTGGGACATTTAATGACACATTAATTTGGTAAAACAAGCCATAATTCCCTGGCATTATGGGGGCACATTCATGGAACTGTCACCTGTGTCAGAAAGACATCTATAACAGTGTCCTAGTTTCTGACACAGAGGGTAGAGTGGTGTGTCCCTGGCCAGATGTGACATGCAGAGGATGTCCATGTGGCAGCTTCTGTTCCCTAGGAGGTCTCATTTTCTCTCTTCCTGTTTCATCTCTTCTCCCTAAACTATTAAAACATGCTCTAAGCAAGTACTTGAAAATAGCCTCCAGCCTTGCCATGAAATGCTGTCACCTACAGCTAATGAGCTGCCTTCACTCCTCAGCTTGTTTGAGGTTAGTTTAACAAATCTGTTCTTTTAGGAAAGTGGCTCATTAAAAAGCAGGTGAAAATCCAGGAGGCACAAGAAAGTGTGTGTCTGTGCCTGCAGCACTGGGAGTCATCCCCTTGTGTCTTCTGTTTCATGCTCAGTAATCTCAGAAGAAAAATTCTGTTTTCCATTGCATCAAGACCTTTGCTGATTCCAACTCCAGATATCGCAAGTCCTTCTAGTCCACCTCATGTTACTACTGGTAAACTTTCTCCATTAATCAGTTACGCTGTCAATGCCAGAGAGACATGTCCTTCTTTTGAGGCAGAGGTCATCTGCCTCACTAAAGAAAGGTCCAAACCAAGTTTTTCAGGACCTAGTCTAGCAGTTACAGTCGCAAAGTCCTGATTCCTGGGACCAGAGCCCTGGCAGCTGCTCTCTCTGCTCCAAGATGTTGATCAGTGTCAATCAAGGATTTAAAGGTCTCAGACAGTAATGGCCAAGCACTTCTGTCTATTGAGAGAAGTTTGCTTGTAGGTAGGCATATGCCCATTTTTTTCTTTTAGTTCAACATCAGCCTGTTGCACCGGTCTTTTTCAGGAATAAATAATGAGAGGTATCAATGTCACCTTACCGTATGAAGCTTTAGAGTCTGAGGTGATGCTAAAGTAGCTCCTTTGTCACTGTGCATTGGGACATTCCAAAGCTGTGCTGATACATGCACCTGCCCATCTGTCCCCATTAGCGTTTCTGTATTCATAAAGATCAGCAGAATCACAGTGTTTCTTCCTTGCCGTGAGACACCTGAAAAATTATCTGAAATTGCCAGAAGCCGTATGGAGGTTGAGGTAGATATAAAAAGACTGATTCAGTGAGTATATTGTTTTGCCAACAAAACTGGAAATACTGCATCATTTCTGTTGTGTGTCCCACAATATGCACTAAGAAAAGAGCCAGAATGCACGCAGTGTAAAGACAAAACATTTCACACCCCAAAGGAACATTTCACTGCTGCGGTTATGCAGAGGATGCTGAAAGATAAAACCAAACAGGCAAAAATGCAGTGCAATGACTCAAAAGGAAAATTGAATTCACGTGACTCTGCAGTCTGGGTGCACTGCCTGTGAAGAAATTATTCCCAATCAATTAATGAGAAGTGATAACGCAACTTTCAAGTGCAGACAAGCCCTCTAGAGTGTTTTAATTCTCATCTTCCTAGTAATGTCTTTGCAGTGTTCTTCATTCCTTGGTTAGAACTTGAGTACTCCTTACAAGATGTTAGAAGATAAATTAATCTTTTGATTGTTTTTTTTCTCCTCTCCAGATCGCGGTCTCGCTGTAACACGAGCAGTGGCAGTGAATCAGAAAACTCCAACAGAGAGCATCGGAAGAAAAGAAACAGGTGACCAGTATATATTTTAGATGTAGAGACATCAAACATAAACAAGTAGAGAACGTACTTTTCTGAGATAGACCTAGTAAGAAGGAACCTAACGTGTTTTATATGTTTACAGTAATTTTATTTAATAAGAGAGATAAATGCCGGAAAAAAATATACATTATAGGCGTATGCCATGGATACAATAATAATATTTCAAGTATGATTTGCAACAGTTAGATGCTAAAAGATCATTGTGACATTCAAATGGGCTGGCCTAAAACATAACTGAGCCATGAGATTTCTTTGGAGTTTACTTAAATTAGAGCACGGTCTTGTGAGATACTTGGCTAACCATTCCCTAACATATATAGAAGGTTTATTTTCCGGGTGAGCTCTGAAGTTTGAGTGAAATGCTCAGAATAGTTTCAGTGATCAGTATTTTTTATCCCTTTCTCCTAAAACACTCTTGCTATGTTTTTTCCTCCTGTGAAACTTCTTGTTCAGGAGGTTCCACAAACAAGTGAAGGGAATTAGAGACTGACCACCACAATGTTTTTTAGAGTTTATTGCAATATAAAGATTGGATTGTAAGAAGGACTAAATACTACTTATAATTTTCTAAAGAATAAAAGGACCTTTACTTGCCCTTCCACACCTCGTGGGAAAGTAAAAAAAAAAAATAAAAAGAAAACCAAAGCAATTTATGTGAATTGGTTTTATGTTTTTTACATTTTCAGAAATGTAAGAGAAATGAAAAATATTAATGTTGCAGCATTTGATTCTTAGATGGTTTCTTCAGATCAGGCCAGATCAAAAGTCTTCATCAGTATTAAAGTAAACAAGCAGTAAATGAGCTGGAGGTCCAAGACCTGTTCCTTGCCATCAGGTGCAGAAAATGTCTGCATTTTCTTAGCAGCTGCAGCAGGAATATAATAAGCTGAAAGGGTACAGGCACTGAATAGCTTTCCCATTAGGGTGAGGTTAAATGGGACAGTATAATGAGGTTCACAACTGCTGTTACTCAAGTTTTACCTGTTGCACAGATTAATGCTAATTTATTTCCCAGTACGATAATCAGATCTCTTGCACAAGCAGACACAAAGTTGCATTGTTTTATTGGAATAAAATGACAGAATACTCAAATTACCCAAAGGAATCAGGTTCTGATCATGGAAGAGTAGGATATATTATTCACATGAGAGGAAGAGATCATTGTGAATGGTTTATCAGATGACAACAAATTATCAGAAAAAAAAACAGAAATGGAGGTGAGATATTCTGAAGGTTAAACACTGGAAAAAGGTTGGGAAGAAGCTCTTTACTTGATCTCACTCAGTCTTTGAGTTTTCACTCCGTCAAGTGAATGCTTTATTCTAAGAAGATGTTCATAGAAATTGAGGAAGAGTCTGTGATGAGGATATTTCAGTCACAGAAGAAATGCATTTCTTAAATGCAAAATTTATTGTGTATTTATGATTACAATTACAAGCTAATATTAATTGACTTTAGTACAAGAGCATATAAGGAGGAAAGCATAAGCAATAGAGGATGGCTGAGCATGTCACCAAGTGAGAGCAGGAACATATGTGGGGAAGAAAAAGGAAGGCATGTATAAAGAATATATAAATAAGAAGCTAAATAAGACATCTTTCAGTGAAATATGTAGCGAGGCATTGTAGGGGCAGAGAAGAATGAAAAACAGAAAAAAAGAGCTGGAAACTACATGGTTTTTTTACACATCATTTCTTTCAAATAAAAAAGTGAACATATGTAGAAGACTGAATTTATTTAGGAGGGAGAAATGGTGAAGTAGAATGGGATTAAAGTGTGGGCATGTGATGAAAACTGAAGCTTATAAAGAGGACTGATGCAGGAGCAGAATCAATACCAGCAAGGCTGATTTCAAAAGTGCAAAACTATGCATAGTTCCTGACTCAGAGTTCTGCTTTCTCTTGACTACGCCCTAAGATGTTATACTCTTTTAACAAACAGGTTCAAAGCTTTCCAGTGGCCTTTTACAAGATGCAAAGTCTGCAGTATCCTGAGTTTCACACTCTAAAATTTAGTTTAAGTTTTTTTCTCAAGGTCATGTAAGGTGAAATACAAGGGAAGTATGTCAGGGTATAATGTAATGGAGATACCTTCAATGAAATAAAATCTCACCTTACTGTGTTTTCAGAATTGCTTTCTTCTGTATGTTCCTATGAAAAAACAGTATTGTGCTGTATTGTTGGTCTTCATCATGAATATTCTGCATCTGCAGGGGGAAATGTCTACAGGTAGCCCTGTATGACATCTGTGTGCTGACATCAGTCTTGGAAATGACTGAACCCAAGCGTTCAAAATGCAGGAAAGTCCTGTAAGTGTCAAAATATAGACATCATCTAAGATTGTGACCACACACTAGGAAAACACACAGGGACTCCTGCAGGTGTGCTGTTTGGCCAGAGTCAGTGAAGGACATTTTAAGACGGACCCTAAGGATGTTTGCATGATAGGATCAGTGGGGTCTAACCAGAGGCATATCTGCTGATGCACTTATCTCAGCATCAACAAACTAGAATTTCCTTGCTGTGACCATCTTATCGTAATGCTACTGAGGAATTGTAGTCCTTAGTTTGGATTTTTTTCCTTCTTGTTTTTTGCTATATTTTGTTTAAAAGATAGTCTGCAGTGATGCTCAACAATGTTTGCAATTTGTTGGAAACAGTGTATTATTGACAGCTACTGTGTTTTTTGAAGTCTTGAAATCTTTTCATCTTTTATTTTGTCCTTCTTTACCTATGAAACAGGGAGGTTTTTATTTGTGCAAAACGCTTTTCTGTTTTCACTGCAGTTTTATTCCCTTTTAGGCCCAAAGGTTTCCATTAGTTGAATGGACCAGAGCAGAAATGATGTTTTTACTTGCATAATGAGAATTCATTCATGGTCATTGATGTGGTGCAGGATCTCACATTCTCTGTACTGGAGTAGGGACCCAACGTCCTTGTGTTGTTTAGGTTCCCTGAGGAGAATGAGTAGTTCTTGGTTATTTTATGGCAAGCATCTGAATGCCTCCTTCAGAGCACAGCTGTCTACTTGATCCGCTGGGAGCAGTTTGGGAGAGGTGGAGTGGGGTACTGGAATGTGAGCAGACCCACCACCACCAGCAGCAGCGCTGGTCTGGCAGCTGTGTGTTGTCTTTTTGTGCAAGAGAGTGTTGTGTATGTGAGGCAATTAACAGTGTTTACACCGTGTGGGATGATTGCTGTCTCCACAAATTGGATTATTTGGGATGGAAATCACAATTCATTACTTATTGCTGTGTGAGGACTTCTACTAAATCCCTAGATAGAAGTTCATGTTAAGCCCTGTCCCCAGATTACAGGTTTAAAGACTTGCGTAGAAATCAAAACCTGATGTTGCCGACTTCTCCAGGTGCTCTGTGCCATTTGGTGGAGTAGTGGCCAATTACAGTAGTTGGGAATCCAGCTCAAAATTCATTATGCATGTGTGAGAAGATCTGATTAAAGGAAAAAGAGCAGCGTGCATAGCCAGTTTAGCTTGATAACAGTTGAAAATTCAAGAAGGAAGGCATGTGTGTAGTGAAGAGCAACAACAGCAGCATGCTTTGCATTTCCTTGGCAGTCAGGTCTCCAGGGTAGTCCTTTTATCTCTGTTGGTTTGTTTATTTTACCTGACAGCCTAGACTTTCTTATGTTAAGTCCTCAGTATGCCAGTCATACCATCCTGTCAGAGAACCCACTTTTGGACTGTTATTTTCTGGGCTTGCTTCTAAATCTGTTCTGAATTTTAAATTCACAGCTGAAATGAAGCATGCCCATATGTTCTACCTTAGCATTTCCTGACACCACTCATATCTGCAACCCCAAAATTGTGAAGCATCTGTAGGACTTTGAATGACTGAACACTGGTGCAACAGTTGGCCTGGCTGGTTTTGTCATTGTAGAGTTACTTCAGCGTACTAACAAATGTGTTGAATTTATAATATTTAAACATTTGGTTTAATATGTGTTGCATTCCAGTAATGGGTTATTGAATTATAAAAACAAACAAACAAAAAACCCCACGATATAAAAGGCATTTATCATTTAGAAGCCCCCAGAGGCCAAAGCCACAGGGGATGGCGCAGAAGGGGTGGAGCGGTGGGATTGTATGTGCTTGGGGCAGCCAGCGAGATCTGCATGTGTCCTGGGCTTTGTGGCAGGTCAGGGCGGAGGGATTGCTTCCTACTGGTGGGAACTCACCAAGGGATCCTTGCGGAATTTTCTCTGGATACTAGGAAGATGCAGCAAAGTTGTAGTAGTAGAGCCTTGCGTTGTGAAGTGGGGCTTCCACTTGCTGTGGATGAGGTGGACTGGCACATATAAACAGGAAAAAAAATCTGGATGTTTGGCTTGGAGTGGGAAGATGAATCGATTTGCAGGCCTGTTCTTAAAGACCTAGGTCATTTCATATTTGGCTTGCACTGCTTCTAAATAACAAACCAGTGAGTTTTCTCTGATACAAGTTCTTAAATTTTAACGTAGTTTGGGAGCATTAATTAAAATTTAGCTGGATAAAATGTTAAATATTGCATTGCTTCTCAGGGCATCCTGCATCAAAGACCTAAGTCTAAACTGATATTTCTTTTGCAGATTACGCCAAGAAAATGACATGGTTGACTCTGCTCCTCAGTGGGAAGCTGTGCTACGGCGGCAAAAGGAGAAAAGCCAGGCAGACCCAAACTACCGGCGATCCAGGCACAGATCTCGATCGTATGTAACCTTTGCCCTCTTTGGTGTGAGCATTGAGGCTGCTGCGGCATGTTAAAAAGCAGGAGGACTATCTCCAGTGTGGTGGTGACCCTCAGCGCCTGGTGAACAGACATTTTCAAGTGGCATGTTCTCACATTAGCAGATTTGTCTTTCTTGTCAAACTTCCTTCATTTGGTGATTTGAATTTTAGGGCATGGGTAATGCAGGAAGGGCTTTGTAACAGAGCTGGTCAGGGACTCTGCTCATCACCTTCGATGAAATCGATTTATTGCATCCTGAAGTCAGGATTTCCATGATGGAGCTGAGCTGCCAAGCAGTGCTGTGCAGGCTGACAGCTGGTTTCGGCATGGTGAAGGTGTCAGTTTCTAGAATTCATTTTCTCAAAATAATGAAAATACTGGTTTTAATTTATAATTGTGTTCTAATGGTGTGGTTTTGCGGTATAGATACACTGCTCGTACCGTGTTTGTGAGCAACGTAATCTGCTGTCAAGACAACCACCCGTGACAGTGTCGGTGTGCGGGGCGGGCAGGGCAGTGCTGGGGCTGCTGAAGAGTGCCAGGAGAGCACCTGTGAGGCACTGGGAAAGAAAGGAATAGAGAGCAGTCTTTGAAACTGCATCCCAACCCTTGCTGCCTGGCTAACCTGGACAGGTTGCCAGCCCTGATGGTGAAGGTGTGAGGTGTGACCTCTGTAAGACACTTCACATAGGTACTGCCCATTAATGTATTTCTTAAACTTGCCTTTCACGTTAAGACTTACCAAGAGAAACTGTAAAGTCCCTTAAAGGATTATTTCATTCATATGGATTGAAATTGTTATCCCCATTGAAGTTTCCAGTATTAAAGTCTGCTTAAGCTCAGTTTTCAGTTGACCACATTGCTAGAACTCAACTCTGTCTCCAGTTTCGTAGTTTACAGTTTTCATTCTTTTCTGAGAAATAGAAACTGGCATTGATATTCTAGATGTTGGAAATCTCTAATTTAATTGGCTTTCTACAGACTTGTTCACTTTGAGCTGCGCAAAAGTCAAATGTTTTATTAGGTGTAATTATACAACAATATATTACTAAAAATCAGGAATATTAAAGCGTACTTGTATGGAATCTACAAAATACAGCTGGTTAGTTTGACTTACATTTTTTTTGCTGTATGCAGAGGGTGCTATAACTAGGAAATGTACTCAGTTAATAATGGCTAGATTAAATATATAGAAATCTTTTCTTTTTTCCCATAAGCTGAGTAAATTTCATTGCTTGGACAGCACAGGGTCCCTCTTGTGGCTAACAACTTATGAAATGATTTTTATTTGGCATCACAGTGATATTTTGAGTTATATTTTATTTAAACTGCTATTAGCAAAAAAAGGCATGTATAGCATCTTACTTAAAAATAAGAAATGTCCTAAAGGATGCAAAGAAATGAAGAAATTTTGAAGATTTTGAATGGCTTCTCATTTCTTTTCCCTATTGCGTTAGTGGTGTATATACTCCTCCTTTTTTGTCTCATTCTTCAGTTAAAAAAAAACAAAACAAAACAAAGAACAAACTGATGAAATAAGCCCAAACATCCCAAGTATGACAAAAATCTTAATATAGGCAAGTAAGAACTGAGAAAAAGTAGCACAGGAAATCCTTTCAGAGTGCTTTAAAAGAAGGTTTGTAATATACATTTAACTACTAACCTGCAGTAGGTTGTAAGAGCATTTATTGAGTTTAGTTTGATTCAGCAGTTTGTGTACATGACTGGATGGAGGTCAGAGGGAAGGGAAACAATTCCCTAGAGTGTAAGGCATGGATGTTTTTTTTTTTTTAAATTCAGTCATATGGTCCTTTCAGTTTGCACTTTTAACAATTGATACAAAACGTTCATTTTATTAGTAAAGGTAAGTATTTCACATGAAGTGCCTTATTGCAGTCAGCTTAGCTGGAAGTTCACTTTGGAATTTTGAAGTAATGGCTGAAATATTTGTTACCATGCCTGGCACAGTGCGTTTCATTTGTTTGATAATGAGCGACAATAATCATGGATGGTGGTGGGGTAGCGTCTCCTTGGTCTCAGGAATAGAAGTACTTGACAAGAATTTGACCTTTCTTTCTCCTAAAGGAATCAGCAAATAGAGAGAGCTCCCAGTTCTGGTTCTACAGGGTTTATTTTCAAGAGTTCATGTAAAACATCTGTGTAGCCAAAGGGCTTTTTTTAATTAAGAAGAATGGCCATTAAAATTCCATGGCTATTTAAATTTACCATTTGTGACTCAAACTGAAATATTAATGAGGGTGCAGATGCAGACACAAAATAGTAATGTAGACCTTATTAGTGTGTAGAGTTGTTTGAGTGTGTGAAAACAAAATAAAAATAAACAAAAATCCCCCTGAAGACTCATCACGTAGTGGCAATTCCCACTAGGTTTCTTGTGCATTAGAGAATCTGATTAGTGGATAAATTGTCTAGAAGTTATTGGTTCAAATACTGCAATAGGACAATCTGTGTGTATAGTGAGATCTAAACAAATTTACAGCAAAAAGATGAAAACAAAGTGAAAAATGGATCATGATCTGTCTTTAAATACTTAATAGAAGGACTGCTTTGTTGTGGGCAGTTAATGATACAATCATGAATTTTTTCTGTAGTGTATGCAATACTTACATTTAAATTTCTTTTTCTAAGCTTTTCTTCTTTCTGCCTTCAAAGGAAGCAGGAATAGACCTTTGGAAAGAAAATGCTTTTATTATGATATTTTAACTGTATCATATTTCTGAATATTCTTTTGTGGGAGTTAACTTGAGTAAACGCTGTGTGGTTATCCCAGAGTCATAACACTTCCTAAACAGGTGGAAAATAAATAACGTCAAGATAGGAATCCATAAAAAGCAGTTTGCTCTGAGGAGTCATTTTATTTAGCCCCTTTCTTTATGTTTTTCATGGGGTGCCATATTGCTTAACCAGTATTTTACAGCAGTAGCTTCTTTATTAGTGTAGTTGCAGGGGTGGAAGGAGGGAGCGATCACAGAATTAAATGCTCAGAGTTAGCCACAGAAAGTGGGAAGCATAGTCCCTAGGAAATGGAGAAACAAGGATGGCTTCTTATTTAACCTCTCACTTTCCATACTGCCCCACGAATTAGTATTTCTCACTGTAGGTGAGGGTTCGATACCCGAGGCTTAAGTCCACGTTCTGAACTCTTGTATTTCCATGAATAAGTAAAAGCCACGATGGGATGTGGTGTGCACAATACCCTGCGTCTGGGAGCAGCCTTGAGGCTTTGCTTCTTCAGGCGAAGTCGGGCTTGTAAGCACTACAAAGCCTCCCTGGAGAAGCTGGAGCCTTTTTTTCCGAGGGCTTTCACATTCCCCACCGCCTGGATATTCTCTCAGAAGAGGATGCCTGTCTTCCCAGCCCCAGGCTGAAGGCAGGGCTCGCAGCTGCTATTCTGTGAGCAGAGGGTTGCATGGAAAGGGAAATCAGTTCAAAACTAAGGGGGGGAAAAGGCTGTTAAATGTCACTGCATACCACGTTACTGCACTGGGGAGTTAAAACCAGCATGGAGAGATGTAAGAAGGAGAGGAGTAAATACGAGCAGGTAAAAAGAGAGACGGGAATAAGTGAAAATCAGATAAAATTTAAAGCATTATAATCATAGAATCACCAGGTTGGAAGAGACCCACCGGATCATCGAGTCCAACCATTCCTATCAAAGCCCTGGACACTGAGAAAAATCAGACTGCAAGCTACTCGTGGCTATAAATGTTATTCCCATGAGGATCTGAGCAGTCTGTCAAGGACAGGGATCTTCTGCGGCAGCTGTGTGGAAAGCCATCACCACCTTGGAGCCTGAGAAGGTTACGGATTAGTTCATATTAGTCCCACTAGGGAATCACAAATGTAAGGTTATTTTTCACCCTTCTGTCTCTCTCTGGTATTTATAAAGCAGTAAACTAGTATCTACCAGTATTTCTGCACCTGTAAAATATAAAAAAAACCCAAACAAACCCCCAAACCCAAAAACATTGCCATCCCTCACTAATTTACCTTTACACCAACTGTAAAACATGCACTGCAATATAGGTGTCTCTGAACATTATTTCTAGTCTGAAGTCTGGAAATAAGCCAAATCACTAACAGTGAAATATGAAAACAATGAACTGTTACTGCTAGAGAGCAGTTTGGAATTATTTCTGATGCAGCCCTGTCAGTGTGCAAGGGAGAGGCAGTTTAACAGATACTGAAATGGAGTGGTCAAGCGTTGGAACAGGCTGCCCTGAGAAGTGGTAGAGTCACCATCCTCAGAGGTATTAAAAAAACATGTAGACCTGACCCTTTGGGACACAGTTTAGTGGACGTGGTGTTGTTGGGCTGACAGCTGAACTGAATGATCTTAGGGATCTTTTCAAACCTTAGTGATTCTATGATTCTATAAAATGCATAATGCTACTGCCCTCCTTGATCTTCATTTAAATTTTGATTATATCACTCCAAAAGCGTATTTGAATATGACAAGTCCTTTTGTTTAAGGAAAAAAATGGAGACAGTATGATCTGGTGATGTAAGACTTAATCTCTGAGAAACTTTGACTTCAGTGAGAGCATTTTTACATGCTGAATCTGTCTAGAAGTTGCATCCCTTACATCTTAGATGGTGTGGAACAGTCTGACTGTGACACTGAGTTTATATAATCCAAATGACCAGAATTATCTGATCTCTCTATGCAAGTGCAATCCCTGCCATTGTGTAAATTGCTTACTTAATTGATTATGTTGCATGAGTTTCGGTGAATTCTAGGTGCAGCTTCAGCAAGAGCAGTGGTTTTGCACTAGACCTGCACTAAAATAGGGTAAGAAGAATGAAAATAAAGGGGATCTAGTTTGGAGATGATATCAGCTGAAATTCAGTGGAAAATGTGAGGCATGCTATTCAGGCTTGATTTACCAGATTTTTGGGTCTGCAATGAGGGGTTTTGGTGCAGTACTTTTTCTGTGAATTAAGGGCTTGCTAAAATATTTGTCTACATGAGTATGCTTGATTGCTAGTTTGGTTTTTCATTTTTGGATTTTTTTTTTGTCCTGATCATCAGAAAGGTCAATGAAGTGAGCAGAAACCCTTAGAGATGTTCAGAAAGCAAGAGGATACTATGATGACAGCTGAGCTGGTGCTCAATGGGAGTTGCCAGGGATTACTGGTGTGTCTTTTCCCTCCTGCCCATAAAGCCACATGACATTTCTGAAGGCCTTTTTCAAAAGTGTTTTTCCAAAACACATTATCCTCATCTGGTTAAGAGGTGGCAGTAGCTGGGCACTGCATTGACTTGGGAAGTTTTGCTGTTGTTGATGTTTTATGCAGAGAAGAGCAACGAAGCTGGGGAAGGGGCTGGAGAACAAGCCTGAGGGCCCTGGGGGTGTTTATCCTGGAGAAGAGGAGGCTGAGGGGAGAGCTCATTGCTCTCTCCAACTACCTGAGAGGAGGTTGTGGAAAGGAGGGAGCTGGGCTCTTCTCCCAAGGGACAGGGGACAGGATGAGAGGGAATGGCCTCAAGCTCCACCAGGGGAGGTTCAGGATGGACATCAGGATGAAATATTTCCTGGAAAGGGTCATTGGTCCCTGTCAGAGGCTGCCCAGGGAGGGGGTTGAGTCACCATCCCTGGAGGGGTTTAAGGGACGGGTGGACGAGGTGCTGAGGGACATGGGTTAGTGGTTGATGGGAATGGTTGGACTCCATGATCCGGTGAGTCTCTTCCAACCTGGTGATTCTGGGATTCTGGGAACAGGAGCTGTGACTGAGAGCCAGTCATTCAAGAAATCACTTTTCGGTTGAACAAAAGCGATGTAGTTTAATGCATTTTCTAAGATAACAAACCTGAAAATTGAAGTCACTGGTGGATTACATTTACCATGATCTCAGTCCAGCGTCTGTACTGTTAAAAGTTATTTGAGCAGCAACACATCAGATGTTGGTTTTCACACTTCTGCCTTTGTTGTCTTTGTTGGAATTTATAGGAGAAGCCCAGATGTACAAGCTAAAGAAGAACTGTGGAAACATATTCAGTAAGTGCGATGCTTTTAGGGTTCAAGTGACTGCTTGGTTTTACTCTAATGCAGATATTGACATTCCCTGCACCGTGACTATAAGGCATTATGTTCTGATTTAGTCATGTGCCACAGTAAATTATGTGTGTGTTAATGACCTGTCACGTGTCGAAGATAATGCAGATCAGTGGGATGCACTGAATACAGATGACCATTGCATGTAGATGAATTTTTCAAGAAGAATACAGTGGTTTAGAGATTTATTTCACTGAGGCTTCCAAAATGTCCTCATTCGTAATGCTGACTCTTGTAGAATGAGGACCCAAGTGCTAAAGAATTGCCAGTGAGGAGGATAGTTAGCATATTTGCTGTTCAGTATACCCAGTGTTCATAGACACTGGGAAGCAACAAGATCAGATTTGCAGGGAGGTGAAAGGAAGGTGGAACAGGATGCAACACGCAGCTGAAGCAGTCAGGGTGAAGTCAGACACGTTTCTTAATAGGTTTCCTATTTTGACATCAAGATAGCTTCAGGGCTGACAACAGCATGTTTCAGTAAATCTTTTCAGCCTAATGTAATGAAAGTAAGAACCAGTTTGCAGTTGGTAGCTGCTGTTACATTTTTTACTTTGTCTAATCCTTCCTAGGAAGGAGCTTGTTGATCCATCTGGCCTGTCTGAGGAGCAATTGAAAGAAATTCCATACACTAAAATAGAGTGAGTTCATGTCAGAATTTTTCTTTGTGGATATAAAAATCTGCTTTTCTTATTTTACTGTGAACTCTGTCATACTGAAATAGGAGTGGGTTTACATATAATCTCCAAACTTTTATCTTCTCCCAGTGCTCATCTGGGATGGGCTAGATCAGGGTACTTAATTTTAAAACGTGGTATTTTCTCTTTGCAAAGTATGAAAAAATCATCTTTATGTCTTCCTATCTCTCCCACACACTCACGAGCCTGCCAGTTGTCTGTGTGTTCTGTATGCCTCCATATGTCATCCATCAATCTCTTGTATGTTATGTTCTACAGAATCAGAGAAAACTGAATGCAAAAATCAAACCATTTATTTCCTAAACTTTTGCTTCCTTTTAAGCTTTTATTCCAGTCATCTAAGGCACTGATTGACCTGTTCAACTCCCTTCCTTGCTTGTCATGGGCAGCTGCCATGGCATAGCTATTTCATTAAGAATAGACATCTATTTCACTGTGATAATTGCCCATTTGGAATGCC
This sequence comes from Clamator glandarius, assembly GCA_033459285.1. NCBI lineage: Eukaryota > Metazoa > Chordata > Aves > Cuculiformes > Cuculidae > Clamator > Clamator glandarius. Next base: position 66,877 of record JAUNZM010000457.1, on the reverse strand, counting down.
ATCTGTCACCGCGAGCAGCTGCATGTGGCAGAAATGGGATCCCCGTTTGCATTATAATGTGCTTCCACAACACCACTAAGCAGAAAAGTCTGATGTTAAAATGGCATATATTAATGGATTCTTTATTGAATAGTTTCATTCTCCAATATGGGTTTGTGACCTTTGCACTTTTAAAGCATGGAATTCCACATACAGACTTGTAAGAAAGGCATCAGCCTTTTAAATGCAGCCAGTGTGAGAAGCTGTCTGTTATACTTTAATAAGAAACGGGAAAATCTCTCAGTCTGCAGTTAAATTTGTGGGTTTGTGCCAAAGATCTGATTTACTAACAAACCGTTGTGTCTCTCTTAGGACTCAAGGCGACCCGATCCGCATTAGGCATTCACATTCCCCACGGAGCTACCGTCAGTATCGGCGGTCACAGTGTTCTGATGGTGAAAGATCTGTCCTGTCTGAAGTGAAGTATGTTAATGTGGTTGTTAACAATGGACTGGTTCATTGTGGCCCACAAGTTGATCAAAGATCACATCTAGATTAGAACTGGTATAAACGTGGTTGTCTGCTGGCATAGAATTTAGGCAACCATCTGAATTGATGTTCAGAGCTAAATGACTCAAACAAGTACAAAAACCTTTCTGTGTATTTTGGGCCACAGAGGTTTGCTTGCTCTGCTCGGAAGGGGAAAGACTAGAAAAGCCGAACTAAACCTGTAGTGCTCTTGAGTAGTAGGCCACGAAGTTGTCTAAGGGATGAGAACTCAGGAGCTGCTTTCCAGACACCTTCATCTTCAATATAGTTAAGCTATCATATGTATTAACTGTGTAATTTGTTTCATGGGAATTCTAGGACCACCCTTTTCAGCAATGGGTGGATCAGTCTTTCCTAGCAGACTGATTTGTAAAGTCTGTTCTTACTAACAGAAAAGTGACAACCCTGTTCTCAGCTTTGTTAAAGCTTTAAATGTCAAATCAGTCCCCTGATGACATCAGCCACTTGAGGGTCTAGTTTTAGCTGGATGGCACCTGCAGAAGGTGAGCACACCCATGGTTTCCAGTGAGATTCACCTCACATGCAGCTGGGCTGCGTCTGTGGACAGGCCCTTGGAGAAGGGATGGGATGCTCTGTGCCCCAGAGGTGTCCACTGACTACTGAGCATCAGCACGATACCTTTCAGATGTTTAAAGGCAGATGGCAAGCCATTTGGATTTTACTTTCTAGATCTGTGTAGCTCTCTGGGTCAGTTTCATTAGTTTTCCTGTGCACAGTTATAGTTTACTTCATTATAGCAATATCCATTCTGTAATATCATCATTCCAGTGCGAAAACTGATCTGGTACCTCCACTGCCTGTTACTCGATCTTCAGATGCTAGAGGTCCCAGCATCCAGTTGACTCAACAGGTTAGTAACTGTGCATCCTGTGCAATTTTCCTTTTTTTTGGAGGGAAGAGGAGGACTAGTGCTTAGTTTAGATTAGATCTTTGTTTTTCAATGAAAATGAAAGCTGGCTGAGATTTCTTCAGGAGCAGTGTGACTTGAGATTTCACATTTTGCTGTCTGACTACTTCATTTGTATTTCCAAGTCTATGTAGTTCTGTAGCACAGGCCCTTGCAAACACCTGGTTATGCTTCTGGAGGACTTTTTCCCAGGTTGATTTTGATGCTGTCTTAAGATGATACCCTGTTCTACACAGGATGAGAATCAACTTTCAAAGTGTCTTAAATGTAATATGTTTAAGATGCAGTTGTAATCAGAATGTAACATAATTTATTCATGTCACTGCTTTTCTTTTATCCCCAAATGCTGGATAGTTTTTTACATTATTCAGATCTAAGAAAGGACAGAAGTTGTCTTTTTAAAGGTTAGAACTTTTCTTTTTAAAGATAGTCACTGGCTTTCACCATAAATTAAAGTACCGTATCTCCCAGCTTTGATAGTTTTGTTAATCACAAAATGTGGTGAGCAAATTATATTAAAAAGGACTTTCGGGTCTGTTGTACAAGCTCACCAAAGGAAAACCAAAATATATGAGGGAGGATTCCAGACACATTTCCACCTTCCTTCCCACACCAGTTGTCATGTCCATTAATCAGGCATGTGGATATACCAAACCCACATGCTGATACTGGACCTAGTGTGAGAACTGCACAGAATAAAACAAGCGTAATATATCATGTTTTATCTTACAAGCAGTTAGAATAACTTCAGCTTGAACAATTTTATAACAACAGACATATTTTCCACTGAAAGTCTGGCTAACAGACTACCTGTTCTTTGCTAGGAATTAAGTTCAAGGATATTTGCATTCCTATGTATGATGGGCATTGAAAAAGATGAGCTGTCCTTGATTATTTCTGTAAGGACTTGCTCCAGCTGCGAAGGGGAAGTCAGTAACTGAAGGTTAAGCACACTTACGTGTTCTGTAGAAGTAGATAACTTGTGTGACTGAGTCCTGTTCAAACTTTTCATTATCTTGTTTCCATTCTTATCCCATACAATGTGGCTTAAATTCATGCCCTGGAAGGTAATAACATTACAGTGTTTGGGGTCTACAAACACCTCTGTTTTCCCTCTGCCCCTGACCTCCTCGCTATGGTGGCCATCAATTCCTTCTGAGAGCTTGCTTGCAGTGTTTTGCTAAATATCAAATACTTAGATGTGGCATTTCCTGAATAGGGAATATGGATCCAAATAGCACAAAGGGGCAGCAGCTGGCAGGGGAAAGAGAAGGCAAGAGGGGGGTAAGAGTTCTGTCTCATCAAATATATGTAGGGATTTTAATATTCCTGGTATGTCTGTATATATAAATTGCTGTATCATAGCTTAAGGCTGTCATAGCAGCAGTTATCAAAATACATTTTCAACAATGTGTTTTAATTTACTTCTTTCAGAAACAGAATGGATCTAAAGACAGCCTAATAGAAGAAACATCTCAGTTATCCACTAACAATGTTGATGGAAAGCCCACCACTAAGATTGTAAAGACTGTACAGGTGTCACGCTTCAAGGTGGAGACTTGACTGCTATAACTGAAGATGGTGAATGGATTTTGTTCTTTGGAAGTGGATAATTTGTGTGTGTGTACAAGGGAAAGAACTGAAGTCAACATGGTAGCAATTTCTTCAGGACACTCAGACGTGCAGCCTGCTGGCTGGGAAGGCCAAGCGATGTTTTTATCACCGGCACCGTTCTAGTGGTTTGACTCATTGAGGAGAAGCTACCTAATTAGACAACCAAAAAGCAAAGTCATAGTAAAACTGAATCATCAGTAATTACATTTCCAAAAAATGAACAAAGATATTGCTGCAACAAAACAGGCCTTACGGTCTGCTCTGTAACTATATAGCCTTTTTCCAAAAAGTGACTTAACTGACACGATCAGGACCAGATGCTTCAAGAGAAGCAAAATAGTCATATTTTTGGCCAATTGTGCAATACAGTGTGATATGGGGAGAATTATCTTCACAATTTTATATGGGGATCAACTTGTGTCCTGAGACATAAGGACTGATAGTTCTTACAAGGTTTATTTTAGCCTAGCACAACAACAGATGCTCATGTTGTTAATACAATTGTTGACTTGACCCATTTTAGCTCAGTAATAATAGACTCAGTAACACTCTATAGCAGACAGTTCTAGAGGTGATACAGATTTACTTTCCCTTGGTAGTTTTAAGTGTTTTCAATTTTGAATGCCCTTTAATATAGAGGGATTATTTTATTGAGCATTCCATACTGTATAAATATACCTATCACCTCACAGTAAAACACACTGGAAAAAAAATGGAGAATATGTACTGACCCACCATATTAAGACTGCTTAGCAAGGCACTTAAGTACTGGTTAAATGAAACTTGTAAAGTAGGATTTAAGACAGCTACCAAATAGGCTTTTTTTTTTTTTTAACTAGATTAGTGAAGTCTGCCTTAATCTCTTTTCATATGAAATAATCAGTGCTAGTACCTTCCGATACTTTTCTCTGAGCCATTTCTTCTGTGATTAAAATGACAAAGGCAGTATTTCAGGTATGATGGTTGCTTTTTTTTTCTATTGTCACAGTAGGAATACTAAGTTTTAACGATGCTGCACACTGAGTGGGTTATCTTCTGATATGTATCTGAAGAGATGCCTGGTGCATCTGTCCTCTCACGTTGTGCAGAAGTCGTTACTCTGTGCTGAAGTCATTACTCAGCCTGCCATTTGCCCACAGCCAGTACATGAATAAGCCTTCTGGTGTTCCTAACTTATTAAGAAGCTTAGTAAATTCTTTGTGTTGTGAAAGTAACTCTTGGTAAGTGTAATCCGCAAACTAAATACTGAATCTGACAAACGAGAGTTGGAAACGGCTGTAGTAATTCATGTGCCTTTTTGCATCTCTCCTGCCTAAACTCGACCTTCACCACCCTCAGCGACTGGCGGTGGATCCTGTGTCTCTACCCCCAGCGACACCTGGGGACTGCAGCCTGTCAGAAAATACTGCTTGAGAACTCAAGTGAGCACAAGGCGTCTAATTCATGTGTTGCGAGAAACACGGGATTACTCAGACACATTTTAATTAACAATCCTGAGAACTGAAACCTTGTATGATGTGTTTTATTTCCCACTTAATTTTTGATTCTTTATTGTCTCATGATCTGAGGTGGTGTGGTAGATGCTATTAGCCAAGGGTGATGGCCACACAGTTTGCATGTTCCTATCACAGGATGGATTGGTCTGCAGACTAGGAGATGCTGCTTTGTGCCAGGGAAAACAGATTCACTTCATAAATATTTTTCTTTAGTCACTTATTTTGGACAATTCTGTTTCTTCAGTCTCGGTGAACAAATCTAAGGCAAGGAAAGAGCTTAGATCCACTCTGTGGCAAAAATTCTGTTTTCATGGCAGTTCTAAAGAATTTTCTGGCTTTACTGTGGATTTCATACTAGGACATTGTTGAGCTTAGCTTAAAGTATTTGTTCACATTGTTTTCTAAGTCTTTTAAATGGTTTCTTGTCATTGCTACAATTTAAAGTGATCTTTTAGGATCTATTTATGACCTTGTGTACTATTCCCGCGGGCAAACAATGCAAAACCAAAATAAGGCAAAAAAACCCCAAACACAAAACAAACCCCATCACTGTGGCAAAGATTGTGGTAATACAGATCAACCTAGAGCATTATATCCTTTTGGAAGACTACTGAAATACAACAGACCACACAAGAAATAGTTACAGTGTCTACAATGAAAGCCACTTGTTTCTTCAAGAAGATGTCTAAGCTGGAGGTTTAACAAGGCCAAATGCCGGGTCCTGCACTTGGGGCACAACAACCCTGAGCAGAGGTGCAGACTAGGAGAAGCCTGGCTGGAAAGCTGCCAGGAGGAGAAGGACCTGGGGGTGTTCGTTGACAACCGACTGAACATGAGCCAGCAGTGGCCCAGGTGGCCAAGAAGGCCAATGGCATCTTGGCTTGTATCAGGAACGGCGTAACCAGCAGGTCCAGGGAGGTTCTTCTCCCCCTGTACTCGGCACTGGTGAGACCGCTCCTCGAATCCTGTGTTGAGGTGTGGGCCCCTCACCACAAGAAGGATGTTGTGGCTCTGGAGCGAGTCCAGAGAAGAGCAACGAAGCTGGTGAAGGGGCTGGAAAACAAATCTTATGAGGAGCGGCTGAGAGAGCTGGGGGTGTTCAGCCTGGAGAAGAGGAGGCTGAGGGGAGACCTCATTGCTCTCTCCAACTCCCTGAGAGGAGGTTGTGGAGAGGAGGGAGCTGGGCTCTTCTCCCAAGTGACAGGGGACAGGATGAGAGGGAATGGCCTCAAGCTCCACCAGGGGAGGTTTAGGCTGGACATCAGGAAAAGGTTCTTCACAGAGAGGGTGGTTAGGCATTGGAACGGTCTGCCAAGGGAGGTGGTTGAGTCACCGTCCCTGGAGGTGCTTAAGGTGAGGGTGGATGAGGTGCTTAGGGGCATGATTTAGGGATTGGTGGGAATGGTTGGACTCAATGATCTGGTGGGTCTCTTCCAACCTGGTTATTCTGGGATTCTGTGGAGCATTATGCACTTGCTTGCAATTTGATGCTTTCTAAACCATTACAATCAGTCTGCATTCCTTACTCGGACACAAGCAAGTAGAATATATCTATGACTTCAGGAGAATTTGTATTACTGTTTGAGAACTGTAAGTCCATAATGTCCATGTCTTGCCAATCCTCAAATATTGATCAAGAAGAAAATTACTTTTAATGTTTATATCCAACCCATTTTCCTATATGTTGTCATCTGCCTATGGGCTTTTGATGGATACCATTAGCCAAGTGTGTGGTATTTTACTTCTCCCACTACATCAGAAAACAGGCTCACTGCTAAAAATAATCCTCCCCTGTGCTGCCATTTAACCTTAGCAGCTTGATCCACTTGCTGAGTGTTTTGGCCCCATTCTTGGGAACGTGGGCACCTATGTTATATACTTTTATAGGCAGATTCTCTAGGCAGGCACAATGGGGCAGCCCGTATGTGTTTGCCTCTGTGCTCCTGGTTGGTTTGCTTCCATTGTTTTAACTACCCTCACAGGGCATTTGCAACCATTCACGAGGATAAAGTACAAGCTATTTTTCTCATTCAGCAGTACCTAATGACAGCAGGATTGCTTTCGCCTCTGCAGACTGGCTCAATTCACCTTGTCCTTCTTTAGCTGCTGTGGCTCATCATGTAGGACTCCACACAGCAGCTTCCCACTTCTAGTGTTTTCCTGCAATACGACAAGACCTATCAGTGAATAGGACCTATTGCTTCTCTTAATTTTTTTGTGATTTATTACATGGTGGAGCCTCTTCAGTCCGCATCACCTCTTCTGGTGACATTCCAAAATCTTTGCCTTCTGGCCAGCCAACGATCACTTCCAAGATTCCTGGGTGATTGTGGTATTTGAGTCCATTGTGTGATCAGCGCAAGCCCTTTACTTCATGCAGCATCAGTAGCATGATGTGTAGCCCCTCTAATTCTCAACATAGTAGCTAATTTCAATGAATGGATTCATGTGGTTTACATGGGTTTGAAACTCATCGTGTTTATTCATATCCTGTAAGTAGGGATCAAGGAGGTGCCCTGTCTGGGGAGCTGCCCACTGGAAACTGGAGCGGCAATTCACCTGGAAGAAACCCTGTTTGTGATTGTTTCTCCTTGCAACTCACAAACTCATGAATGTAACGTTGTGATAGGTTTTCCATCCCACCTCCACATCCTCTCCTTGGTCATGCTGGAAAAAAAACCCCACAGGTTATCTTGCCATGTGTAATCTCTGTTGTGCAGGATTTGCAGGGGGATGCATTCTGATGGCTGAGATACTGGCCCGTACAGTTGCAGAGTAGGACCTATCCTCTCCCTAGCACAGTTTTTTTAAACTTTTTTTTTTTTTAGTAAGGTTTTTAATTTTTCGGATGGTCTTACCTCAGCTGAGACGCAGGCACCTTGGTCAGGAAGAGATACTGTCCTTGTATTGCCAGGTTTTTCTAGCCACATCATCTATCCCTGATGCTTCTCCCTCTCCCCAGGCCGTTATTGCCAATCAGTGAGCACATGACAGTGCTGCACCCTGTACGAACTTCTGCAACGTGAGTCGGGTGTGTTGTTCTTCATCTGCATCTGTAGGTGTCTGCGGGTCACTCAGGTCACTATGAAAACAGCTCCCACACAGTTAATTCCCTCAGATACTTGATACCTCTCTCCATGGTGATTTACTTGCCTGAGTGGTGTCTGATATCTTCCTTGAAAGGATACGTGTTCCTCATGCCTCACTTCCAGAGGCTAAGGGCTTGTGTCTTTCTTCCAGGCACCTTGTCAGTGCCCCCTTCTCCATCTCGGGTCCCAGATGCCAGAGGCTTCCCTGTCCTCTAGGTTCGAGCTGTTGGTGCCATCCCAGCATCAGAACAGCCGGGGACAAGTTGCCTTCTTGGTGGCAGGAGTCTTTTCATGTGTCTCGCAGTTAACTCAGGGATCGGGATCAGGTTCTCGGTCTTCCTCCCATGATGACATTGGCTCACCTTTGCAAGCTGCTTTTTTTGTGTATTTCTTCTTCTCTACAGGGGCAACTTACGCAGGTGCTGGTTGGTCACCAGTTTCAGCTTGCACCGAGGTCTGCGTGGGCACAGTCCCTGTCATATAGGTTTGGGTAGTCACGGTGCCTGTTGCAGAGGTTGTAGAGCTACAGTGCTGGTCGTGGGAGGTGGAGCAGCCGTGGTGCCTCTCAGGGGGTTGGGTTGGCTGCAGTGCCCATTGTGGGGGTTGCAGCAGCTGCACAGCACCCCCATCTGTACCAATGTTCTACCCTAAGCAGGATCAAGACCTGAAATACATGCAGAAGACCTGGTAATAGAAGCATGCTGGTTAGAATTTCCTAGAGGTATTCTGAACTCTTAAGAGCTGTTGATTAGCCTTAATGAGGAGGGGAGGCTGGAAAAGATGGTTTTCCCATGGCCTGGCTTTCTAGAATGTAACACAAGCTGTGAATACAAAAGCAGGTGAAAATTCTGCTTCCGCTTTGCTCTGGGCGCTGCCTGCTGCCATTGAGAAGATGCACAATCAGTCCAGTGACCACTAGTTTTATCCTGCCATGAGCCAAACAGGACAGCAAAGCAACATCTAATTCAGTGCCCAGAGGTGGCAAACTGCATGAAAACACCAGCAAACAATGTGTACAGCAAGTAAGGTAAAATTGCAAGTAACTTGGCAAGCAACTCCAAAAATAAATAAAACAACGTTCTGACCAGCAATGCGGATGCCTAGTCCCACATAATGAATGCTTATAACAACTTTGTTTTGATGCACTCTGGTCAAATCTGTTGTTGTTACAACCCGTTGATCCTGGACAGGGTTTAAACCCTGGACCCGCAAATCAAAAGCCTGATGTGCACCCAGCTGGGTTACCCACGTACCCTTGTGCCTGAGTCTGGACCTGAAGTTCAGTCTGAAGTTCCCCAGCTGAGCTGCCCGGTGCCCTTCTTGCCACACGCCAGGTGCCAAAAAAGGACAGTCATGGTTTAACCCCAGCTGGCAACTAAGCCCCTCGCTCACCTCCCTCCACACCCTCCCCAATTGGGATGGAGGCAAGAGTCAGAAGAGTAAAAACGAGAAAACTTGTGAGTTAAGGTAAAGATGGTATAATAAGCAAAGCAAAACTCTGCACTCAGGGAAAGCAAAAGAAGGAATTCACTCACTGCTTCCTGCTAGCAGGCAGGTGTTGAGGAAAGCAGGGCTCCATCATGCATAGCGGTTACTTGGGAAGACAAACACCATCATCCCAAACATCTCCCTTTCCTTCTTCCCCCAGATACATGTACTGAATGTAATGACAAATAGCACCGCTTCAATCAGCTGGGGTCAGCTGTCCTGGCTGTGCCCACTCCCATCTCCTCGTGCAGCCCAGCCTGCTAGCTGCTGGGGTGGTGGGAGAAGCAGAAAAGCCCTTGGCTGCTTGGCAATAGCTAAAATATCCCCATATTTACCTTGTTTCCAGCACAGATCCAATTCAGCCTCTTACCATCTACTCTGAAGAAAATTAACTCTCTTTTTTTTTTTCTGTTTAAATTTACAGAGTCCAGGACTTGAGTTAGTGGTCTTATCTAGGAGACTATGTAGGAAACAGGTTTTAGCGAGTCTAATACTTATTCTGAAGCACTTCAACGCAGTATTGTGCCTGCAAACGAAAGCCTAAGCTTGACACCTTGTCACATGTTAACCATGTGTCAGTGCCAGAACAAGGTAAAACTTTGATAAGGACATTGCTGGCAGCAAACTGCACAGAAAAAGAATCTTGTTCCGTATACGTGAGCCTCCTTTCCCTTCAAGATTCTTTTCCTCAATCATTTGAGGGAAGTGTTCGTGTGATCTGGTTATTATTGTGTGAGGGCTACAAGTGATCAATCACTGAAAGCACTTACTGTGCCTCAGCTGTTTTCTAGCCCCAGACCAGGCTGGTCTCTCGTAGTTGAGTCACACCTTGCCCCGTCTACTGTTGCTGCCCTTTCCTGGGTTTCTTAAGGCTTTGAGACCTGGAGATTAGATGTCAGTCCAAGTGCTTTCACCTCCCGATGAGCCAGGTAAAAGACAGGAGGTGTGTGCCAGGCAAAGTTTACATCAGGTTGGATGCCACACAGACCCATCCTCACATGGGCAAAACCTGATATTTTAGACATTCTCATCAGATATGAGAATGAATTGATCTCAGGCCAACACTTTTAACTTTGCGCTTCTGCATTTTGCTCCTCTGAGGCTGCTGTAAGTACCAAGAATAGGTAAGTTATGGGACTCTCACTTATTAATTCGCAACAAATACAACATAGATATACCTCCTTGTACAACATGTATTTTATACAATAAAGAGGGTTTGCTAACTACACCACAAAAACATTTTTGTATATTTCATATCAGTCCCTTGCTCGTTAGCCAGTTTCTTTCATAAGGAGCTACTGTTGACCTGCTGTTTTCTACATTGCACTTCTTACAGTATCCATTACCTTGTAACTCTTTAATTCTAATCAAGCTCATCAAGTTGAAGATGTTGGTAGGGGAGGGGAGGAAATTGCTACTGTTTAAGTTGCCAAATCAATCATCTCTATACAGGTGAATAAGAACTGAATAGCTAGCACACTTTCTTTTGTGAAAGGCTGTTTAATTCAAAGCTCCCTAGAAAGATCTTTGAAGATGACATACATAAACATAGCAATGTGATGCGCATGTTCTGTGTACGTTAAGTATTCATGAAGCAACTGTGCTTTATTTTAATTTGAGTCTGATAGATGGCTGTGTTGATACTTGTGTCCAGGTTATTTAAACATCAAGTAAAATTTTTAGGGCACTGCATGGTTGCCTGTGTGTTATTTATATTACATGAAAGAGCAAAGCCTTCAGAAACACAGATTCATTTGACAGCACCACCGGGTAAAATCAGGTGTAGTAATGTTTAAAATCCACTTGAGGATACAGCTGTTCCTGATCAACTATTTTTTTCCTAGTAGCAGAAAGTTGTCAGCACCTAAGATGGTTCCAGTGCATATACATACTATGGTTTTCAGAACCTAAAAATCACCAGAAAGCAGCAGCAGACTATGTAAAATATCAAACAAAATATACAGATGCAGGCTCTCATTCAAATATTCCTCAGCCCTCTCTTGGTCCTGAGCCAGCTGGAGAGCACAAGGGGATGGGCATGTCACAGTCCCTCCTGCCAGGATGCCCCATGGCGGGGACCCTTGCCTGGCACAGAGCGTGGAGAAGAGCCCTCGGGGGCTCTCTTCTTGAGGACAGGGAGCAAGGATGCAGCTCCAGGCTGTGGGCTGAAGGCTGGAGCAGGGCAGGTGAGAGCCACAGCCCAGAGGTGTTGGGCAGCCCTCGTCCAGCCTGGCCTTTGGGGGTTCTTCTCACCAAGCACTCTGGAATTCTCCACATCTGCTGAGCCCAGATGCACTCTTGGAGCTTCCTCCAGCTGAGGAACTCAGCTGCAGCCAGGAGAGCTTCCTGGGATGTCTGTGGAGCAGCAGAAGGTGGGAGATGAGAGGAGGGCCTGGGCGGGGAGACCGGGCGTCTCTCTTCCCGTGCCTTTGATTGTGGGATGACGATGGCCTTGGGACGCTGGGCCGTGCCCTGGCCCAAGTGTCTGGGAGCCTCTTCCCTGCATGGCGGCTCAGCCTTGAAATCCATACCTTGGCCACGCTCGGCATTTCATCGCTCAGGTGCAGGAGGAGCGGGACCAGGGCCATTCTCACTTTGCTCTTCATCAGGCTCTTGTCCTCAAGTGCCAAGCTCTTCAGCTGCTCTCTGAAGCACGCCATGGCTTGTTCTCTCACCTTGCTGAGCTCCTGGCAGGAAGGGGCAGAGCAGGACTTGAGAACCGATCTATCTGTGCCCACGGTGAGCGGGAGCGTTAGCACGGCTGACGGGAGGGGAGACGCTCCAGGGCTGGGTCGGGGTAAGGGAGTCGCTGCACAGCTCTGTAGGTGCAGCTGAATGGCCCCAGGCTGGGATACGGCCCCTCAACGTGCTCTCCTGGCCACCCAACGCTCCCCACCAGCTTCACCAGCCCCAAGACAGGCTGAGGAGGGGACGGGGCTAGTCCTTGGCAAGGCCTGTGGGCCACGCAAGCCCAGCTCGGCCTTTGCCCCCAGCCACGCCGCCTGGGGAGGTGCGGTTGTGCACCACAGCAGAGCTGGGCAGCCACAAGACCGTGACTCATCACCCCAGCACCTGAGTCCAGCCAACACTGCCTGTTGCTGGTGGACACTGGGAGGTGCTGGTGCAGACTGGTTATACTGGAGCACTTTCAAGTGCATCTAACTACATGTTGGATCACTAAAAATTAATTACTTACCTAAATCTCCTTCCCTCTCAACAAACCAAAACCTAACTTATGCTTAGACTTTGCATTAGTAATTTACTTACAGTCAGTACAATTGTATACTGCAAGATATGTAATTTCAGCATTTGCTCTTTCGATAGAATTATCTTATGCTAAGTCTTCTTTAAAAAAAAAAAAAAAAAAAGCAAGAAATCCAGCTGTTACCCCTACAATATTTCACTCTACTCCAAGCTTAGGTGAAGTATCAGATTAGGCAGCTGATCAAGGTAATAATAAGTCAAGCTTACAGTTTCACATGTTGGAGAAATATCTTTCCTGCCACTTTTAAACCCAATTTTGCTGAATTTTAATTTCTACTTCTCCTTACCACAATATAAATCTCAGCTATCGCAATCTCAGTGTATTACAACAAATCATAGTTTCAGGGATCACCTCCTACCCTCTCCAATTGCTCCTACATTTTATTTAGTCCAAAGGGTGAATTGTTACCGCAAAAACAACATGGAAGCCAGAACAGTCAAATGTCAATTGCTTATTATACCTATAGAAAGACAGGAATTCTGAGAACAGAAACATTTATTTGTTGTCTGAATAAACATTACCAGACACTGCCCCAACACAGTTAAAAGCATCTTATGTTACTACATGCAGGCTTAATATTCCAATTTCAATTGTATTTTTGTTTCTTATGGAGTAGTCTGGCATAGTTCGCCACTGGTCTCAGGCAGGTTCCAACAATTCTTCCTAGGGGAAAAAAGTAAACACAACATGAGACTGGACAGAGGCAGCACACAGCTGTATAGTTACATCCTGTGGATTCCCGAGACTGGTACAAAGTTATAAGCTAAAACCTAAAAATCTACTTTTTAAAGAGCCTACCTGCAAGACAGGCTCTTTGTCCATCTAAGTAAGATTTCAAATCCAAACTACAAGACGATGGCACCACTAACACCTTCTAGCTGATGGGAATCAACAGACAATTTTGTAGTAGTAACGCATGCACACATATGTCACTATAGGATAGTTTAAGAGAACAGTAAACTAGTAATAAGAAGTAGTGATTTTACGTTGGAAAACAAGTAGCAGCTCTTAGCTACACTATTCAAAGTGGATTACACATTACACTCTTCCCAGTGCCCAACAGGTTCATATAAAAAGAACGTCCATCTTATTCTTCAGCCTTTCAAAAACCCCCAGTGCCTATGGTGCTCAAGGACTGGGATGGATTTCAGAGGTTCATTTTCTATTGACAGCACTGCTGAAATGTTAAGCGTAGCTGCGGTTTTCGTGTTTACAATTAGATTTCCACATTTCAATACATGGAACTTCTAGTATTTTCAAGGGTATTGTGACGAACTTGAAGGAATTTCATCACTTCACTGAAGATTTCTTCCCCGCAAGGAAATCAACAGTTATGCAGAGCAGAGTGATGTAGTGATACAGTAGATCTTACATCTCTCAAGTTCACTTTCGTGTGAGTGTGTAAACATTCAAGCAAAATACAGAACCATTTTCAGTTTAACCTTTGCCAAAAAGTTACCTAAGTACTTTCTCATAAGGAAATAGCATATATTCTTTACACAACTCCAGATCAACCAGACTGGTACCTGCTGGCAAAACACTTTCTGAGTATTTGTCTTTAGGATGGGCAACTATTGGATCACAAACTTCCTTCAGAATTTGACTCAGCTTGGTTTGCAAAGCTTATTTCTTGGCTTAAGACCTTGTGTTGTATTTGTGAGCAGCTGCCAAACAATTAGTATGCGTTCCCAGAGCTGCAATCACATCTTGAAAGCTGCTTTTGCACAAACTACACAATTACACAATCTATATTTCTCTTCTGTAATAGTTTGTACACTATTGTCAATTTCTAGCACAGAGAAAAAAAACCCAAAGAATAAATGAAGGCAGCGAAATTGTTTATCATTCCAAAGCATGAATAATCAAAGATATTCATTAATGGATGCCAAATGCCACCCCAATTTGTCCAGAAACTCTTCCATCATTTCACCTCCTCCAAGTTTTCTTGAATAGTACTTAGTTCTTTCCTCTAAATATCACTGTGCATCACTACCCACCTCTTCATTATTTCTCTAGAAGAGCCAGATGCATCAGCAAAACAATAAAAACAATGCAGACAAATATATAAAAGATACTACAGGTTCTTTTTGGGTTCTGGTACAGAGCTCCTGCATGACATTTACATGAGGCATAATTGCACAGGATGTGTGAGCAGGACATCTTTTACTGGTTTTCTACTCCATTCAGCCTACTCTTCATCACTGCTTTACTTCCCTGTCTTTAAGCAACTAGTCTGTTCACAGTCGTTCATGTCAGCTGATGTCGATAAAAAGGGCTCCAACATTTTTTTTTCACCAGGTACTACACGAAGTATTCAACGGGAAAATTACTCTCTAGCATGTGGCGTAACAGCGTGACCCTGTGTACTTTACAAGACAAGGAGTCATTTCTTCAGTTTGACTTGACACTGAAGTTTGCACGCTGAATTTTGTCTTCGATTTAGTCTCTAGAAATGTGGAGTTTGCTGTCTAGTAGTTTAGTCAGTATGGTTTACATCCCTTGTAATGCAGCCAAGTTATAATAATGATTACTCAGTCCTAGATCACTCTTGCACATTTCCAACAATGACCAAGAAGTTATTGGCTTCAAAGACTTGGATTACTTGTCATGCCCTTTGGTACTTAGGTTACACAAAACAGTTTCAACACTGAAGCAATCTTTGATAATACGTGTAATCTTTATTAATGCCTTGTTTGTACCACTGAATATCACACTGACTTGGACTACTCAACTTCTCAAAAGAGTTGGCTTCTCTAAGACCTTAGAGAGAAACTGTTTTACATGTAAGACTCTGAGCTTTCAAGTTTCACCAGTCTTTGAACACAATCCTTGTGTTCTGAACTGCTCCACAGTACCACCCCCAAAAAATAAACACGGAAAAGAACAGACTCTTTTTCGGCACACTGGCAGCCACACACAACTTTTACTAAGCTACTCATACCAAAAATTTTGCTTTACTTTGCTTTTGCGGATGAGAATAGAGTCATCAGCCTTATCTCGCCCTCATCAGCCTTATCTAGCCCTCAGTGTTT
Source organism: Clamator glandarius (assembly GCA_033459285.1). Lineage (NCBI taxonomy): Eukaryota > Metazoa > Chordata > Aves > Cuculiformes > Cuculidae > Clamator > Clamator glandarius. Next base: position 51,437 of record JAUNZM010000457.1, on the reverse strand, counting down.
TGATTCTAATTTCTGCCCTAAAGTCATTCTGCTGAACTACTTTTTCCACGGAAAGTCCGCTTCATCGTAAGACAAAGTTCCAGGACATAGCTGCTTGAAAGATTACTGCCACTCACCTCATGAAGGAAGCTGCAGCACAGCTGAGCAATCAGTACTTCGTACCTTCTTCCTAGAGGCCCTTCTCCCTAGATGTCCTCCTCATGCTCAGAGGCTTTCCCCACATAAGGCCATCTTTGTGAGCTTCTGAACTGCCCGCAAAACGCACCAGGACTCTGTAAGAAGTGTTCGCAGCATAAGCATTCTGGCAGGAACAGGCCCTGCTGTGCCCAGGGTAAGAGCTGCTGCTGCCACCAATATTAAGCATACTTTACACTTTCAAAAGTGCATTGAAGAAAGGCTATTCCTTGTGCACCGAAAGAGCAGAATACACCATTATCCAACAGCAAATATTCCTGCAGACGGACTCCTTTTGTATCTTTCTAAGCCCAGATAGAAATAACAAAAAGGCAAATGCACAAATCCAAACATATTTTTCCCATTAAAGATTTTTATCTTTCCTGTAGCAGTCTATTCTAAATCCGTAAATATCTTTCTGCAAAAGAAAACTCCACCGCACTACAGGACTGTGAAATGCTGTGTACCAATTAATTGCAGCACAGACATAAGAAATTATGATAAACAGGACAGCTAACAATGCTCAAAGTGGCAATTATAAATTTAGTTCTTCCTCATTTAATAACTGTCAGATTCTTAATTTTAAAAGATTGAAGTAAAAATACTACGGAAATGCTTCAACCTTACCTTTCCTACAGATTTTTTTTTTGTCCTTGCAAAAACAGGGAGAATAAAGGTAAAAACCCCAGCTCTTTAAACTGTTTGAGCAAGATTTTCTGTTTGCCTTTTTCGACACCACATTCATTCTGGACAGAAATGAATGGGCAACACAAAGGCAAGAGTTCAAGTATTAGAACTAATCATCTCTGCAAAATTAAATTAACAGCATATGAAAAAGACATTCATCAATAGGCAGATGCTTAAAAATGCCCAAGTAAATAATCTTTTAAAAGGTGTATTTAATAAAATCCAAGCAGACCATGCTCTTGGGACATCCTGTGGTCATGCCATTGCTTGATTAGGCCATTGACAGACTTTCACTTCCATCTGAAAAAGGAAGAGTGACTAAGATACACGAACAGCCCAACAGCCTAACAAAACACACTTGAAATAACTGCCCAGTTTCAAAGAAGACAGCAAAGCCTACTTCCCCCAAAACCCCACCAATCTCTGTCACATCTACCAGCACACGTATAAGATCACAGCCTACTGCCTGCTACAGCCACGAGGAATCATGTGGAAACCCACTCACACCTCAGAAAGCTAGGGGCAGGTGACAGTCTGTGACCGCCCTACTCATCTTTTCCACATAACAGAAAAAGCTTTTCTTTAAAACAGGTAGTTCAGCTATCTAGGGATATGATCAGGTTGGATGGGGCTCCGAGCAAACAGACCGAGCTGAAGGCGTCCCTGCTCACCACAGGGTGGCTGGACTGGGTGACCTCATGGTCCCTTCCAACTGAAAGCGCTCTGTCACTCTGCAGTGCATTGAAGACTATGCAGCACTGGCCATTTAGCCTAATCCTACCCAAAGCAGCTCAGCATAAACCAACCACATCTACAAATAAGAAAACTGGCTCTTCCAAAACAAGCTTCCAAGCCTGCTGCCCCTTCCTGTTCCTGTTCTTGGCCTGCTGCAGCCTGACCTACCTCTGGCCACGGCCAGCCGAGGCTGTGGAGGGACAGGGCTCTTGATGCCATTGGCTCCTTCCCAGGAGGCAAATCCCCACTGGGGGGCAATGGGCTTGCTCCCCACCACCAGCATGCGCCATCCCTGCTCCTCGCCTGTCAAACCTGCTGCCCACCAGCCATGGCCGCCCTGCACCCGTCATCCCCACTCTCGACCCCACCTGCCATCTGCAATCCCCACTATCCCTGCTCCACACCATCCCTGCTTGCCACTCCTGCTCCCTGCTGCCCATCACTGCCGCTCCTTGCCTGCCATCCCTGCTCCACTCCCATTGCCCTTGCTCCCTGCTCTCTATCCCCATTCCGTACCCACCACTCACTCCACCACCCTACCTGTTATCACCACTCTGTGCTATTCTCATCTCCATCACCCTAGTTCCCCATTATTCCCACCCTGTATCAACCTTCTGCCTGCCATCCATGCACCTTCCCCACTGCGCATCGTCCGTGCTCCCCACTGCCACCCCCTACTCCCTGATGTTCACTATTCCATGCCATTCTCTCCCCCAACCACACCCACACCCCGCCCAACCCCGATCCATGCCAAGCCCCTCTGCTTGTCACTCTGCTCCCCACCCCATGCTACCACCGCTGCCCATCACCCCCTTTCATGCCACCCTGGCTGCCCATTACCCTGCTCCCCCCGACACCACCCCTGTGGTCTGTCATCTCAGCTCCCCTCCAAACCACCCCAGGTGCCCCACTCCCCTCCACACCACTCTGGCCTCCCTCTATATCACCCCCTGCTGCCCACCACCCTGCTCCCCCCAACTCCAGTGCCCCCCAGTGCCAAGCACTCTGCTCCCCTTCAAGCCACCCCCTGCTGCCCATCACTCCACACCCCTCTGTGACACCCTGGGTCCTCTCCAAACCACTCCACCCCAGCTCCTCTCCATGCCAACCCCCTCTACCCATCACCTCACTCCCCTCCATGTCTGCACCCTCTGCCCGTCACCCCAGCTCCCCTCCATGACAACCCCTCTGCTGCCCATCACCCTGCTCCCCTCTGTTCTGTCCCGGCTCCCCTCCACATCAGCCCCTGCTGCCCATTACTCGTCGTCCCACCATGCCACCCCTGTCTGCCCATCACCCCACTCCCCTCCAAGTCACCTATCTCCCCTCCACACCTCCCCCCTCTCCCGGTCACCCCATCTCCCCTCCAAACTACCCCACCCCAGCTCCCCTCCATTGCAAGCCCCTTGCTGTTCGTCACTCTGCTCCCCACCCTGCTCCCCTCCAAGTCACCCCGGCTCCCCTCCATGCCAACCCCCTCTACCCATCTCCCCCCTCCACACCAACCCTGCGGCCTACCACCCCACTCCATCACCCCGATCCCCTCCCCGCCACCCCGGCTCCCCTCCCCGTCACCCCGATCCCCTCCCCGCCACCCTGGCTCCCCTCCCCGTCACCCCGATCCCCTCCCCGCCACCCTGGCTCCCCTCCCCGTCACCCCGATCCCCTCCCCGCCACCCCGGCTCCCCTCCCCGTCACCCCGATCCCCTCCCCGCCACACCGGGCTCCCCTCCCCGTCACCCCGATCCCCTCCCCGTCACCCCGATCCCCTCCCCCGCCACACCGGGCTCCCCTCCCCGTCACCCCGATCCCCTCCCCGCCACACCCGGGTCCCCTCCGGGTCCCCCCGCAGCCCCCGCCCCGGTCCCCTCCCCCGCCACTCCCGCCATGCTGCCGGAAGAGCCCCCCCCGCGCGCCTCCCAGCCCGCCTCTGGGGGATGAACCAACTCACCTCAAGGAAAGGGGGGGAGGCGAGCCGTGCGCCCGTTCCTCCAGCAGGGTGGAGACAGCCTGCGGCGCACCCCACAAAGACGCGGGCACATGCTCACCTGCCTCCAGAAGGCGGATTGCCGGCCGGGAGACGCCGGCGGGAGCGAAGTGGTTAGATCTGAGTTAACACCGCCCTTTCCCCCCCCTGCGCGAAAGCGGTGATGGAAGCTCCCCAGGCGGGCCGGGGGCGGGGGGGAGGCGGCCGCGCAGCCTCTGCGCCTGCAGCGACCCCTGGCGGCCACCGCGGGCAGCGCAGCGCGGGGCTCCTGGAGCCCCCGGGCCCGGCAGGAGGGGAGCTCGGGGCCGGGATCCCTGAGAACCGCTGACCCTCGGGGTCCGCTCTGGGACCAGTGCTGCTTAGTATCTTCATCAAGGATATTGACAGTGAGATCGGGGGCACCCTCAGCAAGTTTGCAGATGACACTGAGCTGAGTGGTGCAGGTGCCACAGCAGAAGGATGGGATGTCATCCAGAGGGACCTGGACAGGCTGGAGCAGTGGGGCTGTGAGAAGCTCATGAGGTTCAACAAGGCCATGTGCAAGGTCCTGCACCTGGGTCGGGGCAATCCCCGATTTCAGTACGGGATGGGGTATGATGTGATTGAGAGCTGCCCTGCAGAGAAGGACTTGGGGAGCTGGTCGATGAGAAGCTCGACATGAGCTGGCAACGTGTGCTCACAGCCCAGAAACCAACTGTGTCCTGGGCTGGATCCAAAGCAGCATGGCCAGCAGGGCGAGGGAGGGGATTCTGCCTTCTGCTCCCCTTTTGTGAGACCTCACCTGGAGTGTTGTGCGAAGTTCTGGAATCCTCAACATAAGAAGGAGACGGAGCTGTAGGAGCGGGTCCAGAGGAGGCTACAAGGATGATCAGAGGGCTGGAGCACCTTCCATATGAGGACAGGCTGAGAGAGTTGGGGTTGTTCAGCCTGGAGAAGAGAAGGCTCCAAGGAGACCTTTTAGCAACATTCCAACACCTGAAGGGGCTACAAGAAGGCTGGGGAGGGGCTGTTCATAAAGGCTTGTGGTGATAGGACAAGGGGCAATGGGTGTAAACTGGAGAGGGGCAGATTTATTCTTGATATAAGGAAGAATTTCTTCAGCATGAGGGCAGGGAGGCCCTGGCACAGGCTGCCCAGGGAAGCTGTGTCTGCTCCATCCTTGGAGGAGTTCGAGGCCAGGTCAGGTAGGGCCTGGGACAGCCTGATCCAGTGGGAAGTGTCCCTGCCTATGGGAGGGGGTTCGAACTGGGTGATCTCTGAGGTCCCTTCCAACCCAAACTATCCTATGATCCTGTGATTCTGTGATTCCAAATGTTTAATTATCTCGTCCTATAAATCTGCCTTGTATTGAGAGATAATACGCAGACTATCTCCAGACATGGATGAATAACCTGGAAGGACAGACAGTCTCTTAGAGAGGCAAGAATTTATTGTTATGCTTAATTGTCTAGCAAAAGAAGAGATTGTTTGCTATAAATTGCTAACCTATTATAGTTGAATATTAGGTATAGTGATTTTATCACTAAAATATTGGATTAGCTTGAATAATAACTTTTAGCTTGCCTGTGCCTGGATACTTCCATGAAGAACTTTAACAAGGGTGCAGTTAAAAAGAATGGAAGAGACTGTGACTGTATCTAATTAAACCAGATAACAAGGCCTAGTGCAATGATAAGAAAAAGAAGAACCAGCTATCACCAGATGCAACCTTGAAGAGATGCCCAAGGAGTCTAAGAGCATGTGCAAGAAGGAGAGTTGAAAAGTTCAGCTTTGAGGTATATCTACGGCCTTCATCCAGAGACCCCTGAATGAGACCCCCAGAAGGCCAAGCACATGCGCCAAGGCGAGGAAAGTTATCTAACTAAATTCCAGGAACTGGTTATAACAGCCAGACCTGTTCCAGGAAGAGTGGTGGCTATGCATGCATTGACTGTTTACAGCCCTTGTGAATGGTACGGGAGGTTGCACGCACATTAGGTGGAGCGATCCCCTGCATGCCCAATGCCACATTAGAGAATACCTTACTTAGTAGTCAAATCGGCAGTGATTATTGAGTCTGGCTTTTCACAGCATCCCTTTGCCTTTGCTGTAAAGACTTTGTCCTTTTCAATGTTTTACCAGTGAATAAATGTTTCTACAAAAGTGATACTGAAAATGCCAGCAAATTAAACTCTCTAAGACTCATTTTGGAGTTTTAGAAAGCAAGCATCGTTTGTCAGGGATGGGCAACAAGAAGCAGTGATCTCCATCAATCGTGTGTGCAGCCAGACAAGAGCAGAGACTGAATGGATTTCCCACTTGCATGTGTATAATTTTTCCCAGAAATCTTACGCATAGTCTATTCCTTTCCAAGGACTTGTTTTAATGTTGTTATGAACTTCACAACACTCAAATCTCTTGCTAATTTGAAGCTCTGGAGTCAGGTGTCTGCCTGACCTTGCATTTGAGATTGAGAAAGACTGAAAACAGAGGGGAATCACAGGAGGGATAATTAACACAAGATGTTATCATCTTCAAAGAATGAACAGTGTCTAAAAAAAACAGTCTGAAAGAAAACAAGCCATCAGAGAAAGAAAACATGCTATCACAGGGACATTCTGTCTACCTTCCAAAGAACACAGTACTTAAACAAAACATTACCTTAAATAAAAAATATTGTGTTTTGTTGTAGTAGTAGCTACTTCTTGTATCAAATAATTTTGTTTAGAGGGGAGACAGTGCTTTTATCTGCTCATGGTGCTAGGTGCAAGATCTTCCACAAAACTAGCACATTTACTAAGGACCACAAAGATCTATTTATACAAAACTGATGCTCAAAATCCCACCTCATTAGTACAATTCTTAGACCTATCTAATACAGATATTCATCTGGTTAAACAATTCTTTAACACAGAATTGCTTATTTCCTTTCCACATCCTTCACTGGGATAAAGATGTTCCTTGTTTAATTCTTAAACAATCACAAATTCTCTCTATGTGTTATCCCTTTCCTTGTTTAAACGCATGTTTTCAACATCGAGTAATTAACTGCTGAGTTCATGATTTTTTAGGACTAAGTGTCTATACCCCTGGGCAGGGGCCTGGATGTTTTCAGGAGATAGGGAGTGCACACATGTCTGGGCAGGCATTGTTTGTGGGTGATATTAAGCGTCTACATCCCTGGGCAGATACTAAGATGTTTGTAGAAGATACCAAGTGCCTGCTTTCTGGGACTAGGATGTTTATAGTAAATAAACAAGGCAAACTAGGTGCAAAATACATTCTCCTTATCAATTAAGCTTCCCTGAAGCAAGCAGTAGCTCTCTGTAGTACTCAGGGTTGGAGATGATCATAACCTTCACAGGCTGCATTTGGTTTCCCTTCTGAGCTCTCTAGGTCTCCATTTCTGCAGCAGCAGAAGTCTGAGAGGGGGTGAGGTGCATGGTGAGACAGATATGGCACATCCACACACTGATCTTGTGTGTTTCTCATCTGTGATGGTATTGATCTTATGTATTGCTGCTGGGTGATGGTATTGACCTTGCATATTACTCATTTATGATAGCATCACAGGTGCCTTTCTGTTTGCTTCCCAGCTAGAGGAACATCTGCAGAGTAACCAGCTTGAGATCAGGGAGGCAAAGTGCGTAATAACTGTGGACATTGAATGTTTAAATGCTAGCAGAGGCTTAGTTCTGAGTGCACCATTTTGGTATTTGCTGACCCTGCAAATGTCAGCTATACATTTAATGTCTGAAAGACTGTGAGAAGTGGGGATCACAGCAGTTATATGCACAATATACAGGAGAATAATGTGGCACCGCATCTGGAGAAAAAGCTGAATAATAGAATCATAGAATCACCAGGTTGGAAGAGACCCACTGGATCATCGAGTCCAACCATTCCCACCAATCACTAACCCATGTCCCTCAGCGCCTTATCCACCCATTCCTTAAACCCCTCCAGGGAAGGGGACTCAACCCCCTCCCTGGGCAGCCTCTGCCACTGCCCAATGACCCTTTCTGTGAAAAAATTTTTCCTAATGTCCAGCCTGATCCTCCCCTGGTGGAGCTTGAGGCTGTTCCCTCTCGTCCTGTCCCCTGTCACTTGGGAGAAGAGCCCAGCTCACTCCTCGCCACAACCTCCTCTCAGGGAGTTGGAGAGAGCAATGAGGTCTCCCCTCAGCCTCCTCTTCTCCAGGCTAAACACCCCCAGCTCTCTCAGCCGCTCCTCATCAGGCCTGTTCTCCAGCCCCTTCACCAGCTTCGTTGCTCTTCTCTGGACTCGCTCCAGAGCCTCAACATCCTTCTTGTGGTGAGGGGCCCACAACTCAACACAGGATTCAAGGAGCTGTCTCACCAGTGCCGAGTGCAGGGAGAGAAGAACCACCCTGGACCTGCTGGTCACGCCGTTTCTGATCCAAGCCAAGATGCCATTGGCCTTCTTGGCCACCTGGGCCACTGCTGGCTCATGTTCAGTCGCTGTCAACCTACACCCCCGGGTCCTTCTCCTCCAGGCAGCTTTCCAGCCAGACTTCTCCTAGTCTGTAGCTGCTCAGGGTTGTTGTGCCCCAAGTGCAGGACCCGGCATTTGGCCTTGTTAATCGTCATGCCGTTGGTCTCAGCCCAGCAGTCCAGCCTGTTCAGATCCCTTTGGAGCCTCCCGGCCCTCCAGCAGATCCACACTTCTACCCAGCTTAATGTTGTCTCAAACTTGCTCAGGGTGCCCTCGATGCCTTCATCCAGGTCATTGATAAAGACACTGAACAGGACTGGACCCAGCACTGAGCCCTGGGGAACCCCACTTGTCACTGGCCTCCAGCTGGAGTTCACTCCATTTCCCACCACTCTCTAGGCCCTCCAGCCAACCAATTTTCCACCCAGGACAGTGTGCGCCTCGACAGGCCAGAGGTGACAGTTTCTGAGCAGAATGCTGGGAGAAACTGTGCCAAAGGCTTTACTGTGGTCCAGGAATATCCATCCACAGCCTTTCCCTCGTCCAGTAGTCGAGTGACTTTATCACAGAAGGTGATCAGATTAGTCTGGCAAGACCTGCCTTTCATGAACCCGTGTTGACTGGGCCTGATCGCCCGGTTCTCTTACATGTGCTTCATGATCGCACTCAAGATCACCTGCTCCATGACTTTCCCTGGCACTGAGGTCAGACTGAGGCTGGTACTAGTGGTAGAGCAGCCTGAGGCCTGTACAGCTCCCTCATCTGCCACCTTTGCTCTGCATCTTACATCTGCTGTGTCCCACTCACTTCTTCTAGCTCCTCTTTAACTACAGCGAACAGCAGAGAGAGTGGCTACAGCTGGTGTCTGGAAGGCACAGTTGCAAAGTATTTTCTGCAGGACAACCTGATATGTGACATCTACGTTAAATTGCAGGAGGTCATAAGAGGGCCGCCAAATGCCCAACAGCTACAAGAAGAGGCATGGCTCATTGAAGCCTTGATAGGTGGAGGAAAAAAATGAATTTAAGAAAAAGCTAAGGGGCGAGCAACTGTCATCACTCGGCTTCTGGAGAAGCATACAGGCTTGGAGGAGTACAGGATTCTTCCTTTGGTAATTTAAACTTAATCTGCTTTACAAAAGTTAAGTTTTGAGTCACTATACCTAGACATATCCCTAAGACAGACAGGATGTATTAGTGCTGTATTTATGGCAAAACTAACAAATATTGTTAACATCAATTTTGAGCTGATTTGCCTTCAGTAGCTTTGGCTTCTCATTGAAATTCTGTTTTCAACATGAAGAAGATTGTGTTAAGCATTGCCTCAAGCCTAATGCATAAAGGTCAGCACTTGGAGTAATGTGATACTTAAAATACAGAAGTAGCTGGTCTTGCAGAGGACAGTGATCAGACTGCTGCTGACAGTTGAGCTGGCGAATGAGTAGAGATCTGTTACTCTGTTTTGCTGATACAGTCAAGTGTTGATTTGCAGTTCAGGGACAGCTGCCTGGACAGAAGTTTACATCAGATGGAACTAGTCCAGATTTCGATTACATAAGTGAACATTATTGTGAAGAAGAAACATTTAATATTTGTGACATTTGTTATTTGTGCCTGGGGTTACAGGAGAACTTGAATATCTACAAGAGAAAACATTCTAGCTTAAATGACTGTGTGAAAAACTTGGTCATTTCAAGTGTCCCTACATCCAGGGAACTCCAGGCCTGTCAGTCTGACCTCAGTGCCAGGGAAAGTCATGGAGCAGGTGATCTTGAGTGTGATCATGAAGCACATGCAAGAGAACCGGGGGATCAGGCCCAGTCAACACGGGTTCACAAAAGGCAGGTCTTGCCAAACTAACCTGATCGCCTTCTATGATAAAGTGACTCGACTGCTGGATGAGGGAAAGGCTGTGGATGTATCTTCCTGGCCTTCAGTAAAGCCTTTGACACAGTTTCTCACAGCATTCTGCTTCGGAAACTGCCACCTGTGGCCTGTCGAGGCGCACACTGTCCTGGGTGGAAAACTGGTTGGCTGGAGGGCCCAGAGCCATCCTCAGACAAGGGTTCCTCCCATCCTGGAAATGTCATGCCAAATTACTTTAGTTTCTTATCCATTAACTGCTACGTGAAGGGGAGAGTGAAGTTAATAATACAACTCAATTCAATATTCAGTCTCACTCTGCAAGGACAGACCAGTAGAAACAGTTCTGGTTCTTCAGCACTTCCAGAAGTCATTGATTTCCTGGGATACTAATAAGCAGTCAAAATGTGAATCTGTAATAAATATTTTGTTCCACAGTTTCTGGGTGTGTCCTTAGTTTTCCATTCTGAATTCCAACACTAGCCTATAAGGGCATAATTCCTCATTGTGCTTTCTTCAGCAGGAAAACCAGTTCCTGCCCTTCATGGCTTGTGATTTCTTGCTCCTGTTCTCAGCATCAATTAGCTGCTTCGTGAGTTTTGCCAGAGCCAACATGCCACAAAGCAGGTCACTGAAACTATCAAGACTCCTAAAAAACCCAATTTATTTGGCTTCAGGTGCCATGAAAATTTGCAATATGTAGAAGAAAATAAAGTAAACATAAATTGTTAATCATAAGTTTAGTAGAGCCAAGGGAGGTTGGAGTTTAACATAAGGCACTTTGGTTTGGGATGTGTATTTCACAAAAAGCTTGCACGCTCACCTATTTTCTTCCTTTTTCCTCATACAGAATAAGGTTCTGCTGAGTAGACAATATGTTAGTGATATTATTCTTCACGGAGAGGGTGGTTAGGCATTGGAACAGTCTGCCCAGGGAGGTGGTTGAGTCACCGTCCCTGGAGGTGTTTAAGGTGAGGGTGGATGAGGTACTTAGGAGCATGATTTAGGGATTGGTGGGAATGGTTGGACTCGATGATCCAGTGGGTCTCTTCCAACCTGGTTATTCTGTGATTCTGTGATTATAGGAAAGCCTAACCCAAGCTGCTAAAGAGCATGTCTCCAGGGAAATGAGTGGAACCTGAAATAGCTCTAAAGTGCTTTGTAAGCAGTGTAATTTAACTAATGTGACTTTGCAGCTGCCTTATCTTGAGTGGTTTGGAGCACTTTCAACACGAGGCTCCCTGCATCCCGTCACTGAATTCCCATCGAAGTTGCAGGGTGTGTGATTCCTTGGCATTTTGTCTGCTTCGTTTCTCTCCTATTGTTTTTCCGGCATCCCACCAGAGGTCAGTGCGATGCCGAGGAATACGGGCAGGGCTGTGATGCCAAGTTTCTGCTAGTTGCTAGGATCGTAGGAATTAAAGAGTGCAACAGTGCATTTTGTCTTTTGTCAGTACCAGTTGAATTAAGAGGAGGGCATGAAACTGGCAACAGGTCAATGTGAAACCGCTTGTAGATGGTGAGACTTTTAGAGGTTGACTAAGCTCCAAAAGCCTGAAATCTGCTATATGTTTCAAAGGGTGTTATTGATAATTACCCAGGTATTCTGGAAAGCCAAAGAAATGACCAGGTCTTGCTAAGCTCTTGTCTCAGTGCTCCTCACTGGGTTAAAAAAAGTCACAGCCTATTTGCGGTTTGAATGAGAATATAGTTTGTTTGATATTCAGTTTCTCACTTCTTATTCAGTTGTATGTTCTTGTATTGTGAGGCAGAATAAAAAAGTTCCCATGATTTGTGCCTTTGTTATTATGAGTTTTACAAGTTTTCCGTGGAAAAAAGGTACGTTTGTCTTTTAGATTCTCTTTTTCATTATTCTTCTTAATTTTTTTCTTGATCTTATTAGGAAATAATCCTGCCTGATTTGAGGTAGAATGCCTGTTAATGGCATACAAAATTCCACCTGAATCTGTAGAAGCGGTACGTTATTTTCATTATAGTCTCATCTCCCATTCATTAAAAGACAGCAATGTTTCCCTTCCATTTCCTAATAGCATATATTCATTGAATAAAGGTCTTGGCTGGGCTACAGTGGCACGTTAGTTTCCTTCAGAACTGATAATATTAGTTGGAAATATTTTAGGAATCCTAGCCAAACAGTTTTTCTCCAATGTACTTTACTTTTATTTGTTGTTACTCAATATGTTTGACATTGAATTTGTCTTTTTACCTGGCTTGTGCAGGCTCTTCTAATGTTCCTCGTAGCTTCTATTGATAGCCTGAAAAAATAAGCACTGGAAAAATTCTGTTAAATGTGCAATACTTTTTTATTTCAGAAATTTCTAAAGCCACTCTGTCATCAGTCTTCATCTGGTGGATTGCATTTGGAGCTTATTTCCTCAGGATGAAGAGTTTTTCCTTCTTATTCTGTGATTTCCCACACTGTGGACAAGGCAGTGGACTAGGTTGTCCAGGAAAAAAAAAAAAGATTTGAGCAAGTGTGTTTTACCCTCTGTGATGTGAATCCACCAATTGCCTCTTTCTTTTGTGGTACTCCTAGCACTGAAGATTTGGCAGAAACAAGCACAAGAAGTACTTAATGGAGTCTCTGACAAATCGGTTAGTAGATCAGATTTTCAGGCAGTCCGAACATTCCCAGAAGAGGATTCATTTACTAATGTGTGAATCTGGGTGCCAGTGCCATATCACATACTGTGCCCTTAGCTGTACTTTAAGGGTAGCATATTTCTGCAGATAGATATAAATAATTCTTACTGAAAAAGACACAGAAAGTTTTTATGGGAGTTGCTTGGTGCAGAGATCTTCCAGCAGCATAATCTATTTACTCCTGAGTGAAGAAGAAAACTTGAAGCAGTTGCACGAAAACAGTGGGTTAGTCCCTGGCTTAAAGTGTCCCTGATTCTGCTCAGCAGCTTGTTGTGAACTGCTCAGCTGCTCCGTGGAACTGGTAGATGAACCTGCCCCAGCTTCTTTTGAGAATGCAGCCTTTGTGAAGCTAAGGGGTTGTTAATTTTGTGTAGGAGGACTCACTCATTCCAGAGCAAGAAGTCTTGGGTGTATGTTGGCCCTCTCTTGCTCTGTGTATGGTATATGTACTACACTTCTTTCGGAAAAGTGAACTCTAGTTCTTGATACATTCTAGAAATAGCTTTTACATTAGCTAACATTAACACACACCCAGCCATCCATGCCTGCATTGTTATGGCCTTGAACTACTTATTTGTTGTGGAGAAGCTCAGTTAAGGTGGGCACTCAGTAAACATAATAACTGAGGTTTTTTCCCCTAAATTACCACTGTGCAGTAGTGGCAGTACTGTTTTTTATTTTTTTTTTTTTTCAGGTTAGTTTGTGAAAGTAGTTTTTATCTTCCTACAGAGCTTCATTCTTATTATGGCACTTTGCTTGCTAGCCAGAAGTAGTATATTCAGTTCATTTGGCACTGGGAACATTTGAAGTATGTCTTGTAGGTTTTGCTTGAGCCCTTTTTTTCTGTTCTCTTGCAATAAAGTTGTTGCCCTGTAGAAATGGGGAGGACAACATTGAGAAAGGTGACATTATCTTGACTTAACTTTAGGGCAAGTTTGGTTTGTAGTGTCCCTTGGGCAGATGCAGGGCTATCTACTTATTTCTTCCCTGTTCTTCTCTTTCTAGTGAAAACAGATGGAAGAGATCCCAGGTATGTCGTACAGAAAAGGCCTTGTCTAGTCTTGTCCAGTTATTCAAGGGAGGCCATCTGGGTACTTAAATTACCAGTCAATTTTCGTGGCAAATGTGGTCCGTACATAATCTTGGCTTGTCTGATTTTGTCAGAAGGGAACCCATAGTTGTGTTGCAGAGCAGTGCACCTGTGTTCTGCCTTTTGGTTCCATACAGGTTTAAGAAGTTGTCACAATTCCCTCTACACTCACTGTGCTGCCTGCATTTTTCACCCTGGAAGGAGTGCTGGCATCATTCCTGCAAGAGCTGCTGTCTATACACAAATGACTTATCTTGTAAGTCACTGTACCTCCGAGTCACTGGGAAGCAGGGGAAAGGGAAGAATAGGAAGGTGCAGAACAGATGCACAAAGTTAACAAGTGACACTTTAATTCTTCCATCTTGCCTTTTCTGTAGTGTTTTGACATTTTTGATCTTCATGGTTTTATTCCAGAAGTTCCTAGTCCTGATGTGCTTAGGAATTGCTTAATTTGGACAAATAAGGAAATAAATTATGCCCTTTTAAACAGAGAAAAATTTGATGCATACCTTTGCTTGCCTGATGGCCAGTTTTTCTAATCAATGAACAGTGATTTTTTTTGTTTCCTAATGGTAGGAGTGAACCCTACTTCTCATTCTCTGACCAGAATAAAGTAGTTACGCTTTCTTCTACTTCTGTGGTAGATCTGATGCTTCCAAGAAATCTGGAATAAATCAGTGATAATTCCTGAATGATTCTTCAAAAAGAGGCAGCTATGTACAAGCTGCAACTGCCAGAACAATTCATGTATCTTGTGAATTGCTTCCACTGAGCCCTCAGGAAAGAGGGCAGCTAGACAAAAACTACAGGTTGGAGAAACTGCCTTGGCTTGCTACAGTTATGCCACAGGACTGGAAAAAAGGTTTAATCCATACAATTTTCTTCCTTCTTCCCCTACTTCTGCCATGCGCTTCTGTGATATTCTTTGATGACTATTGATCTTTTGTGTGTTTCAGTCTGATTTAATATATTCTTCCTAAGTAGGATGTAAAATCTCAGGAGATTTTAATTTTTTAAATGGCATAATTGTCTCACTCGGAGAATGAAATATTCAGTTGTGAGACCATGCAATAATGGAGAAATAATGTTATCTTCTGGTGGTAAAATGCAGCATTAACATTAGCTAACACTAATCATTAACTTTCACCATTGCAGTTTCACTGGAAATATGTGTTGGCCTGACATAGGCTAAAATAATCAGAGCTTTTCGTTCATTCTTTGATTGCACATCCTGTTTAATTAGGAAATTGCACACTAGAAGATCCTTTCAGGCTGCAATAAGAAAAATGTTGGTATTAATCTACAATATTTGTCCCATTCAGTAAGAGCAATTATGAGCTATGAATTATAAATGATAAATTACACACTGTGGTATTGCAGCACAAATGGGTTTTCAATTCTTGTCCCATGTATGTGAAAACTTCCATAGCTTTATTCACCAGGATAATGGGATGCAAGTATTCACTCATCCTTGAGAGCTATTGGCTTTCACTTAGAGTAGAGCAGCCGCTGGTCACAGGTGTCTGTTTTGTAGAAGATGTTTGTCTCCAGGGACCATTGAGGACACATCCAGCTGCGATGCAGGTGTGCACATTGGATGCATGGCAGGCCAAGCCAACTCATGGTCTGTATCCCTCAAATCCCCACTTCTCCTTACAGAAATGCTTTATTGCTAGCGTAAATGCAGTCCCCAAACTCTGGACAGGGAAGCATAAAGATTTTGATGCAGCCTTTCTATTGACCATTATAGGTAGCATGCGCTCAAAATACTGAAGATTTTCTGGTGCCCATTCTGAAAATTTTTGACTCTTCCTTTGCAGGGTAGAGACAAACAGACTTCAAAGCCAAGGGCTATATAATATCACTAGTAAACTCAGCATTGTGGAGCCTGTATTCCTCTGTGGATCTGACCTCTGGTCAGCCAAGTAGAGTCAGCACTGACATGCATTAAGACCTGTGCATGTAACTTGATATGGGCATGAAGCTGGAAGCCTTTCAGAGCACCCTGATATCCAAATGAAAAACAGTTTCCAAGCATAGATGTCACTATTTCACTTTTTCATTGGCCTGTTTATCACTATTTAGTGCTGGCTTTGCTTGCCAATGTGTACTTGCTGTATCACTCAGACATCTGAAGGGAGGACTTGGCTATTACCTGTTACATTCAAATTTGTCATTTAAATGTTTGGAGTAAATGCGTATATCCAGACTTGGCATGTAATTCCAGAAGGGTGTTGTGTTAACCATCTCAGCTGCTTAAAATCTAGAATATATGTAGCTACTCTGGAATTTTTCCTCTAAACTGGCAACCAGATAATGTCATTTTGAGATAGTAATTTGCTGAGGATCACACTTACTTCAAACTTAGAAACTGTACACTCTCCCAGGAAGTGACTATGGAAACGGTTTTATTTCTCAGCAGATCTGCTCACTGAATTCATAGAATCATAGAATGGTTTGAGTTGGAAGGGACCTTAAAGATCATCTAGTCCCACATCCCCTGCCATGGGCAGGGACATCTCCCACTAGATCATGGTGCTCCAAGCCCCATCCAACCTGGCCCTGAACCCCTCCAGGGATGGGGCAGCCACAGCTTCCCTGGGCAGCCTGGGCCAGGGCCTCACCACTACCATGGTGAAGAAATTATTCCTCTAAATCTGCCCCTCTCCAGTTTACACCCATTGCCCTTCGTTCCATCACTACAAGGTTTTGTGAACAGTCCCTCCCCAGCTTTCTTGTAGCTTCCTTCTTGTACTGGATGCAGGGAGGATAGGATAAACCAGGATGAACCAACTTTTCCTCCGGTCAGCTTTGGAGTGAGCTTGTCTAAAAGGAATACCTTGAATCTTCTTTTTTTACATTCTTCGTGGAGTTGCTTACCAAGTACTAACTTTCATAAGTCCTTTGACAACAATGGGTTTCCATGTTCATGCACAAAGGCAAAATCTCTCTTGCCCAATGTTTGTTATCAAGATCATATGCAAGCAGGAATTAACTCAACTTGCTTTTTAAATCCCATGCTAAGTTTGGGCTTGCCAGATATTACTTGATTTTAATGTGGACACATCAACATGAAATTTCCAGGAGAATAAGAAATACAGAATGCCCAAAACACCTGTCTAAGAGACACAAGTGAAAAATAATGTTATGTGTTATTCTTTCTATATGGAGCTTGAGGAGACAATCTGGAATAGCTCTGTTACAACTGATACATTTCAGAGGTGGATTCTTTTACCAGCCACAGGTAGCCGTTGTGCTTCGTGACATATTTAAACACCACATGTTGCCTTAGTATCCTTCTCAGGTTTCCACTGCTATATACAGTCTGTCATCCTGGTAGCTGGGAGCTCATGGTCTTCTTTTCTCTTGCCACTGAAGTTTGGTACAAAAGTCACTAGGTGTTGTGTGAAAGAAGCATATGGTGTCACTGCAGTTGAGGAGGGATTCCTTGTGGAAGTATTACGTCACCTGGAAGCGGGTTGTATTTTTTTTTTCTTTTTTTTTTCTCTAATTGTTATTTTTGCTTTATTGAAACTGACACATCAGTCTGCAAGCCGGCACCTTGCCGCTCCAGCAGATGGGCAGGAACATAAGTAGCCAAGAGAACAGTTCTGTATACATTACAAATGTGTGATGGTCTGGTTCTCAAAAAGAGCTGTCACTGTAGTTCTTCATAGGGAACTTCCTTGGCATATGGCTATAAGGGAGATAGTTTATTATCACTCAATTACTTCCTAAAACAAGCTACCAAAGCTAGCATGCAGTGAAGTTGCTGGAGTTTTTGCCTCTAATGAATAGGAGGCAGAATGTCTGCAGTTACCAAAAAATGTTTGTGTTTGTGTGTTTGTGTGAAAGAAAGACTGCCATGAAGAGCTAAAGACAAGCTGTGTGCTGTGCCTGAAATGCAGCTGAGTAGCTTAAAAGGATTATAGTTTTACTTCATCAGCACTACTTTTTCATTTCTCTTTAGTATTTAAAGGTAGTAATACTTTTAAGTACCAATAAGGCTTGAAAGCTCTCTGTGGTGTGCTGATATGTGGTGAATGATAGTGAATAGTCCTGTATCCCATGGAGTGTTCACAACCCAGAAACAGGCAATAGGTAACTGGTAATGGAGCAATCAAGCAGCTGGAACACGATCACAGTTAACACAGAGACTGGCTGTAGCAAATGTGGTGAGGTGAGACCAGAGGGGCCCAGAGGGTGGTGGGAAATGGAGTTAAATCCAGCTGGAGGCCAGTGACAAGTGGGGTTCCCCAGGGCTCAGTCCTGGCTCCAGTCCTGTTTAATGTCTTTATCAACAACCTGGATGAAGGCATCGAGTGCTCCATTAGCAAGTTTGCAGATGACACCAAGCTGGGAGGAAGTGTGGATCTGCTGGAGGGTCGGGAGGCTCCAAAGGGATCTGAACAGGCTGGACTGCTGGGCTGAGACCAATGGGATGAAGTTTAACGAGGCCAAATGCCGGGTCCTGCACTTGGAACACAACAACCTTGAGCAGCTCCAGACTAGGAGAAGCCTGGCTGGAAAGCTGCCAGGAGGAGAAGGACCTGGGGGTGTTGGTTGACAGCAACTGAACATGAGCCAGCAGTGGCCCAGGTGGCCAAGAAGGCCAATGGCATCTTGGCTTAGATCAGAAACGGCATGTCCAGCAGGTCCAGGGAGGTTCTTCTCCCTCTGTACTTGGCACTGGTGAGACAGCACCTCGAATCCTGTGTTGAGTTGTGGGCCCCTCACCACAAGAAGGATGTTGAGGCTCTGGAGCAAGTCCAGAGAAGAACAACGAAGAAGAGAACAAATCTTATGAGGAGTGACAGAGAGAGCTGGAGTTGTTCAGCCTAGAGAAGAGGAGGCTGAGGAGAGACCTTATTACTCTCTCCAACTACCTGAAGGGAGGTTGTGGCGAGGAGGGTGCTGGGCTCTTCTGCCAAGTGACATGGGACAGGACGAGAGGGAATGGCCTCAAGCTCCCCCAGGGGAGATTCAGGCTTGAGATAAGGAAAGGGTCGTTAGACATTGGAACAGTCTGCCCAGGGAGGTGGTTGACTCGCCTTCCCTGGAGGTGTTTAAGGTGAAGGTGGATGAGGTACTTAGGGGCCTGGTTAAGTGATTGGTGGGAATGGTTGGACTTGACAATCCGGTGGGTCTCTGCCAACCTGGTTATTCTATGATTAATAAATACACTCCAACAGCTGTAATGAAAACTGGTAGCTTGGTAGAAGCAGAAGCCCTTGGTGAAAAAGAAGACAACTCAGCTTCTAGATGTTCCATTTGGCAGCCCATTGGCCAGTCAACAGTCGCCCATACAGCCCCATATTAGCAGCAGCGTTTCCTATTTCTTGCCATATAAGAGTGTTTTCTGAGGATGAAGAGACCAAAGGACACAACCTTGTAGGAAGCCCTCTCGTTAGTTCTGCTACTCACAGCACATGCTGTAATACTTGCACTTTTAGATTATGAGAAAATCAATATTTTCAAAACAGAAATTGATCCAACTTGAAATGTGAAATATGATCTTTCTTCGAGCATGCTGATGTATTGGGCTGGCCAGGTCTACATGGGGAAAGTTAGAGAATGTGAAAACAGAACAATGAATAATATTCTATCAGAGCAAACTACAACACCCTTTAGTGCTGTAGGGGGATAGGAGGTTGGGTCTGAGTCTTGACTTTCTTCATTCCTGCGTTTGTAGAGGGAGGTATGACCTTCACTATGCAGACACCTGCAGATACTGTTAAATTGGGCCACTCAGGCACTAGCAATAATGTGTTCTTAGCAGTGTGCAGCAGTGCAGAAGCTGGCTGAACAAATTTTTGTGGGGAGAGGCTGTACAGAACCCCACGATGCTGCAACTGCAGTTACCTGTATAGAGCCTGCTTGGATCATCTCCTGGAAAACCCGACTGGAGAGTAAATACGTCATTGCCCACTGCACACTGCCCCAAGGATGAGTCTCAGATCACACACTTGCCTTTGACATGGGGGAATCAGAGAGCCTGTGGATAAGCATTAATGCTGAAGCCTGGCCAGACGTGTAATTTTGCAAGGAATAATGCTCATTCTGGATGCTTGTCCTAATCCCGAATTTCTCATGGACACACATTTCTATTTTTGGAGCTAATCTGCTTTTTCATTCTTTACAGATAAACTAGGAAATACACAGGGTCCCAACTGAAATAGCTTGTTAAATCTAGTCTGACTTTTCATATGTCTCTGCCCACTCCCTATCAATTTTCAGCAGTGCTTGGATGACTTGGATAAGAATGGAGCCCTGCTGTACTAGATGTGAATAAAATCCTTTAAAATGCTGTTTTCTGCCTCAAGAACTTGTTATCTGAAGGACTACTCTGTAATGAAGAGCTAGTCAAAATGCTATCTTAAGATTACCTGCGTTCCTGCAGGATAACAGTGCTCTTAGTTGTGTGCTTAAGGTTAAATGTACACAAGTACAAGATCTAGGCCTAAGAAAGTAAATGATTTAAACATAAAGAGGAGAGGGATGCAATTAAATCTAAGTGCTAAAGGTAATCTGAAAATATGTCCACATACTCTGTCAGTCTTTAATTTGCCATTACATAGTTATGTAAAAAATGAAAATGCAAGCAGTTACATGTTAGCTTAGGTACAAAAAGCATTTAGATAAAAGACAAGTTTGTAACTGAGGGGAAAATAAAATACCTATATGTGGACTTTAAGTAAAGAGTACAGTAGCTTCTAAAGAAACCATATAATGCACTTGGCCGCTGGAACCACAGAACCAGACTGTTTTCTGACCATCCCTAGAAAAATCCTCATGAAAGTAGGTTGGAACAGAACATTATTTTAAGAGTTTTTGCATTTCTCTCTTCTTATATTTTTGTATATCACTACACATACTGTGTATCTGAGCTCGCATGGAAGCTGTAACTTAGAGGATTTTAGAGGAACAGCTGTATTTTAGGCCTAGGTTAACAAACTGCCAGAGGACACACTGTTTCTGGTCAAGGCATCCTCACAAACTTAAGTCACTTTGCCCCTGGCATAATTCCACTAAACTCAGGTGCAAGGATGCAGATTTACACAAACGTAAGTGAGCTCAGAAACCAGGCATTTGTCTGCTATCATTATCTGATCTTAGGAAGATAAACAGTTATGTTAAAAAGAGGCCATAGAAGGTCAGGATTGCAGAAAGCTTAATTTATTCAAGTAAAAAAGCAACTAGCCACTTAAAAAGCCATGTGATTAAGATGACTCATTCTTGTCAGCAACATTCTACACTAGATAGGAAAATCATCTTAATTCCAGTTCTGTAATATTAAACAGAGGCTCATATATGTCATCAAGAAAATCAGGAGCACTTAGATGTGTAGGTTCAAGTGAATTGAAAATTTGGCCATACTCAAGGCTTGCTTTGAATTTATCTGACAGGACTTTAGAAAAGGGGACAAGATGAGAGGGAATGGCCTCAAGCTCCACCAGGGGAGGTTCAGGCTGAACATTAGGAAAAAATTTTTCACAGGCAGGGTCATTGGGCAGTGGCAGAGGCTGCCCAGGGAGGGGGTTGAGTCCCCTTCCCTGGAGGGGTTTATGGGACGGGTGGATGAGGTGCTGAGGGACATGGGTTAGTGATTGATGGGAATGGTTGGACTCGATGATCCAGTGGGTCTTTTCCAACCTGATGATTCTATGATTCTATGAAAAGTTTGCTATGTTGCATCATAAGCCAGATTATATTTTTGCATAATAAAATTGAGTCCTTACATGTGCTATTTTTATGCAAAGCCATTCCATCATAATGTGTTGTGATTTAAGTGAAGCACTACACAAGTTTACAAATGGACACTTGTTCTAAGAAGAAGAACACACAACTCCATGGAGTTAGCTTCATAGGACAAGTTTGATGCTGGTCATATACAGTAACAGATGATGGAGGTGCTGAAGATTGGATAGAGGGCTTGATATGGCTTTGGGTAGGTTAAAAAGATGGAGAACTGATGGAATTTCTTCTATAAGTGGTGGAATGCTTAGTAATTATGGTTCTATCCCTTTTTCGGTTTTGCCTCTCTGTAAGTACCGAAAGATTTGAATATGCTTTTTAAAGTGGCTTGTGAAGTAGAGTAGAGGTTGTTTGTTTTGTTATTTTTTTAATGTAAGATGTCTACCTGGAGTGGATTAAAAAAAAAATTAAAGATGTGCAGAACCAGGTCTTGTCACTCTCGTGCTGTATTTAGGCAGATTTTCCAAGCGGTCATGATACCAGGCTTGTTGACTAGAATTTGCAGCTGTATTAAGTCATCTGCTTCTGATCAGTTTAAATGCTGTATCTTCTTTTTAGGGGATGATAAAGCTCTTGATGGTTCCACCACTGCAGAACCAACCTTTGTTTTTCTACATCTGGGCTTGGTGCTGGGAGCTGCTGAACACCTTTCAGAGTTTACTTCTTTCTGAGTCAGAGAGAGGGGCGGTAGTGTGCAAGAGAGAACCTGCACAGAGACTGAGCGCCTCTTTTCCCTAGATGGCTAATGGAGTCACCTCCCAAAGACCAGGACCCAAAGCTCACACAGCCTGTGCAGCTTGTGCAGCTCAGCATATACCTGTATGATGATGGAACACAAAGCTCTGCACTAGCTTCTGTGCATGGAGTGGTGTGCAGGGTAAATCAAATGGGGCTACGCAGGGTTCCTGCATGTCCTCACTGTGGCCCTGGGAGACTGGGAGCAGTGGAAAGGAGAGTAAGCAGATTTCCCCTCCCCTGGCAAAAGTAAGACTTTCTTGTGTATGTGGTCTTGTAGAAAATGACAGTTCAACACAATTTTTCAGGGCCCTTGATCCGTTCAGCAGTCAGAATTGTACCTTACGCAGCTGCTGTGAAAATGTTAAACTCTTTGTTCCCCTAGAGGTTTGCTAACCCTGATTTGCAGGCACATACACACACACACAGAGAAGTTCATCATTGGAATGAATACAGGAAATACTATTTTATGCATTCTGTGAATTACCTTCCAAATCAAGGCACTCGTTATAGATGGTGTTGGAAATACTCTTGCTTCATTCCTAAAGTTCAGTGTGGTTCACCAAACTATTTGCACTAAACGGAGGTAATGGAGCACTTATGCCTTTCTGCTGAATTTTAGTGGCTTGTATGCTTTGCTGTACAGGTAACTTATCACACCAAAATCAAGCCCTTGTTTAAAGGAATATAGTCACCATGTGTTTATTTCATTATGATCTTAATTGAAAAGGTCACTTGTAGGAAGAAGGTTTAGCTTTGAAAGGTGGCACATTCAGGTTGTTACGCATCTTCACGTTAAACCAGTGGGATTCTGACAGGTGGCTGAGGGATGCCATCCTGTATTTTCCAGGTTAAATCTCAATACAAAAGCTCACCCATGTAGCATTCCATCAAGTGCACTTTTATGTTTATCTGAGTGCAGGATTTCTCATCTGATAAATAGGCTGATCCCCTACAATTTATCTGATGAAGCAGATCATGGTAATGTGCAGTTCCCGTTAATTCGTCATCTACAAGATTTATTGCAACTTCTGAAACTTGGATACATGATACATAAAAAAAAATTGCTGTAAGAAAAAAGAAAATGCAGATTGTAGGCAATATTGTCATATTTCAGTTTTCATTAATTCTATTTTTATATATTCTGTATGATTAGTGTACAGAAGTGAGATGAGATGGCGTAGACACTGTGAGGAATTGTTTATATGTTTTTTTAGTAATATTTAGTAGTATTCCTACTTTTTTGCAGAAAAACTGATAATATAACTATATAGAAGATGGAAAAACAACTGAGCTTGCATTTAAAACACTAGGATTGACTATTCAGGACTCAACTGTACTCCATGTTTTCTTCATGTTTTTTTTTTTTGTTGAGATGAATCAACACAGTTCTGGATCAGGATATCAGCTATCTCTTGTGACTTTGACTCACATTAGTAAATCAGTCATTCTAAACATCATCTTAGAAAGTCTGTATGTAGACTACCGGGGAAGGATTTTATGTGATAAAAATTTGATATGATAAATCTACTTTTTTATTTGCAGAATTTTATTCTAGTGTCTTAACATCTCCATGAGAAGGAACAAAAGATAACAACAGAAGCTGATCTAGTGTGCCTAAAGTACGCTCTTTCACAAGTAAGTGTAAAGGCAATGATCAAATGAATGCCTTGAGCAAAAGCTCCAAAACCCTCGAAATCAGCATTTTTCTGCCACAAATTGGAGTAGTGCTTGGAGACAGCCTTTCATGAGTAAATGTTCATTAGCATGAGGTGGCAGAAAACAGATGCCCTGTGCAGATACAGAAAGCTAACGACACTAGGCACAAGATTTTGGTCACAGACAAAAAGGTTACTGACAAATATGGGGCAGGGAAATTTCTGCACATGATCTGTTTCCAGCAACTCAGTGGGAGGAGAAGTCTCAGTATGGTCTGTGGGATATAGGGAGTGATGATCCATAGTGGTGAGCAAAGTACCTTCCTGGCTAGCACTGTCAGTGTTTTACACCTTGCAGGATCTCTAACAAGCACTCTGGTGGATGTGCCTTTTTTTCCTTAACCTTGACCTGTTGAGCATAGGCATTGTTTCCATAATTAGAAATAATTCGTGAGTCCTCAAGTTGACAACCACTAGTTGTGGCCAGTCTTTTCAAACGTGGCCAGTAAAGACAAGTGAACAGATCTGAGCCTTGGGGTTAACATAGCTGATGCCTGAATGTGCACAATGCTGAACATCTCTGAAACTCTTGGTGTATCTCAGGCTGAGCTTCTAAAACCAGAGACAGCCAGAATGTATACCTGACACTGACATCTTGGTTCTGTTTCTATGGTCAGACACAAGAAGTTAATACATTAGGTCTGACTGCACTTAAAGCAGCCTGGCAGTTGGCCAGCGGCTCATATAGCTTCATCACCACATCTCTGAACCTGATTAACTAAGCTGTGCTGAGCAAGCTCGTGTGTCTGCACCTGTCTCCAGAGCTGCTTCAGGAGACAGAAAAAAAAGACGTGTCCTTTAGGGAAAGCTGAACTCTTCTTTTGTGGTGACTGCAAATACTTTCTTTTAAACCTACCCTATTAAATCCAGGGAGTTTTCAAACTGATGAACCGAGGTAGAGAATGGAGCTCATGTAAGAAGATTTTATCCTGAAAAAGAAGTCCAGCTCATTTTTTAATTTATTTATATTGCAAAGCCCCTTGCCTCATGGTATATCAGTTTCCTCTCTTTTAATCCTCTCTTCCTTTGAAGTCTAGGTATTTTTGTATACAAAGGAACTAAAGGCCCCTAGATTATACATTTATTTAAAATAGTTTCCAGGTGATAACACCACAATCAGTGGAAGAACAAAAAAGCTACTTTACCATAAAGATTTTGCTTTTCATTTAACACTCAGCTCCCATAATGAGAATATTGTACATTCTACTGCTGGTCATATACTTACACTTTGAAATTAATAGGATTTTTTAGTTCCTTTGGAGCTTTCAAGGTTAGACCCACTATAAATGGAGATATTTCAGTTGTAAGCAAAACTTCAGATCTGAGATAAATTTGACTAGCTTCATTCACAGCAATAAAATATTTTGTAAACATGGGCTTGATTTGGAATGATGAACCTCAGCTAAACCAAAATTTTGGGGGTTTCTCAGTAGTTGCCACTATTGCCAGCGGTCAGGAGTTTAATTTGAAACACGTAGTTTCATATCACAGTTGTGGTGGATTTTGCAAGGCATGCTGATGTACTTTGCAAAATAAGTGTCAGAAGTGTGTGTTTTCTGTTCTCTTTACCGATGCTCTTACTTTATAAACTCAAACAAAATGTAGAGTACATCTGAATCATATTTGATACTACTTCATAACCTGCTATTCATGAGAAAAAAAAGTTGTCATGGAAACTTGAACTGGAAGATGCAAGAAAATAATTTTATTCAAATCCTTCAATAAATATATTCTTTTTCTGTTAATTACTTGTGAAGAATTTGTTGTTTCTTTGTATTTGTCTGTTATTTGAAATTAGTTGCTAAGTAATTTCTATTAAAATAATTTCTGAGTACTTTGCACATATTTAATATATGACATTGAAAAGACATTAGTTTTGGTCAAAAAAATGGTCACATGATACACATGATATGATGTGTTGCTTTTCTTTGTGCATCAGGTATGTTTCTCTTCCTTTCTTAAGTTCATGTTTTTGATGTGAATACTTCCAATTTCTGGATATTCACTTAACAGACCATGTTCTGGGGAATATTCCTTTCTGCACACTCATTTATTGTAATATTTGTTGACCATAAGAAGACAAAAAACATTAGATTTGTGTAATGAAATAATGTGGTAGGATTTCTTGAGGGATTTTTTTTCCCCAAGCTGATTGATTAATTTGGAAACAATTTATTTGACAGTATATGACCTTAGTGTTTCAAAGTGGATCTATTCAGTGAGATGCATTTCTGAGTGGAATACTGTAAATTTGGGAAGAGTCATTAAGTTAGTATTTTATTTCTCTTAATCTATTCAGGAATCATAAGTAATTTTTACAGTATATTTTGTGATCAATTTCTGGTCAGCTAGGTGCAAATGTTGTTCTGGTAGATGAACAACTATCTCTGTGCTAATGTTTTTATAAAGGCTGAAATTGAAATACATCCAGGTATCTTTCTGTGAATTAAGCAAGTATGAACAATCTAAGCTGCCTGGCTTTGTATTCTAGTTTCTCTTAAATATCTATATCATTCATGATAGAATTTTGCTTAAAATTATATTTTAAAATTCTAGGTCTTTTCCCTAGAAAAGGTTAGTGAGCATTAAATAAACTGGACTGACAGCCATGCAAACAAAATTCCTCTGTGAATTCACAGTTTTAGTCTAGGCTGCACAGTTACTGCAAGTGAGTTTTTTTGTAACTGAACTGTTCTCATAGGCAATTTACATTTCAGAGTTGAAAATGCCCGTTTCTCCCCTCTAGTCGCTCCCATGTTCTGATGTTTTATGCAACCTTGTGCTCTTTCCCCCCAAGTTGTATTCCCTTTTCTTTCCCCATATCTACTGTCCTAATATACAGGGATTTTCAGAACATTTTTCCACCAAGCTTGTTCCCTGAGTGTTGATACTGAGTGTACGCAGCAACTGGTGTTAAGTGTGCTGTAATTTATTTCTGCTTTGAAGAAGTGTTGCTGGCACAGTAGCTGGGGCTTTGGACCACTAGTTACCTGACTGCCTTGTCAGCAGCTTCTAATTCCTGGGAGGTGAGTTGGCTTTAGTAGTTTCCATTCCTCTGTAAGGTATTGTGGAAAAGTAGTGTCCAGTAGGAAGATTCTGCCAGTATAGTGTTCATTAGTTTACCTGAACCAACAGATTTTCCTAACAGAGCTGCTGTTTATATGCAAGTTTACTAATGTATTCCAGCAAAAGCCTCTTTTTTTTTCTTCTTTCTTTTTTTTGTGGGTGAAATATGTCAGTCACTTTTTTGACACTATGACATTGACCACCATTTATAGATATGTGGCTGCAGTGTGTTAGCAGTACAGCACTTGAAGAGCTAAACTTCAGGAGATGAAAATGGAGGTGCTGGTTAATTAACAAAATTCATTAATGATGGAGACTGTCTCTCCTTGATGTACCTTTCAGTGATACAGGCTTTATCTGCATAGGTGAACAGCTGTTTGCTACCTTTTTCTACTCCAAGACTGAGACAATTAATCTTGTAATTTCTGTGGTATATATGTGAATAGAATTTGTCTTCTTATATAAAAATCTTGTCTGTGCTTCATTCTGTGCTTGTGCTCTCTCACAACAGCAAGATCTGGTTTGGCTTCAGAATCATATAGGTAATTGCCTATTGATCCTCTCTAATCTTTTGGCAGGTGACCCGGGAAACTATTAGTTCAATCCCTACAGTATTGTTAGCTTTGTCAAAATCACTGCTTGTGCCTAGATAGACTTTGAAATAATCATTGCATGAAAAAGATCTTGTTCAGACAGCATTTTAGATCCTTCCAGAAAACTGTCATAGCTAACAAAATAAATCAACTTCCTTTTTCCATGCCTTCTGTTTGACAGACCTTGCTTAGCAGACGAGCAGTTTATGCTTAGGCAGAGATAATGTAAAGCAAGTTCAAGACAATTATTTTATC
Organism: Clamator glandarius; assembly: GCA_033459285.1. Lineage (NCBI taxonomy): Eukaryota > Metazoa > Chordata > Aves > Cuculiformes > Cuculidae > Clamator > Clamator glandarius. The sequence continues at coordinate 23,682 of JAUNZM010000457.1, read as the reverse complement.
CACAGCCATCACTTATTTAGAGGACTAGTAGCTACATGTTTAAGTAGACTGAACATGCAACATTCTGCGAAGCTCTGTTTTGTAGGAAAAATTCACTGCACATACAAGAGAAGAAATGAAGGATTTGTTCTCCACTGCCTCACAGTTACCTGTAGAACTTACTTGTGAAAACACATGGATGATTTCAGGAAATATCTTGAAATAAATATTTCAAGTTTATCTGTAAACAGGAATACTCGGCAGCAGCTCTTCTTATAAAGAAAAGAAATTACAATACTAACTGAGATGGACAATCATTTGAGCAGAACAGAAAATATGTTCCATGGTGCACTACATCTTTCAAGTTGTTAACAAATATCATTCTGCAATTACTAATAGTTCTTCATAGTAAATTATCATTTCAAAATAATTATAGCAACAGCATCATCATCAAGCTGGTTTAAAGGCCAATGGTTGGTTGAGTTTCTAACCCCAGGCTACTTTGGAGCCATACTGAAGATTGGCTTCTGCATACTGTTAGTGGCTGGAGACTTGATGTTAGAAGAGCTTTTGAAATAACAGGACTTTTGTGTTATATGGTTTAAGGGTTTATGATCTTAGACTTGGCTTGTTAGAGACCTGCTCAGCCAATCAGACATTCACAAGTCTGTGGGGCCAGATGGGATCCACCCAAGGGTATTGAAGGAGCTGGCGGGTGTGCTGGCCAAACCCCTTTCCATCATCTCCCAGCAGCCCTGGCTGACTGGGGAAATTCCACTGGACTGTAGGCTGATGTTGTGCCCATCGACAAGAAGGGTCGCAGGGAGGATCCAGGGAACTCCAGGCCTGTCAGTCTGACCTCAGTGCCAGGGAAAGTCATGGAGCAGGTGATCTTGAGTGATACCACATATCACACAAGACAACAGAATCACAGAATCACAGAATAACCAGGTTGGAAGAGACCAACTGGATCGTCGAGTCCAACCATTCCCACCAATCCCTAAATCATGCTCCTAAGCACCTCATCCACCCTCACCTTAAACACCTCCAGGGAAGATGACTCAACCACCTCCCTTGGCAGACTGTTCCAATGCCTAACCACCCTCTCCGAGAAGAACTTTTTCCTAATCTCAAGCCTAAATCTCCCCTGGCGGAGCTTGAGGCCATTCCCTCTCATCCTGTCCCCTGTCACTTGGGAGAAGAGCCCAGCTCCCTCCTCTCCACAACCTCCCTTCAGGTAGTTGTAGAGAGTAATAAGGTCTCCCCTCAGCCTCCTGTTCTCCAGGCTGAACACCCCCAGCTCTCTCAGCCGCTCCTCATAAGATTTGTTCTCCAGCCCCTTCACCAGCTTCGTTGCTCTTCTCTGGACTCGCTCCAGAGCCACAACATCCTTCTTGTGGTGAGGCAGTCAGGCCCAGTCAACATGGATTTATGAAAGGCAGATCCGTCCAAACTAACCTGATCGCCTTCTGCGACAAGGTGACCCACTTAGTGGATGAGGGAAAGGCTGTGGATGGATCTTCCTGGCCTTCAGTAAAGCCTTTGACACAGTTTCTCCCAGCATTCTGCTACGGAAACTGTCGGCCTCTGGCCTGTCGAGGCGCACACTGTCCTGGGTGGAAAACTGGTTGGCTGGAGGGCCCAGAGAGTGGTGGGAAATGGAGTTAAATCCAGCTGGAGGCCAGTTCCAGGTGGTGTCCCCAGGGCTCAGTGCTGGGTCCAGCCCTGTTCAATGTCTTTATCAATGACCTGGATGAAGGCATCGAGGGCACCCTAAGCAAGTTTGCAGATGACACTATCTGGGTGGGAGCGTGGATCTGCTGGAGGGTCAGGAGGCTCCAAAGGGATCTCAACAGGCTGGAACGAGACCAATGGCATGAGGTTTAACAAGGCCAAATGCCGAGTCCTGCACTTGGGGCACAACAACCCTGAGCAGCTCCAGACTAGGAGAAGTCTGGCTAGAAAGCTGCCAAGAGGAGAAGGACCTGGGGGTGTTGGTTGACAACCGACTGAACATGAGCCAGCAGGGGCCCAGGTGGCCAAGAAGGCCAATGGCATCTTGGCTTGGATCAGAAATGGCGTGACCAGCAGGTCCAGGGAGGTTCTTCTCTGTACTCAGCACTGGTGAGACCGCACCTCAAATCCTGTGTTGAGTTGTGGGCCCCTCACCACAAGAAGGATGTTGAAGTCCTTGAGCATGTCCAGGGAAGAGTGATGAAGCTGGTGAAGGGGCTGAACATATGTTATGAGGAACAGCTGAGGGAAATGTGGTTATTAAGCCTGGAGAAAAGGAGGCTGAGAGGAGACCTTATCACTGTTCACAACTACCTGAACGGAGGTTGTACAGAGGTGGGTGTTGGTCTCTTCTCCCAAGTGACAGGGGATAGGATGAGAGGGAATGGCCTCAAGTTGCACCACAGGAGGTTTAGATTGGATATTAGGAAAAAATTCTTCACTGGAAGGCTTCTCAAGCAATGGCAGAGGTTCCCCAGGGAGGTGGATGAATCACCATCTTTGAAGATGTTTAAAAGATGGGTAGATAATGTGCTTAGGGATATGATTTAGTAGTGGACAGGTACAGTTGGAACTGATAATCTCAAAGGTATTTTCTAACCTAGGGATTCTATGCTTCTGTGATTCTATGATTCTACTGATAATACAGTCTTTGAAGAGATATTATATAGAACATTTTTTTAATAATTTTTCAAGGAAGTAGTATCCTAGATCTTATTTCAACTGGGCTTTACACAAATACAATTTTTTGGCATGTTTGGAACCTGAGTGCCTGTAGAGACAAATATTAAGTACTAGGAGCACTGTAAGATGGATGCTGTCTCTGAAAGACGGGCTGCATTTGCAAGAATGCATCCACCAATAATTACTCCCTTCTGTTCATGCACTTATGAGGCCACATCTGGAATATTGCATCCCATTTTGAAAATGGGATGCAATGGGATGCAGGAAAGATATTGCCAACCTTGAGAAAGGTCAGTGGAAGATGCCTGGAGCACAAAACATGTTCCATGATTGAAGGAGGTGGGTTTGTTTGATGCCTTAATTTTCAGAAGACTAAAGGGGCATCTAGTGCGGTCTTCAGCTGCAAAATGAGGGCTGTTTAGAAGATGAAGCCGTACTGCTCTTGGAGGTGTGTGCTTGAAGGACACGAGACAAGAGTACCAACTTGAAGAGATTCTAAATGAGTACAAGATAAAAAACTTCACTATGTGAGTGATGAAACGGTAGCACAAGTACCCCAAGAACATCTGTAATGGAAATTCCACGTCCTAGGCCAGGCTCTGAGCAAGCTGTTCCAACTAGACCTGCTACAGACGCCAGCCTGCTGTGGGTAAGAATCTGGACCAGACAACTTAAATAACTCAACTTGAATTAAAAGTAAATGTGAACAACGTGAGGAGTCAGACATGTCCAAAAATCCCTGGTGAAAATTCCACACTCATTACTCCATTTTGATAGGCTTTTTATTTTCAAAATCTTTTTCTTCCATTTATTAGTGGTGAAATCAAGTAATGGAAATAGTATTTTGAGTGAAGCTTATTTCCAGCTGTAATAGATCTTTTGGAAAAAAAAAAATTTTAGTTTAAAGGTTCAAGTTTTGTGGTTTTTTTTTTTAAAAGTAGGTAGGATATATTGATACGGATCTTTAAGTACCTCAGTGTAACATTTTCATATCTTGTCATTTATGGCATCTGTTTCTTGCACTCAGACACCCATTGCAATTATCACAACATCTGAGTCTTGGAACATTACTGATAAACAATTAAACTTATTAGCTAGATAGTGCTATAAATAGAATATATTCTCTATCTTTATCAGTCAACAACACCTGTGATGGAATTTGAGTTTGATTTCCTGATTCAAATGCATAAACCATGAAATTGCCCAGAAGAATAAGATGCAGAAAGTCTATCATGAAAAATAAAAACTGGAAAGGGTAAGACTAGTGTGTTCCACGCACCATCCATAGTAATTACATCCTCGGCTCTTCCCTTCTGGAGAAAGGCGTAGGCTCTTTTGCTGACACTAATTTGGTAGAATAGCTCCCATCTTTTCTGTAAGCATCCCACTTAAGTGAGCTCTAAATGTGTGGCCCACACACTGTGTGTGAAGGAAAGAATGAAGGATGGAGAGGAATGAAAGCATCATTTTAATAATGGGATCTCTATTTATTTTTAAACAAATATGTTTAGTTTGGTACAGGCCATGTATGAGTCAGCAATGGACAGTTTAGTAAGCTGAGATAACTTTAAAGCTTTTTCTGTAAAGCTCTCTTAATTAACTTTGATTTATTTTTCTTTATGTTTGGACCCTGGCTTTATTTACAAAACAGGCTCTTGGGGACTGGTATTAAAGACAGAAAGCTTTCAGTCTTCTGAGTGAGCTATAAATCATGGTCTGTCTTGCTCATTTTCCCCCTGCTTTTCTTTTAGGAAAAGCTTTCAGCTGCCCCAAGTAATAACTAGATGTTGGTTGCAGTAAGAGAAAGGAAAAATTTGGATACTTGGAGCAAAGGTATAACTGGAGTCAAGTTATAGAATATCACTCATCCTCCTGAGAAGTGGGGAAAAAAGAAGAGAATGGGAAAAAAGTAAAATACCTGACTGAAAGTGTTCCATGGGCAACTATATTGTGTCTTTTTTCACACACATTTCCAGATCTAGACCCTACAACTCCTAAACAATTAAAGAATTCAGCAATTATTTAAATAATAAATTATATGAAGCCTAATTACCTAGAATACATCCTTCAGAAACATTAACAAATATAGAAGAGCAAGGAATAGATCTACCCACACAAATTCTCCTTCCTGAAATACAAAACAGAGATAATTGCCTTCCTTTTGATCCAAGTACCTAGAAAATATTTGGAGCTTTTTATGTCATTCCAGTGTGGAAAAGAGACTAAGCACTGAGCTGGAGTAGTTTGTGTTGGTTTGTGTATTTGTAATGACACAGAAAATTTGGATATTTGAGCAGAGGAGGAATACAATAATTATGGCAAAGGACATACGGATGATGACCAGTGAAGCCAGTTGGGCCACTGCTGTTTCCACTCCAGTACAGCAGCAATTTAAAACTTTGTCTAGGATCAACTAGCTCATGAACTGCAATGATCTTGGAGCTGTTTCACCTAGTGCTCAGATGTCATGTTATGTCAAAACTGTTCATTGTGAGATGAAAAAAATGGTGTCACATTTGGAGACAGAGCAGGACTCCTGTTGAAGCAGAGGTACTGGGTCTTAAAGTCCTTACCCACATCAGAGAGAGAATGGCTGAGCAGAGAGAGGAGGCTGAAGCAGGGCTGCAGTGGAATAATAGCTCCCAGCAACACCGAGTTTAGCTGTATAAAGTTATGCAAATTCTATCAAATATTTGGAAAGATGAAATAGATACCTGCCAAGATGTTATCTGTCAAGGAGTCTGGGACCTGGAGAACTCAAATGATTTTTTTTTTTTTAGAAACTCATGTAGTCACTAGGCAGGTTTCTGTGAATTGCCCCAAAGCTAGAAATAAATGACATTTTCATTACCTTCACCCATGTGGAAACCTTCTATGTCGTGAGAAATGTTCTTTGAGAATGTTGCACCAATGAGACAGGGATTAAAAATGTATTTCAAATCAAATGGAAGGGACACAAAAAGATTGATATACAGACTATGGAGAAAGCAGACGGCGTCTGATGTGATCTGGTTCAAACTTGTTGTTTCTTCACCTCTGTTCACACTTTTAGCAGTGGCCTTCAGGACTAATACAACCAAAAAGCTGACATTTCTTATCATCTTAATCAGCTTCTTTCCAAATGATGGCTGAGACCCTTAGCATACATGAACACAAACCTTTACACTGTGTTCATGCCTATGGATGTAAATACAGATATCTAATTGGTTTGGGGTTTTTTTTTGCTTAGCGTTGGTAACTGTGAGTGAAAATTAGTTAAAACCACTGCTGTTTTGTTGATATTTCACTTGATTTTTTGCTTGTTGAGTTCTGGGTTTTTTTAAGATGTCAGATTTCATTCTGTGTAGAGTAAAAATCCCACAGCAAATCCACACTGCAGGTTGGTGTTCAATGTACTAGAAACAGAAGTCAGGAGCATACATATTGGAAAGGTGAACTTAATTGTGTGTACATTTCTTCCAGATAATCGAAGGGAATACCTAAATGTATGCCTGCAAACCAGACCCTGCAACGCTTTAATATAGCCTGAGCAATAGGAAGATGGCTATCTGAGCTCTTCCTCAGGTTACCTTTTGGTCATAGCTGGCATAGATGCAGCAGTTTACACTAGAAGTCTTGTAAAACGCTGCTGTACCCCCAGCTGCTGGGGCCTCCACCTTGTCAGGTCAATTCAATGTTTTGGCTGTGAACTGCCACTGCTGAAGGGGGATGCACTGACTTTCTTGCCACCAGTGCTTGGTAGGTGATAGCTAAGCAGAGAGTGATCACTTTTACATTTGTGTCATAATCTTTGGCAATAACCACGAGTCAGAGTATTCAGCGGGGCACAGGCGTGGCTGAATATCAGCATGTTTCCATGGCACCTGGAAAGGACCAGCCTCAACATAAGAAGAATATCCTAGGTGCAAGAAGGAGATGGAGCTGTAGGAACAGGTCCAGAGGGGGCTACAAAGACGATCCAAGGGCCAGAGCACCTCCACAAAAGGACAGGCTGAAAGAGTTGGGGTAGTTCAGCCTGGAGAAGAGAAGGCTCTGAGGAGATTTTCTAGCTACCTTCCAGTACCTGAAAGGAGCTACAAGAAAGCTGGAGAAGGACTATTCGTAAAGGCTTGCAGTGATAGGATGAGGGAGCATGGGTATAAACTGGAGAGGGGCAGATTTAGGGTTGAAATGGTCTTTAAGGTCCCTTCCAACCCAAACCGTTCTATGATTCTACAGTTTGACATCATGGTTGGGGGCAGAGCAAGTCCTGCACTACGGTCACTGATGCAGATACATCCTATACTTTCTCTGTATATTGTGCAGGTTTAGCCTTGTATTTCTGGAGTGAGATCTAATGCATAAGGAAATCAGTAAGCTTAGCTTACCTCAAAGCACAACAGCCTGGCATTGCTTAGTCTGGGTTTATGCCTCAAACATGGTAGGCAAAGAAGGCCAGAAAAAGTGATTATATGCATGCAAAGAATGCAAAGAGGTCAGGAAACATGGGCTTGATAATTTAGCTGTGGCAGCGGTTTTGTTGTTAGGTCTCTATCTCCTGAGATATATTGTCATCATCAATGCCTTTGTCCATATCATCATTAGTAGTATCATAAAAGCCCCGTGAGGCCCCAGTCATGCTTACGGCTCAACAGTCCTCAGCACTCTAGCAAGGCCACTCTGCAGAAAAGAGACCTGTCCTCAAGAGTGGTCAAGGGCAGTGAGGTACAATACGTTCCCTGTCTAGCTTCAGCACAGCAGAACTGAAGTGATTCACACGTGTGTGTGTGTGTGTGAGAGGAGAAAGCTTGGGCTGATCACAGCCAGTCTGCTATGCTTTCTACTCCTCTTTTTTTGTCTGCTCTGTTTTAACTTATTTTGTAGGTGAAAATGCATTCTCAATTAGGATTGAATTTTTATGCCTGAAAGGATTCATACTGAAATAATACATATGTAAACTGATATTGTTTTAAAGAACATTTTTTGTATCTTACAATAATCTGTGAACTTGCTTATTTTATTGGCACTTGTTTTCCCTACAATAAAATCCATCTGCACTTGGAGCAAAGAGATAAGGTTGGCTGAACACAGAATTATTCTGCATAGTAAATTCTTATTCTCTTCCCAGGAACCAAGAGTTGCTGTTTGTCCTTGCCTATTTTCTTGTCTCCATGGCCTGGATAAGTTGCTGGAATGTAAGAATTCAGTGAACACTAACTTTGTGCCTCTGCTTTGCTAAGTTTGAGACAGTTTCTGTGGCAGCAAGAAATTAATTTTTATAAGAAACTCATCTGGCTCTGAAGGTTTTCTTGTAGATCTGATATTGTTATCTTCAATCAGAGGAAAACAAGTAGAATCAACTACTTTGTGAACCTTTCTGTACTGTAAGCCTATTCATGTATGTATATTTAGGGTCTAATTGGATATGCGCTTGTCTACGAGATAACTCGGGTCAGGCAGGTCCAGCGGTGCATCTTTATGCTTACAAATGAAGTTGTTATCTTTTGCTATTTACGACACTTATTTCATATCAGGATTCATACTAATAAGTAGCTAATTATATATACATATATAAAAAAATACAGAAATTAGCTGTTTCCCAGATGGGTAAGGGGGGGGAGGAAGGTTCCCATGATCTCTGACAAGCCATGTTGAGGAGTAGCTAACACTGCAGCATACATGTTACAGTGAATTTATTTGTCAGTGCACTTGACCCTGCTCTTGATGAGACAACCTTTGTCACAGAGCAGAAAATGGACTTTTAGTCTTTTTTGTAAATACCACTCCATAGTTAGTAAGATTGGATTTTCTCTCCATGGCTTATATAGATGTTTGAGTAGCTGAAGTACTGACAACACTATGTATAATTCAGTGATAAAAACTGTAACAGTATACATGTGAATATCTCCTGTTCAAATACCAAGGTGTCCTCAGACTGGACTAGTGATATCAACAAATATTTTTATCCCCATCTGACAGATTCTGAAATTGAAGGAGGGAGTGAATATCTCACCTCACATCACACAGCAAGTTAGAAAATACCCATGAGTGTGTAATATATATTATATATTAATATATATGAGAGGAAATGGCCTCAAATTGTGCCAGGGAGGCTCAGAGTTGACATCACGAAAAAATCATTCACCAAAAGGGTTACTGGGCTCTGGCAGAGGCTGCCCAGAGAGGTGGTTGAGTCATCATCCCTGGAGGTGCTTAAATGATGGGTAGAAAAAGCGCTCAGTGCTCAGGGATATGGTTTATTTGTAGACAGGTACAGTTGGACTCAATGATCCCAAAGGTCTTTTCCAACCAAACGATTCTATATACTACTCTATATAATTTAAAAAAAATATTTTATAGGTATATTAAACACTCATAGGTACTTTCCAACTTGCTGTGTGGTTCACAGCTATGTGAATTCCCCCTTCAATTTCTGAATACATACATAATAAAACAATCAGCGTTTACATTTTAATATCTTGTCCTTCTATTATTTTTTTCTCATTCTACCCTTTTGCTATTCTTTAGTGGTTGGTGGTAGAAATACACCTGATAGCTGCCATGTTTAAAAAGGTACTTTCTTCAGCTCCATCAACTAATCTGCTGTGAGTACTCAGAAACCAGAGGTGTGCTAGGACCCTTTCTGAAAATCTTCTGTAAGCTGTTCTTGAAACTGCCAGTAACTTTATATTTGATTTATGAATTGAGTAGAACTTTTTAATATGTAATTTAATCAAAATCCTAGGGTCCCTGACAATTTTGTGTGGCTAATATTTTATGTTGGGATATGTAACGATATAACAAGATAGCCACTGAAGACAAGCAGCTAGCAAAATGCTCTGACACCATTCTTGCTGCAAGAAATATACTGTAAATGCAAGTAAGTCAGAGGATATTTAATTATTTAGGTGTAGATTTCAAGTGGGACATACCTAAAGTAAAATATGAATGCAAGAATAAATTGCTCGCTTCTACAAAAACAGAGGCTGGGGATTCAGGCATACACATTTATTTACCATGTGGAGAAAATATTTACTTCTAATTCATTTATAGACTTCTTCCCTTCCAGCTATAAGGAAATAGTTCTGTAGTCAATGGGATCTGCTGGATGTCCTTTCCTAGTTCAAGTATTAGATATTATACGTGAGGCATGTAGTCCTGTGTGTAATGTACTCCATCTGTTACAAGACTGAAAGGAACATTTGGTGCACATGCCTGCCAAATGAACTGCTGTGAGCTGCCAAAATATAAAATGTAAAAAGGGAGAGAAGGTTGAATTTCCCAATTCTCTGATGCCTGAGAATGTGGCAATTGGAAAATAATTCCTAGTGAGGCACACGGTGGAAGAATACAAAATTATTTATATTCTCCTCTCTCTGGTGTTTCCAGTCACTTCCCCAACTTCCACCCATGTCCACAATCGTCTCTCTCAGCAGTGAGCGGAGATTTACTGCCACCAGGCATTACTCAGTCTCTCCCTGAGGTGCACAATCAGGCATCCTGTTTTTTTCCCTTGGAATCTCCTTGCCTTCTATTTTAAAAATATTTCTTCACTGCTAGAAGTCATGACTACACACAGAGCTGGGGTTTTTTAAGCCTAGGAACCAGACCAATGAGAAGATTCTGGGGGCAAGATGCGTCCCATTAGTGCCTTGTTAAAGCAAAGGAGACTTGAAATAGAATCATAGAGTCATAGAATCACTAAGTTGGAAAGGACCCACCACATCATTGAGTCCAACCACTCCTACCAAACACTAAACCACGTCCCTCAGCACCTCATCCACCCGCAACTTAAACACCTCCAGGGAAGGTGACTCAATCCCCTCCCTGGACAACCTCTGCCACTGCCCAGTGACCCTTTATGTTACAAATTTTTCCTGATGTCAAGCCTGATCCTCCCCTGGTGGAGCTTGAGGCCATTCCCTCTCGTCCTGTCCCCTGTCCCTTGGGAGAAGAGCCCAGCTCCCTACTCTCCACAACCTCCCCTCAGGTAGTTGGAGAGAGCAATGAGGTCTCCCCTCAGCCTCCTCTTCTCCAGGCTGAACACCCCCAGCTCTCTCAGCCGCTCCTCATAAGGCCTTTTCTCCAGCCCCTTCACCAGCTTCGTTGCTCTTCTCTGGACTCGCTCCAGAGCCTCAACATCCTTCTTGTGGTGAGGGGCCCACAACTCAACACAGGATTCGAGGTGCGGTCTCACCAGTGCCGAGTACAGAGGGAGAAGAACCTCCCTGGACCTGCTGGCCATGCTGTTTCTGATCCAAGCCAAGATGCCATTGGCCTTCTTGGCCACCTGGGCCCCTGCTGGCTCATGTTCAACCAACACCCCCAGGTCCTTCTCCTCCAGGCAGCTTTCCAGCCAGGCTTCTCCTAGTCTGTAGCTGCTCAGGGTTGTTGTGCCCCAAGTGCAGGACCCGGCATTTGGCTGTGTTAAACCTCATGCTGTTGGTCTCAGCTCATGGATCCAGCCTGTTCACATCCCTTTGGAACCTCCCGACCCTCCAGCAAGGTGGAGCTCAAGACCTTCATTAAGGCAGGCCATGTGCCCTCAGCCACAGAAGAATGCATGCCTCTGCTGTGCCTACATTTCATCCCTCTCCATGCAAGGGCTTGAGGCACATGGACAACTGCAGGCTGCTCATTCATGGTTCAGGTGTGTTCCTTCTGCTCAGTTTATAGTCCTGTTCATGCTGCTACTCAGTTTTGCTCTGTGGAGGAGGTAGTCTCTGGTCAGTAGAGGAATCAGGGGGAGGACAGAAGGACTGCAGGAGATAGCTTGGCCTCACCTTGCTCTTGTGGCAGAAGAATGCCCTCTTGCCCCAGCAATCGAGAGAGGGCAGTGGAAGACCTTTAGCTTCTGGATTGCACATGCTAGGCACTGTCTGCATTGACACTGCAGTATTGACAACATAAGCTCAAAATAAACACAGACAACCTGACCCAACCCCTCTGTTCCCATGATCTGTAGAAAAGAGGCCTAAAACTTGAGTGAAAACCTGCATCCATTCTATTGTAAGGACATGTACCTAATGAGGGTGTGTATGGTGCAAGGGACAGACCATTCGGAAATCTGAATATCTAGTATTTGGAATACTTGTTGTTTGATTCCCTGAGGATCATGTGTGTGAACAGAGGACATATGGTGATGGGTACAGATGCAAAAGGACAAAACACTGATATCAGCAAAACAGAAACAAGAACTGAGTGGGTGTACAATGAAATCTGCAACAGCCAGATCATCTCTCCTTCCTGCTCTCCCCTCATCTTCTATGAATAAAAGATAAGCTTGTCAAGGCCACTGTCTAGACTGTGTATTGAAGAAATCTCTGCAGAAACAATGGAACCACAAAACAGATTGTGCTGAAACTTGAAGTTTTTAACAGCTTTTAAATTCTGATTTCCCTTTCGAGAACATTTGCTTTCAGGGCATTCTGCTTGAGTAGGTAGTTCCTGGTTATGTTGAATGGGGTGAGATTTCCCTTCGCCTTTTCAAACAAAGCTGAAAGCTCTTATTTAGACGGAACTACTGTGTGCCTTAATTTCATTGAACAAATACAATCAGATATAATGAAAACGAAGTATTTCTGTGCTGTACAGCAGGTGGGAATTGTACTTCTTGGGGATGGATTCTATGGTTGACAGGATCCGCCCTAGCACAGTTTGATATTGTCTTCCTCTTTACTGCTTCTCCTGTTTTGTTTTTTTTAAAAAGGCACATACGTATTACAAAAACCAGAGAAAGTAATGATGTATAAAATATAATAACAGAGCAGAAATGGATCTGACCCAGAACTCTTTCCAAATTGTCAGTGAAGTTCACTAGTGGGCAATGCTGGCAAAGTACAGGGAATGGTATATCTTAATAGAACAGAAATTTTTTTTAGGTGGTCCAATACAAATTAGATTTTAGGTACTTGTTCTGTCACTGACTTCTCATTTTTCTGAATGGCTGGTAGCACATAGCTTTGCCTCGATCCTGCCTCCTGGCTGCAGGATGGAAGACACACCATGGCAAATATGCACGGCTGCAGCATTACGGCAGTTCCCTGCTGCTAGGAAAGCTGTGCAGCAGGCGTTGAAACTGGATATAATTTAAGGTCAGCAGTAATGCTGATCTGTCTTGGGTGAAGAACTAGTATATCTTCAGGATTAGGTGGCTACTCCCTGTAACTCAAGTCCTGTGACATACAGAGCATGGGTAAACCCAAGGATACAGAGATAACAGTAGCCTCTTGAGGATATAGATATTTATTTTCAGCATCTAGCGATGAGTCCAACTTTTATACCCAGTCAAGAAATATAAGGCCATGATGTTATTAGCTCTTCTTCTTATCACAGGTCTGTGCATGTGTGAGAGAAGAAGGATGACACATACAGGTGTCTTACATAAGGACCCAAGAGCAAAAATGACAGATAAAGCCAAGAAGGAATTTTATCAGTTGATCAAGCAAAGCGACCTTCACCTAAGTTCAGACATTACTGGAATGCAAGGTTACTTTTATGAAACCAGACAAAATAAGAACTTGCTTAAACCCAAAGTTTTAGCAAAAGCCACAAAAGACAAGCTCATAGCAACAGCGTGAGAATTTGTCTGCATTTCAGATTGTACAAGTATTTTTCAGCTCAAGCATAAAGTATCACTTCACTTATTCCGTAGTCTCAACTCTTAAAATGTTTTCTCAGGACTCCCAGGGGATTCTGTGGAAGCTCACCCTCTGGATGAGCTCCTGGACCTAAATGCTAAGCTTTGCACACTAAAATAACTGCAATTGCCTCAGCAACCATGTGGCGTGAGACAGATCTTTCAGGAAATACTGCCTGGGGACAAGAATGATTAATACTGCAGTAAGCAGTGGTGCAATATTCTGCAGCACACGACACACACACAAAAAAAAAAAAGGTAAAAACCCCCAAACTTTAAAGTGAAGTGGATTTCACTTCAAACTGAAAGGAATTAGTTGTGTGGTAGATGATTTAAACAAAGTGGAAGAAAAGAGAATACACCTGTACAAATGCAAAAGCTTCCCCAGTTGCAACTCCCTGAAAACTGAAGCCATACACAGACTCCTTTGCAGGTAACTTGTATAAACAAACAGATCTCCCATTTGTCTTAGTGGAGTATATGTGCTGAGCTGTAGAGAGGTGTGTATTTCTTGAGTTCAGAATGAACTGAGAAGGGTGGAAAGAGAAAAGCCTTGGTCAATTAAGTATCAGGTGGCCCAGAAGCACTTTTAGATATTCTGAGATTAATAAACAATCCACAATCATGACCATTGCAAGACAGTAGTGTGAAGGATGATTAAAGCACTGAGTAAGCTCAAAAGAGTTAATTCTAGAAAGAAAAAGAGAGACAAGTCAAAGAAAGCTAGAGGCAGAATGTGGTTTCAAATTCTTTCATGAACACCTCTGCACAGAAATCACCAGAGGTGGCAGCCGATCTTAAGCCACTGACTGAATGAGAAGGCGTCGCACCCAGTTATCACTCGTTATTCAATGTATCTTTCTTCCTGCAGCCCACTCCCTTTCCCCCAGGACCATGAGCTCACAGCGGATATTCTTCCACTTGGCTATGTGCCACATGTTGAAGTGGATTTGGAATGTGATCTGTATTAGCAACAATCTCGTGCTATACCAAGGAAATTCTTAACATATTGCTTTTGCTGTAATGCCCCTTATATAATTACGATTTGATTGTGATACAGTCATTCAGGCTAACCTATGGCTGCATTATCTCATGCTTTTCTGTGGGCAGATTTTTGTCAGCCCATTTGGCAACTGTCTCAGCAACAGGCATGGTAGGATTCTTCTTCCGTTTGTTTATAAACATTATATTCCTGCCTAATAGTGTAACGTTACACATCATTCTCAAAAGGTCACACTAGCCCTTTTGCCCCATAGTTTCTGTAATTCTACCTGCTTCCATCTCAAGAAACACTGAAGTATTGAGAACCTTCCTCACAGCTAATCACATAGTTCAGTATGCCCAGTACCTGCAATTACCTCCTCCCCCGGTGCTAAACACCTTTTCTCTTTTGATGTGGTGCTGCAGGTACTGCATGCAAAATGCAGACTAAAAGAACAACTGAGATTCAATGAACAAGGAGGAAAATGCAAAATGAATTCACTCATCATTCTCTGGGGAAATGCTTTGCACATTACAGGAAACTGTGATCATCCTGGGGCCAGGGTGTGGGCTCTTCTGACACTTCAGTGGCCTGGAGACATGAACATAGTCTCACTGAAGTTGCCCAACTTAGACTGCAGCAAGGATTGCACAGGGTCTCAAGGCAATGGTTACACATAAAAAGAAAATTAATAAAAAAAAGCAAATTAGGAGCAGCAATGCTTTCAAGCCTCACGAATTTGAGATGAGCAGCAATAACTCCTGGCAACATTCGCAAGAGGTACTGAGACAGATCTATCTGTGCCTGTGGTTACAGTTGTGCAGGTAAGCAAATGTGCCCGCAGATGTTTATTCTTCTCTAGGAAAGCTGTTGGCAAGAATGGGTTGCTGAAAGTAGGCTGTGAGAGGTGCTTTGTACACAGGTTGGTGCTGCCAACAAGCAGAATACATGCTGAGTGGTGCTTATAATGCCTTCTGATCAATATTACAAGGGTATTGCAGGGACCCATTTGGCCACAAAGTGTGTGTGAAATAAACTTCTATATGGCCAGTGAGAACATATGAGTAATGCAGGTGTAGAATAGAGACTGTTGAAGCAATAACCTGTGGTAATCTAGGCTGCATCAGCAAAACCACAAATGGCAAGGCAGAAATCACTGATTTTATGTTGGCTGCAGTGGCAAGTAATGGAAGAACTCCTCCTGTGTTCTCTCTATATTAATTTTCACCCTAGGTTAAATTTTGTGTCTGCTATTCTGATTATCTGAATTATGACCCCCAAGCAAGGTCATCTTACACAGCAATGGATTTGCTCTGTGCAACATGTTCAAGGACAGCCAGTATGCATTGTAGCAGCATCCCACACTCTAGTCCCAGTACAATGGTGAACTGCAAATCAGAAAAGGGTAGACCAGGAGGAGAAGTATTGTCATCTGCTATGGCCCAGCTGAAAACCAGGAAACTACAGTTTCTAGGAAAACTTGTCTAACAAAGATTCTGGGTACCTATTAGCTTCCTAGAGAGTTTTATCAAATATGTTACCTCCCTTCACAGCAAATAAAATGTCTTCAGAGAGAAGATACTCTTTCTCCTAGACCAGCAGACAAATAATAGGGAAAAAAGCAAGATACTTTCTCTGTAATTCACATAAAGCTAATCAGGAATAGTCCTGAAGTTTTGTTTCATTTGTCTGAATGCCTCAGGAGATGGATGGGAAGTATTTTGTCATTGGGGAACTTAAACTTTTGCCTTTTTTTGTATTTCACCTAGAAAAGAGGATTCCACCAGTCTCACTGAGTAAAGTATTGGTTTTTTGGCAGTGAGGACTATTTTTTAGAAATTAGTTAATGTTTCAGCACTTCAGCTTAAGTCACTGTAATGGACCCAGAGCTTTTCTTTGAAATTTGGGAATATGTGAAATACGTGTTTAGTGAATGCAAGAAGCATG
The DNA here is from genome assembly GCA_033459285.1 of Clamator glandarius. Classification (NCBI taxonomy): domain Eukaryota; kingdom Metazoa; phylum Chordata; class Aves; order Cuculiformes; family Cuculidae; genus Clamator; species Clamator glandarius. Next base: position 7,459 of record JAUNZM010000457.1, on the reverse strand, counting down.
AGTCTTCAGTCACAAGAGATCTTGGATATTGCTGCCAACTGCCAAGTGCACCTGATGCCTTCCTTCCAGAATTTGTTTTTCTTTTTTCCTTTTTTGTTTATTTATTAATTTATTCCCATTTAGGACAGCACTTTCGTTGTACTCTCCCTACTTACCTGCTTTTGTAATTTCTGGAGCTTGTTTACTGGACGAGGTAGTTGTAACAAGCCAAAGAGTAGAAGAGGACTATCCACAGTTCGATTTGTCTTTCAACCTCTAATCAGTGTTAGATAAACAATGTACTTGCAGACTGCAGTGGAACTGAATCTTATTACTTCTATTTATTCTTTGTAATTTAGGAGTACATGTAAGTTTTGAGCAGTACTAAAAACTAAGTATATAAGACAGTAAGTAAAACTGGAGCATGTCAGCAACATCCCTCAGGACATTACAATAAAATTCAATCTACTCACATCAGATGTATCCAGCCAGAAGTAAAAAGAACAGCAAGAGGAACAGGGGAAATTCTTAATAGAAGGAATGTTTTAATAATATTTGAGAGATGCACAGCATAAGGTTTTTGACTTAGAAGAGCCAGATTTGAGAAGGTCATGACTTGCACATGATGTAAAAGAGCATGAAGATACAACTAAAAGTTAATTGAATTGGGAAAGAGAAACCTGATGCTCCAGCTACATTTTCTTAGGGATGTCAATGGGCAGTGTGAAGAGGAGGAAAATTCAACAGAAAAATGTGGTTGTATTCATTGCAGGGATGTAGGACCAAGGGAGGCATCTAAATGTTTTAGGTGACTTCTGAAAATGGGTGAAATGTCATGTGGAGAAGGGAGATAAGAAGCATGAATATAGAAGTAAGGGTTGAGCAGGGAACCATGGAAGAGCAGAGGTGATAATGAGGTAGGAAACAGTGCCAAGGCTGAGCAAGACAAATGGTAAGGAAGAAGCAAGAAAAGCTTGCTTTGAGTAGATAGGAAGAGGCATGATAATAACACCACTTCGAGAAAGAGAATGAGGTATTAGAACAGACATAAGGTGGAGGAAGGTGGGAAAAGATAGAAGGCAAAAAGAAGAGGACAAAAGATAGTCCAAGCCATTAGGAGGAAGGAGAAGAAGGCAAAATGGCAGAAGTATGGTGAAACAGGGGAGAAGCGATGCCAAACAAACACTAAGTCACTTGGGGAGGAGTCAGTAGCCTAGGGGAAGAATCACTGATAACAGGTGGTAAACAGTCTGCCTGTAGGAAGCCTGGGCACATAGCTCCTAAGTGAGTCACTGAGGTGCAAAGCATCAGGTCGAGGAACAAGATACATCAGAGGAAGAGCTAGACTGCCTTGTGTGTGGTTGTCCATGTGAGTCTGACAGGTGCCAGCCAAAAAGCGTAGTATTGGCAAGCCTGTCATCAGTGCTTATGTGAGCAAGAGGGAATGTGTCTGTGTAAACCCTTCTGGGGGTGTGAGCTAAAACTACCATCTGATTTATATATGTTAGAAATGAGTGATGTATGGACCAGTATCCTGGCCTGGAGTGCTGTGGGGAAAATCAAGAAAGGAGTAGGGAGAACTGTCTTTTCAGCTGGTTCTGAGTCCCTAGCATTGGAAGCTCCCAGTGTGTGACGTGGGTATGCTGGCAGCAGAGGCTCCTTGTGGATTATTCTGTTAACCCAATCACTAGAAGACAGCAGACTTCAGCTGTGGTCTCTTGTCCCACTTTGCCTCTGTTGGAGATGAAGAGCTCAAAGTAGGTACCACTTTGGTTTTCTTAGGAATGTCAGTCTATCTTCTTGCTTAGGGCAGCTTTCTTAGTATTTTGCTTGAGTAGAGATACCACATTTCTGGTCTCAAAAATGGTTTAACTTTCAGTAGCAGTGAGACATGACCAAGTGATTCAAAAGAATGTTTTACATAACCCCAATTTTAAAGGACCCCGCAAACTAGTTGCACTTACTTATCAGCACAAAACATCAAATTAGGGATTAATTTATCTTCATCAGATTGTTTATGGAAACCTGATTAGAAAGGGTGCATGCAAAATTCAAATATTAATTTTGAAATCTCATAACATGAACCTAATGTATTTCTGAATTATTCAGTGGGACACTGCAGTATTGGTAGATGATATTTAAATTATTAACAGCATAGCTTCGCATTTCATAGGCAAGTTTTTAAAGGAACCTCCCCATTTAAAGTGATAAGACTGATTGCATTTGTTAAGAATTCCAATCTGTACACTATAGTACAGTGTGTACTGCTAACAAAACAAAACAAGTAATATACAGAGGTGTTATTCCACAATTTATACAGGATGTTCTATCTCCTGCGTTTTATTTTATTTTTTTAAAGAAGAAAGACAGTACTTGTGCCATAATTTTTGTGTGATTTTTTCTTTGTTTTAGTTAGTAATTATTGCCAGAAGAGTATTACTTACACAGCACCATAAGTGCACATGATGCTTTACATATAAGTGTGACAGATCCTGTGCTGAACGACGTGTCATTCAACCAAATCACATAAGGGTAATGTTATGCATCTCAAAGTCCCCATTTCTGTCTGCCTAATTCCATTTTGTTACTTGGTTTACCACTCGCATTTTTAATGCTTGTATGACTCTACTATCTGGCTAACCTACAAATGGATTAAATTCTGCATTTCTTTGTCATTTTAGACCCAAAATAGAACAGGCCCTATAACTGTAGTGATGATCAGCGTGGGACAACACGCCAGCATCATTACAACATGCAGAGATGGATATTTCATCCTGCCTTGCACAGCAAATGCTGGTTACAGGAAAAAATCACAGAATCACAGAATCACAAAGTTGGAAAAGATCCACCTGATCATCAAGTCCAGCCATTCCCATCAATCACTAACCCATGTCCCTCAGCACCTTGTCCACCCGCACCTTAAACCCCTCCAGGGAAGGTGACTCAACCCCCTCTCTGGGCAGCCTCTGCCAGTGCCCAGTGACCCTTTCAGTGAAAAAATTTTTCCTAATGTTCAGCCTGAACCTCCCCTGTTGGAGCTTGAGTCCATTCCCTCTCATCCTGTCCCCTGTCCCTTGGGAGAAGAGCCCAGCTCCCTCCTCTCCACAACCTCCTTTCAGGGAGTTGGAGAGAGCAATGAGGTCTCCCCTCAGCCTCCTCTTCTCCAGGATAAACACCCCCAGCTCTCTCATCCACTCCTCTTGTTCTCCAGCCCCTTCACCAGCTTCGTTGCTCTTCTCTGGACTCGCTCCAGAGCCTCAACATCCTCCTTGTGGTGAGGGGCCCAGAACTCAACACAGGATTCGAGGTGCGGTCTCACCAGTGCCGAGTGCAGAGGGAGAAGAACCTCCCTGGACCTGCTGGTCACGCCGTTTCTGATCCAAGCCAAGATGCCATTGGCCTTCTTGGCCACCTGGGCCACTGCTGGCTCTTGTTCAGTCGCTGTCAACCAACACCCCCAGGTCCTTCTCCTCCTGGCAGCTTTCCAGCCAGACTTCTCCTAGTCTGGATCTGCTCAGGGTTGTTGTGTCCCAAGTGCAGGACCCGGCATTTGGCCTTGTTAAACCTCATCCCACTGGTCTCAGCTCATGGATCCAGCCCGTTCAGATCCCTTTGGAGCCTCCCGACCCTCCAGCAGATCCATGCTTCCCCCCAGCTTAGCGTCATCTGCAAACTTGCTCAGGGTGCCCTCGATGCCTTCATCCAGGTCATTGATAAAGACGTTGAACAGGGCTGGACCCAGCACTGAGCCCTGGGGACACCACCTGGAACTGGCCTCCAGCTGGAGTTCACTCCATTTCCCACCACTCTCTGGGCCCCTCTGGTCTCACCTCGCCTTTCAGGAACTTCTTCCAAGAGTTCTCAGAAGCAGTTGGTATTTGCCATCACGATGGGATACAGAGGTATGTCATCCACTAGGTAAATTCTTCAGTTACAGACCCTAAGTCCCAAACAGCTGATGAGGGCAAAGTACAGTGCTGTCCGTGTTGGGATATCCCACTCTCAAGGCATCAGGCTTTACGCAGCTCCTCCATCACTGACCACTGAACGATATTGCAGATGCCCCAGTTCAGGCCCAGAGCATGCTATGAGATCCCTTCACTGGATTGAAATTACACCCTCAAGTGACAGAAAGCCCCACAGAATCTGGTAGCTACTGGGTAATCAGAAGAAAGATGAGTTCCAGTCCCTTTCCAGTGAGAAGTGTTTCATGCTGTAAGACCAAACCTTAGTGTTTTGTCAGCTGCCTCCTTGGAAATGGTACTGAAAATACATCGTAATCCAGATATTCCCATTCCCATCAGGTTTTTCTGGTCAGGTATGTGTTGGTCCAGAGCCTAGGATGTTAGAGATTGCCCTGCCAGTTTGAGGGCCAGGTTACGTTTGAGAGTGGAAGGGTGAACACCTTGTATTGCTTTTGCCCTTCTGAGTGTGAGCAGTGGCTTTCAGCCTCTAACATTAACAGCTGATAGTAATGAATTAATTTGAAAATCCTGATTTGTGTCCATTCACTGTGCCTTTAACTAAATCAAACCTATTGTGCCAAGTAGGATGGTGCATAAATAAATTCATAACTCATAGCAGCTGTGAAGCCAGTGCTTGCCAGAACTGTATATAGCAGTTCTCAGAGACCGCTGGGAAGTTGTACAGGAAAAACAGTTCTAAAATAACATTTTAAACTACAATTTTTAAGCCAACTAATAATTTAGAATGTTCCTGCATCTGTGGATTTGCTTAAGTAGAATAAACATGAATAAATGCAATATTGACATCAGGCAAATACTTAAAAGGATTGATCAGAAATATACTCTTCCTCCACTCTATCCATCTTCTAAGTACTACAGATTTGGGGAAGTGATTCAGACATCATCCTGCATCTTGAAATCTGATACAAATTCATACCCACTCCATTCCTGATTTATAACCTGAAAAATTATGAGTCAAAGGATCATGAGACTTGCTAAAGCAAGAGAAAATGTTGACTGCTGAGTATTGTGTGCCTGATATTTTGAAGGGAGTGAAAAGTATGTAATGCTAAGTGCATACAATTCCTATTGCGACTACCAATTTAGGTCTTTTTTTTTAAATGCTCATTGCTTAGCAGTTTGTATTGTAACACCACTGACTGGACTTCCAAGATATGCTTGATATACATGGCTTTCCTTAAAACCTAGCCTCTAGTATGCAAGCTAAGATATTCTGAAATTCTGTCCATTATTTTAATTCTTAAACTCAGCTCATAATTTGTCATGGAATTATAAGAAGCTTACAGGCATCCTTAAAAATAGAATGGGAAGCTGGAGAACTCTTTCCTTGTCCTCCTGACCTGACTCTGTGCACATGCAAGAACCTCCAGCTGGAACTGTAAGCTTTGGAAATATTTCCTAATAGGTCATGCTGCACAGCTAAGATGTGGGATTTTTACCATTGAGCACTGGAAGAGATATGAGATGCGTTGCTTCATTCTCTACCTATAAGGATGCTTTGCACTCATATGCTTGGTTTGAATCAACCTCGGAAAGGCTCTTGGAGGTCTGGTTTGCATTGGTACATCAGAAATGTCCATACAAACAAGTTATAGTTGTGGACTGAATTTAATAGCCTTTTTTTTCAGTAAATGTTTACATTGCTTTGTTGCAAGAAAGAACAGTAATATTCTGTTGAAAAAGGTGATCTGCGTTCTTCTGCATTGGGGTATGATTGATTTCAAGATTAGAGTGAAATCTTCACCAGGACGGGACTTAGAAACTGAAGGCTCCAACTTCAGTGGATGGCATGAAAGCAAAATGTTGAGGTGAGTATTGCTGGCCATTGGAAGTATAGAACTGGATAGGTAACGCTAGTAGATCACCCAGTTCTCATCCAACGGAAACTGATGAAAGAGAAATTGACTTTAAACTATACTGAACATTAAAAAAAAGTCAGATATTTTAATAAAAGGAAGATAATTTGATTTTCCAGAAGTGATTGGAAATGAGCTGTGGATTCAAACTCTGAGTGCCCAACTTTGGATACTGTTTTTGGTTTTTAGAGGTCTTTTTAATTTGATGCACTAAAACTTAGTGAAATGTGAAGATCTGTAGCACCTCATTTAGTCAGGCAGTACACTAGGTGGTCATGAAATCACAAAATATTAAAATAAACTGTACAAATTTCATTAAAGATAAAATGAATTATAAATTATGCTACTAATTTCATAAAAATTTACAATCCACAGGAAACAGAGCTGTTAAAATATCAATTGATACAGCATGCTTCTGAAGCTAAGAAAGAAAATCCTACTGCATAAAGACATATCTTATAGTATATGAAAGCAGTGACTAGGAAACCTTTGGCTGGTACATAAAGATGCAAGAGCTCTTAGAAAGGACTAATAGTAACAGGTAAATGATCTCATATTTTCTGCTTTTCTCAGGGGCATATAAATTAATTGAGAACAAAAAAAATTTGAATCATAGGATCAAATTATACCATGAGTTATAATTATGCAGTTCTGATTATAATTATACAGCTTCTCAAATCAGCTGCTGTGATGGAGAACAAAACTGACCTGTAGTTTCTGATTTAACAGATTTTAGTACAAGTAAAGTCCTGGAGTCTAAATTACTTGTGATATTAATCATGAGAGAAGCTATAGATGTGCTTTTCATTAGCACTGTAGAACATTAGTTATTCAGTACACTCTGTTATGTGTACTAGTCATTCCTTAGTGACTAATTACATTGATGATTCCTGTGATATTTTAAATGCTGATCACTTTGTTCACTGTTGCCATGAAATGTGGATAACTTCATGTACAGGCTGTATGATGGTTACATGCTGTATGGTGTAAGATCAGAGGACAGGACGAGAGGGAATGGCCTCAAGCTCCACCAGGGGAGATTTAGGCTTGAGATTAGGAAAAAGTTCTTCACGGAGAGGGTGGTTAGGCATTGGAACGGTCTGCCCAGGGAGGTGGTTGAGTCACCGTCCCTGGAGGTGTTTAAGGTTAGGGTGGATGAGGTACTTCGGAGCATGATTTAGGGATTGGTGGGAATGGTTGGACTCAACGATCCAGTGGGTCTCTTCCAACCTGGTTATTCTATGATTCTGTGATTCTGTGATCACACATCCTGCTAAGTTGTCGGGGATGGCTTAAAGACTAAGTTAATAAGATGACACGCTAAGTATATCACTACAGCCAATAATATATAAACCATCATTTTTTATTTTGTATATGCCGTGTACTTACCCAAGAGACTATTTAAAGTTTGCTGAAAGTTTTTAAAAATGATATTATTTATATTTATGCATCAGTCAGGAAGCGTTGTTGTCATGTGCAAGAGATCTTTCTCAGCAGAAGAATATTGTAATTAATGTCAGTAACATACTTATAAATTTATTTTTAGAAATTCTCTACATGATAACATTTAGGTCTACTAGCGTTGAAGCCAGTGTTGAAGGTACCTCTCCTCTCCCTCTCCTCTCCTTCTCCCTCTCC